>OZ038490.1:110735405-110807905 GCA_964036315.1 Acanthosepion esculentum | reverse complement strand
GATCATGACTCTCCGCTTCTCCCTATCCCTTGTAGCTCTCAATAAGTTTTGTCCTTGTGTACTTCCTCTAGGCCCCGTTCTCTCATCCACTTGCTTAAACCCGTCAGGTATGTCATGCGTTGCTTTCCCTTGTCTCTCTTTCACTCTATTCGACCTGTGAGTATCAGATTCTCCAAACCCTCCTTCCTCATTACGTGTTCCAGAAATTCCAGCTGCCTCTTCCTCATGTTAACTCTAAGCTTCCTCCTTGTTTGCATCCTCTCCAAAACCTCATCGTTGCTCACACGCTCGGTCCATGATATCCTTAGCATCCTTCTGTAGAACCATATCTCCGTTGCCTCGAGTCTCTTCTCCATCTTTGAGGAGACCGTCCAACATTCGCCGCCGTAAAGGAGGACAAATATCACGTTGCAGCTCGTAATACTCTGCCCATCCTTTGGAATGTGTCTTTGGCCATCCTAATACGCCTACGGATCTCAACGTCGCACTTGCCGTCCTCCGTCAAAACACTTCCCAGATATTTAAATTTGCGCACCTGCTTGATTTTAAATTGGCTCGTTTTGATTTTAAGTATGTCTTTTTAGTTCTTATTTTAACTTACACTTCCTCGTTGTTTAAATGTTCAATACATAGTTTCTTAATCAGGTCGACTTATACACTAGTCACCTCATGTGAATGGCTACACCATTGCCATATACACGATTTACATTACAATGAATGGCTTCTTCATCAGATATCAAGTGTCGACTTATACATAGGTCATATCATAAATGAATGGCTTCATCAGACATCGTCGACCTATATATGTTACATCATAAATGAATGTCTTCCAGACATCATGTCGGCCTATACACGTCATAATAAATTGATGCCTTTTTCGTTATACATCAATTCGAAATATACACGAGTCACATCATAAAATAATGGCTTCTACATGAAACATCAGTTCCACCTCCTATACGAGGCACATCAAGAGTCGACCTATACACGAGTCACATCATAAGTGATTGGTTTCTACATCAGACATCAATGTTCCACCTCCTATATGTTGTTACATCATAAATGATTGGCTTCTTAATCAGGCATCAAGAGTCAACTGATACACGAGTCACATCCTAAATGAATGAATTTCTATCAAGGCTTCACCTATTTGTCACATTATAAATAAATGGCTTGTTCGTCAGTCGACCTATACACGAGCCACATCACAAATGAATGGCTTTTACATCAATCAAAGCTTCACATGAGACAACATATACACGAGTCACATCATAAATGAATGTGTTCTTTATCAAGGCTCCACTTATTTAAGTCACATCATAAATAAATGACTTATCATTCGACCTATATACGAGTCACATCATAAATGAATGGCGTCTTCATCAGAGAGCAAGTCGACCTATAAATTCGCATCATAAATTAATGTCTTTTTCATCAGACATCAACCGTTTACCTATACAATCATATCATAAATGAATGTCTTCCACAACAGATATGAAGGGTCCAACTACATGCCACGTCGTAATGTGACATAGGTGGACACTTGATAATGAATGGCTTCTTCAAGAGAGTCGACCTATATACGAATCACACCATGAATTAATGTTTTCACTATCTATATAATAAATACGAATATCAGTGTGCCAGTGTGTCACACTTTTTCAACTTTACTCCTAGAGGTCCTAGACCAAAATATGCTACCATTTTGGAACCAGGCCGACCCCGTGAGCAAAATTAAAAACTTTCCGGGTCGGATCTGGACCCGCAATCCTGAAATTTTACATTACTGCGATTTTTTACGTGATTTTTTGCAACGAATGTTTTTGTACGATAACAATTTTTATAACTTGGAAATAAAATGGGGATAATCGAAATTAATTGTGAAATCCAGCGGAAGTCAACCATGAAATAAAAATAATTGTTTCTTCGGAAAGAAAGGACCTACGTACATCAAACTGTCTTTAAATCAAGTTGCGGCAGAAGAATTATCGGTGAACTCTTAAAAGGTAATCTTTAATATTAATGCAATACTTAAATGCAGCCATCAATTTTGAGTTTTTCTGGAATTTATTGTTGCCTGTCGCATCTACTCCTCCCTAGCTATTGCGATGAAGGTCCAATAATGAGAATTAGCTTAAATGCCGGTTGATATGGCGGCTTTAAGCTAGTTAGACATACCGTAATTCTCCGTTTATAATACGCATTTTTGTCTAAAAAATAATAAGCAAAATTTGGGGTGCGTATTATGCACAGCTGCAAAAAATCTTTAATACTTTGCCGTTTCATAGGTCGATGTCAGCTGCAAAATGACTACTCAACACAAACATACGACAATTTGACATTAACATTCGGCGATTGCGACCCCATAAGGATGTCAAATACAATCATATGTATCTAACAATACTTACAAATGTAAAATAAAATAAGAATTAGCATAAAACTAAATTAGAATAATATTATTTTATGTTTAAAACTATTTTTTAATAAGAGTAGGAAATGCTGAGCGTAATGAAATTGGAGAGGTACAATTTATAGAGTTTGATTACCAAACAATGGGTGCGTATTATGTGTGAGTAGAAGCATTTTACCACACTTTCAGCGCAATTTTAGGGTGGGTATTATAAATGAAGGAGTATTATACATGGGGAATTACGGTATATATAACGTCATAATGTGAACCCTTGATAATGAGTGGCTTCATCATCAGAGTCGACCTATACACGAGTCAAACCATAAGTGAATGTCTTCTTCATCAGTCAACCTATACACGGCATAGTCATTTGAATATAGAAGGTAAAGCAAGAAAAGCATCTAACATGTGCAAGTGTTGATTATATAAAGTGAAGGAATTTAAAATAGATACATTAGTTTGCATGCTTATGCGTATGTGGCCATGACATTGATTAAGTGTATGTATGTGTATGTGTATGTATGTGTATGTGTATGTATGTGTATGTGTGCGCTGAATTAGATCCTCGCCGCCCTTTCATCTCAAAGCTGATACGCGTTAGTAACCGCGTTTCTCCGCGAATATGAACCTTCAATAAATTATTCTCTACCTCTCGCTCTTTCTCCCTCTCTCTTTCTCTTCCTTCCTTCCTTCCTCCCTCTCTCTCTCCACCTCTAACCACCCTCTCTCTCCCTCCCTTTAAACACCCTCCCCCTTCTCTCTCTCTTTCTCTCTTTCTCTCTCTCTCTCTCTCAAGAGTCTTAATTGAGTTTATTTTCCATCTTTTCTTTATTTCCGCCCTGAAGTGAGAGAACTCAACTTCTCTTTCACTCTACTGAATACACGCCGGGTGTACTTAACCATTATTTTCCCACCCGCCTCTACCCCTATTAACCGTAACAACTACAAACAGAGATTCTTCTTCCAAATCTCTTGCTTCGTCTGCATATCTAGGAAGGAATGCCATTCGTGTCTGTAATCTCTCTCTTTCTCTATCATTCTCGCTCTCTTTTTTTTCTTTCTTTCCTTCTGTATGTCAGGTATGCTATTCTGAACGGGTGAAGGGATGATAAACTCTTGCCAGGTGTTTGTGGTGAAAAAATTTCACTGTCTTATTTATAATACTATTTTTCTCTTTTTTATTTTGTTGGTCTTTGCGCATGCGCACAGACACGGGACGAAAAGACTGTTCATTTGCGCTTGCGCGTATTCTGATCAACACAACTTTTTCTTTGTGCCCCTTCCTTAAGAGGCAGACATTCGATTCTCAAGAGGACCTTGACAGGTGTGCACAGAATATAAAGATATTGAGAGAAGAAAAAATAATAATAGAACTACACACACACACACACACACACACACACACACACACACACACACACACACACACACACACACACACACACACACACACACACATACATATAGTTGTGTATTTTGGCAACATTCCCTCCTTAATATATGTTTCGTTGAACAAGACACACACGCTGCTTTTGTCTGGTTTTTATTACATTTTTCTTATATGCCTACAAATGTTTTTCTACACTTAATGAGGGTAAAATTATCCAAAAGTGTTTTGCTTCAGAGCGATTTTAGCCATCTTCAAGGATTTTTTGTTATACTACTATAACAAATGATATGTATAAAAGAAAAGGATGGGGAAAATAGATTGTCAGTATTATTCAATGGAACACACACGCACACACACACACACACACATATATATATATATATATATATAGATAGATAGATAATGAACAGGCTGAGATAGATAGATAGATAGATAGATAGATAGATAGATAGATAATGAACAGGCTGAGATAGATAGATAGATAGATAGATAGATAGATAGATAGATAATGAACAGGCTGAGATAGATAGATAGATAGATAGATAGATAGATAGATAATGAACAGGCTGAGATAGGTAGATAGATAGATAGATAGATAGATAATGAACAGGCTGAGATAGATAGATAGATAGATAGATAGATAGATAGATAGATAGATAGATAGATAATGAACAGGCTGAGATAGATAGATAGATAGATAGATAGATAGATAGATAGATAGATAGATAATGAACAGGCTGAGATAGATAGATAGATAGATAGATAGATAGATAATGAACAGGCTGAGATAGATAGATAGATAGATAGATAATGAACAGGCTGAGATAGATAGATAGATAGATAATGAACAGGCTGAGATAGATAGATAGATAGATAGATAGATAGATAGATAGATAATGAACAGGCTGAGATAGAGAGATAGAGAGATTGATAGATAATGAACAGGCTTAGATAGATAGATAGATAGATAGATAGATGAACAATTTCTAAATAAGTGATGGATTTTTATTTAATAACCAGGATCATTTTATTACTTAAATGTTATTTTTACAGGTTGCCCATATTTGAGTAGAAGCTCCGTTCACGTCTTAAACCGTATATTTATTTATTTTCGCATACCGGCCTGAATAGTCGAGAAATATTATTAAAGAAAAATATGCGCACACCGGCAGGATTCGAACCTGCGCCCCACCCCCTCCCAGGTAAGTGGAAAGAGTCAAATATGGATATCCACTAAAAATAACGTTTAAGTAATAAACTTTGTCGAACTAAAAGATAAAAATCCACAACTTCTTTAGAAATTGCTTTGTTTACACGATCATATAAAATTGAACAGATGTGTCTCTTTCGAGAGTCTGGAGAAGAAAATTTGAGTTTAAAGTCACTGTTTAACTTTGCTTGCTTACCGAAGCACTTCATGGCCGACATGTCTGAAGCACAGCTGATCTATTGACGGTTTCCTCTAGCCAGGTGTACACAGGTTCGAATCCCGCCTATACGCGTTTCAGCATTCGCGGCTTCACACATCCGCGGATTTTTCTTTAGAACATATGAACGTGTTATTCGCAGAAACCCCGAATAATAGAAAAAGGAAAAAGGTTTTATAATAAAAAAAAGGAAGAAAGAAAAATAAAAAATTCAATATAATTTTTTTTTCATTTAGGGAAGAAGGAAAGACAGAGAGTGAGAAGAGGGGAAAAAGAGAGAGTGAGGAACGGAAAATTTTATTATTTAATTCACGAATATATTGAGCTCTCTTTTTATTAGTGCCCCCCCACCGTGAAATTATCCCTACCAATAAACAGTTGGTATTATATATATATATATATATATATATATATATATATATATATATATAACTAAAGAGCCAGGTAAACCTACCTAGGTTTCACTTAAACGGATCGATCCGTTTAGGTGAAACCTAGGTAGGTTTGCCTGACTCTTTAGGTTCATAGTTAGGTTTGTTCTACTTCGTTTATTGAGAACTTGACGTAGTTACCTTTACTCGTTTTGGAGGTTTTTTTCTTTGGACTCTGAGCTTGAACTCTGGACGATTGTTTTCGCCGCAATTTCATGTTCTTAGTTCTTTCTTTTTTTTTTTTTTTTGTTCCTCTTTTTCCCTGGGGCATCGGATTGTTCAACTACAAGCCGAAATACCTAAGGTTTTTCCAAACGAGTACCACTAATTATATATATATATATATATATATATATATATATATATATATATATATATATATATATATATGTATATAAGTGGACATTAAGGTCAACCACCATATGCAACAGTATGGGTGTTGACTTCAATGTCCATTCTTCCATTTACATACGCTCCATCCCTAATATTGAGCACATTATCCCATAAATATTGCACACACTAAAAATATTTTTATAATACATATATATATATATATATATATATATATATATATATATATATATATATATATATGTGTGTGTGTGTGTGTGTGTGTGTGTGTATCTTTATGTTACTCTTTATATCAACAACATGATCTTACAGGCTTTCTCACCTCATTTCCAATTTCTCCTGAAGCCAACCACCAACTTTGCTCGCAGATGTATTTTTTCAATGTTCTTCATTTATAACAATATCTCCGTCTCTCTCAGTATATATATATATATATATATATATATATATATATGTCTGTGTGTGTGTGTGTGTGTGTGTGTGTGTGTGTGTTCGTTCACGTGTGTCTGTGTTTACTCTTTTTATTAATTATCTAATTTCATGATCCTAGCTCTTACAGGAAACTCAAATGAATATTGATTCTCGCAGACCCGGTCCCACCCGTTACTCTTCCTACCCACATTCTTTATGTCGGTTTCTTATTCATATTGACGCCCTCACTCTGCCTGTCGTGTGACTCATTTGTCGAAGATGTACAGTATTCACCTGGATTTGGTGTCGCTAGGGTGGGCTTAATCCGCCAAATTGAAGAGCTCCATGTATAAATAGGTAACTATTTTGCTAGGCTGATACCCTTCACCTGACAAAACACCTACCCAAAGTTCTTTGCCGTAAGTTCTTGCTTATTGCTACAAAGTAATTTTTTATTTGTAAGAATTTGTGATCTATTTATCAAATTACTTTGTAAAATTTGTGCGTTCCACAGAATTGTCAAAAACATGATACTCACCTTAAATGGGTTCGCGTGATATTAAAATGCTTTCAATTTAGCTTATCTGTTGATATCTGATGTGAAATTTACCTTTATTTAGTAAGACTCGCTTTTTTCATAAAGAGGCCCGAATCTGAAATATTTTGAACTGTGATAAGTGATAAAAGGCCAGGTTCTGTACTCACGCGTGTATAAGACCAATTTGAAGGCAAAACTTTTGGGCCAACCTATACATGACAGACTTGTTTGGTTCAAATCAGTGCTCGAGAGAAAATGCAAAATTACAACTTCAACCATAAAAATTATTTATCATTTAGTAACTTTTAATTGATTTGAACAAGATATAAGTTGTTTCGAATGAAATTTCACCTATTTTAGTAGTAATAATAATAAATGGCAAAATGTTCGCCTTTTATGTTTGGTATTTCAGACTGACAATGTCTTATGCAGACAATAGAAACAATTTGAGAATAATTTTCCTGAAACTACCTAAAATATGCGAATAATAATAATAATAATTATTATTATTATTAATTTTAAAAACTTTATCAAACGTATGCATGAAGCAAAACTTAAATTTATTGGTCAAATTCCAAAGGTCGACTTTTAGACCAGTTGTTTTTCGTAAAGGAGTGATTCATTAACAAAACTTCCCTCTGAAAGTTCTCCACTGCCTTAACCGGGTATTGAACTCACACTCTTGGGGTCCTGTCACTGGATCTAACTAACGCCTTTATCCACTGTGTCATGTGTCCTTGAGGGAAATTAACAGGAGATAACTGATAACTGACATCCATTAAACATGGCATGTGGAACTAGAACAGTCTACCCCAGTGAGCGAAATAAAGGGTTCAGTTAGACATTCCAACCACCTGAAGAAGGCCGGAGCGTACAACGGCCGAAACGTTGTAATAAATATGGCGACAAAGATGAGAACAATAGTCTGAATAATGTAAATAATGTACATAATACCTCATCTCAGAAAGATAGACAAATGGCTAAATTTAACCGTAAGTCCTATGCTAACATTTTCTTTTCTCGCACTTCTTGTTTGCGGAACTCTCTTCCAACTTCTTGCTTTTCAGTCAACATTGATCTTCAAAAATTTAAATTCAATGTCAATTGTTATCTTCCGTCTTCTTAATTCCACTTCTTTTATTGTTCTCTTTCTTTAATGATGTTTTCTTTTTCTCATGTTAAATCTTTGCGTCTTAGGGGCTATATTACCTTGCTTGGAGAGAATGATTAAAATAAAAAAGATGTTGCCCAAATACATCCAATACTTTACAAGTGTATGAACATTTAATTTTATTCATTTTCTTAAAAGCGTTAAATATACTGATTCGCTGTTCGTTTGAATATTTTCCTGCAACCTTCATCGAGCTGACTGGCTTCCGGCCATATATTGCAATAAGTGTAACAACTTATTGTTGCTGTTGCCTGAACAGGAAGACATACAAATATTGTTTGAACTCCACCCACTCCTCATCTCTCATGACGCTCTTTCAGGACTATAAACGGACGGAACAATGAACCGACTTCAAACCTTTTTCGCTAACCCATTACTACCACAAGTACTTACGGTGTCCTGCTACCCTAAGAAGATACTTGTTTTAATTATTCAAAGCTGGGTAAATATCTATGCTGTTCGAGTCGGTCGAATTTTCGTAAAGAGCTAGTAAATTGATCACAGTTTCGACATCGCCTCGTCTGGGGAACCTCTCTGACCGGAGGCAGAGAGTTTGACCAGGACAGCCGGAGACGGATCTCCAACTGCGAGGTATCTACCAACTACTATACGCGGTCAGATGTGGCACAAGGCCGAATTTAATGTGGGGTATCTGAGCCCGTAGTCTCGGCCAAAATTTCCCCGTAGACCCCGTAATGCAACCGGGTCAGGTAGCTGTTTCCCGAGACGAGACTCGCCACTCTTCTCCTGCGAGCGGACGCAGATTCCCGATAAACCGACTAGTTAATTTCAAACAAACTATGTGGATATCACCTACGCGTATACGCATAATATGGCTAAGTGCATAAATGTTTTATTTTCCTTTTGTGACTCTCTGTAAGTCTGAAAATATAATTTTATTTCTCTTCTTTAGTGTGCTATAACGTTTTATATAAACATGTGTATAAATTCCCCCACGTGTTGAAATTCATTTCTTTTGAACGTCTCCGTCTAAACTCTGAAATTTTATTCACTAATTATTTTTCTCCTCAACAGGAGTAGATAGGTCTGCCTATCGCCCGGTTCACACTCAACCCTTTTTTTTTTATTTTTTTTTTTTTTTTTAAATTTTGTTTATTTAGCAGGAGTAGAGGTTTATTTCTTGTCCCCTGTTTAGGATCGGGTTTCCGGTTCTTTCTAAAGTCTTTTCACCCCTTGCGTCTTCGTGGCATTATCACCTTGATTTGATTTAAAAAAAATGTTGAATCCATTTACTTTAAAAGCTTTCCACCTCAACTATAATAATTCGTAACTACTCCGTTTCCGAACGGCTGACCAACACCAACCACACTCATCTGAAACCCGGAACACCCATCTTCGCTATTCATCCATATTTTCTTCACTAATCTCTGCCATACCAGAGATATTTGGTGCCAAAAGGTCAGGTAATGACGCATATACAGGATTCTGGGAGATTTAAATCCATGCAAGATATATTTGGATAGAGAGAAATGTATTATCTGGCAACACGTTTAAATTCTTGAATTCAATTGACTAAGCCAAGAATAATACGTGTTTTCTTTTACCGGTGTAGTGCAAAATTAAACAGGACACATAAGGACGGGAATCCGACGATGATAAAATGACTCAGCAAAGATTTAAGTCGGACATGATAGAAAAGAAAGGAAAAATAAATCTACAATAACACCACCCACTCTGATAGGGCCACGGGTACTTACGGTATCCTGCTACCCTAAGAATATGCTTGTTTTAATTATTCACAACTGGGTAAATATCTATGCTGTTCGAGTCGGTCGAATTTTGGTAAAAAGCTAGTAAATTGATTCCAGTGTCGACATAGCTTCTTCTGGGGAACCTCTCTTCCTGGAGGCAGAGTGTTTGACCAGGACAGCCAGAGACGAATCTCTAACTACAAGGTATCTACCAACTACTCTATGCGGTCAGATGTGGCACAAGGCCGAATTTAATGTGGGGTATCTGAGCCCGTAGGCTCGGCCAAAAATTCCCCGTAGACTACGTAATACAACGGGGTCAGGTAGCTGTTTCCCGAGATGAGACTCTGCCCATCGACATTGCCTCGTCTGGGGATCCTCTCTGTCCGGAGGCAGAGAGTTTGACCAGCGCAGCCGGAGACGAATCTCCAACTGCTGACCAACATACAGTATTTACTACTGTATTTATGTGAATGGGGACATACCCATTATCGTTCTTAGGTATGCTACAACACATCCCCAATGCATTCCCCACACAATGGGATGTCTCTTTTGACTAAGCCAAGAATGATACGTGTTTTTCTTTTACCGGTGTAGTGAAAAGTTAAACAGGACACATAAGGATGGAAATCGACGATGATAAAATGACTCAGCACAAATTTAACTTTGACATGATAGAAAGCAAAGGAAAAATAAATCTACGATAGCACCACCCACTCCGATACGGTATCCTGCTACCCTAAAAACATGCTTGTTTTAATTATTCACAGCTGGGTAAATATCTATGCTGTTCGAGTCGGTCGAATTTTGGTCCAAAGCTCGTAAATTCATTCCAGTTTCGATCAAGGTAAAAAAGAAAATTTATTCTTGAGTCAAATTTTTTTTTTAAGCGTTTCACCCCAAGCAATACGGGAAGCCACTAGCACGCAAGGGGTTACAGAGAGTTGGAGCGAGAGCAAATAGGAGTGATAGAGGAAAGGATGAAGAGAAGGATAGGGGATAGATCAAGGCATCTGGAGACGTCGATTGAATAGTTGGAAATTATAGCTATCAGGGAAACAAGAAAAGGGGAGGGAGTTCCACAGGCGAGAGGTGCGAGACATGAAGTTATTGAAGTAGAGGAGACGGCTACATTTAACAATTTCGACAGTGAAAGGGTGAGAGCGAGATGCCAGCCTATTAGAACGCTTAAATTCATGAAGTCGTTTACAAATCATCGGTTCCCACAAGGTAATACACCCTTGTAGAACCGTAGCTCACAAAACTAAGTTAAAAATCTCTCAGGCACCACACCATAGCGTAGAAATTAGCAAACATGTTCCCCCGATACTCATTAGAATACTCGCACCAATAATTTTGTAGCGAGGTAACATTTACAAATATTAACAAGAGCACATCGCTGAAAAGCAGTCGCCAGCAAACAAGCGTTGTTGATACTTTGTTCAATATTTGCAGTTTTCGATATTCACTTTCTTTGATTCTTTCATGTTGGTTGGTTGATTTTGTTTAGTGGCATATCAACACCTCTGTGGGTTATTTATTGTCGAAATATAAATATTTTGAACGCAATTGCATGTATTCAACTACAGATAATAGGTATTGTTGGTAATTCTACTATAGAAATGTATTTTTATACTTTCATAGTGTTTTGCTTTTGCTTGGGTTTCACAATCTGTCCAGAGCTGGGACCCTTATAGGTGTTACCACTCCGTCGATCCTTGGAAACCACTCTTATGAGTACAATCCTCATGAAGTACATTACATTTACTTGCCTTGTAGCAGACTAAACTACGCTTAGTAAATACAGAAAGATAACTTGGTATACATATATACCGGGTGTAATGGCAAAATTGTCCAAATCATGTAACAGCAAAATTTTCCAATTGTTGATTAAGCTTTGAACGTTGTATCTTAGAACTGATTAAAGATATCTTACTGGAATTCTCCGAGATTTTTATAACACTCTTGGACTCTACTTTGAGCAATACGAATGTATAATTACTCTTCAGGCTTAAAAGTATCCGGATGAATTGATCATAAACGAAAATGACATGTTCATCATTAATTAATCATAGCTAAGTATCGGAAGCACCTGAAAGACTGAAATAAAGTTCACACACACACACACACACACACACACACACACACACACACACACACATATATATATATATATATATATATATATATATATAATGAAGATGATGAGACAAAATGGAAAAGCTATAAAAGACGCATTTCGCCGTATATATATACATATATATATATATATATATATATATATATATATATATATATATATATATATATATTCCATGATCATTTTCCAACTTATTGAAGATGATCTTCGCCCTCTCTAGCCTTCTAACGTTCTGTCCTGGAGTAACACGCTGCCTCACACGTTTCACATACGATTTCATTTTCAAGTCTTTTTTTCACTGATCTTTGGACTGCCATAGATGAAACTCTTCTGGCACGTTCCAAAAGTCTTATGGATTGAGTTGGGTCTTTTCTAATTGATTTCTTTAGCTCTAAGTTGATGATACCTTTTCCTATTGTGACTACCAGATCCAGTTTTCCTCTCTACTGTTCCCTCTTTTTAAAACTTATTCCCCATTCACTTGATGGTTCTTCAATAGACTTTGAAGATGGAATCCAGAGTATGAATTTTTGTACCGTTACTGAAAATGTGAATGGTCTTTTTCCTCTCGCCATTGTTCATTTTGGAAGACAGTGGAGCTGTCACAAAACAATTTTAACCTGTTTTCTTTCTAGCTGATATAACACAAAGTGTTTTATACGGTTTTACAGTGATTCTTACTACAAATGGTGAATGGCTAAACATTTTATTTGAAAACCTGGAAAAAAGAAACACAAATAGTTTAGTGGTTATTTAGATATTAAACATTTTGTGGAATGGACAATTATCCCACGCTGTTACACGATTTGGACAACTTTGCAGTTACACCCGATATATATATATATATATATATATATATATATATATATGAAGAAATAGTTTTAAGATGTGCTATATTTGTGACACCCGACCTCTTTCAGTCACGACGCCAAATGTGACGTCGGTCCTTTGTGACGGGCTAACCCTGGGACATCGGTTGAAGTCTTGTTGGGTTCTAGTACCAACTTGTCGTACCCGGCTCGCTTCCAACGCCTGGTCACCGAAGCAACTGCTTTGATCTCGATTCAACCTACCCACGTTGTGATTTGATCTTAGGTTGACGAGATCAAACAAACGTCGGGCCGTAGTGCCAGCCGAATCCGGGTCAAGGTGATACTGCACAATAAATGTAGACAAAAAAAAAACAAAAGCACAAACAACAACTTCAAGGCGAGCGACTGGTTAGGAATAGTGATTAATTTTATGTCGGTTTGTTTAGTTACTGGAGTGCGTCTCTCTCTTTCTCTCCCAGCCCGAAGAAAAAAAAAAGTGGATTGTAACACTTTTTGCTAGTTCTGGATATCTGTTTTGTTTTTCAATAAAGTCGGCTCTGGTGGAAAATACAAGTCAGACTTCTATAATTTGTTCTTGGTTAGAAGTCTAAGTCGGAAAGCATGGAATCGTGCGGTCACCTGTGCGAGGCGTTATGTATCCGAGTCCCCTTGTCTCTTGGGCTCGACTGGATCTCTCTGCGAACTGCACTGCACTGCTCTCTCTTACTGTACTGACTGTACTCTCTCTCTCTTACTGGCTAAAACACCCGAAGACGTTTGCTTATATGGACGCCGATCAAAACCTGGCGTGGGGTCGGACGTGGTGTGGCCACCACGTTGATTTCAAATCCCCAATAAGGATTTTCTTTGTTTTCGGTCAGAAATATTTATCATTTTCCATTTTTGTAAATCTTCTTCCACTCCCACCCTCTTCTGCTCTCATATGGGTATCTCACCATACTTTAGAGGGCGTCAACGGTTTTCCCACTTCCTCGCAGTAACATCTCATACCTATCCTCTCAATGGGCGGTGGCAGGCCTCCTCCCTGCGTCACATGATCACCTCCGCCTGGCTATTCGGCCAATAGGCGTCAAATGATAATCTCAATTTTTATCCAACTTCACGGCATATGGAATTCCTCAATCAAGTTTTTCGCCAACATTAAGTGGACGGGATTTTGGCGAAATTGGGTTAATTAAATAAATACAATAACATGGCTTTTGTTATCACAAACGAATTTCAACAGAACACAGATGTCCTGTCCAGCCGACCTCTTCAATCCAGGGCCGGGCTCTGTGTGCGGTCGGCAGACGACCCATTGGTTACTGATAATATAAGTTCGTCATCTTGACACAGTTAATGTTTTATCTGCCCAAAAAACTCTAGGATTCTTCAACTAATTTTTACGACAATGACCCTCAGAATCTTTGTGGGTGGCCTTTTTCCTTCTTTTATCATCTAAGTTGTTAAGTCTTGTCCCTCTGTTGCTTTCTTTTCTTTCTCTTTTTCCTTCCTTTGTCCTCGCAGAGAATTTGGCATATCTCAGCATCAAACTTCAGCGAGAAAGTAAAAATGGTTATCTTGATTCGCACTTGAAATTAACAAAACAAAAAATCTCTTTCACCGATCCCCTGTTTCGGGAAAATAACAAAACAAAAAGAATATCGCTCAGTATGTCTTTCGTTATATCTATCGGTCTAAGTTATCGCTCAGTATGTCTTTCGTTATATCTATCGGTTTAAGTAATCCCCATAATTAACTTCTGTGGTTAATTAATTGGTTAATTAACCTGCCGTTTCTAAATAGTGTTACATATTTAAGGGATAGAGTGCTCAATATCAGAGATATAGCGTATGTAAATATAAATATAAAAGTGAACATTTAATTCAACACTCAGAGACGACAGGCTGTTTCATGCTAGGCGCAATCCTCAACGCCTAGCATGAAACAGCCTGTCGCCTCTGAGTGTTGACTTCAATGTTCACTTTTATATTTACATACACTCTATCTCTGATATTGAGCAATTTATCCCATAAATATAGCACACCTTAAGACTATATTTCTTCATATATATATATATATATATATATATATATATATATATATATATATATATATATAAATTGCAGAATATATATGTTGATTTTCTAAGCGTATATTAAATATGGCACAAAATTATGGTGCACTCAGTGAGGATCGAACTCACTACTCAGTCGTAATTGTTCTAGCAAGAAAAGCTTACTAACCATTAAATCACGTTGAGATCCCCAATTCGCAAAGGAGATAAGGAAAAGAATTCGTGTGGTTGGGATTAAAAATGGTTGTTGAAATATATGAGTTATCTATTAAATAAACAGAAACAAGAAATATATAAGATAAAAATATTTAAATTTCGACAGGACCAAGTCATTGTTTGTCTAAGAAAAAAATTAACAAAATTCTGATTCACTCAAAAAATTAAACTGAAGCTCGCCGTTTTTTTAATTTTTATTTTTTTAATTATTTGTGAATAGGTTTCTGTCACATTAGACGCAAAGCCATATTTACGTTGCGTTATCGATTTTTCTATGTTAAACATACTAGATGTCCACAAGTTTAAGGGACATAATAAAAGCGGTGACTCTAGGCAAACCTGCATTAACCGCTGTTCTACAACTAAGCATTTATATTATAAAGATTATCAAAGTGTAGTATATGATTGACGCCAGAAAATACTGAATAGTTTGAATCAACACTATTTACATTGCTTGGACTATCATGCTCATCTTTGTTGCCATATTTATCACAACGTGTCGGCCGTTGTACGCTCCGGCCTTCTTCAGGTGGTTGGAATGTCGAACTGAACCCTTTATTTCGCTCACTGGGGTAGACTGTTCTAGTTCCACGTGCCATGTCTAATGGATGTCAGTTATCAGCTATCTCCAGTTAATTCCCCTCTCCAAGTTCTTCAGAGCCTTAACCAGGTATTGAACTCACACTCTTTGGGTCCTGTCACTGGATCTAACTAACGCATTTATCCACTATGCCATGTGTCCTTGAGGACATCCATTAGACATGGCACGTGGTACTAGAACAGGCTACCCCAGCGAACGTAATAAAGGTTTCAGTTCGACATTCCAACCACCTGAAGAAGGCCGGAGCGTACAACGGCCAAAACGTTGTGATAAACATGGCAACAAAGATGATGATGATAGTCCGATCAATGTAAATACTGTACATAATACCTCATCTTAGAAATATAGACACAGTTTGAATCAAATTTAATGTTAGTACGGAGCCCGACATCAAAGCAGCGGGGTCAAAGCAGTGGCGTTTAGGGTGTGCAAACGTGAGACAATCGGATAACAGTAAGTTATATAAGCACCCCACCCGAGAGGAAAGAAACAGAAAGTGTAGAAAATCTACGTTTGGAAAAATTCCTCAACCCCCTCCACACTCACGAAGTTCATTTATCTCGTGTAACCCCAATGATCGATCCTGTCAACCGTAATCAATAATGTCACTCCATGAGTTGATCCTCGTCAACGGCCATCAATAATGTAGCCCTATGCCACGCGTTGGTCTTAAAGTTCCACCGTGGTTACCATTTAGCCGACTACTCACTCGTAAACGTGTGGTTCGTTCGTTGCTGGTATCGTGATGGTAGGCACGGTTCCACTCAACTTACCTGGCGTTTGTCTGCTCGCAATCATTCACTCCTCTGCAACGTTGTGATTTTTTTTTTATCAGAGGGTGAGAAGATCACTGATGAAGCGAACTGAAATGAAGACGGTTTGGCAGCTGGGAGCTACAGAATCCTTTGGAATAAAGAATTTAAAAAAAGAATCCTTTGGAATAAAGAATTTAAAAAAAGAATCCTTTGGAATAAAGAATTTAAAAAAAGAATCCTTTGGAATAAAGAATTAACTCAGGTTAAAATTGTAACAATGATTTCCAGATGGAGCAGGTGAAAACAAAAGGGATTTTCATTCCTTAATCTTTCTTTATCAGCTTGTCCCATGCTGTGATTTCTCGATCAACCAGACCACTCAAGAATTGGGGAAGAAAAGAAAAGAAAATTATTCCCAATCTCCTTAAAACAAAAAAAAAGTATCATTCCTCTGTCTATGCATTTTTTACGATCAACAAGACTACACCCTTTTTTCACGGTCACTCCAATATAGTAACTAATTTTTCTTTTTCATTTGTATCCAAAGGAATCGGAATTAATGTTTAGGTATAAAAATTTTCTGGATGAATGTCATAGAAATTATAATGAACGAACCAGACTTGCCACTGTGGAGACACTTCTCTTCTGGGTGATTCATTCAAACCAAGTGTTTTTATTTCATTTTTTTGTTTGATCAATCCCCGGAGATCCCAGTTTTACAATGGAATAATTTTACGATGGAATAATTTTATAATAATTTTACAATGGAATAATTTAATCCCGTCTTTGCAAGATTAACACTGCATAAGAACACAATAAAAACACAAATATAGGGCACCCAGTTTAAGGTTTAAATCGCTACAGTATTATGACAAGTTTACTAATCAAAATGCAACGTCAGGTATGAAGTGACAAGTGATGGACAATTAGAGAGGAACAAAAATCATACAGCCTCGCCGAGACTACTTTAAAAGACACTTCTCTACAACGAGGCGGCCAAATTCATCTGGTACAAAATGATCTGGTACAAAGCCACAAGTAGGCAAAAGGGCAATAAGAATCGATCTCACAACAATATTAATAGTGAATGACAGTATTTTCCTAACCATTTCTCTACCACGAATTGCGAATATTTTCGAAAAATGTGCTTGGAGCAATTATATAATTTATAGATCCCCAATGAGAATTGAATTTGCTATGTTCGTAATAGTGGGAAAGAATATTTTCGTAAAAATGTATCTACCACTGCCAGTTTTTTCGAAACGTTCGCTTGATTTATTGATCCCCAATGATGCTCCGCTTCACTATATTCGTAATGGAAATATTTACCTAACCATTTATCTACCATGAAATGCCAATATTGATGAAAAATTTACCAATATTGCTGAAAAATTTGCCTGACACAATG
Organism: Acanthosepion esculentum; assembly: GCA_964036315.1. Lineage (NCBI taxonomy): Eukaryota > Metazoa > Mollusca > Cephalopoda > Sepiida > Sepiidae > Acanthosepion > Acanthosepion esculentum. Next base: position 110,790,055 of record OZ038490.1, on the reverse strand, counting down.
GCATAATTTATTGGTGCCCTGTGAGGATCGACCTTATTATATTCGTAGTGAGGTGCAAGGATATTTTCCTAACCACTTATCGATAGCGAAACATCAATATTTACTAAATATTTTATCTGATATAAGGCCATAATTTATGGGCTCCCAACAGTAATAATGTCTTGCAAGAATATTTTCGTAACAATTTCTCTGTGAAAGTCCAATATTTCCAAACAATTGTCTTGCAGAATGTCATGACATATGGGCAGCGAACTGGGATCGACTTCGCCATTTCAGGATATTTATATTATTTTCAGCAAGCTATTTCTTCGTAGATTTTGCCGTCTGCTTAGGATCATTATCTTGTCGGAAGATCCAATCAGAAGGAAATTCAAAATTTTCAACCGGAATCTTTAAATTTGCTTCCAAAATATTTTGGTATGCTACAACATTCATTCTACCATCTATTGCTGATATGGTGCCAGTACTTTTTGCAGAAAAACATCCCCAAACCATGATGCAGCTTACCATAAAATTTCACTGTTAGAACTGTGTTCTTTTGCTTGAAGGCATCGCCATCTTTTCTTACATACATAATTTTTAGAATTACCCACAAACAACTCAGTTTTGCTTTCGTCTGTCCATAATACTTTTTCCCAATACGATTTTTCCTTATCCTTATGTTCACAAACGAATTTAAACTTGGCATCTCTGTATATTCTCAAAATAGCGGAGTTTTCCGAGAGGAGCGTGACTTGAGATTGTTCTTATGAATTTCATTGCTTATTGTTAGTTTGGTGTTAAAGATTCCTGATGAAAGGAAATCATCTTGTAACTCTTGACGAGTAACCATTGGATTTTGTTTCATTTGAGGCATTAATTTCCTCGGAGATCTTGAAGAAATCTTCTGTGGAGCACCTGTTTTTCTTTGGTTTTCAACAGTTTTGAGTTTTTATACCTTGCAATGAATGAACTAATGGTAGTAAATGGAATATTCAGGTTGTCTGAGATTTTCCTGTAACTTTTACCTTCTTTCCAGAGCTTAACAATCAGTTCTTTTTGCAAATTTGTCAATTCTTTACCTCTTGCCATGATGAAAACCTTCTTGCACGAATATCAATTACAGAATGTTCTGTTTGTTTATTTTAGGCTAAAAATAATTACTGATAACATTATTGGAGCATTCTAGAATATTCTACTTGAATAATCTAGAGTATTAAAGCAATTTAAAAGTTTTCAAATCTGAAACTTGCATTGTACGAATACCTTTTTCGCCCATTAAAATGGACAAATAGGATTTATTTCTATTAAATCATTTTTTTTGTTTTCTATGCATATTTACTCATTATACAACTGTGTAAAGTTAATTATATGAAAATGATTTTTATTCATTAGTTGGAAATAGAATAAATTAAAATTTTGTATGTGTACGAATATCAAACCCCCACCCACTGTATTCTCATAATCTGTAATTACTTTCTCCTCGTACGTCTATACAAAAACTTCATTCAGCAACCGTCTCTCAGGAATTGGGTAAATATTTACCCAAAAATAACAGAAAGATATTTGTTAGACAAAATCACTGTTTTCGCCAAGCCACATTCTTCACTCTGTAGAGACAGGAATGGAATCACTGAGCTGGAATATCTTGTAGAACTTTGAGAAGAGTCAGCATCTTCACCATTTTTGTTAGCATTATTAGACTAATTCTTCGGGCTGCTTTCTTTGATTATTTTCTATAATTTTTCAGCTCATCTGTTCTATCACCTTCAGTCTATAGATTCTTCAAGACGAGGGTCAGTTGCTATTTATACTCCTTAACCTCAGAATCTTCACTTCCGACCACCCTTTCTTTCAATTATATCAAACGCCTCATCATAACCATTTATAAGTAATCCTCAGTATTGAGTCGCATACTGAATGAACTTTAGTATAAAGTATTTTGAGAAGATTCATCATCGCGTTGCTCGGAATATTTATCTTTGAATTACTTCTATACAATACAGCTTAGAATATAAACACAGGAGAACATACGAGCAACGAACCTCTTGAAGTGCCGGGTTCAAATTCCCCCTGAGGCCGTTGCTTTCAATTTTGCTTGAAAAGTATGAATCCACCTCTTCTGTTGTGAGGCTGTGGTGTGAGGCTGTGGCCCTCGTGTAGCGAGGCTCTATAATGTAAGTACATAAAGTTATATGTAAGTACATAAAGTTAACAAAACATATAACACTTTTCATTAAGTACTCTGGACCTATATTTACCTACCTCTCCACAGTCCTAAAATGCGAACTATGGTCGCTTTCACTTGGCAGTTTTATTTGTACACTAACACGTAGATTTGTACCTCCACCACGCTGTCAGTCAGGTGCCAGGATGTCTTATGCTAATTTCCCAAGGATATATTTTTGGCTTTATAAATAAGAATTAAGATCCTAGGTTTTACCTGGATTCGATCGCCAATATAGGTGAAAAATATACAACTATCTCTTCCAAAATGGCGTGCATGCAATAATTAAAACACACTTGTACATTTTATTCTGGATATTCTCTCATTCCTGTTAATAAGAGAGAGAGAGAGAGTGAGAGTGAGAGAGAGAGAGTGAGAGAGAGAGAGTGATAGAGAGAGAGAGTGAGAGTGAGAGAGAGAGTGAGAGAGAGAGTGAGAGAGAGAGAGAGAAGAAACGAAGGAGGCATATAGAAACTGTAAAAAATAAAGGACAGTCATTATATTATATATTATAATATATATATATATATATATATATATATATAATTTATTATATAAAATTCGTATTCCGTTAGTAAGGAAGAAGTTTCACTTCGAGAGCTTCTTCCCGAGAACCACTACTTTGCGGAACAGACTCCCCAGAGGATGCTTCACCGTTCACTACAATCTTAATCACTTCAAAACTAGCCTCAGCCATTATCTATTTTGCATACAGTGGAGGGGGTAAACAAATATTCCTACGCATACAAATTTTTAATTTATTGTATTTCCAACTAATGAATAAACATACTTCTCATATAATTAACTGTACACGGATGCATAATAACTAAATATGCATAGAAAACAGATAAAAATTATTTAATAGAAATAAATCCCATTTATTCATTTTAATGGGTGAAAAAAGTATTAGTACAGTACAAATAATACATAATCTTCATTTAATACTTTGTAGAATCGCCATTATTCACTTTTACAGCAACCAACCTCTTCTTGTAGTTCTCAAGTAATGATTTACAAATTTTAATTTGTATTTTATTCCCTTCTTCTTCGCATATGATCTTCAGATCCCGGATGTTTGTTGGAGCTCTCGATTGGATTTGAATTTTCAGATTTTCGATTGGGTTTAAATCTGGAGACTGACTTGACCATTTCAAGATATTTACATTATTTTCAGCGAGCCATTTCCTCGTCGATTTTGTAGTGTGCTTAGGATCATTATCTTGATGGGAGATCCGATCAGGAGGAATTTCAAGATTTTCAACTGGAATCCTTAAATTTGCTTCGTATTCCGTTAGTAAGGAGGAAGTTCCACTCAGAGAGCTTCTTCCCAATGACCGCTACTTTGCGGAGCAGATTCCTGAGTGGATGCTTCACTGATCACTACAATCTTAACCACTTGTTACTATCCCCCCACTTTCTCTCTCCCCCTCGCACTCTCTCATATTGAATCGGCACTTGTCTATGCAATACGCCGATTCAATTTTAGTTTAAATAAACAAGCATCAAGATTACCTCTTCTTATTTTTCTAACTCTAAATGTCCTATAAATGAACGTAACTTCTGATTAGTAGAGCTAGACAAATATGAAAACGTAATCAATGTGGCCGGCGAAATAAAAGAGACGATATTTTTACTCCGTTTGATCAAATTCCCTTTGCAAGGGAATTTATTAAAGTTTAAGTTTGTCTGTCACAATGCCGCAGAAGCGGACATCTATGAGGATCGAACTCACAACCCTAGTAAAACAGTTGCACCACAAAAAATGGCTAATCATTGTACCACTGTTGTCATTCAGGAGTCATCATGTAAGATCAAAGAGCTCACAACGCCGAGTTGCAATTACCGTAATTCCCCATGTATAATACGCCTTCATCCATAATACGCACCCCGAAAATAGTGCTGAAATTGTTGGAAAATGCTTCTACTCCCATATGATACGCCCTATAAATTGTATCTCTCCAATTTCATTACGGCCAGTGTTTAAAAAATGGTTTTAAACATAGAATAATATTATTCTAATTTAGTTTTATGATAATTCTTATTTTATTTTACATTTGTAAGTATTGTTAAATACATGTGATTGTATTTGACATCCTTATGGGGTCGCAATCGCCGAATATTAGTGTCAAATTGTCATATATTTGTGGTGAGTAGACATTTCGTAACTGAAATCGACCTATTTTTTAAAGATTTCTTTGTAGCTGTGCATAATACGCACCCCTAATTTCTAGAAAAATAATGCGTATTATACATGGGGATTTACGGTAATCAGGGCATCTTTCCATGGTTGCATAGTATGTCAGTCGCCAGGGCTACATACGGTTTTGAATTCAAAGTTTGCTCTTCTAAACTGGTGGGGTACCGCAACTCGAGATCCAAGTGTGATCTGCTATTTAATCCATAGCTAGCAAAGAGGACAGGAAAGATGGTTTCTTACCATCCCTAAGGGTATTTGGCTGAAAGTGAATGTAATGAACTCGAACACAGCTCACCAGTTTCTCGTTCCGATCCACTAACCTCTGCACTACGTATACATCCGAAATATTAGGTCATCCCATAAGTTCTGTCCGAATTTTAACTTTTTGTTAAAATGAACGAAATTTAAAGAGTATTTTATAATGTCTAATGGAGCTGAACATTATTTTTATGTTTAGATGCATTTAAACTGATCAAATTTTATTTCAGAGAACAATAAAATTAAATTTTGTTTGATTAAAACCCTGCTAACATGGAAGTACCCAAGAATCATTTGAGGCACATAATGCTTTATGAGTTCAAGAAAGGAAACTGAGCAGCCGAAGCGGCTAGAAACATTCACTCAGTTTATGGAGAGGAATGTGTGAATGAAAGAACTTGCAGAAGATGGTATGCAAAATTCAGAGGTGGAGATTTCATCCTTGAAGATGAAGATCGAACCGGACGTTCAGTTGAGTTTGATGAAAAGCTTCTTGAAGCAGCCCTTGAAGAAAATCCTGCCTTATCAGTTGAGGAATTGGCAGTAGTTCTCAGTTCAAACCATTCAACTGTTCATCGTCATCTTCAACAACTTGGAAAAGTTCCTAAACTTGGAAAAACAACCTCAAATCCCGAGTTGACATCTGCTCTTCTCTCCATTCTCGCCAACTTGTTTCACCTTTTTCGGATAGACTTGTGACTAGCGACGAAAAATGGATCTTTTATCAAAATGTTAAGCGTCGTAGAGAGTGGCTTGGTAAAGGGGAAGGACCCCAACCACAGCCGAGAAGGGAACTTCATGGGCAAAAGGTTCTTCTTTCAATCTGGTAGGATTGCCAAGGAATAATCCACTTTGAATTCTTACCACCTAATGCAACAATTAACGCTCAAATATACTGTCAGCAATTAGAGCGTTTGAACCAAGCTTTGAGGAAAAAAAGACCTGCTCTAGTGAGTCGAAAACGGGTGATGTTTCATCAGGACAATGCGCGACCACACACAGCAAGAATCACGTCACAAAAGATCGAAGAACTTGGTTGGGAGAAAATTCCTCATCCACCTTATTCTCCCGACCTTGCTCCTTCAGACTACCATTTGTTTCGTAGCTTACAGAATCATTTAGAAGAAACAGCTTTTGTAACACAGGAAGAGGTTAAAACTGACATTTGTGAGTTCTTCGAATCAAAGCCAAAAGAATTTTACAGTAATGGAATTAGTAAGCTTGTTAATAGATGGAAGGAAGTCACAGATAATCAGGGAAAATACATTGTTGATTGAATCTGTAATTAAATGTAACATTTGGTCACTTGTTTTCTTTATTCAAAATTCGGACAGAAGTTATGGGATGACCTGATAATTTTATCTGACAATAGCCTGATAGGAAAAAGCTTAGTTTTTTCTTCTAGCAAATTGTAAATATATGATCATCTGTTCTGGATGTTTAGATATATGTATGTATGTACGTATGTATGTATGTACATATGTATGTATGTACGTATGTATGTATCCAACGATCTTATTTGCATTCGATACAATTTTCTAATCCTTTTGGTCATTATCATGACAATCCTGATAACATTCAGGAACTTCGAACCGAATTCTTTCATTTTTCTTTTAAAACAAAATAACCCTACACAGGGAAAGCGGAACAAAAACAATCTCGCTCCATAGGTTAAATCAGTCAGTTATGTGCCATGCGCGATAGACGCTAAGGCGATCATGTATCTTTCGATACATGACTGACGAGGCAGATTTTTTGTCTTGCAGTAGGTTGCCATTTCTTTCTGCGGTAGACCAGTTGCCATCCAAGGCTATAGAACCCGGTCTGCCCTAATATTTACCCATAGCTGGGGGTAGAAGAAGCTTTCCCAAGCGTATTAGCACGTAAGTGAATGTAATGGATTCGACTGGAATTCGAACGCGGCTCTCCGATTCCTAAATCCGAGCCGCTATCCATTGCTCTACCGTATTTTCATCTTAGACAAAGATGAGTACATTAGTCTGAATGGGAATAACAGACTACGGACTTTGCGTTTCATCGCTTGAATATTGCGTTCAAGCACGAAACAGATTGTTGGCATTGGTCCCAGTGTCCACTTTTATATCTAGTGTGTGTGTGTGTGTGTGTGTGTGTGTGTGTGTGTGTGTGTGTGTGTGAGAGAGAGAGAGAGAGAGAGAGAGAGAGAGAAATTCAAATATAAATAAAAGATATATCTGTAAAAAGGTCATATGAATAAGTTTTCCTTTTATCTTTATTCATACATACTGGACTCTCCAATCGTTTTTGACGTATGAGGGTCTAGCAGCTCAGTTCAGACTACCCGTGAACGCTTGTACAGAACCAACCACACTTTTTGGAAAAGCCGAATACAGCGAACTGGTGCCCAGTACGCCACAAGGCGCTTTCCACTGTACATTTAGCCATTTTCAAGGATGAAATATTTTAAGATTATTCTCAAGTGTTGTTTTTTTTTTTTTGCTTTTATTAATAAGGCTTCCATTATTTTTAGACTTTTTTTTTTGCATGTAGATAATGCTATTATATTTGTGCTGTCGACAAGTATTTTACGAATAGTGCCCGGTAGGTCTCCATGAATAATATCAATTATGAACATGGACACAATATCTTGACCGTGTTTTGAAAAATGAAAACATTATATAAATACATACATGCAACAAACTTTTTCTTATTTAACAGTTAAAATATTTCATCCTTAAAAATGGCTAAATGTATAGCCGAAAGCGCTTGGAATAAAAGAACATTCTGACAGTTTTTATATAATTTATCATCTGAAAAGAAAAAAATTATTAAATCGGTTGAGTGTATTGTATAAAAAACTAAATCAAAGCACCTTGTCTGTCGTATTCAATGAAAAGTCCATGAAAGAAGGATTGCTGCCTGAATACACACACACACACACACGCATATATATATATATATATATATATATATATATATATATATATATATATATATATATATATATATATATATATGCACAATTATAAAAGATAAGCTAAAAGCTTAAAATATAAAATAAGTGATGGCTCAGTGTCAAATTGAAAAAGTCTAAATATAATAATTTGATTGTGCAGAAACGCATGAAACACAGAGTAGCAGAATATTGATTATTATTATATATCTGTGCCTTTTCCGTTCATTAATCATGGCTCTCCACAGCTTCCGGTCTTTTGTTGCTCTCACTCAACCTTTTTCTTTCCTTCTTTTCCCCCTCTCTTCCATCAATTTGCCCATGTAGGTTATTCGTGGCTTTCATCTACTTCTCTTGAGACATCGATGTGTCCCGTGAGTGTTAATCTCTGAAAGTCTTCTTTGCTGATTATATAACTCCAGAATTTCAGAAAAACCAGTCGTCGAAACAAAGAAATGGCCTATGAAAGGACTTCAACTTGCATCTCAACAGCGCATCATTTTATGCGAGGATGCCGTCCGATTTAGGCAATTGTTAAGAAAAAAAGTTTCATTTTTGTATCCGCTATGACATTTAATTTCAATCTGGACTGTCGACCAGTTTTATTTACATATCAATAATCGACCAACTTTATTTACATATCAATAATCGACCAGCTTTATTTACATATCAATAATCGACCAACTTTATTTACATATCAATAATCGACCAACTTTATTTACATATCAATAATCGACCAGCTTTATTTACATATCAATAATCGACCAGCTTTATTTACATATCAATAATCGACCAGATTTATTTACATATCAATAATCGACCAGATTTATTTACATATCAATAATCGACCAGCTTTATTTACATATCAATAATCGACCAGCTTTATTTACATATCAATAATCGACCAGCTTTATTTACATATCAATAATCGACCAGCTTTATTTACATATCAATAATCGACCAGATTTATTTACATATCAATAACCGACCAGATTTATTTACATATCAATAATCGACCAGCTTTATTTACATATCAATAATCGACCAGATTTATTTACATATCAATAATCGACCAGCTTTATTTACATATCAATAATCGACCAGCTTTATTTACATATCAATAATCGACCAGATTTATTTACATATCAATAACCGACCAGATTTATTTACATATCAATAATCGACCAGCTTTATTTACATATCAATAATCGACCAGCTTTATTTACATATCAATAATCGACCAGCTTTATTTACATATCAATAATCGACCAGCTTTATTTACATATCAATAATCGACCAGATTTATTTACATATCAATAACCGACCAGATTTATTTACATATCAATAATCGACCAGCTTTATTTACATATCAATAATCGACCAGCTTTATTTACATATCAATAATCGACCAACTTTATTTACATATCAATAATCGACCAGCTTTATTTACATATCAATAATCGACCAGCTTTATTTACATATCAATAATCGACCAGATTTATTTACATATCAATAACCGACCAGATTTATTTACATATCAATAATCGACCAGCTTTATTTACATATCAATAATCGACCAGCTTTATTTACATATCAATAATCGACCAGCTTTATTTACATATCAATAATCGACCAGCTTTATTTACATATCAATAATCGACCAGATTTATTTACATATCAATAACCGACCAGATTTATTTACATATCAATAATCGACCAGCTTTATTTACATATCAATAATCGACCAGATTTATTTACATATCAATAATCGACCAGCTTTATTTACATATCAATAATCGACCAGCTTTATTTACATATCAATAATCGACCAGCTTTATTTACATATCAATAATCGACCAGATTTATTTACATATCAATAACCGACCAGATTTATTTACATATCAATAATCGACCAGCTTTATTTACATATCAATAATCGACCAGATTTATTTACATATCAATAATCGACCAGCTTTATTTACATATCAATAATCGACCAGCTTTATTTACATATCAATAATCGACCAGCTTTATTTACATATCAATAATCGACCAGATTTATTTACATATCAATAACCGACCAGATTTATTTACATATCAATAATCGACCAGCTTTATTTACATATCAATAATCGACCAGATTTATTTACATATCAATAATCGACCAGCTTTATTTACATATCAATAATCGACCAGCTTTATTTACATATCAATAATCGACCAGCTTTATTTACATATCAATAATCGACCAGATTTATTTACATATCAATAACCGACCAGATTTATTTACATATCAATAATCGACCAGCTTTATTTACATATCAATAATCGACCAGCTTTATTTACATATCAATAATCGACCAGCTTTATTTACATATCAATAATCGACCAGCTTTATTTACATATCAATAATCGACCAGCTTTATTTACATATCAATAATCGACCAGATTTATTTACATATCAATAACCGACCAGATTTATTTACATATCAATAATCGACCAGCTTTATTTACATATCAATAATCGACCAGCTTTATTTACATATCAATAATCGACCAACTTTATTTACATATCAATAATCGACCAGCTTTATTTACATATCAATAATCGACCAGCTTTATTTACATATCAATAATCGACCAGATTTATTTACATATCAATAACCGACCAGATTTATTTACATATCAATAATCGACCAGCTTTATTTACATATCAATAATCGACCAGCTTTATTTACATATCAATAATCGACCAGCTTTATTTACATATCAATAATCGACCAGCTTTATTTACATATCAATAATCGACCAGATTTATTTACATATCAATAACCGACCAGATTTATTTACATATCAATAATCGACCAGCTTTATTTACATATCAATAATCGACCAGATTTATTTACATATCAATAATCGACCAGCTTTATTTACATATCAATAATCGACCAGCTTTATTTACATATCAATAATCGACCAGCTTTATTTACATATCAATAATCGACCAGCTTTATTTACATATCAATAATCGACCAGATTTATTTACATATCAATAACCGACCAGATTTATTTACATATCAATAATCGACCAGCTTTATTTACATATCAATAATCGACCAGCTTTATTTACATATCAATAACTCTGGGCGTTTGATTTGATTCCAGCCTCTTGATATTTTTGTTAGAAGAAAACTGAATCTGTTTCGTGTTTATCGACGTTTAATGCTTCCAAAACAAAACAACTTTAGAAAATAATCCGTCAATCTGAAATGAACAAACTTAGAAGATAACAACATTTTTAACGTGAATTACATGTTTCCTTTTTTCTGTTTACCACATTAGAAACAAAAAGCAACAATATTAAACAAAGACAACAAAAAACGCCCTTCCTTCCTTCCTTCGTTCTAACGGGCATTTTTTAATACCATACTCTTTTTTTTTTTTTTTTCTTTCTTTTTTTTTTATATTTGAGGCCTTGACATGTTTGTTGTGGGAAAAGGAAACGAGATGGAGGAGATACAGACCTATCGATGTGGTTTCAAATCGAAGAGAAGCCAGAAAACAAATACTTCTTTCGGCAAATTTCCTGATGTCACGGCGAGTGTTTGCAGTGCTGAACATTCCCAGACAACACAAATTAATATTTATTGGCTTAAAATGTTTTCACACACACACACACACACACACACACACACACACACACACACACACACACACACACACACACACACACAAATATTTATATAATTTTTGTATGTCGCTCTCATTTTATATATGTGTCTGTGTGTGCGTGTTAATCATTTCATTCCAAGCAAGATAATAAAGCCACTAAGATACAAGTGATTACTGAATGTGAAAAAATACAAGAAAAAAGAGAAACATTATTAATGAGCGAGAACAATAAAAGAAGAGGAATCAAGATGGCAGTAGTTGAAGATCAAACTTGGATGGAATGCAAGAAGCCGGCAGAGAGTTCCACAGGCGAGATATGCGAGAAAAGAAACTGTTAGCAAAGAATTTACGGTTACATCTAGCCAATTCAACATTAAAAGACCTTGTTGCCAATCTAGTTCTAAGCTTAAATTCATAAGGATTAGCCCGAAACGCGATTTGCAGGTCGGGGACACTAAAATCAAGCAGGTGCAGAAGTTTAAATATCTGGGAAGTGTTTTGACAGAGGACGGTAAGTGCGACACTGAGAGTCGTAGAGGCACTGGGATGGCCAAGGACGCATTCCAAAAGCTGTATACTACATGGAATCGTCATATAGCCAGGCCGGTAAATGTCGTTAATACAGTTTATTATAAACAGAGCATTTAAATTTAATTAAATATTTGTATCCATAAAAATAACGTGTAAACAGAAAACATGTTTAAATAATTGTCGGACTTAGTTCATTTCATTATATATATATATATATATATATATATATATATATATATATATATATATATATATATATATATATATATATATATATATAATAAAAGTGAACATTGAAGTCAACACTCAAAGGCGACAGGCTGTTTCATGCTGGACGCAATCGTCAGGTCGCCTGACGATTGCGTTCAGCATGAAACAGCCTGTCGCCTTTGAGTGTTGACTTCAATGTTCACTTTTATATTTATATTTACATATGCTCTGATACTGAGCACTTTATCCCATAAATATAGCACACTTTAAAACTATATTTCATCATATATATATATATATATGTGTGTGTGTGTGTGTGTGTGTGTGTGTGTGTGTGTGTGTGTGTGTGTGTGTGTGTGTGTGTGATAGAATCTCCCGTCGATTTCGATGTATGAGGATCCGACAACCCCACTCTGTTCTTATGTTTGTGTTGTATGTGACACTTCAGTCCCACTAGTGACCTGCATATAAGTCCACATATTGTGCAACAGCGAGGATCTCGGGACATAGACTCATGAATATTCGCTGTTGTCTTTCTTCTCTTAACCGGTCAATATAACTGATTTCGAAATTTCTGATATCACTCTGGCACAAATATCTCCAGTTATTTTTATCCAGGGCAACTCAACGGAAGCTAGTATAAGGCACATTGACAGCTAAACGTTTGCTCTTTAGCTTGCCTTTATACCTGAAACGCGGCCGTCCAACAATGTCCTTTGTCCACTGTCAAGCTAGATATACATGAGGGACTGAGGTATTCTGTCGTAACACATCCTTGCAACATGACCAACTCAGCGAAGCTGTGACTGCATCAGGAAAGTCTCATTTTCCCCAATGTTGCATTTTGCGAGAAAATCAACATTGGACACGCTATCGTCAAAGTATAGCCACATAGCGCGCAGAGACAACTTTTGTGGAAGACATCCAGCTGATTTATATGGGAGCTATATGGGTCCATGATCTGGAGCCGTACAACAGAGTAGCCAATCAAAACGGCTGCTCTATAAACCTAAATTTAATTCCTAAATATGTAAGTAACTTGAAGTATGTGAAGTTTTCCCCATCAATCATTATAGGAGTACATAGGAATTGATGAAATGGTGGAGGTTGTCGGACACCCCGATTTTGCATTGGACAAGGAGGCGGCTGATGGTTAATCTCCGTTTTCTTTATGCTAATGGTAAGGCCAAGAGCTTTGCGTGCAGCAAAAAACGGCTGACGAGTTCTTGGGATTCCTCTAGGGATGTTATCACAAGAGCCGCATCATCAGCAAATAGCAGATCACGAATGACGCTAGTTTGAAGAAGTGTTTTATGTTTTGACCCACCGATGGTTGAAAAGGCCACAACTGGTTCAAAGTTGAAATTTAACACAAGTATCTATGTCACCAGAGGCATATATAATCAATACTGAAAAGAATAGAGCAAAGAGAACAGGAGCCATGGCACAACATTGCTTCATACCATTTCCAACATCAAAGAAATCAGAGAATACCCCATCAGATACAACTACAGCTTTCACCCACCTCGTGAAAGGAGATTATAATATATAATATATATAATATATAATATATATAATATATAATATAATATGTAATATATATAATATAATATATAATATAATATATAATATTCAACATTTTGTCTGGGATTCGAAATTGTTTCTCGATTTACAGTGTCGAAGGCCTTACTAAGGTCAACAAACACCATATACTGCTTTTATTTTATTTAGGCATGAGATTGTATGCCTCAGTCGCTATTACTTTTTCATGCGTAAATAATGTTTTTTTTTTCATTTGTTTTGTATGAAGAAATATATTCCAGAAAACCTTCTTTCGTGTGTTGTTATATTTGAAAATATTCCTCATCCCATTACAGCACCACAACCAGCCTGAAGGCAACGGCAAAAAGCATCAGCAAATATTCCTGTGGCTATATCCAGAGATCCTCGATGTTGCACAATATGTGAACTTCTATGCAGGTCCCTAGCGGGACTGAAGTGCCACATACAACACAAACATAAAAAGTAAATAAGCTTGTCGGATCCTCATACATTGAAATCGACGGGAGGTTCTATCTCACACACACACACACACACACACACACACACACACATATATATATATATATATGATGAAATATAGTTTTAAAGTGTGCTATATTTATGGGATAAAGTGCTCAATATCAGGCGTATGTAAATATAAATATAAAAGTGAACATTGAAGCCAACACTCAAAGGCGACAGGATGTTTCATGCTGGACGCAATCGTCAGACATCCATCCTTTCATGCTGTTTTTGACAAATTCTGGCCATACCATACAAATATCACAAGATCCTTAAACCAGGTAACGTTTTCCCAATCTTGTATTGTCCAATTTTTGTGATCCTTTTGCGAATTGTAGAATTTCTTGTTCTAATCTAACGGGAGTAGCCGCCGGCATGATCTTTTGCTGCCGTAGCCCATCTGCTTCAAGGTTCAATATGATGTAATTTCAGAAATGCTCTTCTGCATTCGTCCGTTTTTAAAAAACGATTGAGATACTGTCGCCTTTCTATAGCTTGAACCAGTCTGGCCATTTGCCTACGACATCTTTCATCAAAAAGGAATGCCCGCACGCAGAATTGTCACTCGGTTAAGTATTTTTTTTTTCATTTTCTAACCATTCTGTGTACGTAAACTCTATAGAGAGTTTTGCCTGAATATCCAAGTAAACTATCAGGTTTTGAAATACTCAAACAATTCCGCTCGCTACAAACGGCCATGCCACATTCAAAGTTACTTAATTTAGCTTTTTTCTTTTGCAATATTAATACATGAAACGAAATTAAGCATGGTAAAGTTTTAATGTCTCTAACCATGAAATTGCAGCGATGTCATTGACTGAACAGAAATTTGCATATAAGAACTTTTGTCCAAGTGTAATTAAGTATCGAGTGAACATATCGCACGCACACGCATATATATATATATATATATATATATATATATATATATATATATATATGTATGTATGTATATGTGTGGACATTCAGGTCAACACCCAGCGACAACAGTATGTTTCATGCTTAAACGCAATCATCAAGCCATCTTTTAATAATGAAAGAAACAGTCGCCGTTAGGTGGTGACCTCAGTGTTCCTTTCATATCTACATATTCCCTCAGCCTTGATATCGAGCTCTTTAACTCATAAATATAGCATACCGTAAAACTATATTTTTACTATAATTTTATATTTTATATATATATATATATATATATATATATATATATATATATATATATATATATATTGATTAAAATGTGCTATATTTATGGGGAAGCATGTTCAATATCGGGGTTAGCGCGCTTTAGATATAAAATTATACAAATCAAGAGGTGGCCTGATGCTCGCTTAAGATATGAAATTGACAATCACCATACAGTGTTGATCTCTATAAACCAACATACACGATATATATATATATATATATATATATATATATATATATATATATATATAACACACTCACACACGACATTATATACACACACACACACACCCATATATATATATATATTTATATATATATATATATATATATATATATATATATATATATGTATATGTATATATATATATAAATATATATATATATATGGTGGACACTCCCGTCGTATTCGACGTATCGTATGAGGGTTAAGTAGCTTAGTTCCTAGGAACCGACAGTCAGATACAAGCCCATATGATTTGATTAGAATGGTGCAGAACAAACCACACACGCACACGCACATACACACACACACACACACACACACACACACATATATATATATATATATATATATATATATATATATATATATATATGATATAATGATATATAATTTCGTATAATTTTATATATCAATAGTATTTAGAAAATATGACAAACTAGGAAGGTTTTTTTATGACGCGTTTCAAAAGGCGTCAAAAACTTTTCAGTTTGTCATATATATAAATGTATGTGTATATACATATATATATATATATATATATATATATATATATATATATATATATATATATATATATATATATATCTTAGTATACATAATGTCATCTGTTTGTTCTGAATGCAACTGACATTTATTTGTCATGGTATTTAGTGATAGAGCATAAAAGCGAAAAAATACGTCTTCATATTTTTCCCAAGGGTGATACTTCTAAGTAAAACTTAAACAACCTCCGCAGGGATTCGAACACAGTATACTGATTCCCTACTGCCTGTTGTTAACAATTGCATGATCACAAGGCTCTAGCCTTACATTTTTTTAACATTCTGCATGTTATTACTACTAGTTATCTTTCTAATGATTAATGCATCAATGGGTCTGTTCGTGTGAAGCAACCCTGTGTCAGAAGCAATAAGTAAGTCCCAAGCTCAGGCCTAGCTATCGTTGCAAACTCCATTACCATCATCTAGGAAATGTTGCTAACGATGTTGAATACCAATTCCCCTAAAACTTAATTCGTAAGTTTCAACCAGCAAGGCTCACCAAACACTGTCTGAAAAGGATGTAAAAATTCGTATAGCTAAAGCCTGAGCTGACTTGTGTAAAATGGATGTAATCTTGTCTACCAGACAATCTCAAATAGAGATTCTTTCGGACCACTGTAGCGTCGGTTTTAATGTATGGCGCCGCTGCTTGGACATTAAGTAATACCCTTGAGAGTAAGCTAGATTGAATTCACACTCGGATGCTGAGAGCTATAGTTAACAGCTCTATGGATCTATCTTTGATATTTCTACTATCTTACGTGAACGCAGAATGCGCTTTGCAGAGCGCTGCTGGTGAGCAAGACAAAAACTTGCGGGTGATCTACTGCTCTGGACACCTGGCCTTGGTATTTAATATTTTTGGTTTGGTTTGGTTTGGTTTGGTTTGTTTTACGGCCTATCAACCTCAATGGATTATTGAATGCCGACAAGATTTTTATTGCTGGTAATATTTTTGGTTTAGTGTGTTTTACGGCCTATCAATCTCAATGGATTATTGAATGCCGACAAGATTTTTATTGTTGGTAATATTTTTGGTTTAGTTTGTTTTACGGCCTATCAATCTCAATGGATTATTTAAGATTTTTATTGCTGGTAATATTCTTCTTTTTTTTTTTAAATATCTTGCCGGTAAAGAAATTTCAAAAAATATTACTGGTATTAACACCTATTTTTATACTTTCATAGTGTTTTGACCCCTTTTGAGGTGGGGTTAACTATTTGCCCATAGCTGGGACCCTGACAGGTGCTACCACCTCAGGTCAGGGTCGACACCAGCAATTAAGAGGTGGTTCCACGTTCCTCAAAACCATCTGATCAAAGGCCTTATCGGATGTAGTTTACCGTCTTACCCAGGATGCAGATGTAGTTTGTCCTCATACCCAGGAAGGAATATATTTTTGTTTTTTGCTCTAAGAACAGCAAAAGAAGGCATATCTTCCAATTTTCACCAACTTCACAAAAGCCTGTTACTTCAATCTGAATTTCTAGGATGTGGGGTTATCATTATTTACATTATTTACAGTCAGACTAACATTTTCATCTTTGTTGCTAGGATCAAAACTTTGTATCCTCTGGCCTTTTTCGATATCTACTGATTAAGAATTATTATTAAGAAAGAAAGATCTTGATGCGCCAGAAGCTCAAGCAATTAATGACAAAGCAAAAAGACTGCAGTGGCGAAGGGTAGGCGGCACAAAAGAAAAAGAAAAGCGACGACAGAGGAAGCTAAGCTTGACAGCAATACCTGCGCAATTAACCAGCTCGCGATATCCCTAAACATAGACAGTAGAATGAGACAGATATCTCCCACGCAAATTGTATTTAAGTTCGAATTTCCCTGAAGGTTAGCCACAGCGACAAAATTCTAGAAAACAAAAGTAACTATTCCTTCTAAAAAAAGTAACTATTCCTTCTAAAAAAGTAACTATTCCTTCTAAAAAAGTAACTATTCCTTCTAAAAAAGTAACTATTCTTTGTAAAAAAGTAACTATTCTTTGTAAAAAAGTAACTATTCCATGTAAATATTCCTTGTAAAAAAGTAACTAATCCTTCTAAAAAAATAACTATTCCTTGTACAAAAGTAACTATTCACTGTAAAAAGTAACTATTCCTTCTAAAAAAGTAATTATTCCTTTTAAAAATGTAACTATTCCTTCTAAAATCTAACTATTCCTTGTAAAAAAGTAACTATTCCTTGTAAAAAAAGTAACT
The DNA here is from genome assembly GCA_964036315.1 of Acanthosepion esculentum. Taxonomy (NCBI): domain Eukaryota; kingdom Metazoa; phylum Mollusca; class Cephalopoda; order Sepiida; family Sepiidae; genus Acanthosepion; species Acanthosepion esculentum. The sequence continues at coordinate 110,771,818 of OZ038490.1, read as the reverse complement.
ATTCCTTCTGAAAAAGTAATTATTCCTTGTAAAAAAGTAAGAAAAACAGTTTTACTTTTGTTTTTCCTCCTATATTACTCAAATCTATTTCTTTTGCTTAGACAGTGATCCGGCTGTCGACAAAGCGACACGAAGTTGTGAATGGCTAAATCAAAAAGGTTCTGAAAGGGTTCAAGGTAGCGTTGCAGCTATCGGCGCAGAAAGTGGAATCGATGAGCCGAGTTCAAATTCTGGCCTCGTCTGCTGTGATCACTTTCCGAAGGACACGAATCCATCTTTTCCCCCCTAACATAGTAGGGTAGACTCAGCTCTCTAGACTTGATTGCTGCCTGTCTAAGAGAAGGACTATTTTGAATTGAAAACCGTTGAAGTCATGGCAATTCACAGATAAAAATAAAAAAGAAACTATGGAGAGCCACGACTGCCTACATCCTGAAGAGACGTAGAATTTCCGCAGACCATGCTACTTGTCACTATTGCTTCACAGTTGATTTTATTCCACTTATTAATTTGAACAGCACGTAACTGGGTGATTAGAAAATTCGCTTTCTTACCATGAGACCCGGGTTCGAATCTAGCCATTGATCTTCGAGATGACTTCTTGATGTTATCGACTGAGGGAGGCCTGAAACCATACCAAGCCTTGTCAATGATATTGGGTAGACGGAAAATTTCGGAAGCCGCCGATGGTTGCGGCAGCACGAAGTTACAAGTCATCGTGATCGAGAGTTTGAACGCACTGGCCTTGTTCAAGAAGCTGATCTCGCCAGATTATGCGCTCTCTCCCAGAAATTGTAACTAAGGTCTGTTCAGCATAGTTGGAGTATAAACCACAGTTGGGCTCTGTGAATTGAGGTGTCTTATTATGATATTTACTAAGCACAAGTCAACATTAGTACGTTTCCCAAAGAAGGTGGAAGTCATTACATAAACGAATTGCCCTGCAAACCACCCACAACTGCAGGTATCTTTGATCTGTAATAGAGTTTGGCTAGCCTCCCTGGCAGACGTGTGTGCTAGGAAACTTGTAGTGGCCGGCTATTATAAATTTCGGAGTTGAGGTAGTTTTCCTGATAAAGCGCTATTGCGTGAAGAAGTGTGGCGCTAGAAAACATTCTCCTGTTAAATAACTGGCTGCCTGGATATTACGTAGGTAAACAAGGCGGCGGACGAATTCGAATTTTTATTGCTAGTTTCAGTCTTTTCAAGACTGGAACTTGAATCATTTAGTGGCGATACGAGACAGTTTTTGCTACGTGATTGTCTTCTAGTTTTCTCTTTTGACTACTTGAGAATTCCACTTTGAAATCCACAACATTCCAAACTTAAGAGACCCGTCCGGTCACGTGGTACGAAGAGGAGACGCTCGATAAATCACACAGCAATGACAAAAATACATTCCTTTCAAATTTATTTGTGCGCATGTGTGTGTGTGGGGGGGGGTGTGTGCGTAAAAAGAAAGAAAGAAAGAAAGAAAGAAGGAAAGAAAGGAAGGAAGGAAAGAAAGAAAGAAAGAAAGAAAGAAAGAAAGAAAGAAAGAAAGAAAGAAAGAAAGAAACGGTACATTTGTGTGTTTATAGGAAAGTCTGAGTTCACCTGCAAACACATACAGAAGGGTTTTGTGTATTTTTTTATTGCTCATCCTTCTCTTTTTTTTGGGGGGGGCGTTACTTCTCTTTTTTTTGTTACTTATTTCTTTCTTTCTTCTCGATTTCGTTTTTCTTTCTTCCTTTGACACCTTTTTCTTTTTCTCTTATATAGCAATTTTCTTTCTTTTCATTCTTTCTTTCGCCCTCCATCCTTTCCTTTCTAACATTTTTGACATTCCATATTTCGTCTTTTTTATTATTTGTCACTTTTATCTTTTTCTTTCTTTCTTTGTTACTTTCGCTTGCTTTTATTCTTTCTTTCTTATTTCTTTCTTTCAACATTCCATATTTATTTTCTCATTTTCTCTTTCTTGCTCTCTTTAATGCTTTATTTATTTCATTTAAAAATTCTCTTTCATTTTCTTTCACTATTTTCTCTTTCCTATTCCGATCTTTGAACATTTCTTTCTTTTTTCGTTTTCTTATTCCTTTTTCGTCTCTTTCGTTTTGACTTTTCTTTTCTCACTTTTTACATTTCCGTTTCTTTTCTTAATCTCCCTCCCTCTCTCCCTCTCTCCCTCTCTCCCTCTCTCTCTCTCCCTCTCCCTCCCTCCCTCTCTCCCTCTCCCTCTCCCTCTCCCTCTCTCTCTCTCTCTCTCTCTCTCTCTCTCTCTCTCTCTCTCTCTCTCTCATTCAAATCCTTACTATCTTTTTCTCTTTTCTTTCTTTCTTTCTTTTACCCGGGGTTAAAACGAATCTGTAAAATATTGAAAGTGAAAGCGCTATCACGCCATAAGTTCATGAGTAGATGTATTTACCAAGCTTAGCATAGTCTGGCACAAGATCAGAAATGTGGGGCGCTCAGTGACGATCAGGCACATTCTAATAGTAATGAAATGTACGACAAGCTTAGCCATTTCTACTCATGGCGAGGTGTCTTATTATGAGATTCACTAAGCACAAGGCAACATTAGTACGTTTACCAAAGAAGGTGGAAGTCATTACACAAACGAATTGCCCTGCAAACCACCCACAACTGCAGGTATCTTTGGTATTCATGACATACGCACACACAAGCATAAGCACACACACACGCACACACACACACACACACACACACACACATATATACATATATATATATATATATATATATATATATATATATATATATATATATATATATATATGCATATATATGCTTGGCTTGAGGAATCGGAGAGCCGAGTTCGAATTCCAGTCGAATCCATTACATTCACTTACGTGCTAATACCCTTGGGAAAGGTGTGAATCCTCTTCTTCTCCCTCCAACTATGGGTAAAATAGCAGGACAGACTGGGTTCTATAGCCTTGGATGGCAACTGGTCTAGGAGAAGGACAACTCTGAATTCAAAACCTGCGGAGGGTCGTTTGGGGACCTTGTGGCATTCGCTGCACCAGGTTCCTGTATTCGTCCCTCCAAAAAGTGTGGATGGCGCGTTCACCACTATAATCAAATCTCATGTGTCGGTGTCGGGCTTTCAGTTTCTGGGAACTGATCTGCCTGACCCTCATACGTCGAGTTCGACGGGAGAGTCCATCATATGCTATTTTTATCATAAGAGATAAAACATAAGAGATAAAAACATGTTGAACTCGCTACATAAAAGCTTTCATGTTTGATTGTACTTCTTCAGGCGATAAGTAACTGGTGATTAAATGATTATTAAGAAAATTTAAAAAACAAAGTGTTCCCTCTTTTCCGAAAGTTAAAAGTCTGGGGAAACATGAGATCAGAATTAAAAATAGATTTGTGGGTATGTCTTGGTTAACCAATTAAATGTCAGATCTGCGCTAAATAGAAAAGTAAGCTCAGAGGCTGGAGGGGGGTTTCATGCCATGATAAACCAGAACATAGACAGGCCATCATTGAAAATTGCGGAAAATACGCAATACATTTGTCGCTTACATATTTTGAAACAGGAAAGCTCTTGTGTAATGATTTGGACATGTTTTTATTATAATCTCTTATAATAAAAATAATAATAATATATTGCTCTACTTTGTATTGAGGACTTTTTTTAAAGTAAACGCTACGAACAATGGAATTTTAATCCATCTGTTCTTTCTCTCATTTGGATATATCCTAATATATATATATATATATATATATCAAAGTGAACATAGAAGTCAACACTTAGAGGCAACAGTCTGTTTCATGCTAGATGCAATCGTCGGCCAAAGCTTTCATTTTTACGGGTTTTGTTTCAACCGACAAGGTATGTTTATTTTTTATTGTGACAATTTTTAGATAAGATGTGTATCGGGATCAAAATTGTACATAAGCTGTCCGAAATTTCATGTTTTGCTATGTTTCTGTTCATCTGTTTTTAATCAGTCATCATGAAGAACTGAGTGTTGTCAGCCTGGAAGACAAGATTGTGTTTGCTACATGCTGACATTTTCTACATCGCTGGAATTGGGACCAGTCCAAAGTGACATCATGCATGAAGCCTAAATGCATATGTGCAAATCACCAAACATTACAGTCTTTTTGCGAAGGACCTTTTAGTTAGTCCAAGAAATTTTCAGCACTCTACATTTGTAATAATATACACTAAATCCATATTAGTCAATGGAGTAAATGTATATGATAACAATATGACGACGCTGTTAATTACCAATCTGCATTAGTGTTATTCTTATACGAACCTATTACAAATATATATAAGAAAAAGAATAGTGCAATAGTGAAGAAATGTAACACCACAAGCATTGAAACCATTCTAGCAAAGATACAACTTACATGGAGTTGTCATGTTGTGAGAATGGATGAGCACATGCGTCCTAAAAAGATGCTGTATGGTCAACTACTAAATTTCACGCGTTCAGTTGGACGTCCACTCTTACGCTACAAAGAAAAATTGAAAGACAAATTGAAACGACTCAACTTTGATCTGAAAACCTGGGAAGCTCAAGCATCAAAACGAAAGGATTGGTGTAAGAATGTCTCATTAAATTAAAGGATTTTGAATACAGCAGACTGAAGCACCGTGCTCAGTTTCGTCAAGATCTGAAGCAGAGAGCCATCAAAATTCTGCTTCAAAATCATATATATATATATATATATATATATATATATATATATATATAGAGAGAGAGAGAGAGAGAGAGAGAGAGTGTGTGTGTGTGTGTGTGTGTGTGTGTGTGTGTGTGTGTGTGTGTGTGTGTGTGTGTGTGTGTGTGTGTGTGTGTGTGTGTGTAGGCACGGTTGAGTAGTGGATAGCAGCTCAGATTGTGGAATCGGAGAGCCGAGTTCGAATTCCAGTCGAATCCATTGCATTCTCATCCATGCTAATACCCTCGGGAAAGGAATTAATCCTCTTCTTCTCCCTCCAGCTATGACAGACTGGTTTAGGACAACTATGAATTCTAAAACTGCGGTTGTCTTCTGTATTCGGCCCTTCAAAAAGTGTGGTTAGTTCTACACAAAGCCTTCTCCACTATAATCAAATATGTGCTGGTGTCTCCATAGAAAATGCTAAATCAAAGGCTTAAAATAATTTTTTTAAGATTACAAATCTTTCTTAAAGCTTTCATTTTAATTTCAAGCTAATAAATGATATTTAAAACAGTTTTTGTGTAACGCATTTCGTCATTTAGGACTTCATCGCATCAACGTAAGCAAACCAAGTCCCATGAAGTCCTAAAAAACGAAACACGTCACACGAAAACCTTTTCCAATTTGTCATATATCTTTCCTACCATATATATATATATATATATATATATATATATATATATATATATATATATATATATATATATATATATATATATATTCCAGAGTAACTCAAATTCAGAGCGTCCACTCAAATATAGGTACCCACTGAAAATAACGTTTAAAGTTTAAATATATATATATATATATATATATATATATATCAAGGACAATATTGGGAGGAAATGTGTCACAAAATTAAAAAAACGCGTCGCACGAAAACTTTTTTACAATGTTATACATTTTCTCCTATATATATATATATATATATATATATATATATATATATATATATATATATATATATATATATAGGCACCTCAACAAAATCGCTAAAAATCACCATACTATGAGGAAAAAAATGCTCCAAAATTAATGTAATCAATTTTTTAAATCTTTGTTATTATTAATAAGATTAAATTTTGGAATATTTAATTAATTTTGTTAATCGGACACCGTTAAAAATGTTAGATTATGCGTTTTTGTGGAGGTACACACACACACACACACACACACACACACACATATATATATATATATATATATATATATATATATATATATATATATATATATATATATATATATATATATATATAATATAAACCTAAAGAGCCAGGTAAACCTGGTAACGGTTCTTAGTTCTTTCTTTTTTTATTCCTCATTTTTCCTTCGGCATTGGTTTGTTCAACTACAAGCCGAAATACCTTAGGTTTTTCAAAACGAGTACCACTATATATATATATATATATATATATATATATATATATATATATATATATATATGTTTCATTAAGGACGACTGACATGTTACTGCGATTAAGCTTATTATTTAATTTTTCTTGTGTCTGACAAATGGAAATGTAATTAAAATCTAGTTTTCCATATGTCAAATTTCTTAAAAACTTTGCAGAGATTCCATATCCTATTTTAAACACATATTGTCAACACGGAAATGGACAGACCTAAAAACATAAGAATTTTACTTTCAGCCCATTCTAAAAGATTGGATGAGGATTTGCCTTGGATTCATTTCAGAAAAGGCTATATGAATTTCTTGCTTTCGGGCCATTCTGAAAATGAGATTAGGATTTACCTTTAATTCGTTTAAAAAAAAAAGCTGAGAAAAATATTAACAACTTTCGACGTGAACTAAGAGTTATAAAGAAAAGTACAGAATAAACATTAACGGCTTTTTTAAAAGACACTCATTTTTTTTCTTCTTCCATCACGAGAAACGCCAGCTTAGAGAAAAAGTAGTGATTCATTATTTAAGTATACACACAAATACACACATTTCTCTCTTTTGCGTTTGGATCTGCTGAAGCCTAGAAAGGCGAAACACGTAATCAAATCTAGTTTCAATGAAACGTTTCCATTTGTCAAATTTACACACACACACACACACACACAGACACATATATATATATATAAATATATATATATATATATATATATATATATATATATGAAGAAATATAGTTTTAAGGTGTGGTCTATTTATTGGATAAAGGGCTCAATAAAGAGATAGAGTGTATGTAAATTTAAATATAAAAGTGAACATTGAATCAACACTCAGATGCGACAGACTGTTTCATGCTAGTCGCAATCGTCAGGACGATTGTGTCTAGCATGAAAGTGTTGACTTCAATGTTCACTTATATATATATATATATATATATATATATATATATATATATATATATATATATATATATATATATAGCATAATGAGAGGCCACGTATACTTTCTTGATATGTATATAATATCTGGATAAAATAAATGAAACAAAATTGGGTGTTTTTTTTATGAAAGTATTTATTTCTGTGTTTTTGTATATATTTATTTATTTAATATTTCAGACCACCTAGGTCTTTCCTCAGAAATCAAATGAGATACTGTGTTTGTGTGTTTGTTTACAGCGTTTGTTTACAGCGTTTGTCGTGAAGCGTGCATGTCACGTGATGTGCAATGCGACTTTGTTTGAATTTTTGGCGGAAGACTGATGATAGTGTCTTAAATGTTGTTTAAAATGTTTTTTGACCATAACTCAAGAAATATTTCTTAAAATATTTTTAACTGTTAAAATATTTATGTAGATTTAAAATATCCACGTGTTTGTTTACCCCTAGTTTATATATGTCTAATTTTTAGAATTCAGTATATTTCTTTTTTTCTTCGTATGTGTGTTGTACTTAAATTACTGTGTTTGTGTGTTTGTTTTTAGACTCGGACGACACGTGGTGTGGAACGCGATTGTGTTTGATTCTTTAACGGACAACTGGTGTTTTGGTTATTGTTTAAAAAGGATTTTTTACCATATCTAAAGAAATTTTTTGAAGAAATATTTTAACTATTGAAATATTTATACAGATTTAGAATACCCAAGTATTAAATAAATAAATATATACAAAAACACAGAAATAAATACTTTCATAAAAAAACACCCAATTTTGTTTCATTTATTTTATCCAGATATTACATATATATATATATATATATATATATATATATATATATATATATATATGTATATATATATATATATATATATATATGTACATATATACATATATATATATATATATATATATATATATATATATATATATATATATATATATATATATATAGATAGATAGATAGATAGATAATCTTAGTAGTAGTAGTAATCTTTCGGTTTCTTGATTTGCAAATAATCAAATCAATACCGAAAGAAAAAATGGTATAAAAAAAAGAAAGACCGAAGAACATGAACGCCTGTCGAAAACAATCGTTCGGTATGCAAGTCTAAATCCCAAAGAAAAAAAAACGATACGAATACGCAACTAACTAAAGAAAGTGCTCAATGCAGTAAGTAGAGCAGACCTAGTAAATATATATGACCCCTGTTATCCTAAAAAATCCCAATACACTATGACCTGAAGCCGAAACCCAGAGACGACAGCGAAATGCGTCGTTTATAGCTTTTGTATTTTGTCTCATCATCTCCATTATATATATATATATATGTTTGTGTGTGTGTGTGTGTGTGTGTGTGTGTGTGTGTGTGTGTGTGTGTGTGTGTGTGTGTGTGTGTGTTTGGTCAGCAATCCCTCTTTCATACATTTTTCGTTGAACAAGACTGACAAGGTACTTTATGTTTAATTTTTAAGCTTTTCTTGTAAACATACAAGTGCATTGTTTCCCGTACCTCTTCTCCTGCTATATAGGGATGGGCGATCACGGCTCTCCACAACCTTGTGATATTTGAAGATTGTGTTTTTGCTATCTCTCCCAATCACCATACTACCAACCATTTACACAAGCTTGTGTAGGTTATTTGCTGATTTTCTTTGTCCCTCTTGCCTGCTATATGTCCAGTGAGTGTCATATTTTCAAAGTCCTCTTTCCTCACTATGCGCTTGAGAAATTCCAACTGTGTCTTTCTGATTCTAAGCCTAAGTATCCTTCACGTTTTAAATTTCCCTAAAACTTCCTCGTAATTCAATAATCTTCTGTAGGACGACATTTCTGTTACCTCATGTCTCTTTGATGAAATGGTTTAGCATTCATTGCCATATGGGAAGACTGATATTACATAACAATCCAGCATTCTTTTCTTTGTTTCTAATGAAATTTTCTTATTTCTTAATACTGTGCTTAGCTTTTGGAAGGCATCTTCCTCTATCCCAATGCACCTTCGGATTTCGGTATCAGATTTTCCACCCTTTGTTAAAAAAACTTCATAGATATTTTAAATTGTCGCTATTTTATATTTTTAATTTCGCGCATGCGCGTTGTATGTTTTTGATTTTGTCGACTGCAAAGTATAGTAAGTTAAGTTGGACGCCATCTGTGAGAAAAATAACACCATGAGGCAACTGACTCTGCTAGAAATTTGGAAACGGCATTCTGTACTGCTTGGCATTCGCGCCGGAAGCTCCAATACGAACACTTCAGAGTGTTTGGGTGTCAATTTGAGTTCAGAGATTTCAAAAAGAGTTGGATGAGTTTAATGGTGATTACGAAGCTCGGAAAACTTACTCTGATCGTTCTAAGAAAAGAACTCCTGAATTTGTTGGTGAACGCCTCAAACTCAACAAAGTGAACTACATCAAGTACTTTGAGGAGGTAGTGCTGGCCTGGGTCAAGAGGGTGTCTGCTAGAAGACTCTATGTCTGGTAACAGGATTCTGCAACATGCCGCACAAGCAGGAGAACCCAGTCATGGTTGTCAGACAATTTCCGCGACTACAGCCCCACCTTACATCTGGCTACCTAACTCCCCAGACTGCAACCCCCTTGATTATTACGCGTGGGACGCAGTTTAGCGAGAGACCAATAAAACTGCTTGTAACACCAAAGTTGACCTGAAGGCAAGAATTATGTCAGCATTCACCAACTTAAACAAGGAGGCTATCCAAAAAGAGTTGCAGGAAATTCCAAAGTCGCCTAAAGGCTGTGGTTGAAGCCAGTGACGATTTTATTGAATACATTTTCTCTTTAGTATTTCAAGATATTTTTGTGTAATTTTAGTAAATATATTTGTGAACCTTGCGTAAGTTAGACGACAATTTATCCATCGCATCGTGTGTGTGTGTGTGTGTGTGTGTGTGTGTGTGTGTGTGTATAAAGAGTATTTTCATATAGATTGTATCTGTAAATGAACAAAATTAATAAAACGAGAAGAGGAAAAACTATTCTTAGCTGACGGGTTTCGTTCTCTGACTGACTTTATCAAGGCAAATGCAGGATTTATTTTTTTTGCACGTGTTTATATACGAGAGCAAGGATGTCATTGGTTTATCAAGGCTTATAAATTTGAGAACGTTCATGAATATTCATCAGGAGGGTTGAAAGGTCAGTCAAAACATATGGAGGACAAAAAGTGTCATAATTCAAAGTCTGCTAAAAAGTAAGCAAGTGATATTCAAAAATTTTTGTTTTAAATGAATATTCTTTAAATTCCATTGAAAAAAGCCTGAACAAAGTAACTATAAACAAAATGTTTTTTTCTATCCTCTGCTAGCCACAATGATGGAGAAAGCATTACCTCGAACCGTCGCCAGTGAGACACGCTGCAAGAGCCACTTCGTTTCGCGAGGCTCGTCCCTTCATCGAGACGCAATCGTGCCAATCCTCCGAAGGAACGCCATCGAACGAGCGCCAATAACCCCAGGAGTCTCCACTTCCACAGCAGTAAAAAAACAAAAAATCTATCAGCAAGAGAAGAATATTTAACTATTTTTTTTATCTCTGCGTCCCGGGCGACGGACCCCGGCTCAACCGCAGACCTGATCAAATTACCGGCCGAAAATGTATCCGCACAGATCGCATCCCAAATCAACGACTTCTCCATTTTAAAAGGGAAAATGGTAACGCCATCTGGCCGCTTTCCATCACGACGGTAGGCTTCCTACGGGTTCGATTTGGGAACGGAACCCAGCTGCATCCAAACCTCTTTTGATGATGTCGTTTATTGCTGCCTGCCGTGGAAAGCGGCCGACACTACGACGACAGGAGAAAGGATCCGGCCGCTTTCCATCACCACGGTCGAGGCCTACGGGTTCGATTTGGGAAGGCAACCCAGCTGCATCCAAACCTCTTTTGATGATGTCGTTAATTGCTGCATTTATTTATTATGGCGTGAGATGGACGGTTGTGCTATACATATATACGTATATAGTTGGACAGCATTTTTTGTCTGATAGATAATTGAGATAGACAGATAACTGAGAGATTATGAAGTGTCATTTTTTAGAAAGAATTTTTTGTTGGTCTATTGGTTTAGGGTTAGGGTTAAGAAGTTCACTGGTAAATAGGTACAAGAATCCTCGAACAATTATTGCAGTGATTTTTTTTTATCTGGAGGGCTTGCCATTTTAAGAAAAACTGGGTATTTTATAACACTACTTCTAAATTTCAACTTCTAACCGTTTTGAAAGATGGCGACGCGCGCAAGAAGCAATGATACATTTTCCAAGTTTAATGTATCTGTTACACGTGAAAAGCATTCAAAAATCACAACGACTTGCTGCAAAGAAGAGAAACGTATTTGTTCAGTTTCAGACTTCTGATTTTAATCACGAAAGTCTGCTTCAATTACGAATATGTTTAAGAGTTACAAAATAGTCCTTGTCTGTTAATCTAAAACAAGCTAACAGATATAAATATGTGTGTATGCTTGAATGTGTATGCGTGTGTGCGTATATGCGTTTGTGTGAGCATGAGAACATTTGGCTATTCTAGTGACCTTTATCATGTCGCTGTTCTACCTATGTGCGTGTGCGTAGGTGTTTGCGTCCGTGAATGTATGTGTGTATGTGCGTGTGTGTTTTGAAAGAAAGATAATATTCAACTCTAAACGTATTCATTGCTTCATCATCAGCTTAAATCTGGAGTCACGGTTTCTTCGGAGGAAAGTTTGGTAACATTCAAGTTTAACGGAGTGTGAAGATGTCAGATTCTGCAGAATTTTACTGCAATTGTGTAGCGATTTTATACATGTTTTTGATTAAATATCCTAAAATTAATAATATTTTGCACTACTCTCTCTCTTTCTCTCTCTCTCTCTCTCTCTCTCTCTCTCTCTCCATATATATATATATATATATATATATATATATATATATATATATATATATGTAAAACCTTCCTCCCTACAGTGCGACAATAGCCTAAGGGTATAATCTCTAACTGATACCAAATCGGTCGGGTTTCGATCCCGGCTTGAAGCAGTCAAACATGTCACACAGAAGAGCTGTGATACAGCGAAACAGTCTGTTTGTGGATGACAATATATATGCTCCTGGAAAATCCTGTTGAGGTCTCTTGAGAAAAGGGCAATTTTAAAAACAGTAAACATTGAAGGCCTGATGATTGCGTTTTGCATGAAACAGTCTGTCGCCTCTGAATGTTCACTTTTATATTTATATTTACATACGCTCTATCTCTAATATTGAGCACTTTATCCCATAAATATAGTATAGCTTAAAACTATATTTCTTCATATATATATATATATATATATATATATATATATATATATATATATATATATATATATATATATATATATATATATATCTTAGCTTTGTGAACAAAGATTTAGAATGGTTTTCTATGATAACTACAGGCCCTGCGGCATCTGTGAAGTAGCCCTCAGGGATACGCTAGTGACATTTTAAGGTGGAGAGTACTGTGCAGTTTTGCTATTTAAACCATAATTTTACGTGCCGTGGTCCTGTTGGTTAATATGATGTTAGTATATTCCTCTGGTTGTAAGTTTTCTGTTGGAGTATTCTTCTCTTAATCAGATAACCAAACCGATTTGCCTTTGCCAGTCGGTGAGTGTTTAGCTGCAGCCATTCATTAATAACATTTTAATTAAGAGAGTAAATACGTAACTAATTCCGGCCTAGTCTACTAGCGTTTACTTTCGAAATAATATTCTTGGGAATGGCCTGACACTTGCCCCCACCCGCTCCACCTACTCTGAATTCTTTGGCAACTAGTCTAAAAGAAAAACAACTTTGAATTGAAAAACGCGAAAAAACAGGAACCGATTAGTCGTGGCAATTCAAAGATAATTAAAAAATTTGTAGGGAGTTTTGAAGACACATGGGATTTATTTAAGATAGCGAAACCAGTATTTGGCCACATATGTATTTATATTATTATTCCAATGATCAGGCAAAATAAAGATGAAACATTTATAGATTCGTTAAGAATCGAATGATTCAGTAATATATATATATATATATATATATATATATATATATATATATATATATAAGTAACGAAAATCTTGGTAATCCGTATGGATAATCCCAAGGAAGATGAAATCCTAAGAGCTCAATATTAAGTTAGAGCGAATAATTTAATTTAAAGAAAAACAGACCACTTTAAGGCTCCATTAGTTATAATTTATTTCACCAGAGTATTTTATTTTTCTCTGGATCTTCAGACTTCATTTTCAAAGGTGAAACGAAAAATAAATTTAAAATTTACACATTTGACGGGCAGTAATAAGCCTATATAAGTTGACATAGAGGGTGGTAATAGTGTGAGAGACATGGTTGAGTTTAGAGAGGGAATGGAGAGTTTTTATTTTATTTTTATTACAATACTTAATATTGAGGAGGGGGTAATGGTTAAGAAAGTGTAAATTTTTAAATCCATTTTTCGTTTCACCTTTGAAAGTGAAGACTGAAGATACAGAGAAAAATAAAATTCTCTGGTGAAATAAATTATAACTAATGGAATCTTAAAGTGGTTTGTTTCTCTCTCTCTCTGTCTCTCTCTCTCTCTCTCTCTCTCTCTCTATATATATATATATATATATATATATATATATATATATATATATATAAAGACATATCTCATTAAATAATTTAGGCAAGTTTTACCTACTTATTTTTAATAGGATCATCTCGTAATTACGTATAAGTTTCTTAGTATTTTTATTAAAGGAAGAAGCAAAATTTACATGGTGATACATATTCATTTTATTCCGAGTACCTTCGATATCAGCACAATGTCATCATCAGGGTGTTTTTTTTTTCCAAGACAAAAAATTGTTGTGTTCATCATTTTTCTAAAACAAAATTGTTGTGTTTATCTGAAAATTCTTTTCTTTTTTTTGCGTGCGAAGTGACATACACTAAGTTTATGTAATGTACAATTTTTGATTTTATCATTTAGGTTCACGTGCATACGTCAAGGGAGGTAACTATATTATTGTAATGTCTAAATATTTTAAAAAAAGAAATATATATATTCCAAAGTTTTGTGAATTAGTTTAAGTGTTATTTTCTATTCATCGACTATATAAACTTAACGTTTGGAACAGTATTAATGATTATTTTAATAAATGTTATTATAAAGTCAAATTGGTAGCTGCTCGCGAAAATGACCTCTAATCTGTTGTTAACTGGGACAAGAACTGACTACTTAATGCCTCCAAAACTAAAATACACTCTTTTAATTTTTTGCCTTTCATGGCCGATGCTAACTTCCAAGTGGTTAGTATGAATTACAACGATTATATCGAATCAGTTAAGACTATTGCCTAGGAAGTTGCTTCACTGTGTTGTGCTAGATATTTTTTCTCGCCAGAATCGTTCTTGTAAATTTATAAGTTTACTAGCGCCTGCTATGTACCTAGCGATTTTTGACAGAATCCAAAGAATAAACTGCAACGTTATCTTCCCTGACCTGGCATCCCGGCTTTAGTCGCTTTTCAACGATTTAACGTAAGTTCACTGCGCCTTTCCTATAAATATTTTTATGGTAATTATTCTGATGAGCTTTTGCCACTTTGGTATTTCAACTTCATGAATTTAAGCGTAGTACTAGATTGGCAACTAAGTCTCACCCTTTTACTCTGGAAATAACTCGTTGCAACCGCAAGTTCTATTCTGATAGTTTCTTATCTCGCTCTTTTCGCCCGCGGAACTTTCTTCTGGCTTCTTACTTTCTACGATATCCAAAAATTTAACTGCAACTTCAATCGTCGTCTTCTCTCTTCTTGAACCCTTTCTTTTATTGTCTTCTCTAGTCAATAAGGTTTTCTCAGATTCTTTCACTCTCAGTAACACCTTGCATCTTAGTGGCTTTATCGCTTTGCTTGCGGTGAAATGATTAAAAATTAAAAATAAATTGACACACTGTTAATTATTCTAATATATTAAATGAATATTATTCTAATATATTATATTAAAATGAAACAGTATTAATATAATATATTAATTAATTATTATTATAATATTATACTAAGTAAAATTAAGCAGTATTAATTATTCTATTAAAATGTTATAATTTATTAAATAAACTGAAGCACTGTAAATTATTATTAATTATTATACTAAATTATTTTACTATACTAAATAAATATTATAATATAATAAGTAAAATGAAAATGTATTAATTTAAATATTTGAGTTTGAACATAGATCGCCAGTGAGCAAACACAAGTGATCACATTACTGAATTAAGTAGACCACGTGACTATAGAGGAAACGCATAAGTAGGAATTAGCTTGACGTCTAATGATCATCATTTCTAGTCTATCCTCTATTACTACTGGATCGATATTTTCTATTCTATCCTCTATTACTATTCGGACCAATATTCTCTACTATATACTATTTTTCTATACGGTGGTTACTGTCGGGCGAATATTACCGAGCAAGTATTATTAGCGCGAGTGCTATTCGAAGGCGTCTGACGCCAGTATTGTTCAACGGCGTTACTATAGTTGTATCTACGATTACAGAGTCTCCCCTACAACCAGCATTACAAGAGACAACGAGTATTTGTTGACATCACAAAAATATTATTGCTTCATTTTATGTAATATTATTGCGGGATATTTGGGAAAATATTAGTTACCATCATGTTGCGGGAATCAACACTTTGGATAGTAAATATTTACGGGCTCCTGGAACATTTATCCCGTAAATAATATTGGCGGACTCACTGCGAGTCCGGGTAAAAAAAAAACAGTAAATATAAAACAAACGACAATACATGCATTAACAAAAGAAATTACACGTGTAGACAATTGTAACGCTAGGAAAAAATATTAAAACAAGTTTAAAAAAGAATGTGTCCCTGCGTGCGTGTGTGTGTCTGTGTGCGTGTAACATGCGTGTGTGATAGACACGTGTGTGTATATATGCGTGCGTGAGCGTTCAAAATCAAAGGAAGACCAAAGAAGCGAACGCGCCTTGTCGGTAGTGTTCCTATCTACGTGCGACTACATCCGAAAGCCAGAGCTAAAAAGAGCTGTAAAAGAGGAAGAAAGATAACATGATTGCCTAATCATAGGCTTAAAGAGCGCCCCCTAGTGGCGTTTTGGCAAAGCCAAGTGAGATAATCCACAATATATTAATATTACCTAAAATGAAGCAGTATTATTATATATTAAATAAATATAAAACTTTACTAACATTTGAAGAGGTATTCATTATTTTATTAAATAAATATTACCATCATATACTAAATAAATTGAAAGACTATAAATGTTTCTAATATATTAAATGAATATTATTTTAATGACGCAGGATTAATTATTCTATTAATTAAATGAATTTTGTAGAATTATTTTTTATCATTAATATCCGTCTCTTTTTTAAAAATTTTCTTGCAGTAATCTCAACAAATACAACTCTTAATGGAAATATTCGTGATAATTTGTAATAATTACACTAACTCAACAGTTATTGATCAAAGAGTTCTATTCCTGTAGATGGGCGGGGCTTTTATCTCCCACGGGGAATTCAAGTAATGAAAAGAGCCGAATGCTACTTAGAGATGCCCAACACCTTTTCAATTGGCACGTTTTGGTAAGCTGTAATTTGAAGCTGTTGGGATTCCCGCGTTAAACTTTTGTCTTTCATGGCCTGTCGGACAGCAAACGTGCTAGAGTAACTTAGTACTTACCTGCCACCCCACACTAACAGGATGTGACACAAGCTCAGTTTAATGTGGACTGATTTTTCTAAGCGTAGCTTAGGTGTGGCACAAGGTCGAAGCTGTGGCGTACCCATTGAGGGTACGTGCTAGGGTTACTTAGTACTTACCTGCCACCCCACACTGACAGGATGTGACACAAGCTCAGTTTATTATGGACTCATTTTTTTACGCATAGCTTAGATGTGGCACAGCGTCGAAGCTGTGGTGTACCCATTGAGGGTACTTGCTAGTGTTACTTATTGATGCTCAAATCATTAGTACGTTTAGTTTGCTATTTGATCAAAACGCAGAGGTCAAGCGCAGAGGTCAAAAGGCAGAGGTCAAAACCAAGAAGTCATAACGCCGGGGTATATTTGGAAGCCATGTTAAACTGTCCTATCTCACATAGAAATGGGCAAATTGTTTTCCGAGTTTTACTTTTGGTTGGATGGAACTTCAATTTTCAGTTTGGATGGTTCGACTTATAATCATGAGGTTGTTAGGGTGCTTTATATAATATTAGGGGATACGATAATTGGCCACACCCATCAGGTAGTAATGAATTAATAGATAATGGCAATAAGAAAGGCTCCTTGACAATGACCCATATCCGACGTAAGTTTAAAACATACTTTAAATATCGGGAATTGATTTTTCCCGATATTTAAAGAATAATTAGAAATTATAATCTTGAAAAGCGTAAACTTCACTGAAATATGTTGGAATCGCGAAAAATTCAAACTTTAAACAAAATACAGTAAGTCTCCGGGTTACAACAGTCCGACCGCTGACGATTCACGGTTACGACACAATCACCATTAATCTTGTATTCGACTTGAGCCTTTTGCTTCAAATTGCCTCATACGACGCAAACAGCGCGACGGAAGAATAGGCGATGCGGCGGAAGAATAGGCGGTGCGGCGGATGAATAGGCGGCGTGACGGAAGAATAGGCGGCGTGACGGAAGAATAGGCGGTGCAGGAGAAGAATAGGCGGTGTGACGGATGAATAGTCGGTACGGCGGAAGAATAGGCGGTGCGGCGGAAGAATAGGCGGTGTGACGGATGAATAGTCGGTACGGCGGAAGAATAGGCGGCGCGGTGGATGAATAGGCGGCGTGACGGAAGAATAGGCGGTGCAGGAGAAGAATAGGCGGTGTGACGGAAGAATAGACGGCTCGAGGGAAGAATAGTCAGTGCGGCAGAAGAATAGTCAGTGCGGCAGAAGAATAGTCAGTGCGGCAGAAGAATAGGCTGCGCGGTGGAAGAATAGGCGGCGCGGCGGAAGTATAGGCGGCGCGGCGGAAGAATAGGCGGTGCAACAGAAGAATAGGCGATGCGGCAGAAGAATAGGCAGTGCGACGGATGAATAGGTGGTGCGGCGAAAGAATTGGTAGCGCGACGGAACAATAGGCAGCACTGCAGAAGAATAGGCGGTGCGACGGATCAATAGGCGGCGCGAAAGAAGAATAAGAAGTTCGAAGGAAGAATAGGCGGTGCGGCGTAAGAATAGACAGTGAGACGGAAGAATAGGCGGAGAGGCAGAAGAATAGGCGCCGCGGCCAAAGAATAGGCGGCGCGGCCGAAGAATAGGCGAAGAGGCATAAGAATAGACGGTGCGATGGCTGAGTAAACGGTGGGACCGAAGAATAGGCGATGCGGCAGAAGAATAGACGGTGCGGCAGAAGAATAGGAGGTGCGACGGATGAATAGGCGATGCAGCAAAAGAATAGGCGGCGCGATGTAAGAATTAAGAATAGGCGGCGCGGCAGAAGTTGAAACTAATGCTTTCTTTTTCTGTACTTTCTAAATTATAATTTTGTACAGAGAAAATGTCACTGAAATAGGTTGGAATATTCCAGAGTTTCGTAGACAGATCCTGCAGAATTCAGTTCCTCCAATCCTCAGCGGCATCAGCAATTGACAGTTTATACTTTTCGATTTTTCTTTTTATATGCACTTTTCTTTGGTGTTAGTTTTTTTATAGCGTATATATGCGTGTATGTGTGTACGTGCGTGAGTTCGCGTGCGTGTGGCCACAGGCACGCACACATACACACACACACACACATATATATGCGTGTGTGATAGTGTGTATATATATATATATATATATATATATATATATATATATATATATATATATATATATATATATATATAGTGTGTGTGTGTGAGTATGACTGCGCATTTCTATATATGAATCTGTGTTACAGTGAGTGTACTTTGTGTGCATGAATATAATTGTCAAATTATCCATCTACGCTGACACATGGTCCATGGTCGAGGCCCGGGTGGGTGTGTTACTGTATACCCCCCCCCCAATAAGAGACACAACGCAAGATTGTTTTTTATGGTAGATCATACAAAGTGTATTCTTTGTTGCAGATATCAGTGTGTCCCCAAAAAGTTTACCATTCTTGGTTCAATTGGTTTTTATAGATTAAATTGGGAACGTAAGTACCGTCTACTCGTGTGTCAAGATTGACATCATAAATAAATTGGTTATGCATACCTGTTTACAATTTTAATTACTCATGTGAAAATACTTTTTACAGGCTGTTTTTACACACCAGGTAGAAGAGAGGAGGGATCTGAAAATAGACTTACTCATCCAAAAATATTTGCAACGACAGCTTACACTTCTAAATATCTATTTTGACTATATATTCAATAAAAATACTTTTATTTTATACTATACAGGTAAATGTCCTAATAAATTCGGCTAATAAAATTTCAATTAGTCGTGAACATTCCTGTACATTATTTTTTAAACTGATAGTTTAGTCAAATTCAGAAACCATTCCCGGCTGCAACAGTGCATTTTCACTTGTGTCATTTGGTGCAAAGATATATGTCATACTTGGTAGAGGACAATGCAGTTTCAGAAGGCAATGACAAACGTGTCATTATACTGTCAATCTTGAACCTGAAACTAAACAAAGGCAATGTGGCACTCACTAGTAAATTAAATTCAAATAAATTTAAATATGAATTGACCAGGTTTTTAACCGAATCAGTTATAAATTATATTGAATAATAAATAAATTCAAATATATTACTACAATTTTTAAAAAAATCAATAACAATTAAAATACCAAATCGAGTAAAACCTTTAAAAAACAATTGTTTTAAAAAGTTTAACGTCAATTTTGATTTTCATCAGAATTGCAATTGATAAATTGATAAGGTTTAATTAAAATAAGAGGCATGATAAATTGCTCAGAGGACATTAACTATATTCCAAAGATAGATTTATACAGAGTACCACCTATTCAATACATTGCACGGGTAGGGTTCCCGAGGTTTACCTTTATATGAATAAAAACTCAAAACAGGTCCCTTTTTTTCAGTGTACGTTTGGAAAGGTAAGCAAACTAAGTAGATACTATACGATACTATACTATACTATATTATACTATACGATACTATACTATACTATACCATACTATACGATACTTAGAAAAGGTAGGCGAACGTACAGCCTTCAATAAAGATTTTATTCGCAACATAATTAGCCCGGATCAGTTTAATTCGTGGGGTTTGATCTGTTTGCAATAGAAATGCCATGTAAATCCTCCCCCGACCCCCGGAAGTAGGTGGCCGCTAAAATCGGATTAGCTTGAGACCATTATCTTTCAAATAGAACCGAAATTTCAAAGAAGGCATTTAAATTTTTTTAAATGTTTTTTCGTTTATTTTTTTAATTTTTTTTTTTAGAAAGTTTGCTTCAGTACCCAGTATACAATGTTAGATTATACCGAATTAACGATTTACAACGATAAATTGCTTATGCATACTTGCAAAATAAAATAAATTAATATCGCTTCGTATTTGAATAATTAAAACCCTAACTTGTTTGGCGTTTTCTTTTTTTCTAGCCCCTTTTTATAATTTTAAAAACTGCATACATTTTATGACTTCCATGACCATGCAACCAACGCAGTTCTCTTGATTAACCAAATGGGAGATTACTTTCAGACCACAATCGGCGTTAGACAGGGATGCCTACTCTCTCCAACACTCGTCAACCGATTTCTGGAGATAATTATGCAGAAATCCCCCCACGTCCACAACACTTATATCTCTATCGTCTGCAACCTGCGTTTTGGCGGGAAGTAACATTGAGCTGCAAGACCTGATCAACAAACTCATTGAAAGACTTGGCGCATATGGAATGGAACTCAACACAGAGAAATCCAAAGTAATGCTGAATAGCACAAAGCAACACCACGAGTGCCAGTGTCACCATGGACGGCGAACCACTGGAGGTAGTGTCTAGCTTCAAATACTTGGGAGCTGGCTACCCTGTCTTAAAATGGCACATGTAATGCACACGGATCGCCACAGCCACAGCACTAATGGCCATATTGGAAAGGATATGGAAGAGGAACATAAGTTTCCAAACCAAGTTCATGTTCTACAAATAGCTGGTCGTATCCATCCTGCTCTACGGTTGGACACGGATACTCCTGGGTAAGACAGGAAAAGAGATCCAGACTTTCGAGAACAAATGCATGAGAAAGCCTCTCCGCTTCTCCTCACAAAAACAATGACTATTTATTGAGCAAGATAAAAAAACCTCGTGGGCCGACAGGAATCTCTCCTCGCCACTATTATGTGTCGGAAAATGACATGGCTTGGCCACGTCCCATGGTATAAGAACCTCTGCAAGGTCAGCTGGTCAAGCAACATCAAAAAGTGGACGGATATGACAATCCCGGAACACCTGAGAGCCACCGCCAAAGGATCATCCTGTAGGAGGTTATCTTTCTTCTTCCCTTAGAACCCCCTGACGATTAAAGCAGTCAAGGACTACTGCTAATGCTGCTGTGGAGAACTTGGAGAGGGGAATTCACAGGAGATGACTGATAACTAACATCCATTAGACATGGCACGTGGAACTAGAACAGTTTACCCCAGTGAGTGAAATAAAGGGTTCAGTTCGACATTCCAACCACCGGAAGAAGGCCGGAGTATACAACGACTGAAACGTTGTAAGAAATATGGCGACAAAGATGAGGGCAATAGTCCGAATAATGTAAATAATGTACAATAAATTCGCTTCGATTACTTGCCCTTGAAATGGGCCAGTAACATTTTACATTTTATCACAATAATATTATTGATATTTTAGTCCACCTGTCCAAATACGGATGCCATATTTTTGTTGGCACTGCCAATTTTAGGTAGGATGAATGTCTTTCTCTGCATGTGTGTTTAAATGCTCGTCTGTATGCGTCCGTTTTAGGATATTCGTATATATATTACATATGTTAATAATTTCGGGCGTGTGTTCTTTCTCGCATCTAAAAGAGTTGATGCGAAGCGTAATTGACGAATTCTTGAGTTTTGATTATCAGTTTCGAAACGGAGTCGAGTTGATTGAAATACAAGAATTTTGACATTAAGAAATTTCTTCTGCAACCGAAGATGGAACAGTTTTCAGAGATGGGGAGGGTTTTTTTTTTAAGTTTGAATTTACGAGACCGACCACATTCCAATCATTCTTTTTTGTTTGTTCTTATTTTCCTTTCCGTTAACAGCACAACCAAATACAGAAAATATATGATGTGTAGTACTAAACATACACATATAACGTCACTATTCCAATCTCAGTCTTACCGTCTCTTTATCCCCGTCTCTCTCTCTCTCTCTCTCTCTCTCTCTCTCTCACTCGCATTCTTCATTCACACTACGTCTTTTCTCTCTATATATATAATGGAGAATGTGGCATATATACATATAGACTGATATATCCTTAAATGTGTAAACATGCAACTATATATATGCGCTTTGACACACGTATAAACACACAAGCATATATGTTTGTGTATGAGAGTGCAAGTTATATATACGTACATAAAATATGTAAATGTATATTTTTAAATATATATATATATATATATATATATATATATATATGAGTGTGTGTGTGTATACATATATATGTATATATATATATATTTATACTCTCATATATATATATATATATATATATATATATATATATATATATATATATATATATATACACTCTCATTGATATATATGTATATATACTCAGATATATATGTATATATATATACACTCATACACTACACTTCAAAAGTTTGAGGAGACGCCTGGTAATTTTTTAAAATTGGCCACAAAAGTAGGATTTTTTATTTAATTAAGTGAAAATCAATACATACAGTTTAAAAGAAAGTCCGACATGATTTTTATTAGAAGAATATATATATATATATATATATATGCGCTCATTTACATATATATATATATATATATATATATATATATATATATATACACACACACACACACACACACACACACACACACACACACACACACACACACACACACACACACTTATATTTAACTTATTTATATTGTTTTCCTCATCTTTATTGTCATATTCACGACGTTTGGAATTTAGAACTGAACGCTTTATTTCGTTCCCCGCGTCATGCCTCTTCCGGATAAATCAGTTATCTCCCTTTAACTTAACTCTTCAAGTTTTTGTTCACCACTGCAGTCGCTTGTCACAACTCCTTGGGTCAAGTCCCTGGATCTAACCAACGCTTTATTCACTGGGCCATATGTCCTTGAGGATATCAACGTATTAATTTTGGGAGGCTTATAAACATTAATGTCTTAGTAAAGAGGGTTTTTTGGGGGTTTTTTTTACCAAAGCTCATATTGCTATATTGTTATTATTGCTTTTCTCTAACACTTCGTATTACTGGTTCCCATATTGTATTCATTTATATGCTTGTCCGGCTTAGGAGATTTTTGTGTTAATTCTTTAAGTTTTCGTATTTTCCAGTGACTTTCTCTGTCTATTATTTCAACCTCATCCCACAGGGGACGGTTTTCTCCCTTTTTCCTCCATATGTGTTCAGTTACGCCTGATTTTTCTATTTCCCCTCGTATTACAGCTTTACGATGTTCTTGCAGTCTTACCTTAAGAGGTGACTTGTTTCTCTTTTATAATTCCTACCACAGCTGCACGGGATGGCGTACATACAGTCCTTAGTCATGTTCTCCTATATGGGTGGGGGGTCTTACTCGTTCGAGGTGTCTGCTAAATGCCTAACCACTTTTGAAGGTCGTCCCGATGTTATATGGACCACAGACCTTTTGAATTTTTTTACGATAATCCCTTCACATCGGGTAGACAGACATAAGGTAGGCTGTTTTCTGAGTGTTGTAATCCTCTTGTACACTTCTATCCCAGTTTGTCGGAGCTGCTGCTATGTATCCAGGGTAGTTGTTACGTTGTAGGGTACTGCTTGTGGTGACCATTTCTTGAACATATGTCTCTGGGTCGCACTCATGACTTTTGTTCGCTGTTGTAAGCAGATATTAGTACACCCAGGAAGGCGAGTTTGTTGTCGTTTTCTCGCACCATTGTGAACTGTATCGATGATTTTATTGAGTTCACATGGTCCAGTAGTAGCTGGACCTCTTCCTGGCGTGACCAGTGTATGAAGCTGTCATCTACGTATCTCAGCCATAGAGTAGGATTTAGTGATGTGGATTCTGATGCCATTTCTTCGAAGTATTCCATGTATATATATGCTATTGCTGGTAATGATGGCGAGCCCATTGCTACGCCTTCACCTTTCAATATATGTTTGATCTCATTCCGAAATCTGCATATATATCTACCTACGTATCCATACGTCCATACATGTAGGTGTGCACACACACACACGCATATTTATATACTTACCCACATACACATATATATACATATATTTATGCGTATACTTATATATACACATCTACACACACACGCATACACCCATATGAACGCACATATACATTTCTATATTTAAACCAAATCAAAGGCCAATTAAAAAATATATAATATTCTAAAACTGCTGGGTGAGTAGCGTGTATCTATCTCTAATGTTAGAATGTATACCTAGGTGTCTAACTATTATAATGCTATCTGATTTTGCAAATCAGTTATTAGAGGAAATGTTTACCTACTTAACCACTCACACATGTATCACCACATGAATAAAGAAAAACCAAAGTTACAAAAATTAGAAATACATGGCGCATCACATAAATCCACGAAGAGGTATGAGGGAGAGGACAAAAGAGCTGGATATTTCAGATAGGTCGCTAAGGAGGATTGCGAATGAGCATTTAAGGCTAAACCCATACAAGATTCAACGATGATAACTACTCTCAAGGGGCACCAAGCAAAAACGGCTTGGCAGAGAGAAGGAAATGTCGGAGGAGATGCAGCGTGCCGTAGACAAATTTTTCCTTTTGTCGGACGCGAATTTTCCCATTGTGGAGGCTACGGCCAACTCAAAATGATAGGGTTTACACGACTTCTCCAGGAAACACCCCGAACACATTTCAAGCGACAGAAACCAACCGGCGTCATCGGTTCAGTTGCTCTTGCTTCTGATGGTTCGAAACCGCGCCCCCCTGGGTGTTCACTGAAGAAGAAGTGAACGTGAACAGTTTACCAGCAAATGTTGTAGAGAGACGCGGGTTGCCTTGGTAGTCCGTTACATTTTGGAAGTCGTTATCTCTTCACAAAAGACGAAGCGCTCCCGCACACGCGGCAAATTTCACGCAGAACCAGTGCCGGAGACATGTCAATTTGTCTTCCATCAAGCCCTGACATTAGACTTTGTGATATGGCCCACACCGGAAAGTGATGCTTCACGTGTCTCATATTCAAGGGCATCAGACCTGGAAGAAACTCTTATGACGCCGTAGTACAATTTAAGTGAAAAGTTGGGAAACGATTTAAAGCTATGGCGAAAGTAAATGGCGGCCATTTTGAATTGTAAATATATGTAAAATAGTGTCAATAAATATAACAGTCAACTTGAAAACTTTCATTAACCAAAACCTTTTTGATTTTATGATAGGTGAATGTATATGCTGCAGTCGGTGCATATATATACAGAGTGTGAGTAAATAGTCGTACAAACTTTGTATTTTTGATACACCCCTACACACACACACGTGCGCGCGCACACACACACATACACATAAGGATTTGTTTACAATCCCACATAAGAAGACACTTCGTACTCGTGACAATAGCAACCAACTACTGCAGCTCAGTAATAGCTAGCAACTTGTCAGTGGTAAGATATTTCGCGTTCAAGGTCTGGATTGAACTATTTTTCAGTCATTTCACCTAAAGTAAGACAATAAAGCCACTAAGACGCAAGTGTTTACTGAGTGTGAGAGAATATGAAAAAAAAACATTAAGGAGAGTGAATGATAAAAACACAGTAATTAAGAAGACAGTAGATGACGATTGACATTGCGTTTACATTTTTGAAGATCATAGTTGATTGGAAGCAAGAAGCTGGAAAAGTCTTCCACAAGCGAGAAGTGCGAGAGAAGAAACTGTTAGCTTAGAACTTACGGTTATATGAACTTAAAAAACTATCGAAGTATAAAGACCTGGAAATCGAAATAGAAAAAATGCGGAAATTGTAAACAAGAATAGTGTCAGTCATAGTAGGTGCGCTTGGAAGGATAAAAACGGAACACAACAACACATTGAAAAAAATCCCTGGAAATCCCAGCTTAAGAAAAATTAAAAAAATGTTTTGATATGTACAGCCCACACACTAAGAATAACTTTGCCCATGTAATGCTAGTGATGATATGGGACTTAGAAAAGCAAATCATAAAATATAGCCATAACAACACATCACTACCTGCTTTAGGTCTTCCCGCAACATTGGTAGATAGTCTGACTATAGCAGAAATCGAAATATAATAATAATAATAATAATAATAATAATAATAATAATAATAATAATAATTATCTTCTTATTGACATGTCAGTCCCTGTAGATTGTAATGTATTTTTGAAGATCTTTAAAAAAAATATCAAAATATAGGGATCTTGAAATGAAAATCTCAAAGATGTGGCGCACGAGGGCATCAATAATTCCAATTGTGTTACGTTCACTTCACGCTAAGATCCTTGCCAAAAACTGAATAGATCTTCACCCCACTATGATTAAAACAGCTGGGTATACTGGATTCTTTAACCTTAGTAAGGAAACTAGGCAAGGAGAAAGCAATAGAGAACGCAACGGGAAAATAATCCACTACATTTCCCAATATGGCGGAGTTGACAATTCTCTGTTATAAATTGAGCAAACTAGTGCTGCAATCTCCTCCGTATTTTGACAATTACACCGGATCGCCATAACTAATGTACCATTTCTATTTTATCTAACGTCACTTGTAATAATTATTGCTTATTGAAAGTTGCTCAAGCAAAATAATAGTCGTCGGTATCCTATTTAAACGATTTTGTGACACAAGGCTTACTAATTAACCCATATCAGGGAGAGAAGACGTGAATTCATACCTTTCCCAAGTGTATTTGATTACTGAATGTTGGTCTAGCACAATAAATAGGCGAGATTATCTTATTTATATTATCAGTTTTTATTCTTAGATTTTCTTTGAATTTATTCTTCGCCACCGTAATTATCAGCACTGAACATGTGTTTACCAATTCCATTTAGTCAACTGTTTTATTCAAGTCGTTGTCTTCCTCCAAGACCGTCTGTCCGATAAACGGTAGTCACGCCCATTTTTTAATATAAACCCGAATTGGAACCGGCGCTTACAACCCCCGAACCTCCCGACCAGTTTGAGTGGGGGTTCTGAGCAATACTTTTTAACCCTCGCTATCTTCTCAACATTTGCTTTTTTTCTACCTACATGTATATACGTTACAAATTAATATCTATCTATATCTCTGAGATGAGGTATTATGATTATTTACATTATTTACATTATTCGGACTGTTATGCTCATCTCCAAGGACACGTGGCCCAGTGGATAAAGACATTGGTTAGATCTAGTGTCTAGATCCAAAGAGTTGTAAGTTCAATACCATGCTACAGCAGTGTTGAACCAAAACAACTTGTGGAGTTGAGTTAAAGGGAAATAACTGAGACATCCCGAAGAGGCATGTCGCGTGGAACTAGAAAAATCTGTCCCGGTTAACGAAAATAAAAGGTTCGGTTCGAAATTCCAATCACCTGAAGAAGGTCGGAGCGTACAACGGCCGAAACGTTGTGATTATGGCAATGAAGATGAGAATAACAGTCCAAATAATGTAAATAGTTACAAATTAAACGAAGCACAACTGACTATTAAAGGATGAAAAATGTTCTCGGATTTGGACTTCATTCTGGGCCTTTTTTTCTTTTGTTCTTTAGATCCGTGAATTTTTTTTACTCGTGTTAAGTCTCGAATAAACATTATAAAAATTCACTATTTTTTTTATCCATAATTTTGTTAAAATTCAACTTTTTAACAAGAAAAATCTCAAGTTGATATTAAAAATTTTCGCAAAAAATTGTTGATTTATTTAAGATGGAATGATCTATTGTTACATGCCTATAGTTTGTATTCAGATGCATCGTTATTTGATCTCATTGAATTGTTCCCCTACGTTGCATGTGATCCATTATTGTACATAATTAGGTTGCAATAAAATTTGTATTTTATATAAATACTACCTTATGAAAATTGAGTAGAGTGGGGACTTCGTATCAAAGATTCGGAGTGAGAAGCCATGACACCCTTAAATCGACCTTGACGTGGATCAATAAGTAATAATTCAGTCAGTTATGTGCCATGCGTGATACACGCGTAGACGATCATGTATCTTTCGATACATGACTGACGAGGCAGATTTTTTCCCGCAGTAGGTTACCATTTCTTTCTGCGGTAGACCAGTTGCCATCCAAGTCTATAGAACCCGGTCTGTCCTGCTATTTACCCATAGCTGGGGGGAGAAGAAGAAGAGTATTCATATTTTTCCGAAAGGTGTAAGCACGTAAGTGAATGCAATGGAATCGACTGGAATTCGAACTCGGCTCTCCGATTCTTCAATCCGAGCCGCTATCCATTAATCCACCGTGCTTCCTCTCGTAATAATTACTAGCTGAATTTCGATCCAAAATTTTCACTGTATGATGTTCAATTTGAGCGAATAAAACTTACCAATGAATTAAGAGCATTGTCAGAGGAGGAGATAATGAAAAATAAATATATATGTAAAATACGCTAAGGGCTTTTTTTCATGTAAGTACGATGTGCATGTGTCAATGTAGGTGTAAATACTGCTGTTGTTGTTTAAGAACGTGACGTTATTCACGACGTGATCGTTCTATATTTATTTGTTTCAATTTTACAAGTACAAAATCTGTTTTTTGCGAAATACAGATTTTCGTCAAAATCTGTTTTTCACCTGTTTAATGTTTTCATTTCAAAAGTGACAAAATCCATTTACCATCGATTCCAAAATTTAACGCTTACCAGGTTGACATTTTAAATTCCATGACTAGTAAACGAATAAAAAGAAGTGACACTTGACAATAACTAAAGTAATGATTTTAACGACTGAATCACACCAATGTCGGTTGGCGTCCGATTGGTCATATTCGAGGTTGGTCATATACGAGATTGGTCAAATACAAGATAGGTCATATACGAGATCGATCATATATGAGATAGGTCATATACGAGATCGATCATATACGAAATTGGTCATATACGAGATTGGTCATATACGAGATTGGTCATATACGAGATTGAACATATACGAGAAAAATGTTTGGCTAATCATTACTCAATTTCTAAAATTTAATGGAAATATTTATTTCCTTTAATACAATTTATAAATAAGGAATTAATTCTTTAAGAAACAGGGAGTCTACGAAAACACGTGTATCCTTTAAAAGTAAGGTTTACAGTAATTAGAAACAACTTATAAATGTAATCTCTTTATGCTGAAAGAGTGTAAAACGCTGCGTGAAATGGGAGAAATTAAGATAAGATGATCGGGCCACATTCATCAAGAAAACCTGCCTTGAAAATGAACGTTTATGTCTTGTTTTGTACATCGATGCGAACACTAATCACTACTGCGGAGATCTGATCTATGACATCCTGAGTAACGGGGGAGAGCTGATCTATGAGATGCTGAGTAACGTGGGAGAGCGGATCTATGAGATCCTGAGTAAGGGAGGAAAGCTGATCTATGAGATCAGGAGAAACGGGGGTGAGCTGATCTATGAGATCCTGTGTAATGGAAGAGCTGATCTATGAGATCCTGAGTAATAGGGGAGAGGTGATCTATGAGATCCTGAGTAATAGGGGAGAGGTGATCTATGAGATCCTGAGTAACGGGAAGAGCTGCTCTATAAGATCCTGAGTAACGATGGAGAGCTGATCTATGAGATCCTGAGTAACGGGGGATAGCTGATCTATGATTTCCTGAGTAACGGGGGAGAGCTAAACTATGAGATCCTGAGTAACTAGAAGAGCTGATCTATGAGATCTTGTGTAAAGGGGAGAGCTGATCTATAAGATCCTGAGTAACGGGGGAGAGCCGATCTATGAGATCCTGATTAACGGGGGAGACTAGATAAAAGAAATCCTGAGTAATTGGAAGAGCTTAACTATGAGATCCTGAGTAACG
This sequence comes from Acanthosepion esculentum, assembly GCA_964036315.1. Classification (NCBI taxonomy): domain Eukaryota; kingdom Metazoa; phylum Mollusca; class Cephalopoda; order Sepiida; family Sepiidae; genus Acanthosepion; species Acanthosepion esculentum. The sequence goes on along the minus strand of OZ038490.1, from coordinate 110,741,521 downwards.
TGAAGATCTGATCAATGAGATGCTTAGTAACGGGGCAGATCTGATATACGAGTTGCTGAGTAGCGGGGGAGAGCTGATGTATGAGAACCTGGGTAACGGGGAGAGCTGATCTATGAGATCCTGAGTAACAGGATGAGCTGATCTATGAGATCCTGAATAACGGGGGAGAGCTGATCTATGGGATCCTGAGTAACGGTGGATAGCTGATCTATGAGTTCCTGAGTAACGAGGGAGAGCTAAACTATGAGATCCTGAGTAACGGGAAGAGCAGATCTATGAGATCTTGTGCAAAGGGGAGAACTGATCTATGAGATCCTGAGTAACGCGGGAGAGCTAAACTATGAGACCCTGAGTTACGGGGGAGAGCTGATCTATGAGATCCTGAGTAACAGGAAGAGCTGATCTATAAGATCCTAAGTAACGGGAAGAGCTTAACTATGAGATCACGGGTAACGGGAAGATCTGATCTACGAGATGCTGAGTAGCGGGGGAGAGCTGATGTATGAGATCCTGAGTAACGGGGAGAGGTGATCTATGAGATCCTGAGTAACGGGGGAGAGCTGACTTATGGGATCTTGAGTAACGGGGAAAGATGATCTTTGAGATCCTGAGTAACGGGGGTGAGCTGATCTATGAGATCCTGAGTAACGGAGCAGAGCTGATCTATGTGATCCTGAGTAACGGAGCAGAGCTGATCTATGTGATCCTGAATAACGGTAGAGAGCAAATCTGTGAGATCCTGAGTAAAGGGAAGAGCTGATCTATGAGATCTTGAGTAGCGGAGGAGAGCAGATCTATGAGATCCTGCGTAATGGGAGAGCTTATCTATGAGATCGTGAATAACGTGGGAAATGCTGATCTATGAGATCCTGAGCAACGGAGGAGAGCTGATCTATGAGACTCTGAGTAACGGCGGAGAGGGGATCTGTGAGATCCTGAGTAACGGGGGAGATCTGATCTATGAGATCCTGAGTAACAGGGGAGGTCTAATCTATGAGACCCTGAGTAACGGGGGAGAGCTGATCTATGAGATCCTGAGTAACGGGAAGAGCTGATCTATAAGATCCTAAGTAACGGGAAGAGCTTAACTATGAGATCACGAGTAACGGGAAGATCTGATCTACGAGATGCTGAGTAGCGGGGGAGAGCTGATGTATGAGATCCTGAGTAACGGGGAGAGGTGATCTATGAGATCCTGAGTAACGGGGGAGAGCTGACTTATGGGATCTTGAGTAACGGGGAAAGATGATCTTTGAGATCCTGAGTAACGGGGGTGAGCTGATCTATGAGATCCTGAGTAACGGAGCAGAGCTGATCTATGTGATCCTGAGTAACGGAGCAGAGCTGATCTATGTGATCCTGAATAACGGTAGAGAGCAAATCTGTGAGATCCTGAGTAAAGGGAAGAGCTGATCTATGAGATCTTGAGTAGCGGAGGAGAGCAGATCTATGAGATCCTGCGTAATGGGAGAGCTTATCTATGAGATCGTGAATAACGTGGGAAATGCTGATCTATGAGATCCTGAGCAACGGAGGAGAGCTGATCTATGAGACTCTGAGTAACGGCGGAGAGGGGATCTGTGAGATCCTGAGTAACGGGGGAGATCTGATCTATGAGATCCTGAGTAACAGGGGAGGTCTAATCTATGAGACCCTGAGTAACGGGGGAGAGCTGATGTATGAGATCCTGAGTAACGAGGAGAGCTGATCTATGACATCCTGAGAAACGGGAAGATCTGATCTATGAGATCCTGAGTAACGGGGGAGAGCTGACCTATGAGATCTTGAGTAACGGGGAAAGCTGATCTATGAGATTTCGAGTAACGGCGGAGAGGTGATCTGTGAGATCCTGAGTAACCTGGTTGAGCAGATCTATGAGATCCTGAGTAAAGGGGGAGAGATGATCTATAAGATCCTGAGTAACGGGGGAGATCTGTTCTATGAGATCCCGAGTAACGGGTGAGAGCTAAACAATGAGATCCTGAGTAACGGGAAGAGCTAATCTATGAGATCTTGTGTAAAGGGGAGAGCTGATCTATGAGATCCTGAGTAACGGGAAGAGCTGATCTATAAGATCCTGAGTAACGGGGGAGAGCCGATCTATGACATTCTGAGTAACGGGAACAGCTTAACTATGAGATCCTGAGTAAGTTGAAGATCTGATCTATGAGATCCTGAGTAACGGGGAGAGCTGATCTATGAGATCATGTGTAACGGGGAGATCTGATCTATGAGATCCTGAGTAACGGGGGAGATCTGATCTATGAGATCCTGTGTAACGAGGAGATCTGATCTATGAGATCCTGAGTAACGGGGGAGATCTGATTTATGAGATCCTGTGTAACGGGGTGATCTGATCTATGAGATCTTGAGTAACGTGGAAAGCTGATCTATGAGACTCTGAGTAACGGCGGAGAAGTGATCTGTGAGATCCTGAGTAACCGGGTTGAGCAGATCTATGAGATCCTGAGTAAAGAGGGAGATATGATCTATGAGACCCTGAGTAACGGGGGAGATCTGATCTATGAGATCCTGAGTAACGGTGGAGGTCTGATCTATGAGATCCTGAGAATGTGGATAGCTGATCTATGAGATCCTGAATAACGAGTGAGAGCTAAGCTATGAGATCCTGAGTTACGGGGGAGAGCTAATTTATGAGATCCTGAGTAACGGGGGAAAAGCTGATCTATGAGATCCCGAGTAACGGGGGTGAGCTGATCTATGATATCCTGAGTAAAGGGGAGAGCTGATCTATGAGATCCTGCGTAACAGTAGAGAGGAAATCTGTGAGATCCTGAGTAAAGGGGAGAGCAGATCTATGAGATCCTGCGTAACTGTTGGAGAGCTGATCTATGAGATCCTGCGTAACGAGGGAAAAGCTGATCTATGTGATCCTGAGTAACGGAGGAGAGCAGATCTATGAGATCCTGAGTAAAGGGGGGAGCTGATCTATGAGATCCTGAGCAACGGAGGAGAGCTGATCTATGAGATCCTGAGTAACGGGGGAGAACTGATCTATGAGATCGACATAGTAGATGTTGGCCCACGTGTCACCGACCTTTACACCCAGACGAAGACCTGAATAATATAATTTTGGAAACTGTGTTCGTGATCTCAGTTCTGGACGTGGTGTTTGTTTTTTCATCATTGTTGCCTTGTGCACACGCAGCAAGCTCTTTCCCAGCTTTCGATGCATACTGAAATGACGAGAACGGAAACGCAGCGTGAGGTAATCATAGGCCGGTATGATGGTCGCGTTCTATGTTTATATAAACGAACTTAGGAAGTACACTATTTACATTATACGGACTATTGTCCTCATATTTGTCGCCATATTTATTACAACGTTTTGGCTTTCTTCAGGTGGTTGAAATGTCGAACTGAACCCTTTATTTCGCTCACTGGGGTAGACTGTTCTAGTTCCACGTACCATGTCTAAAACGAAACGTTGCAATAAATATGGCGACAAAGATGAAGACAATAGTCCGAATTATGTAAATAGTGTACATATTACCTCATCTCTGAAATATAGACAGAAACTTAAGAAGTGTTAGAAATTATAGGATATTATATAGAAAATATTAAAATGAAATGAAAAAGCAGTAAAATTGTCATAATGAAATAATGTCTAGCATGTACATTCACCTAAAATGCGCTATGAAATATATTTACAGTCGTTGGTGTCATTCAAACAGGCTTACGGAAAGCATTACGTGATTTTTAATTCGGCTATAAAGTTTATGTAAAAATGAGTGAGAATTTCGTCATTCAATTTTTCTAACCAATCAGAACACACATAAAGCAATCTAAAAAATATAGGACACTATCTTTAACCTTAGCGTAAAATCTACACAAAAAGAGATCTTAAAGAAACCCAATTTCGTTCTTCATCTTTTCAAACCAATTTAAATAAAATAAAAAGCATTTAAATAAATCCTCGAAACACTGCTAATGGTTGACTGAAATTATTTGTGAAGTCGTTAAGTACGCATTGTCAGAATTCATATCCATTGTAAATGGTTTCTTGTATATTTCGTATTGATATTCTTCTTAAATTATTACCTTTCTGTTTACAAAATTTCTAAATGTCTACTTCTGCACCAAAATTGGTATATTGGAATAAATTCTGTTCTAATACAGGGAGAGAGAGAGAGAGAGAGAGAGAGAGAGAGAGAGAGAGTTAATACAAGTAAAAAGTTTGTCACTCAGCTGACTAATGTTACCTTCAGCATCCCGATCCCAGAGTTTCGTAGACGGGCCTTCCAGGGATCACTCCATCCACTCCTCAGGGGGTATCAGCATATATATATATATATATATATATATATATATATATATATATATATATATATATATATCTATATATCAGCATATATATATATATCATTGTATTCATATCTATCTATCTATCTATCTATCTCTCTCTCTCTTTATATATATATATATATATATATATATATATATAAAGATATATATATATATAGAGAGAGAGAGAGAAAGAGAGAGAGAGATAGATAGAGAGATAGATAGATAGATAGATATGAATACAATGATAGATAGATAGATAGATAGATAGATAGATAGATAGATATGTGTTTATGACCCTGAGTTTCACGCTTTTGCGATCATCAGACAAACTTATCATCAGAGATTGTCTGATGATCGCAAAAGTGTGGAACCCATTGTCACAACATTGTTAGCTCTATCACTGATATTGAGCGCTTTCCACTAAGTACTGCGCATATAAAATATAATATATACATGTTTTCCGCTTTCTCTCACTTTTCATGTCTCTTCATCTCTGCTTCTTTTTCTTTTTCTTTTCTGTTTTTATTATCCCCCCTCTCTACCTCCCTCTATCTCTCTTTCTTTTTCGTTCCCTGATTTATTCCCGAAGACAAATAACACATACTAGCCTCTTTTTCGTTTTATTCTCAGCCAAGCCTATTTATTTCCTCCAATCGACACAAACTCTTTTCAAATGTTCTTTCTTTCAATTAACCTTCCCATTTTGTATTTATTTGGGTCATTTTCGAGCCTCAGTTGACGTCGCTTCAGTCAAATTTCAAATTCACACCTTGAATTTCTCTGTTGGCTGGTTTTCAGGCATGCATATCTGGATACCAAAAATTATTTGAAGCTTGGTGAAGAAAGATTCATTCTTCAATCAGCACATCATGATTTCACTAAGATAATGGGTGATTATATGTACATACTGATATCTAAAAGCGGGCAGTTTCTGGAAGATTCTACTTAAAAATATAATCTATAGTAATGCAATTGTATCTGGCGGTAGGGTTTAGCCTCTTGTGGGATGGTAAAGAATTTTTTTCTGTTGGCACATTTTCATTTCTTTTCTGAATACATTCGATTTCTCAGATCTTTCTTTCTTTAAGATGTCTTCACTCGTTCTTTCGTTCTTTATTTCTTAGTATTTCCTTACACTTTCTTTCTTTTTTTCTTTCTTTCTTTACTCGTTCTTCTTTCTTAGTATTTCCTTACTTTTTCTTTCTTTTTTTCTTTCTTTCTTTACTCGTTCTTCTTTCTTAGTATTTCCTTACTTTTTCTTTCTTAGTATTTTCTTACCTTTTTCTCTCTTTCTTAGTATCTCCTTTTTCTTTCTTTCTTTCTAAATATTTCCTTACTCATTCTTTCATTTTAGTATTCCCTTACACTTTCTTTCTTTTTTCTTTTTTAATATTTCCTTACCCTTTCTTTCGTTCTTTCTTAGTATTTCCTTAATCTTTCTTTCTTAGTATTTCCTTACTGTTTCTTTCTTTCGTTTTTCATTTTGGTATTTTCTTACTCGTTCTTTCTTAGTATTTACTTACGTTTTCTTTCTTTCTTAATATTTTCTTACTCTTTCTTTCTTTCTTTCTTTCTTCGTATTTCCTTACTCTTTCTTTCTTAGTATTCCCTTAATCTTTTTTCTTTCTTAGTATTTCCTTACTCTTTCTTTCTTTCTAAGTTTTTCCTTCCTCGTCTTTCTTTCTTTCTTTCATTCTTTCTTAGTATTTCCTTTCTCTTTCTTTCTTTTTTCTTGATTATTATTTCTTTACTCTTTCTTTCTCCGTATTTCCTTACTCGTTCTTTCTTTCTTTATTAAATTCATCTAT
>OZ038490.1:110687905-110730405 GCA_964036315.1 Acanthosepion esculentum | reverse complement strand
ACGCGTTCTCTCAAAATGCTATATGGAGTGCTATTGAAAACTTCACGTTTTCACCTGAAGAAATTACATTCGCTTCGTAATTTAAACGTTACGAGGACTTATGCAATACGGATTGTGCAAATTGGGCTGACCATTAAAAGTTTCGCCTCCTCCTCAGGAAATTAGGCACAGCAGAATATACTAAGTTTGTTAACTATATTTTGCCTAAGAAAACCAGCGACTTGAAATTTAAAGAGGCGGTTCATTCATTAACAGAACTCTTCAGTCCAAAAACATCACTCTTCCACAAGCGTTGGAAATGCATGAATCTCACCCGCAAAGAAGACGAAGATTATACTACTTTCGCGAGCGTAGTCAATAAACACTGCGATGACTTCAAATTGGCAGAGTTAAGCGCCAATAATTTTAAATGCTTAATTAAATATGTCGTAGGGTACTCAAAAAGCTTAAAAACAAGCCCGACGCTACTTTACAGCAAGTTGCTGAAGATTGCCAACGTTTCGTGAGCGTCAGAGAGAATTCGAAAAACATCGAACAGGGTGGCGTGGATCACATTAAAAAAAATACGCCAAAGAAAAATTAAAAAGGGTCAACCAAAAAATAATAATGTTACTTTGCCGTCAAAACTATGTTTCGGGTGTGGTCAATTACATTGGGATAGAGATTGTCCTTTTAAACAAAACTGTTTCAATTGCGATAAATTGGGACATAAAAGTTACCACTGCAGGATTAAGAACAAGAGAAAAAAGGTTTTGTAAAAATTACTAAGTCTGATGAACCAGAAAGTCGTAACATCAGGAAAGATATTGAAGTGCAAATATTTAACAAAAATATAAGGCTAGAGCTTGATTCGGGTTCAGACTTATCCATAATTAATTATCAAACATGGAAAAAAACTGGTTAAGTCTGACTTTGTTAAGAACGAACCTAATAGCTAAAAGTGTAAATGGCGATATTATTAAGTTTATGGGCGAACTTATAACGAACCTTTCATTCAAAGGTAAAAGGTTAAAACTAAAGGCGTATGTTATGAAGAATACGGGTAATCTGTTCGGGACTGATTGGTTAAAATAGTTTCAACTTTGGGATATGCCTATTAACTTGTCGAAAATTTGACTGACGAAGCAGAAAAGTTGAAAGATGAACTTTAAAAAAAAATTCCGGACGTTTTCATTAGAGGACTAGGAAAATGCACAAAAATGTCTGCTAAGTTTGAGTTAAAGCCAGATGTAAACCCAGTTTTTAAGAAAAAACCGTAACGTTCCATTTGCGTCGTTAAATCAAACTGATGAAGTGTTAAATCGACTTGAGGAAATGGGAGTTCTGGCAAAAGTTGAATATAGTGAATGGGCGTCTCCCACAGATCTCCCACAAGAAGTAATGGACAAGCAGAGCGTTTTGTGGACACTTTCAAGAGAGCACCGAGGAAGGCAAGAGCTACTCCCACCGATACGGCTATACAGCAGTTTTTGCAGGTCTATCGTGTAACCCCTAATAACAGTGCTCCATCTGCCAAAACGCCAACGGAGGTCATGTTTGCCATGAAAATAAAATCGGAATTTGACACATTCCTCCCGAGTGAAGCGGAAATAAGAATAAAGTGCTTAATAAAGCGATTTAAGATCGCGGAAAAGGTTTTTTTTTTGTGTATTTGGGAATAACAAAGCCCGCTGGGAGCTAGGAACAATAGACAAATTGGTAACATGATTTACATGGTTCAGGGACCGAAGTTTATTCACAAATGCCATGTAAACCAAATTAGAAAACGGTATGAAAGCGTATTCGACAGGGATCCCAGAGAAGATGACACTATGGACGTCGTCTTTGATACGTTTGAGGTTCCAATACCGCAATCAGTGCCAGATCTCACAAGGCCCAAAAGAAAATGGAAATTTACGGAACCTTTAGGAATTAACCCGAAAAAAAAAAGATATTGAACATCTTTCATTTCGTACCATGTCTACAGAAAAACGAAAAGAATGAGTAAAAAATCCATCTCCTCACTTATGACCTTTGAATTACCAGAAAAGCACAATACGCAGTGGATTATTAGAAATTATTAACATTATAATTTACCATTAAACTTATCCAATTTTTCATTATTTAGGAATAATGAATAGAGACCTTAATAAAAAGGCACTGTTGTTAACACGTAAAATGGTCGCCGGAAAACTAAAAAAAAATAATTGTGAACGTAATTCCTGTATATAGCTTTTTCAAATGGTTGTTTCTGATTTTTTTTTGTGTGGTAGAATAAAAAGTATTGTGTGGTAAATATAAAACAAAAATCCATACGGAGCTAGGCTGAAAAGGTGGGGTTGTGGTGCCCTCTCTCTAAAGAGTTTATTCTTATTCTATAAGATTAGTAGGAGAGGAGGCTTTGGGGAACAGTCAACCAGACTGTTCATTGCTGTCAAACTCTTTGCCTCGAGCAGAGAAACCCGGACAAGGCTTTGCCGAAGGGAAAAGTTTCGTCCAGAGAGGTAGACAGGCCCTGAACCCTTTTATGCGGGTTCAAAGGGAATATTTTTGGCCGAGCATACGGGCTCGGAGAACCCACGGTAAACTCGGCCTTGTGCCACATACATCCCTCGTGGGGAGGGGGGATGTCAAATGTAACAGTCGAACAGATTGATCATTTGTCGAACTATCTGCTTCGAGCAGAAAGGAACCCGGACGAGGCTTTGCCGAAGGACAAAGATTCGTCCGGGGAGGTAGACAGGACCTGAACACGTTTATACGGTTTCTAAGGGAATATTTTTGGCCGAACCTACGTGCTCGGGGAACCCACGGTAAACTCCACCTTGTGCCACATACATCCCTCGTTGGGGGGGCTGTTAAATATAACAGTCGAATGGATTGACGCTGGGTCAACCGACACACACTCACTAGCTGTGTAATACTCTTCTGTTGTACTTACTGTTTAATATATGATATATCTGTAACACACGTTGTGTTATTTCTTTAACCATTTACTTGGTCACAACATTTCATGATATCCTTTCCAACTTTTGCAGCGTAGAATCTTTCCTCTTGGAACGTTTGTCAGACATATTTGCCCTCTGTGAAATTAACTTAAATTCTTCCATTGCTACCAATGAATACTTGGTTCCAGTCTATCATCCACTTTGCCGAAAAGATTCCAGCATTCACATGCATGGCCTTGGTGTTTACATCCGGGATAATCTTCTGATCCCTGACTAATCCTTCATGTGCCTCCATTACTGAAATCTGTTAGCTATCTCTTTTTCTTTTATCGCTCCCACTCTTCCCACGAATGCAGTATATTAGAGATAATTGATGACAGTATAGAAAAGTCACTCTCCTCCACGCATCTTTGTCATTCGTGTCTTTAATGTTCACCCCAACGCGTGGCTTAAACATCCTAAAGGAATTGATATTGCCCGGTGTTCAGAAATTAATTTCTCCATTGCTGAATCTCTTACACAAATCGTGGACTTCCCTACTCGTCTCTCTATCAAAACCGAGCAACAGGCTTCTCGATCTATTTCTTAACTCCTCTGTTCGCTCTTACCGAGCTTTGCAACAATGTCCTCTTGCTAATTCTGACTCTATGGTAGCTATTGATATTTCGTTCTATTAAACAGGAACCCCTTATCCACAAGAGCTCTTTCCGTTATCAGCGTGCTGATTGGGACTCACTCTGTGATTTTCTCTGTGACGCCACTTAGACTGACATCTTTAAGCTCCCAATTGAAAATTGCGCCACTGGGGTTTCTTCTTGGATCAAAGCCGGCAGGGACGCTTTCATCCTTTGTCGGAACTATTAGGTGAAATCTCAAATCTCTCCACGGTTCACACCGGTATTCCCGGCCGCTATAGCACCCAGGAACCACTATTGTCGCCTATACCAGCGTGGCAGCTCTCGTCGCAATAGGCGCCTATTCGTTGCTGCTCGCAATAAACATAAGCGAGTCCTCGAAGGAGCATAGTCCCTGTTTAACGAGAGAATGAGGCACCGCATAGCCTCTGAAAACTTTAGCTCTCGCGATTGCTGGCGGCTCTGTCATAGGGCATTAAATAAGTCTAAGGTGTCTATTCCTCCCCTCTTCAATCAATATGAGGTTCTATCCTCTGCTGATAAAAACTGAATGCTTTGCCCATAAATTCTCTTCAAACTCTACTCTTGACTCATCCGGAATATCCTTGACTAATTTCCCTCCTAGAAATTAATCTTAGTTGAGTGATATGCATATGGCACTTTCCATGGTTTCTGCTATCATCTCTAACCTTCATCCCCGCAAAGCATGTGAACCCGATGGTATACCTGTAATAGTCATTATGAAATGTGCTCCTGAACTGGCATCTGCTCTCTCTAAACTGTATAATAAATGACTGTCTCCAGCTTTCCTGCCTGCTGGAAGTCATCGTCTGTTGTTCCAGTTTTTAAGAACTCTAGTGAGCCACCCGACCCTTCCAATTATAGGCCTATTAGTCTTCTACCTCTTTTGGGGAAACTCCTAGGAGGCCTGATCAATGTTGAATTGGTTCATCATCTCTCATCGTTGGGCCTTTTCTCAGACAAACAATATGGCTTTCGTTTCTCGAGGTCAGCTGCTGATGTACAGACGATATTTGCGGGAAGAGTTTATCATGCTCTAGATAAAAAAAGGTGAAGCCCGGGCTTTTGCATTGGACATCTCGAACACCTTTGACAGTGACTGGCGTTCTGGTCTTCTCCATGAGCTGGAAAGTTACGGTGTCTCCGGACACTTTTTTGAACGGTCACTCGTCTAGATCCTTTCATACTAACGCAGATGTCCTCCAGGGCTCCATCGTTGGTTCTACTCTATGTCCAATTTTCATTAATGACCTTCCCGATGCCATCAACTCTCAACTTGGTACCTACGCTGGCGACATTTACTCCTGCCCCGAGAGTAAGGTTTACCAGTCTGACAAAGTCAAAATGGCAGCTGATGCCTAAAACGACCTCAAATCCGTAGTTAACTGGCTTGTTAATTTTAACGCCTCCCAAACTAAATTTCTCTCAATTAATAATCTGAGAGACCCTTTACTGCCTCCCATCAGCATGGCTGATGCTACCCCCAAGAAAATGGCACGTTGCGTCTTCTCGGGCTCATGTTCCCAGCTGATATGAATTGGAAAAACTATATTAAATCCATCGATAGGTCAGCCGATAAGAAAGTCGGTTCACTATGTCGGGCGAGACAATTTTTCTCTCCAGAACCTATCTTACATATCTGTAAGTCTACCATTCGTCCATGCTTAGAATATTGCTGCCACATATGGTCCGGTGACCGTGCTGTTTACCTTGATAAGTTCCTAAGAATAATTTCCAATATCATTGGTCGTGATCTGTCGGCTCAACTCCAGTCACTTTCTGATCGCATTAAGGTTGCCTCGCTGTATGTTTTCTATAAATATTTTCATGGTAATTGTTCGAATGATCTCTTCGCAATTCTACCTTCTATATATTATGAAATGGACAAAGTCCGACAATTATTTCTAAGACATTTTTATAGTTATACATTCTTTTTATCGATACAAATATTTAAGTAATTGCTCTGTTTTTTTTTTTGTTATTTCGGTATTTATAACATTTACCGGCCTGAATGTCCGAGAAATACTGTTTATTATAAAAAAAACAAAAAGACAGTATTTACTTAAATATTTGTATCTATAAAAAGAATGTATAAACATAAAAATGTCTTAAAAATAATTGTCGGACTTTGTCCATTTCATAATGTGTGACGTCATTTGTTTACATTTGGATACGCTTTCAGCAGATATGAATGTACGTGAGAGATTCATGGAAGATTGAAGTTTAAAGGCAGTAAATTCTACCTTACTAATCGAACGCTTCTCTGTGGCTCAATCGGTTAAGAGCACGTCAGGCTAATCGATGGCTCCGTATAGGATACGGATTCGAATCCTGTCGGAGATCGAATATTTTCTATGAAAATTTCTCGGACATTCAGGCTGTAAATGTTATGAATACTGTCTATTATTTTTAAAAAAAAACAGGGTATTTACTTAAATATTTGTATCTATAAAAAGAATATATAAAAATGTCTTAAATATACATATATTAAAAAGGAAAAAATTAACATATCAGTGAAGAATTCGGTAATACTTTTTTTAATATCCGTCTCATTCTCATAAGTCAAATATTAAAAAATTATCTGCCGAAATAACAAAATGTTTTAAATTTATCCAGACAATTTATTAAAAATTATTTAAAAATAAATCACAAGATTAATGGAAGTACATGTCTGAATTACTTAGAAAAATTATCTTGGGAATTTACATTATTGAAGAGAGAGTGGTGAGTGAAAGGAGAAGCAAGATGTCAGCACAATGAGCAGGGTGGGGGAAATAAAAGTGACAGCTAGTTTTACTAAAACGTTATTTTTGTGGATACTTGTATTTGAATAGACGTTCCCTTTATTTATTAAACAGTATATTCATTTATTCGTATCCACTAAAAATAACGTTTAACAAAAAATTGTCTAATAAATAAAAATCCATCCATTTCTTTCTCTCTCTCTCTCACACTCTCTCTCTCTCTCACACACTCTCTCTCTCTCTCTTTATATATATATATATATATATATATATATATATATATATATATATATATATATATAGGGTGTCCATAAAGTTCGGGTGCACTTTAAAAAATTTATAACTTTATTTGTATTTGCGATAGATTTTGCAGTTCACGGAAAACATTTGCCAACTGATTTACAGTAATGCCTGAAATCACATTAGTTATTTTAGCTATACTTAAAACTAGGTACATTAAACTTTATAACATCTTTTACAGATTATTTCTATCGCAAATACAAATAAAGTTATAAATCTTTTAAAGTGCACACAAACTTTATGGACACCCTATATATATATATATATATATATATATATATATATATATATATATATATATATATATATATACATATATATATATATGTGTGTGTGTGTGTGTGTGTGTGACATCCAAACTCACGTGAATGCTCAATTGCAAAAAATATTACATCAGGCTTTAATATACATATTCATTCATTTGTATGTCTACATATATATGTGTGTGTGTGTGTGTGTGTGTGTGTGTGTGTGTGTGTGTGTGTGTGTGTGTGTGTGTGTGTGTGTGTGTGTGTGTGTGTGTGTGTGTGTAGTCCTGTGAAATACAGATCTATATTTGTGCCTCGGCCATCACTGTGATAACGGACCACACAGGCACGTAGAATTAGAGATGAAAATGAGTTCTGGACAGACCACACAATTAGAGCAACAAAAAGACGAATGGAAAAAAAATCTGCCATGTCCGTCGAAACAATGATTTCATTTACCTAAAGTAAAATTTGAAAGTTTCTCCTCCTCCGACTGCGCCGATTTTTACATCACTCACAAATCTAAACATTTGTATTATAAACCTTTTTCTTTTCTTTTTCTTTTTCTCTTTTCTTTTTCTTTCTTTTCTTCTTTTTTCCTTCTTTTCTTTTCCTTTTTTCTTCTTTTTTCTTTCTTCTCTTTTTCTTCTTTTTTCTTTCTTCTCTTTTTCTTCTTTTTTCTTTCTTCTCTTTTTCTTTTTTCTTTCTTCTCTTTTTCTTCTTTTTTCTTTCTTTTCTTTTTCTTTTTTCTTTCTTTTCTTTTTCTTCTTTTTTCTTTCATTTTCTTTTTCTTTTTTCTTCTTTTTCTGTCTTTTCTTTTCCTTTTCCTTCTTTTTCTTTCTTTTTCTTTCTTTTCTTCTTTTTTCTTTCTTTCCTTTTTCTTTTTTTAAATTGGAAAATACAGTGAATCTTGTATCGTGAAAAAGTTCGTTCATTAGTTTGAATAGATATCAAATGAAAGAAACTCGTAAATTAAACTCTTGTATATAGACAAAATGTGACCGCCAAAATAAGAAGAGTGGGCGAGTTATCTAATATTTCGGTGTTTTAATCACATCATACTCGGAATAATATCAAAGTCAATAAAAAAAGAAAGTTAGCAATATAAATGTATGTATTTTCTATTCCAGGACATATTAAGTGATCAGACGTATTGGGGGGGGGGAGCATGGCTACAGTGATCAAATATATAAAAGGGCGGCGTCGACTTGATCACACACAATTGGTTCCCTTTTAAGACTGAGAAAAAAACGAGTTTTATTATATATTCCTGTGCGCCATGTTTGTATTTTTCTTCCAGTAGGGTAAAAAAAAGTTCCAATTACTGCACAGCATTGTTTTTCGTCTCAAGTCCATATGTGATACGCTTGCGTCTTGCGCTTGATGTCTCTTTCGATTGATGACTCACTAGTAGGTTTCTGTGGTAGACTGGTTGACAACCAAGGTTATAAAACACAGTCAGTAGTATAATGGGTTATTCAACACATTACACCATAATGCACAATTCACAATTCGTCCACCGGGGTAGATTGTTCTAGTTCCACGTGTCATGCCTCTCCCGGATGTCTCAGTTACCTTTAACTGAACTCTCCAAGTTTTCGTTCACCACTGCAGTAGCCAGGTACTGAACTCAATATTCTTTGGGTCAAGTCACTGGATCCAACCAACGCTTTTATCCACTGGGCCATGTATGAATGTTTGGGACTTATAAACTTAATATTTCAGTAATCAGTTTTATTACCAGAGCTCATATTGCAATTTTGTTGTTATTATTGATTTTCTCTGGCACTCTGCATTGTATCCATTCCTATTCTTGGCCGGTTTAGGAGATTTTTGTGGCCTACCATATGTAAATAATTTAAATAATTACAATACATCAGAAATATAGACAGAGGATGAAATACATTTTCAAATGTTGAACAGAAAATCTCGCATAGCAGATCATATATAAAATGAAAAGCTCTCAATAATGGATAATGTGTATAATTACACTACAAAAGATTACATTACATTACAAAATCACATTTCAAGCTAGTGTACATTACAATATATTGAGTATTTCTTTATTTACCTTTATCTTGTGAGTTCAGTATCTGGCTACTGCAGAGTTAAAAGGAGACATCCGGGAGAGGCATGGCACGTGAAACTAGAACAATTTATCCCAGTGGACAAATTGTGCGTTATGGTATAATGTGTTGAATAACCCATTACACTATTGACTGTGTCCGGACTGTTATCCTCTTCTTCATTGTCGTATTCACAACGTTTCGGCCATTGTATGCTCCGTCCTTCTTCGGGTGATTGGAATTTCGAACCGAACCCTTTATTTCGTCAACCAGGGTAGATTGTTCTATTTCCACGTGCCATGCCTTTTTCGGATGTCTTAGTTATTTCCCTTTAACTCAACTCTCCAAGTTTTGGTTCACATGTCCCAGTGGATAAAGACATTGGTCAGATGTATTGACTAGTTGTGAGTTCCATAACAGGGGTGAACCAAAAACTTGGATTTCAGAAAGAAATGGCGACCTACTGCGGGAAAAATCTGCCTCGTCAGTCATGTATCTGATGCTCTGCGATTTATCTTTCCAACTCTCTTCTGTTTTCATTTCTGAGAAGAATAATTGTCAATATATTTGTTCGTCCTGTGACGATAAACTACATCCGGCAGCAAGGCCTCTGTTAAACAGTTAGTCAGTTGTGTGCCATGCGTGTATCAAGCATGGCACACAACTGACTAACTGTTTAACACCACGAGAAGGAAACTCAATGAAAAGATATCTAAAGTGACAACGCAGGAGACTCGGTTAACGACGGGCAAGGGTCGCTTACACCCTTTTTTAGCGGCTATCACGGTTGTAGAAGTTGTTGGCAGAATCACGGACTTACAGTTACATACCTAACAGCAACAACTACAAATATTGTGATAACTTCATACATAAACCATGTAGAATGTTTTATTTTAAATTTCTTCATTAATAGACTGTATTATTTAGTGGAAAAATGTTCCGTTCTTTGGTAACACAGCAGACAGACAGAATTTGGTGCCAACTAAATGTTCCAGGCTCTTGGCTTTTGCATCAAACAATTCTTACTTCAGACGAATCGGGACTGAAAACTTCTTATCAAGCCGGCTTCAAGTTATAAGTTTATCTTGCTTTGGGTGGGGTCACATTGCACGTAGAAAGAACGCTTAGATGCAAATACAAAGAGAGTCAGAAGGTGGAAAAAGAGTGGGAGACCTACACAGCATGGTAAGTATTTGGAGAACGTATGTTTTTGTCTATTTATGGCTGTACCAAACATCTAGGTACAACAGAGTACTTGCTCCAGAGCGATAGCTAACGAGTTAGTCTTGCTAACTTCTCCCTAGTGTAGCGGGTTCAATCCACCAAAGCAATCCTTTCATCTAACCGTGTGACAAATTAAGTTAAGCTTTGCAAATATCTTGACAATTTACAGACGCTGTTTAGAATCTAATCTAGCCGCTGTAGTGATGTCAATTCTCACCATGCAACCCACTATTATGGCTGTAGTGCAGATCAGCTTATTTTTTAAATAAAAATGCCTCACCATGAAGCAACGGTTTCCAAGCTAGAGTCACAGGCCAATACTATTGGGCTAAATGATTTCTTTATTGAGTACTCCATATTTGTGATCTTGCGCCAGATCACTCTACGATTGTTACTGTTACCATGTAACCCTGAACTAAAATCAGCATTAGGGTCATTGGGTAATTGGTGTCTAAAACGGTTCCTCAACCACGCTTTTCTACTGAGGGAGATTGCCAGACATACAGCGATATTAAAATCGAGGTCTACTAAAGAACAGTGCAACTTATTGTAGTGCTAACGGCCATCTATCACAATGGTGTACGCTAGGCTCAACAGCTATGCATATAATCATAGTGGGCGATGTGTTCCTACGCTGAAATCAAAGGTCAGGTCGTAAAGTTTTCCATATGGAATCATCGGTCACGTGTCTTTGACCAAGGCGAGTTTTCAAGTTTGAAGACATCGACTGCAGTCTGATCTGAAGAGGGATGGGCACCGGCAGATTCAAGTCCAAAACACGGTAAGCATGAATGAATACCACTCCGTCTTTCAACCTAGATATGTGTAGGGAACTAGTGAATTGCTCAGCTGGTGGGATTTCCATGCATACTAGGAGCTGTACACCTGTGAACTTGTACGAAACTAAGCTAAAAATAGTAAATAAATAACCATCTGACTGTAGATTAGTAGCTAACGTGACTCACAAACGATTATTATTAAAGTCAGTTTAATCCTCATTCAGTGCTTATCATGTGTTTTCTTGTGCCAGACTATGATAATATATGAAAACTCAAGAAAATTACTTAACATAGAGCAATGGATAGCAAGTTCTTCTCACAATGTCTGACTCGTTACCATACATAGATAAAACACAGCAGGAGATTTTCCGTGATTAAAAGAAATGCTATTATAATCATATCCAATGTTTGTCAAAAGTTTCGTATTAGGAATTTGGTCAAATGCAATCATAGCAATAATATAGGGAATTGTGAAAATTCTTAACCTCAGAATTCAATTTAAGTAAAAAATTAAAACTATTATATCTAATATATCTATAAAACGCCAAGTTCCTTTATGACGGAAACGACCAGAGCCCTCCACAGATTACATTATTATCAGTGGATTGTAAGAAAAGTGTGGTTTCCTGTTGCCTTCTCCACGATTCGTAGTATTCCTTCTCCGAGACTGTCTACTACTCAAGGCTAGAGAAACCGGCTTAGCCCGATACGTAACCTATAGATATATGGAGAAGAGATGGGTCCATTCCTTCCCCCAGGGGAATTTGTTGGAAAGTGAACGTTACAGACCAGACTGGAATTTGAATTCAGTTTGCCGAGTCCTGTTTCCGTGATGCCAACCATTACGCTACTTACACTAGATTATTCATCAACCCTCTTTAAAACAGGATTTTGGGGTGCACCACATATTAGGGATTAACATATTAAGTTTATATTTAGTTTTAAGTTGATATTTGAAACAAGTTTCAATGCATTACTAACGCGTTCACACACGCAGTTCGATGTACCCTTGGCATAATGGTTATCGGTTTGGAAAATAGAATTTTCCAGACCGTGTTTAAATTCCCGTTGAAGCTGTTGTTTTCACTTGGTACTAATATATTTGGAAAAGGCATAAATCTATTTCTTTCCACGGTGAAGCCTCTTCTTCAGTTGTGGGGAGATTGCCCAGTATTCACTGTAATATAGGAGGACTTTAGAAAAGGTATGGGTGCATCATCTTTCAGGTAGACGTTAAATAGCAGGACAGACTGGATATTCTTGCCTTGGTTGGCAGCCAGTTTAGGAGAAGAAAAATATCTGGATTTCAACATGAGGCGGACTGATTGGGAAAATGATGGCTCACTGTGCACCATTTCTCTTTTAGTTCTTCCGAAAGTGATGCCGAAAGCCTTCAGCACTATAATCAACTCATATATGAGGTAGTCCAGCGGCTTGCTTCGAAGCTGAACTACTAGAACTTCATAGTTAAAAATCAACGGAGTCCATCATATATGTTAGATGGATGCATAAATTCTCTGCAAAAAACGCTTTTCAAATATTACCGTATTTATTCGTGGATAATATTCACTTTTTCCAGAATTTTAAGCTTAAAAGTTAAGCGTACGTATTATGCAAGGGAACTAAATATTAGCCATTTTTCCGGTTCTGTGCGTCGTCACATTTGGGACAATATGATCCTAAGTTATATCTCAAGTCCACCCTAATGCATACCAAATCACTAACCACACATTGCCTTTGTTTTTATTGTTGTTTTTTAATTATTCAATAAATAAATTGAACAGGTTTTAGTCTGCTTCATTGCTTTCTGTCTCAACGATAGACGCTATAACTTAATTTTCAATATATCAAGAACAATTTTAGGGAAAAACTATGACAAAGTGGAAAAACGTTTTCTGAAACAATAAAAGTCTTAATAAAACAAATTAATAAGCTAAAACTTGAAGGGGGAATTTACTCTATTACCCGTAATAAATATTACAAGAAATACATAGGAGAAACCTCAAGATTATATGAACACAAAATGGATCTGTTACAAAACAATACACTCAATGCATTAGTTCCTCACCGTATTGTATTTGACCATAATTTGTGATTTAAAAAATGACGCTATGATATTTTCATATTTGTTGTCAACGATTGATGTTTTCGTTATGTTCAATGTCCACTGAGCCATCTCGTCCTTTATCCTCAAAAGGGACGTCATCTTTACAGCCGTTTAAATGGGTTTGTGATACAGCATTTTTTGAATGACTTAGTCATGAAGATTTCAGGAATGTTCTGCCAGGTTTCCAATATATATGTGAATGCAACGCAAAGCTCTGATCGACGCTTGTTGCATTTTAGGGTGAACAATGTTCCTGCATTTGTTCTAAATAGAGTGTTTTAAAATCATTTGTTTCAAAACATATTATGAATTGTATAAATTCATATTTTAAGTCGATACGAACGTTGAACAAATATTAAATATGGGTTAAATTTAGCTGCAATACATTCCCCAAATTGAGTGCGTATTATACACCAAAAATTACCACCATATATATATACATATATATATATATAAGTGGGCATGGAAGTCAGCACTTAGAGGCGACAGTCTGTTTCATGCTAGTGCAATCGTCAGGAGTCATAGAGTCGCCTGACGATTGCACTAGCATGAAACAGACTGTCGCCTCTAAGTGTTGACTTCCATGCCCACTTTTATATTTACACACGCTCTATCCCTGATATTGAGCACTTTATCCCATAAATATAGCACACTTTAAGACTATATTTCTTCATATATATATATATATATATATATATATATATATATATATATATATATATATATGCTGATACCCACTGAAGAATGAATGGAGTGATCCCTGAAGGGCTCGTCTATGAAATATATGTATGAATAAAAAATTATTACATGTGCGATGAATAAATTGTCGTCTAAATTACACAAAAAAAAAAAAAAAAAAAAAATGAAAATAATATGATATCTCATTTTTGTTATATAGGAATAAAGTGTCACTACTGACACTTGAGTTTGAGCATAGATCGCCAGTGAGCAAACACAGACGATCCCATTATTGAATTAAGTAAACCACATGACCAAAGAAGAAACGCATATATTGAAGGTAACGTAAAGACTAACGATCGCTATTTCTAGTCTATCCTCTATTACTATACGGATCACCATTTCTAGTCTATATTAATTCACTAATCTATTCATTATACTATTTCTCTATACTGATCACAACATGGATTACCATTCGGTGGTTACTATTCGAGCGAGTATTATCGAGCAAGTACTATTAGTGCGAGTGTTATTCAAAGGCGTCTGACACCAGTATTGTTCAACGGCGTTACTAAAGTCGTATCTGCGATTACAAAGTCTCTACTACAACGAGCATTTACGAAAGTGACAACGAATATTCGTTGACATCAGATGAAGTGACAACGAGTGTTCGTTGACATCATAAACATTTTACCAGATATATTTACAAAAACTACAAAAACTTGAAATACTAAAGAGTAAATTTATTCAATAAAATCTACATTGGCTTCAACCACGACCTCCAGACGACTTCAGAATCTTGTGGACGGTCTCTTTGTTTAAGTTGGTGAATACTGCCATATTCCTTGTCTTCGGTGCATCTTTTGTGTTACAAGGATTTTTGTTGGTCTCTCACTCAACTGCACTTCACACATAACAATCAATTGGGTTGCAGTCTGGGGTTAGGTGGTCAGATGTAAGGGGTGATGTGGTCGCAGAAACTGTCTGACAGCTATGACTGTATTCTGTTGCCAGACATATGGTCTTCTAGCAGCCACTCTCTTGACCCAGGACCGCACTACCTCCTCAAGGCACTTGATGTAGACCTCCATGCTGAATCTGAGGCCCTATGGGAAGATGATTGGAGGCACAATGTCGCTATGACTATCTGTTTGATTATAGAAGGCGGGTGGTTGGAGGATGTGTGTATGTACTGTGGTTTATCATTGGGTTTTCTGTATGGTTTGTATGTGCATTTTCTTAGGTTGAAGGTAACATCTAGAGAATCTACTTCGTTTAGATTAGTTTTTATATCATTGTCGAATCCGTTATTTTTGAAAATTTTATTATTGCTTTTCTAGTTTTATCCGTGTTTTGTTTGTTACAGTTTCTTAAGATTATGAGACCGTCGTCCCTGTAGAGTCCTGTGTCATTTCTATCTATTATTTTGCCCCAAAGACCTTGATGTTGACTGGATATATCATCCAACTCTTTCCAAATCCTCTGCACTGTCCTGAGATTGACACTCTAAAATGTTCGTATTGGAGCTTCCTGTGCGAATGCCAAGCAGTACAGCATGACGATTCCAAATTTCTGGTAGAGTGCTTTTTCTCACAGACGGTGCCCAGCTGTCTCTAATATACTGTGTAGTCGGCAAAATCAAAAACAAACACAGCATATGAGCGAAATTAAAAACCAGCAGATTAAAAAGCGCCTTGGACTGGTACAATGGTTAAATACCACTGATGTCATCAAGTGGTTTAATAATATAAATGATAAAACTAATTGTTCATTGATCCAGTTTGATATTGTGGATTACTACCCATCTATTTCCAAGGATCTTTTTACATTGTCTTTGAAATTCGGCACCAAGTAGTCTGATCTTTCAAACGAGGAACTGGACATTATTATGGACTCTAGTGACTTTATCCAGGCAAATACATGGATTTTATTTTGTAATACAAGAGCAAAAATGTTATTGGTTTCTGAAATTTTTTAGATTTGAGAACGCTCATAAATATTCATCAGCTTCTTTCGATGACGTTCTTCATAACAGCGGTTAATAACGCTGGCTGCTACCCTCAATTTTCTGCATAGATGTTATCCTTGAGTTGCTAAATTGTCTGTGGTGTATTGATGTATACACGCTTTTTAAGGTATCTTCAAAGAAAATCATTGGGAAGCGTCAGATAAAGAGAGTGTATGGCTATCAAATTTCAGAAGTTCACGAAATTATCCAGTGATTAAAAGTTTGGTTAAATCTAAAATAAAATTCTACAATTTTTTTTTTTTTTTTTTTTTTTTTTGTCATTTCCCTTTTTTATAATGACATTTTTGAATAGTCACGTGACTTTTGGACGCGCTGTATATGTGCGTACATCCGTATTTTTTCTTTATAATAATCATTTCACCCCCAGTAAATGTGTAGACTCCACTTTATTTTAAATTCATTCTTTGTGGATCCTATATATATATTTTCAATATTTGGATTCTCAATGGATGAGATTGTGCATTGGTATACCACAGATTCTATGCGGCATCTATTATTCAGGGTTATTTTCAGGGTTTTTACAATCACATAATTTTTCATTATTTTTGTCTAATTTTAATTTAGGGTCTTTATTTATTCTTTTTTATTTTGGCATGCTTTTTTTTTCAGGATTTTATTATTATGTTTTTTTATAATTTTTTCTAGATTTTCAGTACAGTTATAACTTAATTTTAGGGTGTTTTTATTAAAGATCTTGCTAAGTTTGCTGTTAGTAGGAAAATGTTTTTCGATTAAAGCTAGGAATTTTTGTCCTAGCTTACTGCTAACCATTTTGTTGAACGTGGGGTGGGAGGTACCAAATCATTTTTCTTTTTCTGCTTTTTCCTCTGGTTTGTACTATTGTTTTTTATATAATTCATGTTAGGGTGTTTGTAGCCACTATTTTTTTTAGAGCTTTGTTGTAAAAATTACTGTGTTTATAGAATATATTTTCATTTGCGGAGTTTATGCTGATTCTTTTCTCTATTGATGAGGGTATGTTCTCAATTATGGATGAAGGATGGATGAATTGGGGTGTACATACAAGGGATTAGTATTAGTTTTTTTGTAAGGTAGATATATCTTATTCATTAAGTATAAAGTTATGTCGAGGAAGTTTACCCTTTTCAGTTTTGTGTTGACCGTAGTTTTTAAATTTAAGTTTCTGAATTCACTATATATTATATTTCTAATTTTATCTATTTTAAAATTTGTGGAACTCCTCAGTACCATGAGGCCATCATCTCTGTATAGCCCGATGTCTAATTCACGGTGCGCAGTTAGGTTGTATAAGGTAAATAGACCGACAAGGTCCGACGACACGCAGAATCTAATGACCCCATTGTGATGTCAAAATGATCTTCAGAGTTTTAATCCATTGATCCCCATGATGAATGAACACCAAAAACGACCAGAACTACAGCAACAATCAGTTAAAGTTTTAGCATACAGTAAAAAAAAACACAAAAACAAACTACAACATCAATCTGAGTTTTAGCAGGGAGTCGGATAAGATTGGCCATTGTAGCCAGACAATAAATTACCAACCCAACCTTTCACGACTCCAAAAACTTGGGATATAAAAAACATCCCTACTTCAATCAAAGCTATTACCCTTTGATAATGAAAAACAAACCCTAGAACACACCCCCATTTCAAAACTATAAATGAGTAAAACATTCCGTAGCATAGTTATTCCAAACATCACCTGAGGATGACACTGCCACCCGGTAGTTAAGGTTTAATATTGAAATTAAACCTGAATACTGCTGACCAGTCTTGAAACATAGTAATTTCTGTGTTGCGAGATATATATATATATATATATATATATATATATATATATATACACACACACAGATACAAACATAGATACATATATACACAGAGACACGTACACATAGAGGCATCCCTCGATTAGTGCATACGTAATACTTGATTATTGCGGTAAAACATTCTTCAGTTTAACCATAGTAATTAAAAATTGATTTTTTATAGTTACCGACGTACACATTAGCCGCACTAATCGAGGGATTCCTGTACATATATATGTATGGTGGTGGTGGTGGTGGTGGTGGTGGTAGTGGTGTGTGTGTGTGTGTGTGTGTGTGTGTGTGTGTGTGTCCTCAAAGTTATGTTTATATTCTCATGGTAGGCCATATTTTAGACGTTTTTTTTTGTTTATGAATAGAGCGATGTGTGTTTGCGCACACGCGATCGTGTGTATGTATGTGTGCGTGCGTGCATGTATCTGTGTGTCATGAAGAGGGGAAAGGGAGTAAAAAGAGTTATGAAGTTGTGGGTTGGGTGTGAGGGAGGTGTTATTTACCACCAGTTGGTATTCGGTATGTGTGCAGTTGGGGTGAAGGGAGTCGTGGAGGGGTGAAAAGAAGAGGGTCATTCGGGCAATTTAATCTCGAAATACGCCAAGACGGGGTTATGTTGACACATCAACAACTGACTGAGGCACAAGACGAAAGAGAGTAAAACGTAAAATGGCGACACGAGATGAAAAAATATAGCAATTAGAAAAGCAAATTTTTTTTTTAAAGTCTAAAGAGAGAAAACCAGAACAAAGATAATGCACGAACTGAAAAATATATATATATATATATATATATATATATATATTCACATTTTTCAGTTCGTGCATTATATATATATATATATATATATATATATATATATATATATATATATATATATCGTCTAAGTTACGTGTCCCTTCGAACGAGGTCGATCATGTCTCTCCACAACTTCCTATCCTTTGTAGATCTTAACAAGCCAAGTTTCTCACCCCACGTTCCGATATCTATTCACACAAGCTCATCAATTAGGTGGCCAGCTGCCTTCCTCTGTCTCTTTTACATTTCATGTCATGTGAGTGTTAAGTTCACTAAGCCGCCTTCCTCACTGTGTGGCAGGAATGTTCAGTTGTTTCTTTCTGATTCTGAGTATGTGTCCTTTTTGTTTCCATTTTCCCTAAGAGTTCCTCGTTGCTTACACGCTCCGTCAATGGTATTCTCAGCATCCTTCGGTAGAACCACATTTCTGTTGCTTCAAGTTTTCTCATAATCTCTGAGGACATTGTCCAACATTCACTGCCATACAAAAGAATGGCTATCACATAGCCATTCTCGTCCTGGGTATGATGATAAACTATATCCGGCTGCAATCTATTAATTGTTGTTGTTCCCAGGTCTACCCTGACCCGGGCTGGTAGCACCTGTTAGGGTCCCAGCTATGGGCAAATAGTTAACCCCAAAACAAAAATCCACAGTATGATTTTCATTTTGCTATAAAAATGCTTTGTTGGTCATTTTATTATAAAAATGTACTGTCGATTTTTGTGACCAACAAAACATTTTTATAGCAAAATGAAAATCAATGCAACATTAAAAAAATATAAAAATAGATTTTTATAGTAAAATTAATAACAATACATTTTATGATCTATAAACTATATATATATATATAAATTGCTTCTTAAATATGTTGGCGGTACTGAACCCCATAAGTAATATCAGTGCATTCACCGAACTTTTCGTAACTGGAAAAATAAAATATGATTTCTTCAAAGCATAGGCATAAATTTATACATAATGAATAATAATAATAATAATAATAATAATGATAATAATAAATATGATTTATTCAAAGCATAGGTTTAAATTTATACAAAATGAATAATAATAATAATGAATAATAAATTTATACATACTGAAAGCATAGGTATTTTATTAGTGCACAAATGAACAATGCATCCGATGCACACAAAATCACTCTGTTCAAAGAAAAAAGCTAACAAAACAATAATAATAATAATAATAATAATAATAATAATAATAATAATATTGAATAATAATAATAACAATAATCAATATGATTTCTTCAAAGCATAGGTATAAATTTATACATAATGAATAATAAGAATAATAATATTGAATAATAATTATAATAATAATAAATTTGATTTCTTCAAAGCATAGATATAAATTTATACATAATGAATAATAAGAATAATAATATTGAATAATAATTATAATAATAATAAATTTGATTTCTTCAAAGCATAGATATAAATTTATACATAATGAATAATAAGAATAATAATATTGAATAATAATTATAATAATAATAAATTTGATTTCTTCAAAGCATAGATATAAATTTATACATAATGAATAATAAGAATAATAATATTGAATAATAATTATAATAATAATAAATTTGATTTCTTCAAAGCATAGATATAAATTTATACATAATGAATAATAAGAATAATAATATTGAATAATAATTATAATAATAATAAATTTGATTTCTTCAAAGCATAGATATAAATTTATACATAATGAATAATAAGAATAATAATATTGAATAATAATTATAATAATAATAAATTTGATTTCTTCAAAGCATAGATATAAATTTATACATAATGAATAATAAGAATAATAATATTGAATAATAATTATAATAATAATAAATTTGATTTCTTCAAAGCATAGATATAAATTTATACATAATGAATAATAAGAATAATAATATTGAATAATAATTATAATAATAATAAATTTGATTTCTTCAAAGCATAGATATAAATTTATACATAATGAATAATAAGAATAATAATATTGAATAATAATTATAATAATAATAAATTTGATTTCTTCAAAGCATAGATATAAATTTATACATAATGAATAATAAGAATAATAATATTGAATAATAATTATAATAATAATAAATTTGATTTCTTCAAAGCATAGATATAAATTTATACATAATGAATAATAAGAATAATAATAATAATAATAATAATATTGAATAATAATAATAACAATAATCAATATGATTTCTTGAAAGCATAGGTATAAATTCATACATAATGAATAATAATAATAATGAATAATGAATTTATACATACTGAAAGCATAGGTATTTTATTAGTGCACAAATGAACAATGCATCCGATGCACACAAAATTACTCTGTTCAAAGAAAAAAGCTAACAAAACATGATTTTACATAAAAACAAAAACATAACTCAATGAATATTTCCTGCAAATCAATGTAACTTTTGCTGTTGCCTTTCAGAGACAAGTTCTCTCATATCGTTTTCGCAACAAAGTCTGTTCCTTTTCTTCATTTTCATATCTAGCATCGTCGAAATGGATTGCTCCCAGAGATACGTTGTCACAAACGGTATGACTATCTCAATGGCTTTCTTAACAATAAGAGGTCACGCTACGATTTGGTGACACTAGAACGTTAAGAGTGTTGTTGTTCTGAAGAGTTATTGTTGAACCTGGCTCTGCTGATATTCAATGATTTCATCCAAGTATTCATCATTGACATCTGCTGTCGCAACCCTAAATGTGAATGGCTGTCTCACTCATGCTGGGTATAACTCACTGGTGGGGAAGTATCCGTCGAGAGATTTTGCGATCTCATCTAAGTGGATGGAAATTGCTTGCTTCGGTGTTCCGGTTACAGACATATCTCCTATTCCAGACACGTCTTCGATCTTACTTACACAGTCGTCCAGCAAAGGAAAGTTTGCCAAGTTATCATTCTCTAACCGTCCTTTCCATAACGATAGCTTAAAAAAAAAAGCTTTCAAGTTGTGACATTGCGCCAAATCTAGGATCGTGGGAGATCGGTCGATAAATAAATTTTGAACTTTACAAATAAAACGCTTTAATTTATCTATGTTGTAGAGGACCCTGGCGGTTTGCGTGTTGTTGAATTGTTTGCGTTTATTTCCTGCTAAAAAGATCCAACTACAAGAACATGGCTGACTCAAGTTGAGTCCAACCGAAGATGTAAAGAAAACAAGACCGATATATATATATGTCAACAAATATATGTATTAAACAACAATTTTACAAGTGACATAGACATTAACATTTGTGTTTGTGTGTGGACGTAAAGAGTTTGTATTTTGGTGAATGTTCGTACGTACGTGTATGTGTGTTTCATGGTGTTTTCCCACAAGTGGGCGAAAACGAGGATCTCTACGAGAGATCACATTTTTAAAAGTGTCCGGTGAAATGCAAAGTGAAAAAGAGAACGAGGCAAGAAGTCGCCCAGTATTTATAGTATAGGGAGAGCGTCCCCTAATGAACAATTAGGGAATTAAGGAGGAGCTAACTCCGACAATGTCCTAAATTATATTTCATCTCGAAGATAAAGGGTTAATTTAATTTTTTGTTCTGTATTCCAGTAGTGCCTTATTTTTTTTTTTTTGGCAACGCGAGTAATTGTCTAAATCTTTAGCTAATGAAGACGGGTAAATGATTCTGTGAATGCAAGAAAGGAAGAAAACATGGCGGATAAAATAAGTGAGTGAAAAATGAGTCATGGAAAGAGTGGGAAAGGTAAAATTATTTTCTCTTTTTAAATTAAAACACTTAATGTGAAACAACAGAGAGAAAAACAGAATCATATATCTACATGTATATATCTAATGTATATAGAATGAATTTCCAGCCACATTTTTTCATGCGCCGCGTCCCTTCAGGACGTGAGCGATCTTGATTATCCACAACTCATTATCCTTTGTAGCCCTAAACAATATTTGCCCCTTTCTATTGATCCTAGTCCCTTCTGACATCTTCTTACACAAGCTCGTTGTGTAGGTTACTCCCTGCTCTCCTTTGACCTTTCTCCTTCAGTATGTCCTCTGGGTGTCAAATTCTCTACCTTCAATATATTTTCAAGAAGATCTCTTTCTTCAATAGACACCTTTGTGCAAATAATTGAAAAAAAAAACGAATAATTCCGTTATTATTTAATTTTTTCGTATTTTTCCATATTTTAGTATTGAACATGACTCAGTGCATATTTTAGTACTTCATATGTCCATTCCACGAAGTCGCTCTTTGCAGATTGACCACAGATTCTCGATTAGATTTAAATCAGGTGAGTTTCCGGGCCAGTCTATAATGCTTTGATTTGCTCACTGGTAAGGCTTGCCAATGTGTTCGTGCAGCGTTACAGTTTTCGTACGCTTCCTTCCATCGCAGACAATGGCCGTAG
Source organism: Acanthosepion esculentum (assembly GCA_964036315.1). Lineage (NCBI taxonomy): Eukaryota > Metazoa > Mollusca > Cephalopoda > Sepiida > Sepiidae > Acanthosepion > Acanthosepion esculentum. The sequence continues at coordinate 110,707,625 of OZ038490.1, read as the reverse complement.
AACAACTAATCGACAGTCGAGACAATGGTGTCTGGGCGTGATAAAAATCTAATGCAATCACGGATGACGCAATATTTTTCAATGCCAAACAAATTTCATCATACACCTCGAAAATAGATTCACATTACTGCACACCACTGCAACTGACCTAATTTGAGGAAAAAATAGAAATCGATTACACCCTGTCACTCCAGTGGATCTAAAACTGACCGAATGGTGAAAGAAAGGAAATTAAAGCAGTTGTTTAAATTAATTTGCACAAGGGTGTATATCTCGGAAAATTCAACTCTTTCTGATTCTAAATAGATGTGTATTTTTTTTTCCATTTTCATAAAAAAGAAACTTTTTCGTCACTCACATATTCCGTCCGTATTATTCTCAGCATCCTTCTGTAGAGAAAAACTTCTTTTTGCGTCAAGCATCCTCTTCAACTGTAATGAGATTGTCCGATATTCACTGCCGTATAGCAGGTTAGCACCCCTTTCTTTGTTTCTTATAAAATTGGCCTGTTTCTTGATACACTTTTCTTTTTAGCTTTTGGTAGGCATCGTTCATCATTCCAATGTGTCTTTGCATTTCTGCGTTACATTTTCCATCGTCTATTATAACATATCCCTGATAGTTCCTGTACTTGCTAGCTTTTGACATCTCCAATTTATAACTCGCATCTTGGGTTGTCCCTTTTACTAACAACCATCCCGCCTTCTTACAGCTGATGGTTAGTCCTTTCTTCTTGCTTTCCTTTACTACCTCGCCTGGGAGTTCTTACGACTTTATTTCTGTCTCTGCCATGCGTATCCTATATTGTTAAAAATTGTATCCAATGATAATTCATCCTGATATGACTGCTAGCTATCTTTGGGTCGTTTCACTGTGTATAGGTTCAATATGTCCGAGAAGAAGACGCACCCTTGTCTTACGCGCCTTTCTATTCTCGTGTACATTTGGTTAATCCATTTTCTATTTGCGTACAGTTGATCTGTTTCCAGTAAATGGTCCACATTATTCTAATATCTTTCTCAAATACAGCAAGTTTTCCTAGCAGTTCAAATAAACCCTTGAGTTGTACTTTGCCAATTGAAGTCTATGAAATATATGCATATGCCCGTCTGCATTTCTTCTGCTAGCATTCTCATAATAAAGAGCGCTTTTCCAGTTCCAACGTCTTTACCGAAGTCACTCTTTTCTTCTTGTCATTTTTCCGGTTTAATTCTGCTAAATTATTCATCAGAGTCCGGGTGAAAAGTTTAATCATATGACTCATTAAGCTGATAATCCGATTTGACGCGTCTTCCTTCTCACCTGGCTTCTGGGGCATCGCTATGGAGATCGATCTACTAATTTTCTCCGGCATGTTGTCGCTGTTGAATATTCTATTTATTATTTCCGCAATCCCGAAATAGTCTAAGATTGAAAGTATCTTTTTTACAATCCCATCTGGTCCTGTTGCTTTTTTCCTGTTCATCTTGGCCAGTGACGTTCTTTCCTCAGACTTTAATATTTCAGGTCCTTCTATGTTTTTATATATTGTAAGAATCCCTATCTAAGTATGAAAGAGTTTTTGATGTATTCCTTACATCTTTGAAGTATTTTTGTCTCTCCATTATGAGAGCTACTTCTTTAAATTGTATGCATTCAATCAAGGAATACGTTTTTCTCTGTTATTTCTTTTATGCATGCATCTATGCTGTTCCTTGTTTTTATCTCTTTTAACACTTTTCATTGAGTCATTCCTCTTTGGCCTACTAGCATTTGTTTGTAATGTTTGTGTTTAATGTTCTATATTCTGTACCATTCTTTGGCATTGTTTGCTGCTTCTTTTTCATCATTTCAAGTATTTCATTTATCATTCACTTTTTTTTCTTACCTCTCTTTCGTTGGGATGATCACGTTCATCGATCTCACTAGAACTTCGCTTAAAGTGCTCCACTTGGAATTTCTGGCGTCATTTAAGCTACTAGTTATGCTCTTAATTCTCTTGGAATTCATGGTAATTTTAGTCTTAGTTTGCTTATGACTGCAGAGTGTTCGCTCCCACGGTCGACACTTGGATAGATTTTACAGTGTAAAACTGCATTCCTGAATCTTTCCTTGGTCGTTATAAAGCGATCTGGTTCGTTGTGTCTAATCCTGGGCTTTTGGAAGTTCTTGAAACCAGGTATTAGTTATTATTTGTTCGTTTGCAGTGCACCATTGAATCTTTTTTCGCTGTGTTCATTACAGCAACCCACTTGCTGACTAATTTAGAGTCTCGTCCTTTTTTTTTAATCTAGCGTTTAGATTTCCTATAATGATAGCAATTCACTGCGATTTGCATAGAATCTTGGCATAAACCAGTATGCTATAAAATGTATTTCTCAGCTTCTTAATCTGTGTTTTGTGTCGTTTATACTATTATCTGCTGTAATGAATATACTGAACGGATTTTCTTTCAGTTGAACTAGGACATTTCTGCCAGAAAGTTGGCAGTATCCCAAAACACATTTCTTCATGTATTTATCTAGTATAAATTCTACTCCTCTTTCATGTTTCTCTCCACCTGCGTATATTAGCCTGTGTCCGTCGATTATGGAGTTTCCATTATTTTCTCATTTCGATTCACATAGCCACAGAATGTTAAAGTTTAAAGAGTTCATTTCCATGTTATTTTCCAGCTGTTTATATTGATGAAATGCCATTAAATTGCATGATTACGGTTTGCTGTCTAAATGCTGATAAACATTTTTTTCAAGAAGGAACGAGGGAGGAAATATAAAAGAAAGAAAGAAAGAAAGAAAGAAGTGGTTAGATACAATAAAAAAGAAAGAAAGAAAGAAAGAAAGAAAGAAAGAAAGAAAGAAAGAAAGAAAGAAAGAAAGAAAGAAGTGGTTGGATACCATAACAAAGAAAAAAGTGGTTGGATACTATAAGAAAGAAAGAAAGAAAGAAAGAAAGAAAGAAGTGAAGTGGTTGGATACCATAACAAAGAAAGAAATACTAGAAGAAAAAAGAAAGAAAAAAAGAAAGAAAGAAAGGAAGAAAGAAAGAAAGAAAGAAAGGGTTGGATATTAAGAGAAAGTCCGTCTCACTACTTAGCCTTCTACCCAACACACCGATTGGACAAAAAAATCCTATCATTTGTGAATATCTATGCTTATGATACAACGGCGTATGGGTGCACCTCCAGAACTCTAGATGACCAAAAGTTTGGCAGCTGATCATTCCTCTGACCTAGCTTTAACAGCTTATTGGCGGGGGAAAATGTTTCATTTATTTCCTCGAAAACAAAACTAATGACGTTCGATCATCCCCCAGCAAACCGTGAATTTTAACTTGAACGGGTGCTCTCTCCGGGGTGGCTCTGTGCCATGAGTGACAATTGGTAATTCAAGTGGAACTCGTACATACGATCCATTGCTAAAGATGCTTAGGAAAATGGCTCGTTCCAGGGAGTGCCTAATTCATGCCTGCTATTCTAGACGTTTACAAATCAGGACGCAAATGGAGTAGTGCTGACCTATAGGAGCTGCACAGTCTTCACTTTCTAGTCTCGATAATCTCCAAAAGCGTCTCCGCATCCTTGCGAGTGATGAATTATTTTACACAATTCAATCCCTAGATTCCTTAGCTCCACAAGTTATGACCCTCACGGCTACGGTCCGATATGCCACTCCCTTTGTAGGGAACCAACCTCATTCTCTCCGGATTCCATTCCACTCGAGCAGTTCCCTCTTAAGAACCGCTGCTCTGTGGAACCGACTTCCAAGAGGATTCTCCCCGAATCACTACAATTTTGGCCTGTTCTAGAGTTAACCGTTATGTTCCTCCACATATCCACCTAAACTGTGCCTCTTATTCTGCAAACCGTTATCTCGAGTGGCTATTGAACCTTGTAAAGAGTGAATATCATTGTACAAAAAAGAAAGTGGTTGGGTACTAAAAGAAAGAAAGAAATGGTTTGATTCTATGAGAAGAAAGAAAGAAAGAAAGAAAGAAAGAAAGAAAGAAAGAAAGAAAGAAAGTGATTGGATACTATAAGAAAGAAAGAAAGAAAGAAAGAAAGAAAGAAAGAAAGAAAGAAAGAAAGAAAGAAATAAAGTGGTTGGATACTATAAGAAAGAAAGAAAGAAAGAAAGAAAGAAAGAAAGAAAGAAAGAAAGAAAGAAAGAAAGTGGCTGGATACTATAAGAAAGAAAGAAAGAAAGAAAGGGTTGAATACTAAAAGAAAGAAAGAAAGAAAGAAAGAAAGAAAGAAAGAAAAAAAGAAAAAATTTAAATATGACCGAAGAAAACTGCCGAAAATATCTGTTATCCATGAAACTATCTAAAAACTCTTTGATATTCACATTTTTTTCGTATTTCTTATTATCCTAACCTTATCAACGTATAGAATTAATGAATTGAAAACAAAATCAGTTTTAAATGTTCGCCATGAGGAGATGAAGAATGTTGTCTCCGAAAATCTGCAGCTGTCAAGAGTGTGTCAGATTTTGATACGTGAAAAAATGCCATCGGCAGTTGACGTCAAGATGAAAAGTTCTTCATTCGGACAAACTTGAAGAATCTAGTTTAATAGGGTTTGGTTTTTTAATGCTTTCAAACCGCAACATAATAAAGTACTTTACAAAATGCTCTTCCAAAAGAGATAGAAAGAGAAAAGAAAAGAGAGAGAGAAGAAGGGTGAATGAGAAAAGGAAGAGAAAGAAACGGGAATAGAGAGGGGAGAAGAAAAAAGAGGGAGCGGCGTTTAGATTCCTTCCACTGAAAAACAAGTGACAGTAGGCATTTTATTACAACTCATTCATAAACTGAAAGGCGGGAATAATGGCTGTTGGGGTAAGTGTTAAGGCTTGATGGATAATGACGTTGTTTCTTCATTCTGCTAGCTTGTGTGGTGGGGAGTAGGGGTTCAAACCCGATTGGGAGCACCGGTTAGTGCTTTGTGACCCCCGATATCTTATCAAAGTTTGCTTTTTTCTATTTACATTTATATACCTTACAAATTAAGCTAAGCAAAACTAAGTGTTAAAGAATTAAAAAAATTCGCGGATTTTGACGTCATTATGGGGTCTTATTTTTTTCGTTCAAATTCGTGAATTTGTTTTGTTCGTGCCAAGTCTCGAAAAATATATATATATATAATTCTCATATATATATATATAATTCTCATATATATATATAATTCTCATATATATATAATTCTCATATATATATAATTCTCATATATATATAAAATTCTCATATATATATATAATTCTCATATATATATAATTCTCATATATATATAAAATTCTCATATATATATATAATTCTCATATATATATATAATTCTCATATATATATATAATTCCCTATTTTTATACATAATGTTGAATATGTTAAATTATTCAACTTTTTAACAAGAAAAATCTCAAGTCCATGTTAAAAATTACAGCAAAACATTGTTGATTTATTTAAGATGGAACAATCTATTATGACAGGTCTCTAATTTGTATTTAGATATATTGTATTTATTTTTTATTTTTCTAGTCAAATTCTTCACCTATATTGCATATTATCTATTATTGTACATAATTAGGTTACAGTAAAATTTATATTTTATATGAATATTACCTTATGAAAATTGAGATGTAGTAGAGTGGGTACCCTGTATCATAGTTTCGGTTGGTGTGGGGCACTGTACCACAGATTCGATGAGGTACGAGACCCTTGAACCGACCCTGCAATCAACAAATTAGTTTCCTTGATGAAGCTCTTTATTAGTTGTGTAGTTAAAAAAAATATTTAAGTAATATGAAAAGCTGACTGGGACGCGGTGTAGTTACGTGCTGAAAAATCTTTTGACAGAGAGATTGTATTGAAATAAGTTGAGTCAAGATAAAAGTGCCAACCCGCCTCCGAAGTGTCAGTTAGTGAGGTATGTTTCTTTTTCACATTCACAGATCTAACCAATGATTTCATTTTTGGAATCTTATTTATCGTGGTAAAGTGAATTCCAGAACGGACAAGATATACCAAAACCAGATTTTTTTTAAATTTATTTACTTGTTTACTGAGCTCTGATTGGCCAAAGCAATAATTTGTTCTGATCCACTTAAAGTAGCAAAGATATTTTAGAGTCGACTCTTCACGTTGTCTCCACCTTACGTATGAGAGAGTTCGACTTGACTACTGTTTACCATGGCACACGGCCCGGAAAGAAGACCATGACATGAATAAAACAGTTGATTAAATTGAATTTGTAAAAACGCACGTACAGTGCTGATAATTAAGGTGGCGAAGAATTAATTAAACAAAGCTACCAACTACCGTATGTACTCGCGTCTCATGCGACTTTTGAAGACCTTTGAAGTTAATTTTAAGGAGGTCGCATCATAGACGAGGTATAAAATTAGCGTATGTACTGCTGACCCTGGCTATACCGTCGACCAAACTATATATTCATTTATTGTAGTCAAATTAGATTCAAAATTAGGTCTTCAATGGTTGCATTATACACGAATATATAAGGTATCTATCTCACGTTGTTCATATCTGCCTACCTATTTACCTAGCTAGCTAGCTATGTATCTCACGTTGTTCATATCTATCTATCTATCTATCTATCTATCTATCTATCTATCTATCTATCTGACGTTGTTCATATCAATCTATCTATCTATCTATCTACCTCATGTTGTTCATATCTATCTATCTTACGTTGTTCATATCTATCTATCTATCTATCTATCTCACGTTGTTAAAATGTATTTATCTATGTATGTATGTATCTATCTATCTCACATTGTTCATATCTAGCTATCCATTTCACGTTGTTCATATCTATATATTCAACGGAAACATAAGAATAAGAACAAATAATTTAAATTACTTCACCTTCTGCTCAATCCGCCTTCAATAAGCAATTCAACTTAATTATAATTAACAGTAGGTAGTGCAGGAACAATCGTTCAATTGGGCCCAGCCGGTTGTTCAATGGAGCCAGAGGAGGATATGTTAAAATTTTGTGACGAGCTTGCATCACTATTTTAGATATTGAAGCTTTTTTCCATTTAGTCAACTAAGTTTTATTCAAGTCTTTTTCTGCCTCCAGGGGCGTGGGCCCGGTAAATGGTAAGAAAGCCGAGCCGAGAGTTCTTTACTGCTGTGAAATAAACATTAAGGAAAACTAAAATAAATAAATATTTCATTTTCCCAATAAACTCTGTCCGTTCGAACTGTTTTGCATGTTATCAATATTTTTAGCGCCAGGTCTCAGCTGAATTGCCAATTAAATAGAGTTAAATGTTCGTGTGTAGGAACGCAGCCCGGTCATATACATACATACATACATACACACACACACACACACACACACACACACACATATATATATATATATATATATATATATATATATATATATATATATATATATATATATATATAATATTAGTTGTCTATATACATAAATTTCCAAGAGTATAGAATCCAGGTAAAACTCAATATTCAGGACAGAGTAAGAATATAATAAAAAGGCTCAAACACTAATATTCCATGGTTATAATTTATTACATTGGAATCGTAATAACGATCCAATTCCTCAGACCTACAAATTCAAAAAGAAATTGGAAATATAACTCCGGGTATAAAAAACAAAATTTTAGTGAGAGTGTATGCGGGGGAGTGGGGAACAAGTGTGAGAGGGGAATGTATGAAAGCTCTCGAGAGTTGTATTTTCCGATTTCTTTTTGAATTTGTAGGTCTGAGGAATTGGATCGTGATTACGATTCCAATATAATAAATTATAACCATGGAATATTAGTGTTTGAGCTTTTTATATTATATTATATTATATTATATTATATATATATATATATATATATATATATATATATATATATATATATATGTTAAAAAAATAATAATACGATACAAATTCTCTTCTTGAAAGAAAAGAATTAGAGATACCAAAATGAAGCAACTACAAAAATTTCAATATCTAAGAAGTGTTCTAACAGGGGACAGAAAACGCGACACCGAAACCCGATGTCGCATTGAGATAGCCAAAGATGCCTTCCAAAAGCTAAGCTAAAAAATAGGAAAGTATCGATAGACACAAAGAAAAGAGTACTGAGCAGTTATGTAATATCAGTCTTTCTTTTTCCGCTCAGATGAAGAAGAGATTTGAGGCAATAGGAATGTAGCTATACAGAAGGATGCCGAGGATACCATGAGAGCAACGGCGACGTTTTAGAGAAAATGGGAACCAAACGGACAGGAGGATGTGGAGAGCCGTTAGCGCCCGCATTGTCAATGAACATGTGTTATATACCGTACCTATAGACACTAATGGGTATGTCCAAATCCTCATATATACGTGGGACACTATTTTAAGTGGGAGTAATATGGTAATATGTTGTTGTGTCTGGATGAGTGCGTGTCTATGTGAGAGCTAGGGATGAATGAATTTTTTTCTATATTTTTATAGGCCCGCATTGATTTCGTCCATTGAACTGATATTTCTGCCACATTTAAGTATTGCGGGGTTATTTTGTTTAGTTTCTTGTAAATAGATTAATTCATATTGTATATACTCATTGGGGATCTTTTTAATTTATTGTTTTATCCCCCCTCTACATACGATGATTTGTACATATGGGGACTATTTAGTATTTTCAATGAGACAAGGAGGTATTATGGTGAATGTAGTAAGAAAGGTTAGTAAGAATGTGTTGTTTTGGTGTTAGGAATATTGTTTGTATGTTTGGGTCAGTGCTTGTGGCTAGCAAGTTTAAATTAAAACAGATGAAGACCGTCCTTTCCCCATCCCCATTTTAGGCCTTGTGCCACATTTTCCCTGTCTTTTCACAGAAATAAATATCGTAATTTGGTGTCTAAGTAGTTCACCACTAACAGTGGTTTACCTACTTCACGCCGCTGGCGAGTATTGTATTTTGTTGATGTTATAAAGATTACCATTCCATTTCCAACCTCCGTTTTGGTTATTCCTCATTCAGTAACCTTTTCTAGGTTACAACAAACGGGCACATCTAAAAGGAATAGGAAGATTGCAATCATCTCGTTAATGCTATTTTATATCTCCTTTCCCTGGCCCCAAATATTACAGTACTACACAACGTAACCCGTTGACGTCATCTAAAAAGTCGTTCAGTGTATGCTCAAATGTGTGCGAGATTTAAAGAACATCTTCATATGATAATATGACGTCAAAGGATGTGCCTAATGCATTGTAAATGTTATTTGCTCACTACTGGAAGACTTGCATTGAACGTCAATGTCTTTAGTTCAACACAGAATGGTAAGGTCACACAAACACAGAATAAAAATAATATAAATTTATTTTTACGCATCTTCATGTTTTTGAAGCTTATCGGGACGTTTACCAAACTTTTAAATGGAAGATGATTTTAAATGGAAGATGATTTTAAGTGCAAAAAGAGACACTAGCTTTTGCGTGATTTGCTTCGCTAGTCTCGATAGAGTTCAAAACGTTTCCGAGTCCTTGTATGTGACAAATTATTTTCCACCCTCCAAGCTCTCTCTCTCTCACAGACGAGATGTGCTGAACCTCTCACTGCTCTATCGCTTCTTCCATGAAAAGTGCTCGGACGAACTACATTCCTTGGTTCCTTCACTGCAAGGACCCGCCAAGCCATTTACCTTGTAGCGAACTACCCACATTTCCTTCGTATTCCAGTGGCAAGTAGTAAGTTCCGCTTCTTCCCGCCAACAACTGCTCTGTGGAACAAACTCCCAAGGGAAAGTTTCCCTGATCCCTACAATCTTAACCTGTTCAAGTCTAGAGTTAACCGTTATTTCCCCCTCCTATCTGTATTAACGGCCCCTTATCGTAACCCTCTACGAGCCTTGTACAGGGTTAACCTTACTATAAAAATAAACGCCCGTTGAACTTTATTGTGTTGAGACATTCGGATATTTGTAATTGGATGGTAAAAATAGAAAAATATCTTACACTGGTACATTTCTTTGCGAGCTAACGTTCTCCGATAACCTAAAGTGGAACGATTATATATAAGACGGATTCTTTATTATAGGAATAATCAATTGCTGGATCTTCTTCTAGTAAAGTTGGTTCACTGTGTCGAGCTACACAATCTTTCTCGACAATCTTTCTTACACATTTATAAGTTTACTATTCGTCCATGCATTTAATATTGCTGTCGCATCTGGTCTGGTGTTTCTGCTATGTATTTAGAGATTCTTGATGAAATCCAAATAAAATCTTACAATGTTTTTGGTCCTGATCAGTCATCTCAGCTTCAATCACTTCCCCACCGCCGTAACGTAGCTTCCCTCTGTCTTTTCTATATTTTCATGGTAATTGATCTGACAAGCTTTCGTCATTGGTACCTGAACTTTATGAATTTAAGCGCAGTACTAGATTGGCGTCTAGGTCTCGTCATTTTACAGTTAAAATGGCTATAACCGTCATTTCTATGCCAACAGCTTCTTCTCTCTTACTTCTCGCTTGTGAAACTATCTTCCGGCTTTTTGCTTTTCAGTCAACTTTGATCTTCAAAAATGTAAATTCAATTTCAATCGTTATCTTCTGTCTTTTTAATTCCTGTTTTTTTAATTGTTCTCTTTCCATAATGTTGTATTAGTTTGCTCGTATTCTTTCACACTCAGTAAACCCTTGCGTCTTAGCGGGTTGATTGCCTTGCTTGGGGCGAAATGATTAAAAAATATCACAAAAAAAATTACTTTTTAGAATTTGAATAGGTTGATAAAAAGAAATACTGTACGAAAGAAAGTCGACTTGAGGATGTTCTTTCTTACTGTTGTTAGCTATTATTTCGGTTTCATTTGATGCTGTGTAGTGTCCAGTTTCTCTTTGCCATTGTTGTAAGAGAAGAACAAAAGACTGTGACAGGTAATTCTGTAGTTCTGTGTTACTCATTACTTTCGTTGTGTCCTTTCAAAAGGCCAACTCCTTAAAAGTGGCTCAAGTAAAGGTATTTCTCTAATATATTCCCATTAGCTGAAAAACAATTTTATTTTATTTTTATATTAAGCCGATTTTGGTATATTAGGCGTCGAGCTGTAAATGGATTTCTCTGACGGGCTTTTATTGGTTTTTAACTACGAGAGTATTACAAAACATAAGAGTGAAAACTTGCTTTAGGGATTTTTTAAGGCTTCGACAATGGTGTTCTTTACTAAAGGTCATGTCATAGTGCATCTCTCGACCAAAAATGGAGGTCTATCTCAAATCACGCTGTTCCACTGGTACGTGAAAATTTGGTTTGGGTTTGCTGCTGTAGTTGGCTTCAGAAATTCACCCCCCGCCAAACAAAATAATAGAAATTAAGAGTATAATTCTTTTGGTTGAAAAAGTTAATCCTCTTTATTTTGGTATATATTTTTTCACTGCGGTCTTATTCCAGTTAATATAGAATTTGCTGGACCTTCGGACCCATCACTTTTCACCCTGTTAAGAAGGATCTACAAAATGTTATTGCATTTTAATCTTTGAATTTTTTATCCATGTTAAAACAGAAAAAAACCCATGTCAGAACTTTGGTTTGGTTTGTTTTGTTTTACAGCATATCAACCTCAATTGGTTATTTAATGCCGACAAGATTTTTAATATTAGCTAGTAAACTGGTTTTGAAAAAGACACGCAACCTTCAAATTTTAGGCGATTCTTTAAAATCCAGCGGGCGACCCCAAACATTTCGCCTCTGGTATATATCCCAAAATAAGAAAACCAACTCCATGCCAGCTTCGTTAAATGCACATATTGAACAAGTAAGGAATAGTATTATGATCAGTAATTAAAATGTTACAATTCTCTATCTATCTATCTATCTATCTATCTGTCTGTCTCTCTCTCTCTATATATACATGGTTTCCATAAAGTTCGTGTGCACTTTAAAAAAATTTATAACTTTATTTGTATTTAGGATAGAAATAATCTGTAAAAAATGTTATAAAGATTAATGTACCTAGTTTTAAGTATACCTAAAATAACTAATGTGATTTCAGGCATTATTGTAAATCAGTTGGCAAATGTTTTCCGTGAACTACAAAATCGTATTACCCTTTCTATTGCTAATGATGGAGAACATGTGGAAACTTAAATAAAATTTCAATAAAACCTTAAAAAATATAGATTTACTTCTTTCTAATTCTTTTTACAAATTATTTCTATCCCAAATACAAATGAAGTTATAAATTTTTTAAAGTGCACACGAACTTCATGGACACCCTGTATATATATATATATATATATATATATATATATATATATATATATATATATATATATATATATATATATATATATATATATCCGATGCGATGAGAACGAAAGTAATATATAAATTCCAACGTTCGCAGCGTTAATTAAAAAAAGAGCTCGATACAGATAGTAGAGCGATAATTATTTATTTATTATAATTTTGTCATATAGACAAAACCATTTTACTCACTACAAAGATGCAACTTGGTTTCAGTGCATTTTAACTGCACATCTACGGGTGAGGTTCGGAAATGGTTATGAACGATCCTATCCGGGCTTGCCTACAAACAGGATCGTTCATAACCATTTCCAACCCTCACCCGTAGATGTGCAGTTAAAATGCACTGAAACCAAGTTGCATCTTTGTTGTGAGTAAAATGGTTTTGTCTATATGATAAAATTATAATAAATAAATATATATATATATATATATTGACCACTAATATTTTATATATATATATATATATATATATATATATACAGACACACATATATGTATATATGTGAGTGTGTGTGTGTAATTATCAACTTGAGAATTTGCTGTTAAGATTACCTGATGTCAATATGTTTTATATAACTTACATTTTCTACATATGCCGTGTCCCTCAGGACGTAGGTGATCATGGCTCTCCACAATTTCCTGTCCATTGTTAATTTTTGTTATTTCTCCCAAACCCTGTTCCTCTTGCCTTCAGTCTGCCCTGTGAGTATCAAATTTTCCAAGCCCTTTTTCCTCATTATGTGCTCCAGAAATTTCAACTCTCTCTTCCTGATGTTAATTATAAGTCTTCTTTTTGCTTGCATTTTCGCTAGAACTTCATTTTTGCTCACATGTTCGACCCATGCTGTCCCCATCAACCTTCTGTAAAACCAGATTTTTGGTGCTTCATGTCTCTTCTTCATCTTTGAGGTGATTGTCCGGCATTCAAGAGTACAGAACTGTTACGTAAAATCGGTCCTCCTATAGGAGGACCGATTTTACGTAACAGTTCTGTACTCTTTTCTTTGTTTGTAACGAAATTTTCCTGTTTCTTAATACTTCGCTTAGCTTTAGGAAGACATTTTTTTGCTATCCTAACGCGCCTTTGGGTATCAATGTCGCACTCTCCGTCCTGTGTTAAAGCAATGGCCAGATATTTAAATTATTGTAAGCAAAGCGTACTGCCTTCTTGGAAATTATGTTTAGTCCTTTCTTCTCTCTTTCCTTCACTAACCTCTGTAGGAGTTCTTTTAGTTTCTTTTCTGTGTCTCCTATCAATACTGTATCATCTGCATATCTTATGTTGTTAAGATTGTGGCTGCCGGCAGTGAATCCTGGTCAGACTTCTACTTCTCTTAGAATTGCTTCAATGTATATGCTAAATAAGTCCGGCGAGAAGACACACCCTTGTCTTACGCCCCTTTCTATTTTTGTATATTTACTGAATTCATTTTCTATCCGTATTCAAATGGTTTGCTGCCAGCATGGGATTTTGATTATTCTAATTCCCTTTCCAAATATGTCATGGTTATCTAGCAGTTCCAACAGTTTATACCAGAATGACTAAAAACATGTTCTTGCACAGGAGGCTCCATGAATAACTTCTGTTTTAAAATACATGAAATTATAAATTTATTATAAATTCAACTAACCACATTAATTCCCGGCGCAAATAAAACGAAATAGTGTTTTCGCTCCACCTGAAGGACATAAATTAAGTCGAAGACAGTTTTTCCATCGGTTGGGATCTAACAAGACACGATAAAATACATCCTAGCGAACCCACTCCGGTCAAACTGGCCGCCGATGAAACTATCGTATCAGTGTCACGTATACATAACGGCGAGTAAACGCATTTATCATTCTCAGTGCTCTTCTTACCCACATAGAGGAATATTCACACATATTCACAGTACAAAGAATCTTTATACGTCTTCTCACACACACGTATAATAAAAGGACATCAATACACACCAATATACACACATATATACACACATTTATACAATATACACACAATATACACATATATATATATATTTACAACAAGGGATTCTGTTACTCACACATACCTAGAGACATGCATGCTGTCACATATACAAAGAAATGTCTTACCTGTCACATAATTTTAAATGCCGTTTTGCAAGATATTTTTATGCTATATGGAAATATATTTTGTAGATTTTTGCTCTAATAACTTTATGGTTTTAATTTTGTCTTTATGTTGAGTTGGAGAAAATATGGGAGTGTTTTTCTTCTGTTTGATTTAATAAAATGTTCAGTTTGAAATTCCCTGAGGGTTAATTGAATTGACAGAGACCTGAAGAATCCCGGAGAGCACAGCGGCCGAATCGTTGTGTCTCTTGGTATTCAGCAATCAAGCCTGTAACTCTCGGTCTTATTTTGTCTCCATCCCTGCAACTCTCTATATGTGCATCCTCTCCGGTCATTTCATGAGTGCTATTCTTCTAGCAACGGATTGCCACCCATGTTGTCTTTAGAATTGACTCCATTCCTTTTCATAGAGTTTCGACGATGTTCAGAAGTCACGTTTCGAATTGGTATTATTGCATCTTCTTGAGAAGTGGGCTGCACATCCAGGATTTGAATCTCTCTATCCACCACCGAACAAAAGTGCTCCACTATATTGAGATCTGGTGAATGTGGAGGCCACTTAAAGACAGAAAACCCATTGCTGTGTTCCTTAAACCAATCTATCATTATTTTTGATTTGTGATACTGTGCGTTGTCCGTAAGTCATAAATTAAGGCACATGGTCACACATTATTAATAGTACAAAGAATTTTTATACATCTTCTCACACACGTAAAATGAAGAACTTCATCACTACTAACAGAAGTTATGCGTAGAGCCTCCTGCGCACCATCGGGAAGAAGAACTCGTACTTCCCACACTTTGCTCTATTAAACCATAAGTACTTTTTACACTTTTCTATCTTGGGGTGCCATTTCGTCTTTCGCTACTTGTCTGTTGATATTCAACTGTTAAGTCTCTGTCTCTCTTTCATATATATATATATATATATATATATATATATATATATATATATATATATATATAAATATAAAAGTGGACATGGAAGTCAGCACTTAGAGGCGACAGTCTGTTTCATGCTAGTGCAATCGTCAGGCGACTAGTGCTGTTATTTTTCTCGGCTATTTATATAAGGGTCAGTGGTGCATTATGGGTAGTCTATTTTGGCGGTTACTTTTACCGGAAGTGGCTTATTTGTTTATTTATTTATGTCAAATTGTTTTGCTTGTTTTTTTATTTTTATTTTTTATCTTATATATTTATTTATTTATTCTTTTATTTTGATCGGTGTTTTTGGTTAACGTAGTCAAAATTTGTTTATA
This sequence comes from Acanthosepion esculentum, assembly GCA_964036315.1. NCBI lineage: Eukaryota > Metazoa > Mollusca > Cephalopoda > Sepiida > Sepiidae > Acanthosepion > Acanthosepion esculentum. The sequence continues at coordinate 110,692,021 of OZ038490.1, read as the reverse complement.
TAGCTTATTGTTGGTAGTCTATAATGGCCGTCATTACCGGAAATCGCTTGTTCGCTTATTTATTTGGGTCAAATTGTTTTGCTTGTTTTTATTTATTTTCATTTTTATTTTTTATCTTATATATTTGTTTATTTGTCATTGATTAAATCTGTTTGTTGAATTTGTGGTTTTTTCTGACTATTATTTAGGTGGGAACAGTTTTTAATTTATCTATTTAGGTTGGTTATCTTTATTTGTTTTTGTTTTGTTTTGTTTTTTAAACGGCTAGTTTATCGTAATCCGTTGTTAGTTTATTTATATATTTGGATGTATTTAGATCGATTTATTATACTTGTTGTTATTTATTTGTTACACTATATCTTTTTGGCTTTCGGTTTTTAAGTAATGTAGTATATTATCTTTTATTAATGTTTTTTTTTTTATTATTATTATTATTTTTATTTGTATAACAGTTATAACTTTCGTCCGTTCTTTTGTTTTGATTTTGTTTCGTATATTCTAACAGGTGTGGTTTTATGATTTGTTTGGAGTAATTTATTTTGCTTATTTTATTGTTGTTTGTTTATATATTTATTTATTTTTCTATTTTAAGTTACGTAGTAAAAATTTGTTTTCATGTCTACATTTTGAGATTAGCTCGGATCTTTTATTTAATAATTTATTTTCATCTGGGAAGGTAATGATAGCTATTTTTTCCTCCAAGCAAAGTTTGCAGGTTTTTGATAGGTTGTTGTAGGCTGATGATTTTTTCCTTATTTTCCAAGATATTTTTGGTGTGGTGTGTGTTTTGCTTTTTATTTCCCAGATATACTTAGAAAGCATTGTGCTGTTCGCATATTTACTATTTGTGAAAGACAATTTGTGTACATAATTTCTTTGTTTCCATGGTCCTTCGGTTACTCCTATATATACTTTTTCTTCATTATCTGCTGATTTTGTCGTGGCTTGGTAGATTACGTTGTTTTGTAAACAATTACCGTTTAAGGGACATTCGTTTTTTATTCTGCAGTTGCACGTGGGTTTAATTTGTTCGTGTGGTTTGTTAATAATTTTTCTGTTGTGCTTTTTTATTATTTGTGCCATGTTCTCGGTGCAACTGTAGCTGATTTTTACTGTGTTTTTGTTGAATATTTTGTGTAGGGTGCTTGATTCCGGGAAGTGTTTGTGTAAAAGCTTGAAGAATATTTTTCCTATGTTTGTTTTTACGTTTTTGCTGTACGGTGGGTTGAACCATATGATATTTCTTTTTCTGTTGGTCTTTTTTGTGTTCTGTGGTGAGTATGTGAGTGTTGCTGGGAATCCGCTATCTTTTAGGGCTGTTTCGTAGTCTTTCTTGGCCTTGTTAAATATAGATTCATCGGAAGAATTGTCGGAAAGCCTGCGGTTAATCGATTTAGGTATCTGTTTGATTATAGAAGGCGGGTGGTTGGAGTATATATGTATGTACTGTGGTTTATCATTCGGTTTTCTGTATGGTTTGTGTGTGCCTTTTCTTAGGTTGAAGGTGACATCTAGAAAATCTACTTCGTTTAGGTTAGTTTTTATATCTATCTCGAATCCGTTATTTTTGAAAATTTTAATTATTGCTTTTCTAGTTTTATCAGTCTTTTGTTTGTTGCAGTTTCTTAAGATTATGAGACCGTCATCTCTGTAGAGCCCTGTGTCATTTCTATCTATTATTTTGCTTAGTTCGTGTAGTAAGTAAATGCCTACGATTTCGCATGTCTCTGCACCGTCAAAGCTTCCCATTGTAGTGTCAAATATCCCATCTTTCTTTATCCATGCTTCTTCATGGTGAAATAATAATGATTTACGTGAGTGCTTAATGATGTCGATTTCGTTTGGTTTTATTATTATTTGTTCCTGAGCTAAGTTGATGGCCTTATCTAGTGTACGTTCTGTTATGGATGGGTAAAATTCTTTTATGTCTAATTGTAGGAAGTGGCAATTTTGTTTGTTATTTATGCTGTTGAACCAGTCAATGGTTGTTTTTGTGTTTTTCCACTGGTTTACTCCTAACTTCTTCCTAAGTTCAGAATTAATTCTTTCTAGTATTGTTTTACTTATTTTACCTAGTTCGCTTTTGGCTGGATTTATGAGTCTGCATGCAGGGTTGGTTTTGAAATTTTCCTTGTGGTCTTTTAGTGTGATAAAGGCTTGCGTCTTGCTCATGCAACTTATTCGGTCATCTAGGTCTAATTTTTGAGCGATTGCTTTAGCTTCTTTATTTATATCGTGTTCTATTGTTTTGGGTGCCTTTTTGTATGTTTTGGTTATGTTGTTCTTTAGTAATTTATTGTGCGTAGGAGGGGTTAGTTTGTATAAATTTCTTGTTTTGTCGGCTGCGATAAATACATTTGCTGAACTGTTTATTTTATGACAAATAAACAAATATATAAGATAAAAAATAAAAATGAAAATAAATAAAAACAAGCAAAACAATTTGACCCAAATAAATAAGCGAACAAGCGATTTCCGGTAATGACGGCCATTATAGACTACCAACAATAAGCTATATAAACAAATTTTTACTACGTTAACCAAAAACACCGATCAAAATAAAAGAATAAATAAATAAATATATAAGATAAAAAATAAAAATAAAAAATTTGACATAAATAAATAAACAAATAAGCCACTTCCGGTAAAAGTAACCGCCAAAATAGACTACCCATAATGCACCACTGACCCTTATATAAATAGCCGAGAAAAATAACAGCACTAGTCGCCTGACGATTGCACTAGCATGAAACAGACTGTCGCCTCTAAGTGCTGACTTCCATGTCCACTTTTATATTTACACACGCTCTATCTCTGATATTGAGCACTTTACCCCATAAATATAGCACACTTTAAGACTATATTTCTGCATATATATATATATATATATATATATGACTCTCCCGTCGAATTCGACGTATGAGAGTCAAGCAGATCAGTTCCTAGGAAAATGACAGCCCGACACCAACAAAGCTGGAGGGAGAAGAAGAATATTCACACCTTTCCCAAGGGTATTAGCACATAAGTGAAATGTAATGGATTCGACTGAAATTCGAACCCGGCTCTCTGATTCCTCAATCTAAGCCGGTATCCATTACTCCACCTCTAATATATATATTACTTCATACTCAATATTATTATATATTTGCTTTGAATATTACTGCCACATCTAGCCTGCTATATATTTAGAGATTCTTCAGTCACTCTCCCACCGCCGTAACGTAGTTTCTCTGTGCCTTTTCTTTAAATACTTTCATGGTAATTGTTCTGATGAATTTTCCTCTTTGGTATGTAGATTTCATGAATTTAAGTGTAATACTGGATTGGCTACAAGCTCTCATCATTTTGCTTTTGAAATGGCTAACCGTAAGTTCTATGCTAACAGCTTCTTCTGTCGCCCTTCTGGTTTGTTGACCTCTCTGCCGGTTTCTTGCTTACCTGTCAACATTGACCTTTAAAAATTTTAATTAAACGTCAATCATTATCGTCTGCTTCTTAAATTCCTATTCTTTTATTGTCTTCTCGCTTTAATAATGTTTTTTTCTTTCTCATTCTCTCTTAAAACTCGGTAACCTCCTTGTGTCTCAGTGACTTTGTTGCCTTGATTGGGGTGAAATGTTTAAAAAAATATATATTTCTCAGTGAGAAACATAACCGATTCTACTTCAGAGGACGATCAAAAAGCTACACTCTGATCCTAGGTGGAAAAGCGTAAAGGTTGTACATGCAAACAGCCAAAAATAATAGCATGAATCAACTTTCTTCCTAGATTATGTTTTGTTTTACGTGTAAAATGAAGCTGCGGAAAAGAAATATAAAGGGGAGACAGGCTGTCCCCTTAAGGTAAGGCTTCAAGAACACCAGAAAGCTGTAACACGGGGGGAAGTGGAATAATCAGGCGTGGCTGACCACATATGGAGAGAAAAGGGAGATCACTGCACTCCGTGAGATCAGGTTGAGATCATAGACAAAGAACATAATTGGAAAATTCATAAACTTAAGGAATCAGCACATATGCTAGGCCACAAAAATCTCCTGAGCCGACCAAGCATAGAAATGAATGCAATATGGGAGCCAGTAATAAGGAGTGCCAGAGAAAAGCGATAATAACAACAA
>OZ038490.1:110650405-110682905 GCA_964036315.1 Acanthosepion esculentum | reverse complement strand
AATGACATTCAAAAGAAATGACATAAAAAGAAATACGATTAAAAGAAATGGCATAAAATAAATGACATAAAGAGAAATGACATTCAAAAGTTATAACATAAAAAGAAATGCGATTAAAAGAAATGACATAAAGAGAAATGACAGAAAAAGAAATGATAGAAAAAGAAATACCATTAAAAGAAATGACATAAAATAAATGACATAAAGAGAAATGACATTCAAAAGAAATGACATAAAGAAAAATACGATTAAAAGAAATGACATAAAATAAATGACATAAAGTAAAAATGACATTCAAAAGAAATGACATAAAGAAAAATAAGATTAAAAGAAATGGCATAAAATAAATGACATAAAGAGAAATGACATAAAATATATGACATAAAAAGAAATAACATTCAAAATCAGTGGCATAAAAAGAAATGACATAAACTGAAATACGATTAAAAGAAATGTCATAAAATAAATGACATAAAGAGAAATGACATTCAAAAGAAATGACATAAAAAGAAATGCGATTAAAAGAAATGGCATAAAAAGAAATACGATTAAAAGAAATGACATAAAATAAATGACATAAAAAGAAATGACATTCAAAAGAAATGACATAAAAAGAAATACGATTAAAAGAAATGGCATAAAATAAATGACATAAAGAGAAATGACATTCAAAAGAAATGACATAAAAAGAAATGCGATTAAAAGAAATGGCATAAAAAGAAATACGATTAAAAGAAATGACATAAAATAAATGACATAATAAGAAATGGCATTCAAAAGAAATGACATAAAAAGAAATACGATTAAAAGAAATAGCATGAAATAAATGACATAAAAATAAGTAATATGAAAAACTGAGGGTAACAACAAAACAAAAGGACATTATTTGTTAATATAAATTCCATTTCGTTCAATAACTTGAATCTGTTTAGTGTCGACAGAATAACTTAATTGCAGATTTTTTTAATACAGTTAATATTGTTTACCAATATTCGCTTTTAGATGGCCATTGCTACCGCACTCATAAATACACCTCTTGACAATTCTCCAAATTTTCTTGATTGTTTTATATCCGGTGAACATGGCTGTCACACTATAGTTTTGTTGTCTTTAAACTCTGATTTACCTCATTTTTAATCATTTGCCTGAGCAGCATGAGCTGGTGTGTTGTCATGCACGAAAATAACTTTTTTGTTTGAATGTCACTGTCTTCTTGTTAAACTATGACTGGAAGCTGGCTTTTAAGAATTAAGTGCAAGCAGAAGTTATTTTAAGGTCACCTTCCACTTTTCAGAGACCATCCAACTCATTGTCGATTATTGCCGCCTAAGACAACACAGCTATGTCCTCGCTGATACTTCAATCAGACAGATTGCTCCTTTAGGTACCCACTCATTTTGTTAACAGTCGGGCCATCCAGCATCGCTTATCCGTTAATAGCATTTTCTGGAAATTCAGTTTCATATTGTTTGGCCAAGATGTCACGTTTAATGAAGTGATTCGATTTCAAATGATGACGAATATGCGCTCTTGTGATCTTTTAGGCATATTTGGAGCCTCGGTGGCCCTGAATAAGATTTTGGCTACTGATGACTGGCTATTTGCCTATTTCAGTTTTCAATCGGATTTGTATTCGTCAACCGAAAGTCAAAAATTATCCAAAGCTTCTATTTGCTTATATGCAACCAGATTTGTGACAAATCTGTGGATCGGGGGATCATCACTTGCCCAGTATTTAGTTATTTCAAATATTCTATAATCATGAAGTATTTGAACAATTTCTACGTTGTCATTATTACAGAAACATGCCTTATAGCCCATGCTGGATAACAATTAGAATGGTGGCGATAAGTATCTCCAAAATGGCCGCCATTTATTTCCTGTTGCGCAGAACCACATATTATTGAACACGATTGCACATATCATTATTGCCAAAGTTTTTACCTCATTTCAAATATATAAAGTCAATAGGGTGATGCAACTTGCATCGAATCTTTGTGGGGAAAATGAAATAAAACCAATAAGTAAAATAATAATAACGAATAAAAAATGAATTAATTTTCCCATGTTGCAAGTTAGAAAGAAACCGAAAAAGGTTTCTGGTCGTATGTGCGATTTTATGATCAACTTCCGGAAAGGACTGAATCTTTCTCCTCCTCCTCCTCCTCCTCCTCTTCTTGGCTTCAATATGTGAACCACGTGGTAATAGCGTTCCCACTGGGGAATGTTAGTTTTCCCAGTCCACTGACGACTCAACTTTTCCCACTTACCAACGACGTCGTCGGACATGTTTTAGCAGCGTTACTCATGAAGTAGGGGTTCGGTCTTCCCGAATCAGCAACAGGTTGACTTGAGCTCGACCATGTTTACCCGTTCGTATCCTTACTTCCCATAAATCATTTCGGAACCAAAATGAAAAAGGAAATGATGAAGAGAACCTTTTAACTTTATTTCAATACAGTCAACATAAAAAGAAATAAATGTCCGTAGTAGAAACTCAAGTTTTTTTGTCTGCTTCTTCTATCTTTATTTATATATTGAATATACACCTTCACCTAAAAAATACACACAAAACTCACAAGTTAAATTCACATGTTAAAACGCACTTAATATGTGTGTATATGTGCGCATAAATGACTTTCTTCATCATTAGGCCATGGATTTATCAATAAGTCCATGAATTAATGATGAAGAAAGGCATTTATTTTGTACCAAATATTTCTTTTTCGGTTTAATCTCCTTCCGCTTGAACGGACTTAATTCACTGGTGAATGCTAATCGCAGAAACTGAACATTATATGACGTCTCTGTGCTATGGATTATTAATCTCTATCTATAAAAGGCAGGTGTGTGTGTGTGTGTGTGTGTGTGTGTGTGTGTGTGTGTGTGTGTGTGTGTGTGTGTGTGTGTGTGTGTGTGTGACGAATGCACGGCCGAAATTTTCGACGGATTTGCACCAAAATTTACACATACTCCAAGTTAGCGGGAAGGCCAAGACCGACTTTGCATTTCCCAACTTCCATCGATAGTGGAAATAATCGATTTTTCATGCTTCTACGGCAGTTTTCATGTAGTTTGCGGCCATTTTCTAGTGACCAGAGTGAGAGCCTATAGCTGGCTGCCACGAATAGGCAGGAAGATTCTATTGGCCAGCGTGAGAACCAACAGCTGACTGACACGAATGTTGACTCGCATACTAGCATGCAAAAAAAATCGATAGCTGCATTCGTCACAAGTGGGAAAAATTTAAATCTGCATGGCACTTTACTCCAATTGGCTCATTCGCTTGCTTAAACTCAACATTGATTCTGATTTCGCAGAACTGGATTGGGTGTGAAAAAATATTTGTTGTTAACATTCTTTTCTCATTCGGATTTTCCAGTTACGAGTCCTTTTTTTTAAGCTGGTTGTTTTGTGTTTATTTTGTTTAGTTCTTTTTTCGTAACAGATTTAATGTTTAGTATAGAGCTTAGAAAAAATTCGCAGTGTGAGATAGGCAAGAAGTAAGGCATGTAGCAACATCAGCACGGCAAAGGGAACTCCTTTAAAGGCAAGGAAGGACAAAAATATTTTAAATCAAGTGATAGCCATTTTTGCATCAAGCACGGGCAACGCCGGGCCATGCTGCTAGTTAATGATGAAGAAAGGCATTTATTTTGTACCAAATATTTCTTTTTCGGTTTAATCTCCTTCCGCTTGAACGCACTTAATTCACTGGTGAATGCTAATCGCAGAAACTGAACATTATATGACGTGTCTGTGCAATGGATTATTAATGGTACGTATAGATAGATTTGAACGTATCGAGAACGTGGGAGAACTGAATGAAAGAATGTTGAAAGTCTAAAGTTAATTGAATGAGAAAAGAAAAAGCAGTGAAGTTAACCGATTCTTCCTGTTCTCAAAGCCAGAATAATTTGTGTCACTTGCTTTCGGAGATGAAGGCAAAGCGTGATGATGATACTTTCTAAAGCAAAGAAATCGACTAATTAATTAAACACCTAAAAGAATTTGTATTTACTAACAAATAATCAATTTTTAAATATGCCCTTGTTTGTTGATTTTATTATTTTCTATTACTAGTCACCGTTTTCTCCATGCCCCGATTTCAAAGTCACCCTTCGCCACAGCGGTACACATATGTTCGCCAAGTAGCATGTGACAGGTTTTACTGGGTTACATGGTACATCTGAACTATGGGTTCATGAAATCAAAAATGAATGCAAACTCTCGTATGAATTTTGAACCAGTTTAGCTGATTTTATATCACTAACCGTCATCTTCAGTATCTGTCTATATTTCTGAGATGAGGTATTATGTATACTATTTACATTATTCGGACTATTGTCCTCATCTTTGTCGCCATATTTATTACAACGTTTCAGCCCTTCAGTATTTGTCTATATTTCTGAGATGAAGTATTATGTACATTATTTACATTATGTCCTCATCTTTGTCGCCGTATTTATTACGTTTCGGCCGTTGTGCGCTCCGGCCTTTTTCAGGTGGTTGGAATGTCGAACTGAACCCTTTATTTCGCTCACTGGGGTAGACTGTTCTAGTTCCACGTGCCATGTTTAATGAATGTCAGTTATCTCCTGTTAATTTCCCTAAGTTCTCCATTGCCTTAGCCGGGTATTGAACTCAGTCTACCACAGTGAGCGAAATAAAGGGTTCAGTTCGACATTCCAACCACCTGAAGAAGGCCGAAACGTTGTAATAAAAACGGCGACAAAGATGAGGACAATAGTCCGAATAATGTAAATAATGAATCGTCATCTTATTTGCACAAATTCTATAATTTGGAAATCAGCCATTTTTCTAATATTTCTTTTATTACGTTTATTCCATTTTCTGTAACCGAAACGTTTCGACCGTTCCATTCTGAAGCATTCTTCAGGTGTAGTGCCCGTATGAAAAATAAAACATCTTTTTTTTTAATATGTCAATTTTGGATCATCGCTATCCACAGATTCTCCGTCATTATTATCTGTGAATTGTCACTCATTCTTGGGAAATATAGTGAATTGGTTTCACGTAGCCTTCTCAACTGTTTGTGGAGTTCATAATTGTTATTCTCTTAGAATGGTTGCCACTAGAAAGTCTAGTCTTCCCTACTATTTAATCCATAGGGAGGAGGGCAGTTGGATTCATAGCTTTCCCAAGAAAGCGAACGCAACAGCATTGCCCGGAATTTGAATTCGGCTCGCCTATCCCACTTTCCGCGCTGATGACCTCTACCCTACACGCACATCTCCTTCTTAGGAGAAACAGACATAAGATATTAGAAACCAGGAAACGCTAAAAAAACAGCACTTCTTTCCATACAGACATTTTTCCTGGTCACTAAAGTCACAAGCCGTTTTGAAGAAAATTAAAAGAATTTATCCCAACTTTTGATTGATTAGTTCTTCAAATCAATCGTTTGATTTTCCGGAAGCTTGAGATCAGGTGGAAAAAATTAATCTTCAGATTCAAATCTACTATCTATATTTCTCATGTTGTCTGTCTGTGTGTCTGTCGTGGGCGTTGTTACCTCGCCCAGGCCGCATTTCTCACCCGATTTCGATGCGGTTTTCACCACAAGTTTGTAAATGGCTGCCGTAAGGACATGACGGAGCCCGATTTTTGAATTCGGACTCAGGTTCCGAAAAAATCGATAATCGAAAAAATCGATAATCGAAAAAATCTGCTTACAGAAGGAATGATCGCATTTCAACCAAATTTGACACCCTCTTAGTGTCTACCATTAGAAGTGTTGTCCAGGAGTTTCATGACCACGGACCCCTAAACAGCGCGGAAAATCGATAAAACCCAAAAACCGATACGCCCAGATTGCGCCTGAACCGCATGTCGGTTTTTAGCGAAAACCGACCGGATTTATTAGGAGGACATTGGGAGTCACCATGTGAAGTTTCAACCTTGAGCGCCCCCCCCCCAACAGAGTGCAAATCGACAATCGGTCAACCCTAAAAAATGTTTTTTCCGGTTGGGTATTTCCTAAATACAGATTAATTTAAGGTGACGCTATGCGCGGAAAGAAACAGCCCAGTGCGTGCAGTGGAGTGGAAGAAAACATTTGACCTCAAATTCTGGAATGGGTGCTTTGAAATTCGGCCTTTTCATCCCTGCTACCAGGTCTGACTTTGAGCCACAAATGACATATTCGACTTTGTCAACACTTTTGCTCTAATCGTCGCATCTTACCAAAATAAGCACTTCCTTTATTCGCGTCTTTACTGAAAAAAGCCCCGCATACGTGCTGAGTGAAAATGGTTCCGCCCTCAGCAGAGACACGGGGAGGCAACTTTACGGTGGTGGGAAAGTGACTGAAGCCGAGAGGCCAGATCAAGACTAATGATATTACTGATTCTATTTTGGATTTTATCAAGGATCTCTAGCTATAAAGCACGAGCATCGGAACATATGTGACAGCAATATCCTAAGCATTGGCGAATTGTAGAGTTATACAGAGTACGATGGATAAATTGTCGTCTAATTTACGCAAAATTGAAAATAACACTAATATTTCATTATATTTACCAAAATAACACAAACATATCTTGAAATACTAAAGAGTAAATTTATTCAAGGAAATCGCCATTTTAAACCACAGCCCCCAGATGACTTGGGAATCTCCTGCAACTCTTCTGGACGTTCTCCTTGTTTAAGTTGGTGAATGCTGCCATAATCCTTGCCTTCAGTTCATCTTTGGTGTTACAAGGAATTTTGTTGGTTTCTCGCTCAACTCTGCCCCACACATAATAATCAAGGAGGGGTTGCAGTCTGGGGATTTTAGTGACCAGATGTAAGGGGTGATGTGGTTGCAGAAATTGTCTGTCAGCCGTGACAGGGTTCTCCTGCTTGTGTGGCATGGTGCAGAGAAGTCCCGTTGCTAGACATAGGGACTTCCAACAGCCACTCTCTTGACCCAGGGCAGCACTACCTCCTCGGGGCACTTGATGTAGGCCTCCGTGTTGAGTCTGGGGATCTATGAAAAGATGAATGGAGGCACTACGTCGCCATCACTCGTGGTCACATCAAACATCATGATACTTATTGGATGTATCATCCAACTCTTTCCGAATCCTGTGCACCGTCCCCAGATTAACAGCCAAACTCTGAAATGTTCGTACTGGAGTTTCCGACGCGAATGCCAAGCAGTACAGCATGCCGTTTCCAAATTTCTGACAGAGTTAATTGCGTCATGGTGCACTTTTTCTCACAGATGATGCCCAACTGACCCTACTATACTGTGCAGTCGACAAAATTATAAACAAACAATGCGCATGCGCGAAATTAAAAATATAAAATGGCGACAATTTACCCTTCGTACCCTGTAAGATTAAATTCTGGGGAGAAAATAGTCTTGCACAACAATGAACCGACTTCCTTAGCATCTGACCAAGCAATGGAGTCGATATAAATTTAATGCAGATAATTTCCCAGTTGTTAAGTTCCATCTTCAAGAAGATTTACTGCGAAGTAATAATTTGTCACTCTTCACGAAAACAAAATGGAGACTAGGAAAAGAAATCTACTGTTAAAATATTTTATAGTTGAAAATTTGTCTACCGGAGAGTTGCTCGAAGGTATGAGAAGAATATCATACCAATCAAGAAAACTGTTTCTAGCTGTTTTGAAAGAGGAACTGTTGTTTACATATTCGACACTACATTAGTGTATGTGTATGAGTGAGAATGAAGTAGGAAGTGTATGAAATAGTTTCGAGTATGTGTGTGCATGAATCTGTGTATGTGTGAGGGAAAGAGACAGAGAAATAAAAATGGGGGAGAGGGCTAAGTGTATGTATGTTTGAAAGTGTATATATGTGTATCCCAGAAACTGTGTTTATGTGTGTGAAAGAAAAAAATGTGTGTTCAAATGTAAGAGAAAAGATGTAAGAGAAACGGCTGAGGGTCAGAAAAAAAAACGTGTATATTGTGAAAAAATAATTCTTGTAGAAGGTCGCAGACATAAATACACACAAACACACACAAACACACAAACACGTGCGCGTGCGCGCGCACAAACATGCATATATATATATATATATATATATATATATATATATATATATATATATATATATATATACAGTGCTGTTCGACAAAAGTTATTCACGTGATTTTTTTTACTAAATGTTCTCTTCTCCGATGAAACGAAAGTTGAGCTAAATTCAAAGGATAAGCGATCTAAAATCCGAAGAAGAAGCTTTGAAAGCTCTTTGAATTTAGCAGTAAGTACTGTCAAGCATCCGTTCAGTATAATGTTCTGGGGATGCTTTTCTTTTCAAGGAACTGGTTTCTTAAAACCTATTGAAAAGACCCTCAGGAGCGAGCAGTACAAGAGAATTTTAGAGTCTTGTCTGCTCCCCTCTGCTGAAAGGGTGCAAATCGACACCACCAAGATCATTTTTATGCAGGATAATGCTCCCTGTCACAAATCAAGATTGATGAAGAAATACTTTGATCAGAAGCAGGTGACCTCAACCCCAAAGAAAACTTATGGAGCATTATAAAGTACAGGCCCTCGAGAAAGCAGTTGAGCAACAAAGAGGATTTGATTGTAAATTTCATATCCGAATGGAATTCAATGCTTGGAGATGAGATTTGCCAGAACCTAATCAAGTCAATGCCAAAAAGGGTTGAAAAGGTTATTCAAAATAAAGGAGGACCCATAGATTATTAAATATTTCGAACTATATTACCTATTATAAATAAATTATACCTCTATTATTCTTTATTTAAAGCTGTTCGGTTATGTTTCTATTGAATATTAGTTGCAGGAAATAAGTGAGTCACTTTTTTGCACAGAGTTTTTCCCTAAATCTCATTTATATCCAAAATTATAATTATCAATAGAACACCTTAGGGTAAGTAAATTTTTTTACTAGGTGGTTGGGAAGGGGTCTTTATATTAGTAAGATTAAAAATTAGTTTGACCCCAAAAACAATAGGCGAAAAAAATTTTAAGTAAAAAAATCAGTTGAGTAACTTTTATCGAACAGCACTGTATATATATATATGTATGTATGTATGTATATATATATATATATATATAAGAAACGGTTATTGTTATCGAAAAACAGCGCAACATGAAGCTAAGAATTGCAAACATTTAATCCATTTTTCAATTAAATTCAGCAAAAACAGAATTGCGACAACAAACCACAAGATGCTGCCGTCTGAAAATTGTTCTAAATGTACAGTAACCCATATTTACGCACAGTCTCGTCACTAACCTACTAAATAGGCTTATATATACGTAGCATAAATTCCAGAAAAAAAAGATTAACTTATATTATACCAATGAGACACACACATACACACACGGAAAAACACGCACACACACATACATTACTTACATTATTTATATTATTCGGACTGTTATCCTAATCTTCATTGCCATATTCACAAAGTTTCGGCCGTTGTACGCATCGGCTTCCTTCAAATGATAGGACTTTCGGACCGAACACTTTATTTCGTCCACCAGAGTAGATTGTCCTAGTTCCACGTTCCATGCCTCTTCCGGATGTTTCAGTTATTTTCCGTTAACTCAACTCTCCATGTTTTTCGTTGATCACTGCTAAAGAGTTCATATGGTCCAGTAGAACCTGGACATCTTCCTGGTGTGGCCAGGAAGATGTCCAGGTTGTCCAGGTGCAATGATAACAGCAAAAATTTGCAATATGGTTAAGGCGGTGGAGAACTTTTAAGGAATTAACTGGAGATAACTGACTTCCATTAGACATGGTACGTGGAACGAGAGCAAAATAAAGGGTTCAGTTCGACATTCCAACCACCTGAAGAAGGCCGGAGCGTACAACGGCCGAAACGTTGTGATAAATATGCCAACAAGATGAGGATGATAGTCCGAGCAATGCAAATAGTATACACACACACGCACGCACGCACGCACGCACACACACACACACACACACACACACATATATATATATATAAGCATACACACACAGACATACATATGTATACATACATAGGCATATGTCCATATATATTAATATATTATTTAACGTTTAAATGACGGATAAAATGTTTTTATGTCTGCACTTACCCATTATTTTCTGGTTGAGTAATGGATAGCGGCTAGGATTGTGGAATCAGAGAGCCGAGTTCGAATTTCAGTCGAATACATTACATTCACTTACGTGACGTGCTAATACCCTTGAATCCTCTTCTTCTCCACCCCGCCAAGTTACTGGACACCTCGGCGTGGTGTAATGGTTAGCAAGCTTTTCTCGCTAAAGCAGTTATGACTGAATAGTGAGTTCGATCCTCACTGGGTGTCACATACTTTCGGCTTTGTGCCACATGTAACATTCTACGCTTAGAAGAAAAGTATATATATATATTAGTGAATATACTTATAGCTCTGTTTCTTAACATTGAGCACTGTATTTATAACACCTGACGAACAACTATACGTGCGTGTGTGTACATTTTCCTAACCATTCCTAAACACACACACACACACACACATATAATAGCATGATGGAAATAGGAAACGTTAAAGATGTAACATGTTCTACTTTTATATACACACACACAAACACTTAAATGCTTAAATGGCGAACTTATATTATTTTTATTGGTGTGTAGATATCAAAGTAAATATTTGTTTGTGCAGTATGTCTGTAATTTCCTTATTTCATTTTTTTGTTCAATATTTTGTCTTGGTTTCTAAAAGTAATTATTTTCATTTTTTCTCTAAGCATAGTTTACAGATTTTCTTGTGCTGTATGAAGCCGTCCTTTTTATAATTTCCCATTTGATTTTGGTCGGGATATTGTTTTTTTATTAGGTCCATATATATATTTCATTCGGATGTGTTGGTGGCCTATTTTTTTCTGTCAAAGGACATTTGGGGGATTATAATATCTTTTTTAAGCTGTTTTCTGTAGCACCTATATAAACTTTTCGTCTGCATTAATTTTATTAATTTCAGTTCCTTTATATTATCATATTATTTGTTAAGCATTTGCTGTTACATTAGCAATTTTCTTTGTTTCTGCAACTACATAATGCTGGTGTTATTCTGTTGCTTGTTATTGCTATTGTTGTTGTTATCATTATTAATTTTGTTGAGTATTTTTTTATTTTGTTTAGTCATTACTTTTCCTTGTTGTAACTAATTTTGATTGTATTCTTATTAATAATTTTTGATATTTTGCTGTTTTTAGAGAAATATTTATCAATTAGTTTTAAGGATGGAGAAAGAGAGAGAGAGACAAAGAAAAAGTGGGGGAAGGAAATAGATCCACTTCACAAAATGAATTATTTCAAAACTTACTTATTCTACCCGTAGGATAAAAATACATCTTCTTTTAGTTCTGATTGCATTTTGTACACGGATATAATATAGCATTGGTTTGCCACCCGTCTACTAGGGCGGCTAACCAATCCCTGCCCAGGCGCATTTGTGTTCATTCAACAGAGCCCCACCTGTGGTTTATACTGTAACTATGCTGATCAGATCTTAGTTACAGGTACTGGGAAAGAGAGTGTTATCAAAGCCAGAACGATCAAGCTCTCGGCCACAATGACATGTGACCCCGTGCTAGTACACCCAATTTCATTCACAAGGCCTGGGTCAACCAAACGTGGTATGTTTTCCAGGCACTTTCCAAAGGTGCAGCACGTTGGGATCGAACCCCTCCAGTCCGATAACATCAGGAAGTCTCCTTCCTGACAAATTGCCCATGGTGAGATTCGAACCCGGGTCTCATGGTCAGAATGCGACGTTCTAACCACTCGGCCGTTCTAACCACGTTCCCATGGACCCGGATATACTTCGACGGGATATGCAGGTAGTGTAAAGGATATCGGCGCGGGAATCGGCAAACCTAGTTCAAATTCCAGGCTATTTTGTTGCGTTCCCTTTCGCGCAAATAACCGACTCCTCCAGCTGTGCGTTAAATAGCGTAGTATATTAGGTTCTCTAGCCTTGAGTGGCAACAGGAGGAAGCTCCGGATTCCAGACCATGGCGATGGCAATGAAGGACTACTTCACTATCTTTCTCAAGAAAGCAAGTTAATTCCTATAATAAAGAATAGTCATCTGTGAAGGGACAGGACATTATAAAAAAATAGATATTAATTTTCATAGCATTTCTACATACACATTTCCACGGTTTGAACTTTGTTTATTACTGCCCACTGTCGTTACATCTACTCCACAACCCGTATGCTTAGATTTAATCCGTTTCTCTATTAACAAAATAAATATTTCTTTTTATAAGGGGGAAATTATTATTATTATTATTATTATTATTATTATTATTATTATTATTATTATTATTACTGAAAACCAGAAAATTTGTATTTTCGATTAAAAATTTATTTGAGTAAGTTTAGTCACAGAAACTGTATTTTTTGCATTGGAAATGCGAAAAATGGGATTGTCAGTGGTTAGTAGTTAAGATACGCATTAGTATTATGCATTAATATATGTGCATGTTTGTGCATCAACCTGACACTATTTGGGTTGATGTTATTTCGGTTTCAGTGGCTGACTCATTGCATACTTTTTCCAAACTCGCTTGAAATTGGTTCAGCGTGTAAAGCTTTCTCGAGATTGCATTGCGAGGTTAATTAAAAACGGAATTACTACTTCTCAACGTGATACTTTTCGGCCGTGTAAAGAGAATGTCTTGAAATGTATTAAGCCTTTCGGAAAGTCATATCGCATTTGCAATCCGGAAATCAAAGTGGATGGAAATATTATATAAAACGTTATTAATCACCAACATAATGGCCGCCAATCACAACTGCACTATCTTAGATAGAATAAAGGTAGGTTTTCTCTTTGACAATAGAAACCTGCCAGTAAAATTGTCGATTTTTTATGAAAAGAAAGCTGACAGGTACTTATTTGGAAGGTTGGCGCATTACAGTCATCCTCCTTTTAATTCTGTTCATTTAGTATTGACCTATCTCAATAAATATCATCTTGAACAGTCTAATGCATAAACTGTTTAGAAAGTAATATTGAATTTTCAAGACAGAAATAAAAAGTTAAATTATATCAAAAAAGGAAATAAGAAGTTAAATTATATCAAAAAAATATATAAAAATGTAAATAAAAAGTTAAATTATATCAAAAAAATTATATTAAAAAAGTAAGGAAAACGTTATATTATCTCAAAAAATTATATCAATAAAAGTTATATTATATCAAAAAAATTATATTCAAAAAGTAAATAAAAAGTTAAATTTTATCAACAAAAATTATATAAAAAAGTAAATAAAAATTTTAAATTGTATCAAAAAATTATATCAAAAAAGTAAATAAAAAGTTAAATGATATCAAACAAATTATATAAAAAGTAAATAAAACGTTAAATTATATCAAAAAATATATCAAAGAAAGTAATTAAAAAGTTACATAATATCAAAAATGTAAATAGAAAGTTAAATTGTGCCAAATATAATTATATCAAAAAAGTAAATAAAAAGTTAAATTATATCAAAAAAAATTATATCAAAAAAGTTAATAAAAAGTTAAATTATATCAAAGAAATTATATCAAAAAAGTAAATAAAACGTTAG
Organism: Acanthosepion esculentum; assembly: GCA_964036315.1. NCBI lineage: Eukaryota > Metazoa > Mollusca > Cephalopoda > Sepiida > Sepiidae > Acanthosepion > Acanthosepion esculentum. The sequence goes on along the minus strand of OZ038490.1, from coordinate 110,669,334 downwards.
ATTATATCAAAAAATTACATCAAAAAAGTAAAAAGTTAAATTATATCAAAAAAGTATCAAAAGAGTTAATAAAAAGTTGAATTATATAAAGAAATATGTCAAAAAAAGTAAATAAATGTTAAATTATATCAAAAGTGTAACTAAAAAGTTAAATTATATAATAAAATTATATCAAGAAATTAAATAAAAAGTTAAATTATATCAAAAAAATTTTATAAAAAAGTAAATAAAATTTAAATTATATCAAAAAAGTAAATAAAAAGTTAAATTATATCAAAAAAGTAAATACAATGTTAAATTATATTAAAAAAATTATCAAAAAAGTAAATAAGTTAAATGATATCAAAAAATTATATCAAAAACGTAAATAAAGCGTTACATTATATCAAATAAATTATAACAAAAAAGTAAATAAAAAGTTAAATTATATCAAAAAAATTATATCAAAAAACGTAAATAAAAGTTAAGTTATATCAAAAAATCTTTTATCAAAAAACGTAGATAAAAATTATATCAAATACAGTAAATAAAAAGTTAAATTATATGAAAATAAATTACATCAAAAAAAGTAAATAAAACCTTAATTTATATTAAAAAAGTAAATAAAATATTAAATTATATGAAAAAATAAATTAAATGAAAAAAGTTAAATTATATAGCAAAATTATATCAATTAAGTAAATTAAAAGTTAAATTATATCAAAATAAATTATATCAAAAAAGTAAATACAATGTTAAATTATAACAAACAAATGTTATCAAAAAAGTAAATAAAAAGTTAAATCATAACAAAACAATTATATCAAAAAAGTAAATAAAAAGTTAAATTATATTAAAAAACTAAATAAAAAGTTAAATTATATCACAAAACTAAGTAAAAAGTTAAATTATATAAAAAAGAAAATAAAAAGTTAAATCATATCAAAAAAGTAAAGAAAAAATAATAAAATTATATCAAAAAGGTAAACAAATGTTAAATTATATGAAAAAAATTATATCACAAAAGGTAAATAAAATGTTAAATTGTATCAAAAAAGTAAATAAAAAATTAAATTTTATAAAAAATTATATCACAAAAAGTAAATAAAATGTTAAATTATATAAAAAAATTATTTCAAAAAGGTAAATAAAATGTTAAATTGTATAAAAAAGTAAATAAAAAGTTAAATTATATCAAACAATTTATATCCAAAAAGTAAATAAAATGTTAAATTATAACAAAAAAGTAAATAAAATGTTGAATTATATAAAAAAAATTATATCAAAAAGTAAATAAAAAGTTATATTATATCAAAAAAGTAAATAAAAAGTTAAATCATATAAAAAAGTAAATAAAAAGTTAAATTATATAAAAAAATTATATAAAAAAAAGTAAATAAAATGTTAAATCATATTTAAAAAATTATATCAAAAAGGTAAATAAAATGTTAAATTTTATTAAAAAAGTAAATAAAAAGTTAAATCATATAAAAAGTAAATAAAAAGTAAAATTATATCAAAAAACTTATATCAAAAAACGTAAATAAAAGTTAAATTATATCAAAAAAATTATATCAAAAAAGGTAAATAAAAAGCTGAATTATATCAAAAGAAATTATATCAAATACAATAAATAAAATGTTAAATTATATTTTGATATAATTTAACATTTTATTTAAGTAAATAAATATGTAAATTATATCAAAAAAATTATATCAAAAAAATAAATAAAAAGTTAAATTATATCAGAAAAGTAAATAAATAGTTAAATTAAATCAAAAAAGTAAATCAAAAGTTAAATTATATAAAAAAAATTTATCAAAAAGTATATAAAAAGTTAAATTATATCAAAAAATTATATCAAAAAAGTAGATGAAATGTTAAATTATATCAAAAAAGTAAATAAAAAGTTAAATTATATCAAAAAAACTAAATAAAAAGTTAAATTATATACAAAAATTATATCAAAAAAGTATATATACAGTCCAATTATATAAAGAAAATTATATCAAAAAAGTAAATAAAAAGTTAAATTATATCAAAAAAAATTATATCAAAAGAAGTCAATAAAAAGTTAAATTATATCAAGAAAGTAAATAAAAAGTTAAATTATATCAAAAAAATTATATCAAAAAGGTAAATAAATTTAAATTATATAAAAAAATTATATCAAAAAAAGTAAAAAAGTTAAATTATATCAAAAAAGCAAATAAAATTTAAATTATATCAAAAAGTAAATAAAAAGTTAAATTATATCAAAAGAATTATATCAAAAAAAGTAAATAAAACGTTCAATTATATAAAAAAATTATATCAAAAAAATTAAATAAAAAGTTAAATTATATAAAAAAATTATATCAAAAAAGTAAATAAAAAGTTGAATTATATCATGTTGGTTCATAGATTTATGTAGGTTTTTCAGCATTAACCTTAAAACGATATATCTCGGTTCAGAATAAATTTTTGGATCGAAATAAAATAAAAACATTAGAATCGACACCTTCTTGCCAACAAGATACAAGTTTAGTTATTCGTTTAAGAAGTTCTGGAGGTGACGAATTCTTCGGAGTCTTTCGTGGCTGTCCCGTTGTTGTAGACGTTTCCCTGCAAGACTTTGCCGAAATTTTTGAAAAAGTGGTTATCAGTTATTGAAAGGTCCGATAAATATACTTGATGAGTTTCGTAACCACACATCTGGCAGTGACGTTCAGAGGTTTGGTGATGTTCGATGATGCCCGGGGGGCGAACTCCGATATTGTATGCCCCCCCCCCTAAGACCCAAGTATAGGGCCTGGTACAGGGAAATGAGAGAAAGGAAGACATTTTAAGTATGTAAAAACAGATGGAACATGGAGTAGACACTTTATTCAAATTAAATATAAACTAAATTTTTATTTCACTCTTTGATTGGATGCCCTCCCGATATAGATGTCCGAGGCCGTCTCGCCCTTCTGCTACCCCCCTTCTACACGCTACTGCATCTTGAGCATCGGTGGTGTAGCGCGTGGTCAAGCAATGTCATGCAAGAGGATTAGATATTTTCTATTAACCAATGCTGGAGACATACACTGAATTTCTTTTGCATTTCATCGATTTTCTGACAGTGTTTCGATGCAGTGATCGTTTTATCAGGATTCAGAAGTTTGTAGTGGATTAATCCAACTGCAGACGACCAAACGGTCATCATTTGGCGAAAAGTCCTGTCATTTTAAATTCAAATATCTGAAAATTGATAAAAATGCAATTTATATTTAAAAAGGGGTAAAATTGAAAGAAAGCACAGAGATAATCTTTAATCTGATGCATAATTTTCTACACCTTGCGTGATCTTTTATTCTTAAAAATGTAGAAAAAATACAAACATAAAATATACTTTAATTTATGAACAATCTAATATTAATTACAATCCCCATCTTTAGCCCAATATACTTGTAATTTTTTGCATTTCCCAGCGATAACATTTCTGAGTTTGTCTGAAAAGAAAATTAGAAGACATAAATTGAATATATCATACAGGTTTGAAACTTGCTTCGTTTTTCCATCAGCAAAGACACCAGGATCCGACTGTACACGTCTATTCTCTGATCACCGACAATCGATGCTACTGAGGCCTGGAAGGTGACCAAGAAAATCTGAAAACTTGTTTCCATAGACTCTGCTTGAGGACCATACCGTACATCGGGATCATGTTACGAATGAAGAAGTCCTATAGAGAGTAAGTTTATGTAAACTACAAGACACGATCGCCGTAAGACGTCGGTGGGTGATCGGCTACATATTAGTAATACCCACAGAGTGACCAGCTATAGCGTCCTCGAAAATTAAGCCAAAAAGAAGTTCGGGAAGAGACCTAATCCTGTCAAAGCATAGCCGAAGACCACACAAAAAAGTAAAACAAGAGATTGGCCTGGGAGGAGGACAATCATCGCCCAGTGCTTCGAACGGAGTGACAGGAACTGAGAATAAAAGACTTAGACAAAGTAATGGAATCTTCCTTATTTCTAGATGTCCAGGCTGTAAATATTTCTGTGATTGTTCTTAAGAACATTAAACCAGAGCAACACCGAAGCGTTTAACAAATCTACCGAAGTGTTCAGCCGTGTGCTCAGTTTACAAGAATTCGTTTGAGTTCTCATCGCCGTCACAATATCGTCTCATTAGACTCATTTGTGTCATAGAGCAAAACTTTTGAGACTATATAGTTTTGATCACCTCAACGGAAACAACCTCCTGAGCAGCAAATAGTATGAAATTCGCTTCTTTTGGTCCACTGCTGATCGGTCAGCTGTCATTAAGCATAGAATTAGTGAAATGGCTCAATGACATTATTTTCTAATACTACAAACGTTAGGTTTCGGATATGAAAAAATGAACAGGAATGGATTTTCGAAAAGATCTGAACAAGAGTTTATGCATCCACCAATTTACAGTGTTTAAAAAATAATAAAAAGAGGCGTCTACTCAAATACGTGTGTCAACAAAATAACGTTCAGAGTAGTAGGGAATATATATATATAAAAATGTCTTTAAATAATTGTCTGACTTTGTCCATTTCCTAATGTGTGACGTCATTTGTTTACATTTGATACGCCATGAGCAGTTATGAATGTACGTGAGAGATTCATGGAAGATTGAAGTTTATAAGCAGTAAATTCGACCTTGCCAACCGATCGATCCTTAGTAGCCGAAAAGGTTAAGGGACGTCAGGCTATTTGACGGTTCCGTATAGGATACAGGTTCGAATCCTGTCGAGGACGAATATTTTCTATGAAAATTTCTCGGACATTCAGGCCGGTAAATGTTATTTAATACTGTTTATTATAAACAGAGCATTTACTTAAATACTTGCATCTATAAAAACATTAAACATAAAAATGTCTTTAAATATATATATATATATATATATATATATATATATATATATATATATATATATATATATATATATATATATATATATATATATATGAAGAAATATAGTTTTATGCTGTGCTATATTTATGGTATAAAGTACTCAATATCATAGATAGAGCGTGTGTAAATATAAAAGTGAACATATATATTTATATATATATATATATATATATATATAGATAGATAGATAGAACATGATACAATAAAAACCTCATATTAAATTTCTGTAAATTTTTTCTACAGCTTATCAACCCTTTTTTCAGGTTATTTAAAGCAAGAAAATATTTTTAAATTGTCAGATTTTTTTAGATAATAATGATTTATTGATACAAGTCTTACTAATTAACCCATAATTGCAGGAGAACAGATGGATTCATGCCTTTCCTGGGGGTATTTGCGCGTAAGTGAATATAACGAACACAAATGAAATTGGAACTCGGCTCTCCGATTAACAATTCCGAACCATTATCTATTACACCGCCCGCACATCCAAGTTTACTTCACCTTGTAATCCATTAAATAAATTGTCAGGCTACAGAGTTATTGATTCATTCTCATTCTTGTATATATATATATATATATATATATATATATATATATATATATATATATATATATATATATATATATGTATCTATGTACCTATCTATCTGTCATACACACACGCGCGCAAAACGCTCGCGTGCACAAGCATTTTAACGTTTGATGCTCGTTAAACGTCCACCAACATTCATCCTGTTACTAAAGATGAACCAGGTGTGAAATTCAGACAATTTAATCAGCTATGAAATACAGACAATTTAATTGCCGAGAAATCATGACATTTGAGACATTAGATTTCCTTTCCAAAATGAAAATGTGGGAAGCTGTGTTTTCCGTTCTTGTCAAAAAAGAAAAAAGTCAGCAAAATGCCTGACGAAACACTAAAAGTTCATAAGTAATTTGTTATACTTTCGTATAGTTACACATAACGATTCGACACATCATGTCGAGCTTGGAGAGACCAATAAATTCATGCCTTTAATTTAAGTGACATAAATAATTTTCTACGAGGCAGAATTTCGATAGCTCAACAATTGAAGTATATCTTATAAACTTGTAAATCGTCAGATATAATGGATGTTCCATGGTATTTCTCGGGATACTGGGAGATGCAAATAGGCTGTTCTAAAATAGGTCATTGCTCGCCAAAGCAATGATGTAATTTGAACTGTGTCATTACGGAAAATTAGAAGAATCTCACGAGTTTGTAGACTATCAATTCGTTATATGCCACTTCTTACAAACTTCTATAATTATTTTAAAATGTTTTTAAAAATGGCGTAAAAGAAAGAAAGAAGACAATTAAGACAGAAAGTGTGATAGAATGAACGAACAAAAGAAGAAATGAACGAGTTCATAAAAAGAAAAATGCCGAAAGTTAAATGAACGAAAAAGATTGAATGAATGAATGAATGAATGAAAGTTTATATAAGATTGAATAGGTAAATTTGTTGGAGTTAGCTCCTCCTTAATTCCCTAACTGTTCACTAGGGGTCGCTCCCCCTACACTATAAATACTGGGCGACTTCTTGCCTCTTTCTCTTTTCTACATTGCATTTCAGCGGACACATTTAAAAATGTAATCTCTCGTAGAAATCTGCGTTTTGCCCACTTGTGGGAAAACGCCATGAAATACACACACATGCACGTAGGAACTTTCACCAAAATACAAACTCTTTACGTTCACACACAAACACAAATGTTGATGTCTTTGTCACTTGTAAATTTGTTGTTTAATACATATATTTGTTGACATATATATATCGGTCTTGTTTGTTTTCTTTATATCCTCGGTTGGACTCAACTTGAGTCCGCCATTTTCTTGTAGTTGGACCTTCTAGCAGGAATAAACAGCATGTGTTCCTAATTCAACAACATATAAACCCGCACGGTCCTATACAAATTAAAGTCTAAAATAACACAAATAATATGGATTACTGTTTGAACGAATAAATTAAAAATACAGTAAATGAATTTAAAACTGAACGAATGAACAAATAAGTGAATAATTGGATGAATAGGCGACAGACGGAATACATGAATTTAAAATTGAATAAATTCATTTCAGTCTCAATTTCTTTGATGATGATTTATCATTATTTATATTATTTCCTTTCGGACTAATATCCTCATCTTTATTATTTTTGTGATGTCAATGAACACTCGTCGCCAACTTTTATAATGTCAACCAATACTCGTTGTCACTTTCGTAATGCTCGTTGTAGTAGAGAATTTGCAATCGCAGATACAACTGTAGTAACGCAGTTGAACAATACTGGTGCCAGACACCTTCGAATATCACTCGCACTAATAGTACTTGCTTGATAATACACGTTGGCATAGTAATCACCAAATAGTAACCCGTGTAGTAATCCGTGTAGAGATCACTATAGATAAATACAGAGAATAGCGAGCCGTATAGCAATAGAGGATAGAGTAAAAATAGCGATCCGTATAGTAATAGAGGATAGAATAGAACTGATGATCATTTAGCCGCCATGCTACTTTCTATTTTTTACTTTTCCTCTATGGTCACGTGATCTACTTAATTCACTAATGGGGTCGGCTGTGTTTGCTCACTCGCGATCTATGTTCAAACTCAAGTGTCGGAAGTGTCACTTTATTCATATATAACTGTTATCAGTATTACAACCGTTGTGCTCTCTGGCCTTCTTCAAATGTCTCTCGATTCGAGTAACCATAACGGGCGTTCAAACTGAACCCTTTATTTAATCTATAGCGGTAGATTGATCTTATTCTTATTATGTCTAAGGATATCTCATCTTGTTCTTTTTCTGTTGCTCAGTTATTGCTCATCCTGTTTTCACTGAATCTCAATCTATGCTACTTGACCCAGGGATTGAACTCACGATTACAATCCCATCAAATTCACGAACCAACACTTTAATCCACTAGGCCATTGTTTCTCAACCGTAGACGTCATGGTTTACCACTTCCCCCTATCCTTGTTTCGTCCCTCTGCCACCTCCCCCAGACCACATTCTGTTATCAACTTGTTTAAGCCCGTCAGGTATGTCATGCGTTGTTTTCTCTTGTCTCTTTTCCCCTCTATTCGTCCTGTGAGTATCAGATTCTCCAAGCCCTCCTTTCTTATTACGTGTTCCAGAAATTTCAGCTGCCTCTGCCTCATGTTAAGTATAAGCTTCCTCCTTGTTTGCATCCTCTCCAAAACCTCATCGTTGCTCACACGCTCGGTCCATGATATCCTTATCATCCTTCTGTAGAACCATACCTCCGTTCCTCGAGTCTCTTCTTCATCTTTGAGGAGACCGTCTAACATTCGCTGCCGTAAAGGAGGACATATGTCACGTAGCAGATCAGTACTCTTTTCTTTGTTACCAAAGAGATCCTCCTGTCTCGTAATACTCTGCTTAGCTTTTGGAATGCGTCTTTGTTCATTCGGATACGTCTTTTCCGTAACCGGTATTCCCCGGAGCCTTACGGTTCGCTAGCGGTACCGCGAGAAACAGGGATAAATAGGCTAATTCATTTTTTAGCAATTTTTATTTAATTTCATATTCGTAATATTACTATACACATACGGGGTAGTGTTGGCGAATCCTTGGTTACTATAATAAAGGACTGAACCTCTTATGCTATTTAATTATTATAATAAACATCACGATCACTCATTAGAATTGTAGAGGCACCACGTGTACTGCAGTGGTGTGTCTTGGGTAAAATAACCTGACGAAGCACATCCCTCTCCAGTATGGTTTGAATTAAGTTTTCCTTCTCTTAGTTCGGTTGCCACTCAAGGCTATAAAACCCATTCTGTGGGGTGAGGGGATAACAGATAGATTTATAACAATCCCGCGGGTATTAGCACAAAAGTGAATGTAATAAATCCGACTAGAATTCGAACTCGGCTCTCCGATTCCACAATCGATTACTCCACCTAATAATAATAAGGGATATCTATTTGGTGTCAGTGTGAAACCGCTTTCACTGGTTAGTAGACAGAACATGTATGCCAGGGATTCGTGTAATCTTTAGTGACTCATTCGAGTACACGATGTATACACGGTGTCCATATATTATGATTACCACATGAACTACGATAAAATATAAAAAAAGGTAGATATTAATAATGGTATATACCAATTTTTATGCAGGCTTTCCCTGAGACATGAAAATTATTTCAAGGGTGGCACAAGGATAAAAAGGTTGAGAAACGTTGCGCTAGAGACATATGGCTTAATAGATTCATACATCAGTTTAATACGGATTAGTAATATATTCTGGTTTAGTACAGAAACGGAAAGGTGACACAAAAGATGACAAAAGGAATGTATTAACTGATAAGAGTTATCTCCCTTAAACATGGAAAACAGAATGAGAACTATCTACCCGATTGTATTGAATAAAGGGTTCTGGTGTGAAATTCTCAGAAGCTTATAGAGTACAACAGACATCGAAGAAGGCCGCCTGATATTGGTAATTTTACTATACATGTACGGCATATTGTTGTAAAATCCTTGGCTAGTATAATAAAAGCTTCAACGTCTTATATTATTTAAAATTATAATAATAATAAAGAATGTATTTAGTGATGTCTATATGTCATCAGTGTGAAACCGCCTTCAGTGCTTGATGGACAGGATCTCTATGTCGGGGATTGGTGTAATCTTGAGTGACTCACTCGAGTACAGTACGCAGACACGGTGTCCATATATTATGCTTACTACGTGAACTACGATAAAAATATAAAAAAAGGTAGATATTAATAACGGTATATACCAATTTTTATGCAGAGGTTCCCTGAGACATGAAAATTATTTCAAGGTTTCTGCAAGCGTAAAATGGGTAAGAAACGCTGCTCTAGGCTATTGTCCTTTTTTTAAGCCTCGTCCGGGTTCCTCTCTACTCAAGGCAGATAGTTCGACAGCCGAACAGGCTATGGCACCGTTCCCTGCCTGTTTGCTGCTGCTACCTTTCTGTAGCGCTTGACCGCCTTCACTTAACGCTTCTCTTTGTCACTGCTGCTTCTGGAGCCTTTGGTGCTGGGCTTCAGTTTATCTGCCATCATTTTTCTTTCTTTTAAATAAATGGGTCAGTTTGAAATTATGCGGATCGACAGACACCTGAAGAAGTCCGAAGAGCACAACAGTCGAAAGGTTGTGATAATAACAACAAATATGAAGACATTAGTCTGACTGTAAATAATAAATAAATGGATTAATTACAAAATTAAGGTGGTTAAATGAAGAGGGAAGTACTAGATAAAAGAGTTCGCAGGGGTCGTTTTCATTATCCACCCGAAAATGCCCAATCGAGAAAATTATCTACCTGGTTGTTGAGGCTCATTTCTAGAACCAAAGAAGAAACTGCATTCCAATAGAGAGCATTCCCATCTAAAAAGAAACGTCCTTGAAATATTGCAGACACTTTGTATTTTGTTTGGGGGGGGGATATGTGACGCTGTGGCGATGTTACTGCAACGGTGCTATCAACTATATTCCGGACCCCAAAACTGACCGCTTATCCCCAACATTCTCACATAGTCGCGAAGTGCAGTAGCTGGAAAAAACGCATTGGTCAAATAACATTAGAAGATTTTGTCTTCACTTAACAATATGTATATAGAAAAGGTATTAAATTACTTTTCGTATTGTTTTGAGAGTCCCGAATTTAGATGAATGCACATTCTAATATCTCCATGGAATTTATTATCCATTTTTGGTTAGTGTAATGTCACAAGGCAACGTATTTGCAAAGTTCCCCTGTAACATTGTGGGTATGCTATGGGGAGTTTGCAAAAGAAGTTTTTGTAACCTTTTTCTAGAGTTTTAGCAGCGCCATTTTGTGAGATGGATATATGGAGAGAAAAAAAGATAGATATTAATAACGGTAATAATTTTTATGCAGGGATTCCCTGAGATATGAAAACTATTTCAAGGGTTCCGCAAGCGTAAAAAGGTTCAGAAACGCTGCTCTAGGCTATTTTGGTTTGTGGGGGTGGGGAATGCTAAGGGTTGGGGCGATGTTATTGCAACGTTGCTGTCAACTATTTTCCTGACCCCCAAACTGACCGCTTATCCCCAACATTCTCACAGAAAAAAATCCGCACTGGCCAAATAACATTAGAAAATTTTTCTTTACTAAATAATATATATACCTGGTGTAACAGCAAAATTGTCCAAATCGTGTGACAGCGTGGGATAATTGTCCATCCCACAAAAAAGTTTAATATCTAAAAGAAAATACTAAACTAATTGAGTTTCGTTTTTTCCAGGTTTTCAGATAAGACGTTTAATCATCTTGACACCATTTGTCATAAGAATCACTGAAAAACCGTTAGAGTTATTCAGCTAGGAAGAGAACAGGTTAAAAACATTTTGTGTCAGCCTCACTGACTTCCCAACTGAGCAATGGTGAGAGGAAAAATCATTCAAGCCTTCAATAATGGTACCAACATTCATATTCTGGCTTCCATTTTCAAAGTCCATTCAAGAACCATCAAGAGAATGGTGAATAAGTTTAAAAAAGAAGGAACAGTAGAGAAGAAAACTGGATCAGGAGGTCACAACAGCAAGAGGGATCATTATTTCAACTTACAGCTAAATACATTCTTATTGTTCAGAGTGTTATAGTGTTATAAAAACTCGGAAAATTCCAATAAAATATCTTTAATCATTTCGAAAATACAACGGTTCAAAGTTTAATCTAGCAATTGGAAAATTTTGCTGTTGCACCCAGTAGAATACGTAAATTTTCTTTCGCATTTTAAAAAAATTTAGAAAATGAATATATTTTATAATAGCTAATATATTTTCTGTTAACGTAACTTTACAAAGCAAAGTATTTACAACGTTACCTTGAGGAGAGTTTACAGAAAACATCTTTGCGACATCTATGAAATATTTCCGACACGTTATTGCAACGTCATTTTATTAGCTGGGTTATGTAGAAGTCTACCAGCGTCTGCAATGATAAAACATATTAAGAACGAAACATAGCATAATTAGCGCCAATTCCCCAAGCTTCAGTTACCGACCGATGGGTAAAATCGGTAGTTAAAACCAGTCGAATCCTTAGAATAAAATTAGTAAATACAAGTTTCAAGTAATATGAAAATAAATTGAAACCATGTCGCTCCACTTTGTCAAACAGCCCAGTTGTACACAAACGCAGCAATATATCTATTATTGGGCCCTGATATTGAAAAGATCCTAATAAGAGTTTTCAATTCAACAAGTCATTGGGAAAATAAACAAAAACCTGTAAAAGAAATATTTTCCGGCTTAAAAAACGATATTCAAAGTCGGCTCAACGTTAAAACGAAAAAATAAATAAATAAAATTGCTTTTCAACTAATGAAAAAAAAGAATTAAATAAACACATCTATCTGAAAAATCGAAAGTAAATGTCTATAAATAGGCTGACGGCGATTTCTAATGGACACTGACGTTTTGGTTTCGATAAGCTGCTCTACAGTCCAGACTAATTAAACGATATCTCCCAATACACGATATAACAAAGATACACCCCAAAACAATTCGTATTGCACGTTACTATATGTCTACGTTTGTTTGACACTAGCACTAAACGTTAATTAGTTTAAAACACATTAAGATTTCAAGGTGTCAAGAAAGCGTATATATACGTCGACAACAGTGGCACCTCGAGGCGGTGTAATTGTTAGGAAGCTTGTCTCGCTAGAACAATTACGACTGAGTAGTGAGTTCGAGCCTCAATGGATGCCTCATGCCTTCGGCCTTGTGCCACATCTAAGCGACGCTTGGAAAATCCCCATACGTTGACAACCGCTAATGTAAGTTCCGTAAAGGAATAAGTTTTGTTTGCAATGGTGTTCACCCTTTACAAGGCACAAGATAGGTAGAGGTTTATTGAGTAAGTGACATAGTTTATGGGGATATAAAATAAAGATAATGACTGACCCTACACTTGAACACAACGTAGTGATCGCGGAAGCATCCTCTTGGGAGTCGGTTCTACAAAGTGGCAGTTCGTGAGAGGAAGCTGCTCGAGTGGAACTTATATCTTACCAATGGAATATGAAGAGAATGAAGGTGGCTCGCTGCAATCGGCGTGGCATGACAGGTCTTAGCCGTGAAGGTTAGAACTGGTGGAACTAAGGGATGTAGTTTGTCTGGAGCACTTTCCATGGAAGTAGCGATAGAGCAGTGAGAAGCTTGTCTGTGGGAAAGGGGTTTCAGGGTGGAAAATAATCCATCACTCACAGGGACGCGGAAACACTCTTGGAGTCTATCGAGACTTGCTCATATATAGCAGCAGTACTCCTTTTTCAGCCTGATCTGACTCCTGAAAAGAGAGGATAGCAGGAGTAGTTAGAACCGGGCATTTTCCCAGTATTTGAAGACATATATGCAACGAGAGCAGGCAATGGAAGATTGGTACAGACGTACAAGTTGGTTCAAGTCAGCGGAAGTCTTAATAGAGTTTGATCTTTGACACATGTGACATCTACAATTCTTATATGTTCTTTCGATCTTAGCCTAAATAAAATTTCTTCTGCTCTGACATTATGTGTTATGCCTTTGCCCCTTCACAGACGACATTTAAAATTCTGCTAGATTTCTTACTCTTAGCTTCAACATATAAATAAATGCGAATGTCAGTGTGTCACACTTTTTGAACTTTATTCCTAGAGGCCGTAGCCCAACATAGCATACCATTTTGGAATCAGGCCGACTCTATGAGCAAATTAAAAACATTCGGAGACGGATCGGGACCCGCATTCCTGAAAATTTGGAATCCCAAGTTTTAATTACTGCGATTGTTTTCGGCGATTTTTTACGTGATTTTTGCGACGATTTTTTTTTTCTTTTGTACGATAAAAATGTTTATAACTTGAGAACAAATTTGGGAATAATCAAAATTGCGAAATCTAGCGAAAGTCACCCATGAAATAAAAATAGTTTAGTAAGGACCTGCGTACATCAAATTGTCTTTAAATTAAATGGCGGCAGAAGAATTATGGTTGAATTTTTAAAAGGTAAGCTTTAATATTAATGCAATACTTAAATGCAGCGATCAATTTTGAGTTCTTCTGTCGTTTGTTGCTGCTTATCACATAAAGCAGCAGTATGCCTCGCAAAGACAAATACCTGCCAACAGAGAACCAGATTGCAATCAAAAGGGCCAAGGCTGCAGCGCGGAAAAGAAAGCCCTGTGCAAATGAAAACCCAAATCAAACGGAAGCCAGGAGAGATTCCAAAGGTGAGAATATGCAAAATCTTAGGGACTCATGAACAAACCAAAGACGCAATCGATAACACTCTGCAGGATGTAGATTAAATGTCAAAATTCACCTTCATTTTTTATACTAAGTTTCACTGAATACAAGACACAAACGTTATTTGTTGTCGAGGGTTACTGAATGAAAAAGAAGATAAAAGGAAGTGAATATTATGAAGATAAGGGGGATATATAGCGATTGACCCTTGACTTGATAAGCTTAAGAATGTAGTGTTCAGGGAAACATCTAGATGGGAGTTTATTCCACAAAGTAGCTGTTCTCGGTTAAAGAAGTTTGGGTGGAGCTTCCTCCTTACGAATGGAATACGGAGGAAATGTGGGTGATTCGACTTTGTGGATGTAGAATGGCGATTCCTAGCTGTAAAAATCTGAACTAATAGAACTAAAGAATGGATCTCATCTAAATATTTGACATGGTTTATGGTGATGGGATAGCGATGGCCTTCCAAATTTGCGCCTGTAGGGAAAGAGGCTGCAGAAAGGGTAATCTTCTACAAGATGGCGTAAACGATTCTCAACCCTATCAAAGCTGGAAAGTAATCATTGGACAGCTACAGACCCCACACATAGCAGCAATACTCCATTTTTTTGTTTTATCTGAATCTTGTAAGAAGAATCATTAATAGAAGGAGTCAGTTATTTTGTGGAGCAGTACAAGGAACCAACTTTTCTTCCAACATCTTGAACAATGGATTGTTCCACTTCAGTGAATTTGAGTCCCAACAGACGTTAAATACAAGGCGTCTCATTGAGAGTGCAACAGTTCATCGTGACTGGAGAAAACTCGGTGGTAGTCTGGCAAACTGGACTCTGGCATAAAACTGCGTACGAAGAAGAGGTGTGTCACATGCAAAAATAATTACACCAACTGACATTCATCGACGCTAGCTAAATATTTATGAATACCAAACAATGAGCGTGAACATAATTAACTGATTGGTGATGCGTATCAGGAGTAGCGAGGGCGATGCTTGCGGGAAGCCATATTCAAGCCGACGGAAAATGAAGTACGTGGATGACATCTTCCTGGCAACCTTATTAAGTTAGAGAGCCCAGTCTGTCCAGCTGTTTAACCCATAGCTAGAGGAAAAAGAGATGGATACATACCTTTATCAAGGGTATGGCTGTTGGAAAAACACCGTTCTTGTGTCGGGAAACTTGCTGCGTCAAACAATATTATTGGGTTCACTAATTGTTTTACTTTCCATCGAAATAGACGGCATTACTTTCGAAGCCTTCCTTGTGGACGTGAATACGTCTGCTTCCTTCTGTGTGTGTGTGTGTGTGTGTGTGTGTGTGTGTGTGTGTGTGTGTGTGTGTGTGTGTGTGTGTGTGTGTGTGTGCCAACATAAACATGTGTGTACCTTATCAAAAGAAAAACACGAAAGAATAAAATGGGGGAGAAATAATGATGATAGACTCCGCCTATAATAAAAAAAAAAATCAAAGTTGAAAAAATAATTGACTTGTTCGTACAAGAAAATATTAAAAAAAAAAAAAAAAGGAAAGAAAGACAACGACGAAGTTAAAGAAAAATGAACAAAATGTGTCGGATAAAATGACAAGATAAAAATAAGGAAACAAAAATGAAAAAGAAGAAAAAAAGAACAGCTCTGAAGGTATTTACACTGTCATTACTACGAGATAGATGACTGATATATAACATTGTTTTCAACAAGACCACACCCGGACAGTTCATACGTATGCGCATGCGTGCACGTGGGACATTCCAACAAGGTCATGTGACCAGGCTAACTGATGACCCACATCTCGTAAGGTAAATAGGATCCACGTGGTCGAGTAATTTAGTTCACATTCCAATCAATAGACTACAAACACCACTATCACGACTGCTGATGCTACGCAGTGACTACGATTATTATTATTATTATTATTATTAAAATTATCATCATTATTATTATTTCTCTCACCACAATTGCGTTAAATGCAACCGGTATCTTTATCATTGTGTTGAAAATATCGTCGTGTTTTTATTTACCTGCGTTTGTTATAAATTATTTACTAATATATTACGTGTCAAAACGACTGAATTATTCACATAAAAACCGCTATTTCTATTTAGAACAAGTGTATTAGTGCGATTGGGCGAGGATAAAAAGTGTCACGCTCCGAGAATTTTACCTGGTACCACCAGACTATAGCATCTGTTCTTTTGACTTCCGTGTTTTTGCGTTCAGGCAGTTGACTTTTTTTTTCTTTTTTTCTTTTTAAAAAAAATGAGAGAAGCCTAGTGTCACCGGGATTCCAATCCTGCGGTAGCGTCTCCCTCATTTCACTAAAGAGTGAAGGTTGGTGGATACCAACGCCAACATGATTGTGGTCACGGGGAGCCCTGGACAATTTTTGGCATTTGATCTGTATGCACGACACCGCGCATCCTACCAACGTATGGAGGCGAGTATATAACGGACCACACTATTCTATCTGTTCCCCCCTCATCGTAATATAGTGTAGTAGTAGACTGCACACTATTACTGCTCTACTCGTATCCAATTATTCTCCATGTTTTGTAACGTGCTGGAACGGCTCTGCAATCTTTACCGTAGTGGAAAAATTCGAGCAATCTGCCTGTCTCAAATTTTACGTGAAGCTCAGTAAATCTACGACTAAGTGATTCATCAGGCTTTTGGCTAAAATTCTTTACGTCAAACGAACACAGTTTTTTTTTTTTTTTTTTTTTTTTTTTTTTCAAAGTGGCACACTTGTTTGGGAAGTCGGTCGAGTATCGGTTCAAGTGGATAAATTTTCAGGGCGAGTAATCACCAGCAAAACGACAGAAATAAGAAATAGAATTTGTGAACTTATTAATGAGGACCACCGCTGAACAACAGATCAGCTCTTTTACATGATTGGAATTGATACCGTAGATTAAATTCATGGGAAATCGCAACTTTTTATCTATTTATTCTTCTAATCCGGGAACTTGGCGATACCACACCATATGTAGTGAAACACTTTTTGTGTGCCAGTGACTATTTTATGAAAATACGAAGTAAAATTTTTTAAAGTATAAAATAAAAAAGAACATTTTTAAAAGTCAGATAACATTGAACATTGAAATATGAATTCTTAGGGTTCAGGTTAGGAATTGGTACATTTTGATAATATGCAGCATGTATAGCTGTCCACTCTTATTCGAGGACACCCCTGTACTAGGGCGGCTAGCCAATCCTTATTGCAGACTCTTGCATTTGTGTTTATTTAAGACCCACAGAGCCCACCTGTGGTTTATACTGCAACTATGCTCTGCAGACCTTAGTTACAGTTCCTGGGAAAGAGCGTGATATCTTGCGTGATATCTTGCGTGATTAACAATTTGAACAAGAGAACGCTCAAGCCCTCGGCCACCATGATTTGTGACTTCGTGCTAACACAGTTATCGACGCTACACAAGGGTTCCGTCTACCCAGTTTCATTCACAGGGCTTGGGTTTTCAGGCACTTTCCAAATGCCGCACGCTGGGGTGGACCCCTCCAGTCAGCTTCCTGACAAATCGATCATGGTGAGATTCGAACCCGGGTCTCATGGTCAGAAAGCGAACGTTCTAACCACTTGGCCGTATATGTTATATAATTACAAATTATTAGTAAATTGACTAAGCATTATCTTAAAAACTTAACCACAACCCTTGGAAGTCATATTTCCGTAATCCAACGCGTATGACCGTTTCGTTTCATATTTGTTTCTATAAATGCCTACTTTTTTTTGGTATTTATAAAACTTAGTTTAATCTGACACAAAGCAACAATCGTGGAGTATCTATGAAAATCAGACACACTGAAGTAGTAATAGTCATGGAGATTATCCTTTTTGTCACTGCTCCACGGTGGATATCTAACACTCTACTCTTAATATTTACTTTGTTTAGTTTAGTTTATCATGTACAATGTGATATCTACCAGGTTATACCAGTAGTCTGAATCAGATTTAATGTCCATCCGGAGCCCTTGAATTAAGAGGAGTTGAACTGTGGCGATTCTATTATCTACTTATTTAGCTCGAGGAGATACCAAAGCAAGATTTGTACTCGGTGTCACATCAGAACGTCAAAAAAAAATAGCTAGATAACCTCATAGCCATCAAGTGCAGAATCAGTCCTCTAAGGAACATAGGATATACACTCACAAGAAAACCGGATGACAACGCTCGATATACGAAAGGGAGAACATACACACTCGTACCCGCGAGCGAATATCGAACATTCGGAAAAAAAAAGTCCCCGAAAGCACATACTCTTTACGGTCAAGAAAGCGAATAAAAGATTATTTTAAGTATGAAAAATTTAGTCTCGTATTATTATCAGAATTTAATAGCATAACATGACACTCGGACGGCTGAAAGCGTAGAGTACCCAATGAGGATCAAACACTTTTTAAACGATTTTGCTAGACATTGTACCAGCGCGAAACACTCAAAGAGTCTAAACATGACGAATTAGACTGAAAATATTTTTTTATCTTTTCCTGTTTTTTCTAACCGTTATCACCCCATGCAAGGCAATAAAGCCACTAAGACACGAGGGGTTACAAGGTGTGGAAGAATTAGGAACAGAAACATTAATAATTATCGGAAAGATAATCAGGAGGACAGTCCACAGCGATTGACATTGCATTTAAATTTTTGCAGATTAAAGTAGGCTGGAAAGCATGCAGCCTGAAGGGAGTTCCACAAGCGAGAAGTGCGAGAGAAGAAACTGTTAGCATAGAATT
>OZ038490.1:110592905-110647905 GCA_964036315.1 Acanthosepion esculentum | reverse complement strand
CTGTCCGAAAAGTCGATGGTTGTGCCAGTAAGAAACCACAAGTCATCGTGACAGAGGATTTATGCGTACTAGCGTTGTTCAAACTGCTGATCATGTCAGAATCTCTTAACATAGTTGCAGTATAAACCTGAGATGGACTCTGCGGGTGTTGAACAAACACAAATGTGCCTGTGGAAGTGTCTGCAACAGGGATTGGCTAGCCAATCTAACAGATGGCTGTGCTGGGAAAACATGTGTAGCCAGCTATTAATCACCTCTGTGATATTTCTTAATTTCATCTGTTCTATGACTCATGTTAAATTCCTTTCTTTTCTTAATTGTCCGTATCACTTCTCTTTTGGTTAATTATGTGTAGGTTTAAGTTTCTAGCGACGATATTAATGTCCATATTTCGCATCTGTTTCCGCATTATAGCTGGCGGTATACATTCATTATACACGATTTAAACATATTGGAACTGGGCCGGTGCAAGGGTTGCATGTCCCACGGAGTCCCCACTCTACAACATCTCAATTCTCATTAGGTAGTATTCATATAAAATACAAATTTCATCGCAACCTAATTATGCATAATAATGGATCATATGCAATATAGATGGAAAATTCAACAAAAATTTGAAAATAAATACAATGTATCTAAATACAAATTAGAGACATGTCATAATAGATCATTCCATCAATAATTCTCAAAATGTGTGTCCGTCCGTGTGTGTGTGTGTGTGTGTGTGTGTGTGTGTGTGTGTGTGTGTGTGTGTGTGTGTGTGTGTGTGTCTGTGTGTGTGTGATCGGATGTTGTTTATGCGTTTCCACAGTTTTCATCCGATTTCCATGAAATTATTTTTGTTTGAAAGATAATTCTTCAGTGCCGGTTTTGAGTCCAAATTGTTGGCGACAATGTCTCTCCACTACTTCCTGTCCATTATAACTCTCAGCAACGTTTTACTACTTAGTATCTGTTCTTGGATATATATCTTTCATAAAAACATTAATAAAAATAAATAGTTTAAATTATTACAATAATCTTATCTATATCTATAATTCTCAAAATGTGTGTATGTGTGTGATCGGATGTTGTTTATGCGTTTCCACAGTTTTCATCCGATTTCGATCAATTTTTTAATAATTCTTCAGTGCTGGTTTTGAGTCCAAATTGGCTGGAAAAATTACAAATTCTGAAGTTGAAAAATCCAAAACTCTGATTTTGTACACTTTGCGCAAAAATCAATGGCAAATTTAATATCTGTAAAAACAGCGTACAATCAATTTAGAGAGTTGAAATCTAACGCAAAAGATTATTAGAATTATTTAAAAAAATTATATTATAAATAAAAATTATCGTTTATTATTATTATGACGAAATGATGGAAGAGGTTCCTTCCTTGCAAGATTGAGAATGCAAAAACGGTCATTTTCAGGGCAATTTCCACCCATTCAAATTGTTACCCCCCCCCCCCATTTGGGGATGTGCCTCAGTTGCACCCAGTTGTTGTTACTAATACTGGTTTTCGGGTGGGCTGACTTTATACTTAAACTGCTCCAATCGAACGGCAAAAATTGAAACATCCGGTCGAAGCCGGGTTATACTGCTAGTCTTCAATCAATGTTTTACGACAGTTTTTAAAATCATTTTGAAAGTTGAATAATTTAACACATTCAACATTATGTATAAAAAATAATGAATTTTATATACTGTTTTTTCAAGACTTAGCATGAGCCCCCCCCCCCCCAAAGACCCGAGAATGACGACAAAATCCACATTTTTTCATCCTTTGATAGTCAGTTGTACTTAGTTTAATATGTAACGTCTATAAATGCAGATAGAGGAAAGCAAATGTTGATAAGATAGCAAAGGTCACAAATCACTGTCCGAGACCCCCAGTCAGGCTTGCACCCACCCAATCGGGGGTAGTAATCGCCGGCTCTGTATTGGCAACGTGTTTTTCATTACGGTTTTCAGCCAATCCTTAACGCCGTTTTAATTTTCACGGTCTTCCTTTAATATTATCAGCTGTTCAAACTACACTAGGACAGATTTTATTGTGAAAGTCGATGTTTACGAAATGAAAACTATGATATGGACTTCTTGACATTCTAAAACATTTATCAGTGTTTCTACGAACAGTAGTTACAGCTTGTGAGAAGATTGATTTGCATAATAAAATATGACATGGAGTAGATGTATTCCCGGACATATTCCAGTTCTTCATCCTCTATTTTTTTAACTTTTCTTTTGGAATGTTACAATTCAACATTATTTTTGCCTATTTATAAATCTACACTGAGACTTTCTCCATTCAGTTCATTAAGCTTTACTTGTCATTCCTTTTATGATTCTGATATTAATAAAATGCCGTCAGCAAACTGTAGGTGATTAAAATATTTCTCTGTTTACGTTTACTCTGCTTTCTTCCTAGTTCATTTTCCGGAATATATTTTCAAGACATACTATAGATAATTTAAGTGAAATCGTATCCCCATTGTCTTACTTCTTTTCCAAACTTTATTTGATTTATACCTTTGTGTAATCGAATTGTTGCAGTATGTTAATCACACTGATTCTTCACAACGTTTATTTAATTTTCGCTATCCCCTGCTCCCGTGGTGAGTTAAAAGCTGCTGAGTGTTCAACTGAGTCAAATGCTTTTTCATAGTCAACAGGAGGTAAGCAATATAGTTTATATTCTGTCCTTTTCTGACCTATTATTGTTACAGTATTATCACGAAAAACCTTTTAAAGTTTTTACCCAAATTCTAAATGGAATTTATATAGAAAAATGACTAAAGAGATTAATGTAACATGTATAAGAAATTTTGGCCAAAAAAGGTTAGTTTGGCACAAGGCCATATTCAGTGAGTATCATATTATCTTAAATAATTTTGTTAATTGATCAGTAATGCATGCTCTTGAGAATGTGACAAGCATTAATAATGATAAGGACATTGTGGAACTTAGTGTATGTTGTGATGTGGGGTCTGGCAAGACACAACACTTAACTCGACAGTGTCCGTTGTGATAGTAGTATTCAATACACAGCTAGACAAGTCACTGCAATAGTCTTATATTCTTACTCCTAGACTACACGGAACTTCTTATCATGAATGTGGATCAGTCCAAAAACGAGGGTAACAACAGTACAAAAGTTAATAAAAATCTGTACTATGTAGAACATCCCCAATATAGTTCGTGATTTTTAATCATTAATAGAACCTGTTAAATAATAGTTTAGCAGGCTATTCTTTTTTAGAAGAAGTGTATCGCTGATCCGACTTCCGTGAGGTTGACCTTCGCGCTCAGATGTAAGACACAATAAGGAAGTCAATTTTGATTGGCTGAGCTAGGGAATGATAAATGTAGAAAGGTTTTTCAGCGAGTTGTTCCTTGACCGTCAAGCGACGTAGACGAGTTCACTTTCGTGTCTGAAACTGCTCACCAGTGATGGGGAACGACCCACACACACACACACACATACACACACACACACACACACACACACACACACACACACACACACACACATGAGGTCCTTTCATTGCTAACTAAAACAACTATCGATCGCCGGCCAAGAGAAGACGAGATGAAACCACCCCCACCAAGGGGTTATGCAACAAAACCGTCTTAATGAATTAAGGGGCTGATAAGAGAAATATACTTTACCAAATATCTCTATTAGTTCCTTTCCAAATCAAATAAAATCGCTGTTCTAGAAGTCGGACAAAAGTATGTAGGACCTCTTTATTTGAAAAGTAACATTGAAATCTGCTGTTATTTCTCAAATTATTTACTATTCAACAAGAACACAAAGTCTTAGTTTACATATTATTATTAAATCATTTTAGATTCCATTACAATATCAAAATGCTTAGAGCAGACATCTCTTCATGGTGGAATGGCAATCAAGTTGAAATGGCTGACCATTTAGACTGATTTTTTTTAATGCTTTGTCCATTTAGGATGAAGGCGATCATAACTTTCCTTAGTTTACTTTTCTTGACCTGCTATGGCTTATTGGTAAAGATAGTGGAGTGGTTTCTAAACCTTCAAAAATCCACAAGTCAATGCGCATGCGTGTTTCGCATCAAATTTTTATAAATTTACCTCCAAAAACATTATCATGAACGGCATATTTGAAATTCGTGCATAAAAATCATATATTTATAAATAATTAATAATATCTATTTAAGAGACGGGAACGACGTTTGCAGTCCTTTATTTGTTTTATGAACTATTCATGGGTCTGTGGGGAGTATGGTATGTTACAAAACCCTGTTTGGAGATGGTATCATAATTGCTACAGATACCACTGATACAAAAATTTCGTGCGCAGTAAAGCATTTCGTGGTTCCGTGTATTTTGGAAAACATCTGGGGTCGTTTTAAGCAGTGTCGTGTCCATAAAGAAATACATAACTAAAAAAATGAATTATACTGTCACTGTGTCGCGTCCATAAAATTAAATAAATAATAATTAATTATAATGTCAAAAATAATTATAAAATAATTCTAACAATTATAATTATCAACAATTCACGTTTTCTAAATCAATGAAAATCGGTTCTACTTTTCTTTTCTACACACACAAACACGTGACTTTCTCACTATCTGGCAGACAGTCAACACAAACAGGGCGTCAACACGTGCGTCAACGAAAATTTCGGCTCCTTTTCACTTTCCGGTCAAAATAGTAATATTTATCTCTTAGTACTCAACAACAATTCTAGGTAAGAAAACTCCGGACACTTCTTGTATTTTCCCACTTACGAGAAAGACTGTATATACTTTACTTACTTTTTATCTTATCATTCTGTCGGATTCCGATCCATATTTGATCTACATTTGACACCAAACTCATACTTTTACTCAGTATTACTATCTCTCGCTTCTCCAACACTACATAACAACCAGATAGTAAATAATACTCGTTTTATCCTTTCAATGTCTTGCTGTTTCTCATTTTTACGAGTATTAATATATATATATATATATATATATATATATATATATATATATATATACCCAAGTGTGGGATAGGTATATACGGAGTAAATTCCAATAACCAAAAATTATTATTCTTTAAAGAGTGCTCAATACAGAGTAGAGCAGATATAATCATTTATTTAAATATTTAAATAAATGATTATATATATATATATATATATATATATATATATATATATATATATGAATGAAGGAATATAGTCTTAAATTGTGCTATATTTATGGGATAAAGTGCTCAATATCAGAGATAGAGCGTGTGTAAATATAAAAGTGAACATAGAAGTCAACACTTAGAGGCGACAGTCTGTTTCATGCTAGTGCAATCGTCAGGCAACTATATATATATATATATAAAGGTAAGGGCGTTATAATTATTACTCAGGGTTATAACTACCCTAGAGTTGTAATACATAGGTAGGCGAGGATATATGAATAAGTTTACAGATATAAGGGCGAGGTTTACAGTCCGGTGGCAACATTCACTTTTCACTTTATTTCATTTGTACATCCTATGCCGACATAGATTTTTCCAGGAAGGACTGGTCATAGAGAAGGCGTGCGTCAGATGCCAAAAACAAGGCATCTGAAAAATACAGTCCTTTATCGAATCATCACGTTTTTGAAGCAGCAGAAAAAAAAGCCATTTTTTTAATCGAGTTCACCCCATGTAAGGCTGTAAAGCCACTGAGACACAAAGGGTTACTGGGTATGGAAGAGTTAAAAACAGGAACATTGCTAAGGAGCAAAAACAAACGACGAATAATCAGGAGGACAATAGACAGTGATTGACATTGCATTTCTGAAGATTAAAGTTGGCTGGAAAACATGGAGCCGGACATGAGTTCCACAAGCGAGATGTCTGAGAAAAGAAACTGTTAGCATAGAATTTATGATTACATCTAGACAACTCAACTGTAAATTGGTGAGACCTTGTCACCAGTCTAGTACTGTGCTTAAATTCAAAGAGTCTAGGCCCCATGTCGAAGAGCTCATCTCGACAATTACCGTGAATGTATTTATAGAAAAGTCAAAGGGAGGCAACATTACAGAGGTGGGAAAGCGACTGAAACCGAGATGTCAGATCAGGGTCAATAATATTGCTGATTCTTCTTTGGATTTTATCAAGGCGCTTTAGATAAATAGCTGGAGCACTGGACAATATGTGGAAGCAATATTCTAAGCATTGAGGAATGGTAGACTTATAGATATGTAAGACAGACTCTGGAGAGAAAACCTGTCTACATAACACAGTTAACCAACTTTCCTAGCAATGGATTCAATATATCCTTTCCATTTTATGTTAGCTGAGAACGTCAGCTAAGGATCGAGAACAAACAAAGAGTATCACGAGGACAGTAGTTAGCGATTGGTATTGCATTTAAACTTTTTCAGATTAAAGTTGGCTGGAAAGCATGGAGACGGAAGGGAGTTCTACAAGCGAGAAGTGGGAGACAAGAAACTGTGAGCATAAAATTTACGTTTACATTTAGGCATCTCAACGGTTAATTGGTGAGACCCCGTCGCCAATCCATTACTGAGCTTAAATTCGAAGAGTCTAAGCACCATAGTGAGGAGTGATATTTATTCGTAATTTAATACAAAATGTCTTAACATTAAATTTAGCTAGCCGCAATCACTGACCCAGACACGCCACAATATTTCTAGCACCAAAACAGCGCATTCAAATTTCCCATTCTTACTACATACACCATAATACCTCGGTGTCTCTATGAAAGACCTAACTCGTCCCCATATCGAAGAGCTCATTCGAACAATTACTATGAAAGTATTTATAGAAAAGACACGGGAAGGCAATGACGGTGGGAAGATACTGAATCCAGAACAGAGCCAATAATATTGCTGATTCTTCTTTGGATTTTGTCAAAGATTTTTAGATAAATAGCAGGAGCACCGGATCATATGTGGTAGCAATATTCTAAGCATGGACAATTGGTAAACTTATAGATATGCAAGATAGATTCTGGAAAGTGGAAAATCGTCTGGAACGACACAGTGAACCAATCTTCCTCGCAGCTGACTTAGCAATGGATTCAATATAGTCTTTCCACTTCATGTTAGCCCAAGAAGGCGCCACGAGTCACTCTCCTGGGGATCGGGATCAGCCTTGCTGATTATTATTATTGTTGTTGTTGTTGTTGTTGTTTTATAGAGTTTTTTCCTTGAGTAAAAAAAAAGAATAATGTAGTTTTGGCATCTCAATTTACCTCTCTTACTAATTAAAATGAAATAGGCAAGAGAGATAAATTGCGATGCCAAAAGCACATAATTCTCTTATTACTCAAAGAAAAATAACAATAAAACAACAACAATAATAATAATAATAACAATAATAATAATAATAATAATAGTGTTTACCCCAAATACAGATTCTATGACGAATATCCAGAAACAATTGACCTTCTTGTATCAGGTTGCACGGTATTAACCTCAACTGAATATAAAACTTTGACAGGGTGGGCCAATATCTTTTATTGGAAGGAAAACTACAAAAATTGATATGAACCCCACCCAAGCCCAGTTACAGACACAGGACCTGTAACAATTTTATAGGATTTTACAAGATACCCAGACAGAACCATCAAAGCTAA
Source organism: Acanthosepion esculentum (assembly GCA_964036315.1). NCBI lineage: Eukaryota > Metazoa > Mollusca > Cephalopoda > Sepiida > Sepiidae > Acanthosepion > Acanthosepion esculentum. The sequence goes on along the minus strand of OZ038490.1, from coordinate 110,640,302 downwards.
TCGCCCAGACATCCTGATCAAAGACTACAAGAACAGAATGTTTTCTTATTGACATGGCAGTCCCTGCAGATTGTCAGGTATCTTTGAAGATCTTCAAAAAACAATCAAAATACAAGGATCTTGAAGTAGAAATCTAAAAAAAAATGCCATCAACAATCCCAGTTGTAGTTGGAGCCCTCGGATTGATTGGAAAATGTTCCGATAGACTAAATGAAGGGATCCTTTATAGCCCTTACCTTAAAGAAATACAAAAAAAAAATGTACTCACAAGTACAGTTCACATATTACTAAGAGCTTTATCTATGTAAAACTTGTGTGAACTTAGGTGTTTCTGCTTACATTATTTACATTATTCGGACTGTTATCCTCATCTTCATTGCCATATTGTTGTGGTGGAATCCACCTAATCTGCATAGGTGACTACCAACTATATAAATAATGGTTGATACCGGAAGACGAGAGAAGGACGTTGAGAATCATGAGATCCAACTAGAGACTCTGATCGACTGCGACTAGTCAACACATTCTCCAGGAACGTCTTCCCAGAAATATACAGAAATACTATATGTACTTATTGTGTACACTTTCTTGTTATAATACATTCTTGTTCTAAGTACATTTTGTGTTGCATTATTATTCCATGCAATAGGCGAGATTCAACATTGAGTCAAGACTCAACAATGGCGACGAAGTAGAACGAACCATCCGTCAAGTTTCAACAATGGCCACAAAGTAGAACGAACCACACGCCAAGTTTCAACAAAGGCAAAGAAGTAGAACGAACCATAAGTAAAGAAGAAAGAATTAATAGTGAGAGTTTTCAACAATTGGTACAAGTCATTGAAGAACCCACGCTGAAAAAAAAAAACTATTAATTCAAAGTCCAACGTTAACGTAACGACGAAGGATTCTAAACTTCTGGATATGTAAAACTCGTTAAAAGACGACTAAGCATAAAGGAACGTTCACTCAGAAAAAGTGGAAAGGTGTCGTAATCGAATAACGGTAATTTTAAATTAAAAAATTATCTACACCGAGACACCCGCTAAAAAGAAAAATTGGCCGACTACAAACACATGCATGGATTAAAAGGAGCACAAATACACCGTGTCGACTTTGAAAGGTAACAAACTTTAAAAAATTATTTTTTTTAAATTATTTGTTCAACAATATAGTGACGAATTACCTCTGATAAGAAAATCAGACGTTGTCATTGAAATACGCGAACAGAAGTCGAAAAAAAAAAAGTCCGACGCTCTCTGTTCACGAAAAAAAAAAAAAATACCAAAGTTGATTAGCACGGGCGTGAATGTAAAAGCAAGTCATAAAATTAAAAAGTCGTACGTTTGTTTCGATTTTTTTGGTCAGCTTATATGATATTCGTGGATACACAAATTAAAAGTATATTTCTTGTTGCATGAACACTATCAGCTAAAGATGGATGAACTATCCAAAGTCATATCTGAATTATTAAAATCCCAGCAGGAACAGTTTGCCTTACTAATAAGGGAACAACAGATAGCACAGCATAAATATCAAGAGAAACTAGATGAAAGACAACAAAAACAACAAATAGCGCTGCAAAAATATCAGGAAAAACAATATGAAAGACAACAGAAACAAGATGAAAGACTTTTGGAAATTCAAAAGTTAACACTGGAGAAATTAAACAACTTTCAGGCAAATGAGGGAAATTCTTCATATTCTAATAACACCATATTTAATTCGCTGGAAACATTCAACTATGTGCCAGACGAAGAAAAAACGTTTGAAGCATACTTTAAACGATATGAAGATATTTTCTACACAGACTGTGAAAACTGGTCGAATTCAAGAAAAGTCAGTCTATTACTAAGAAAGCTAGGTACAGCAGAACATAGCAAATTTGTAGATTTTATTCTACCGAGAAAAACAACTGAATTGGAATTCTCGGAAACAGTGAAATTGCTAAAAAAGCTGTTTGGAGCAAATATGTCTCTTTGGCATAAGCGATGGTTATGCATGAATGTCTCTAAATCCGACGATCAGGATTACTTAACATATGCATCTATAGTAAATAGACATTGTGACAATTTCAGATTGGCAGAGATTACGGTTGAAGAATTCAAGTGCTTAATTTTTGCTCAAGGACTGGTATCCAGTAAGAGTGCCGAAATAAGACGTAGAGTTTTGTCTAAACTCGAATCTGAACAAGGCCTTACCCTGCAAAAGTTAGCAGAGGAGTGTCAACGGGCCGTAAAGTTAAAGAAAGAGTCGCAAAAAATCGAAGAAGCTGGTTTTGCTTATATTAAAAAAATAAAAAAGCAGTCAAAGTACCCATTACAGAAAAATTGGAGAAAAAATTCAGCGTATTATAATAATAGACAAGAAAATAAAAAGAACGAAAATAAAAAAGTCCCACCATATAATTGCAGACGTTGTAACGAAAGACATTGGGAGGTAAATTGCCCATATAGAAATAAGAAATGTTTCGTGTGCCAAAAGAAGGGTCACAAAGGATTTTGTTGTAAAACGAAAAAATTCAAGAGCCGAATTAGACAAACAAATTCGAATATCAAATCAGATAGAGATTTGAGAAAATATGTGACGACTGAAATATTCAAGAAGAATATCAAATTTCAACTCGATTCAGGGTCAGATTTAACAATAATGAACGATAAAACATGGAAAATTTTAAAAAGGCCTACAATAATGAAGTCAACGAAACTCGCTCGAACGGTAACTGGAAAGCAAATTAACTTCGAAGGCGAGGTTGTACTTCCAATGAAAGTGAATGGGATCGTTAAAAAAATAAAAGTTTTCATTCTGAGAAATGGAGAAAACTTGTTGGGTACAGATTTTATTGAAACATTCGAATTGTGGGATAAACCGTTAAACTCTTTCTGCAGGAAAGTAGAAAGTAATACGCAATCAAGACAGGACATTAAAGATGAATTAAAGAAAAAGTTTCCGGAAACCTTTACACCTGGTCTTGGAAGATGTAACAAATTTGAAGCTAAATTTGAATTAAAAGAAAATACTATGCCTATATTTAAAAAGAAACGTAACATGCTTTTCGCAAATGGTGAGAAAATAGTAGTACCAAAAAAGTTGCAGAAAAAAATCCTACGGGACTTTCATATGGGTCATCCGGGGATTAATAGAACAAAAAGCTTAATACGAAGTTTGGTATATTGGAAAGGAATGGATGTGGATATCGAAAACATGGCTCATCGATGTAAAGGGTGTGCGTTAGCAGCTAAGGCACCACCTATAGTACACAAACCATGGCCCAAGACGGATCATCCGTGGGAAAGATGACACATTGATTTCGCTGGTCCAGTAGAAGATTATTACTACTTAATAGTGGTAGATAGCTTTACAAAATGGCCGGAAGTACTACGCTGCAAAAAGCCTACGTCCAATACCACAACAACTTTTTTGCATGAACTATTTGCACGGTTCGGTGTGCCAGAGTGTATTGTGAGTGACAATGGTACACAATTCACTTCTGACGAATTTAAGGAATTTTGTGAGTTATATCAAATTAACCACATAACGACGCCGCCGTATCATCCGAGATCCAATGGACTCGCAGAAAGATTTGTAGATACGTTAAAGCGCGCTCTGAAGAAAGCCTCAGGAGTTTCAACGGAAAAGGCGCTTCAGCAATTCCTACAAGTATACAGAATCACGCCTAACCAGAGAACACCATCAAACATGGCACCAGCAGAACTAATGTTCGCTAGGAAAGTTAAGTCAGTGTTTGACAAGCTTTTGCCAGGAAGAAATAGAATAAAGAACACTATGTATACAGCTAGAAAAAGATACACCCCCGGAGAGAAGGTCTTTTTCAAGTGCTATAGAAACAACATTGAGTTCTGGGAGCGAGGCATAGTGGACAAGAGAATCGGTGACCTGATTTACATAATAAAAGGGCCGAAGAATACTCATAAAAGGCACCAGAACCAACTCAAAAAATGCTACGTGCTAGAGCATGAAGAGAGTATACCGGATGAGGAGGAAGATCTCATTGATGTAATGTATGATACTTTTCAAGTAGAACCTCCGCAGAGTGCTCATGAACCGAGAAGATCCGGTAGGAAACGAAAGTTCACGGACCCATTGGACGTGAATCCAAAACGAAAAAGATATTGAAAAAAAAAACAGATATATATGAACTATGCAAAGGGGATCTACAAAGAAATAACCATCATCATCCCATATAGAAGCCAGTTGAAATCCAAAAGGATTCCAAGGCTTGGGAGGGGGGTGTTGTGGTGGAATCCACCTAATCTGCATAGGTGACTACCAACTATATAAATAATGGTTGATACCGGAAGACGAGAGAAGGACGTTGAGAATCATGAGATCCAACTAGAGACTCTGATCGACTGCGACTAGTCAACACATTCTCCAGGAACGTCTTCCCAGAAATATACAGAAATACTATATGTACTTATTGTGTACACTTTCTTGTTATAATACATTCTTGTTCTAAGTACATTTTGTGTTGCATTATTATTCCATGCAATAGGCGAGATTCAACATTGAGTCAAGACTCAACACATATTCACAGCGTTTCGGCCGTTGTACGCTTCGTCCTTCTTCAGGTGATTGGAATTTCGAACCAAACCCTTTATCTCGTCCACTGAGGTAGATTGTTCTAGTTCCACAATGTGAATATGGCAATGAAGATGAGGATAACAGTACGAATAATGTAAATAATGTAGGTAATCATAATACCTCATCTCAGAGATATAGACAGAAATTCGAAACAAGTCTTACTAAAAGCAGTAAACTATTTATGCCTATTGAATTTATTGATTATATTTTCTAACCGAACACTTTATTTCGTTTACTGGAGTAGATTGTTCTAGTTCCACGTGCCATGTCTCTTCCAGTTGTTTCAGTTATTTCCCTTTAACTCAACTCTCCAAGTTTTGCTTCACCACTGCTGTGGCCGGTATTGAACTCACAACCATTTGGGTCTAGTCACTGGCTCTAACCAACGTCTTTTTTCACTGCACCATGAGGAACTAGAACAATCTACCACGGTGGACGAAATAAAGGGTTCGATTCGAAATTTCAATCATCTGAAGAGAGCCGGAGCGTACAACGACCGAAACGTTGTGAATATGGCAATGAAGATGAGGATAGCAGTCCAAATAATGTAAATAATGCAAGTAAAAACATTTACATTCACTATGCAACCACGAATCGTATAGAAATGTTTATAGTTCATAAATATCAGTTACATGTGAAACAGAATCACGTGTTCAAATGACAACTATTAAAAACGCTGCGAACTTTTGTGCCAACCCAATAATAATAACTAGAAATTGCAAATCACTGCTGTAGCCTGGTATTGAACTCAAAACCCTTGGGGTCTAGTCACTGGATCTAACCAAGGCTTTTATCCACTGGGCATCTGTGTATGAATTTCTGGGACTTAGAAAACTAATATATCAGAAAACAGCCTCAGTCTGCCTACCCAATATGAAAGGATTATCCGAGAAAATACTTCGTCTCAGAGATATAGACAGATATTAAGCTTCTTTTTTTTTTCTTTTTTTTCTTTTTTTTTTTTACAAAAATGATCAGTGGAAAATATCATGAAGCCATTTCTGACTTTAGGTCTCTGGTTGAGACCCGGAAGGAAATGTGTATACAACAGAAACCCAAAGAAATAATAATAATAATAATAATGGTTGGAACAAATGTTCGTAACGTTCAAAGACAATATTTAGATATTTGTACGTAGATTTATTCAACCATATATGTGCCATTTTGTTTCACTCGCCATTTTTGTTGTCGCTTCATGATTCCATCCTCCAAGTACTGCTCTGAGTGCTTTTTACAGGTCCTTACCATTAAAAAAAAAATTAGGGATCGAAATAAATCATTATCCAAAGCTGAGCGGTCAGGTGAATGTGGTGGGTGTAGGACATCCCGTCTAGCTGTGCCAATTTCTAACAGGAGTCCGCGAAGAAACGTTAGATTTGGCTTTGTCCTGACGGAAAACAAAACACTTCGCATTGTTCAATTCCAAACGCTTTTCATCGATTGCAATTTTTAATCGGTCCAATTACGAAGAATACTTGTCTGAATTCAACGCCTGATTTTTTGGAAGGATCTCATAATGCACAACACCCACCTAGGCCCACCCAGGTCCACCAAATGCGCAGTATCGTCTTCTGGTGTATCCCGAGTTAGGGGGTGGCTATTGTGGTTCATTTCGTTTTCTCGAGCAACTTCCAAAATTTCCACGTTTGAACCTAGCGAACCACTTTCGAATATTATTCTCAGCTATGGCACCATCTCCATAAACGGCACATATCTTTTTTGCTATTCGTACAGTTTTTTCTTTCGAAAATGCATCTCATTTTCCTACATTTTCACTTTTAACATAAAAACATTTAACATTCATGATACAAAAAGAATCTCTATCTATAAAAGGCTGTGTGTGTGTGTGTGTGTGTGTGTGTGTGTGTGTGTGTGTAATGAATGCAATGCCGAAATATTCGACGGATTTGCACCAAAATCTACATGCACATGCTCCAAGTTAGTGAAGAGGCCAAGACCGACTTTGCATTTCCCAACTCCCATCGATAGTGGAAATAATCGATTTTTTTTCATGTTTCTACGGCAGTTTTCATGTAGTTTGCGGCCATTTTCTACTGGCCAGAGTGAGAGCCTATAGCTGGCTGCCACGAATAGGCAGAAGATTCTATTGACCAGCGTGAGAGCCAACAGCTGACTGACACGAATGTTAACTAGCATGCCAACATGCAAAAAAATCGATAGCTGCATTCGTCACAAGTGGGAAAAATTTAAATCTGCATGGCACTTTACTCCAATTGGCTCATTCGCTTGATTCACTGATTCCGCAGAACTGGGTTGGGTCTGAAAAAGTATTTGTTTTTAACATTCTTTTTTCATTCGGTTTTTCCAGTTACGAGTCCTTCTTTAAAGCTGATCGTTTTGTGTTCATTTTGTTTAGTTCTTTTTTCGTAAAAGATTTAATGTTTAGTATAGAGCTTAGAAAAAAATTCGCAGTGTGAGATAGGCAAGAAGTAAGGCATGTAGCAACATCAGCACGGCAAAGGGCACTCCTTTAACGAAGGGTAAAAATATTTTAAGTCAAGTGATAGCGATTGCTGTATGAGTCGTACGATTTTTGAATCAAGCTCGGGCAACCCCGGGCCATGCTGCTAGTTGTATATAAAAACGCGTTTAAATGTCACCTTTCAGAATATACCTACATGTCTTAAATTTCAGTCGCGTGAGAAACGAAATCACGGGTTCAAACGCTACCTATGGAAAACACAACGCACGCTTTGTTCCTAGCCAATAATAATAATGAGAATAATAACAGTAATAGTAATAATATGCTTACAACCATATCACGTTGAAACATCGGTTCTCATCCAATCAACGAAGTTTAGCAACATCGAGCCTGGTCAGTATCTAGATGGGTGACCACTTGGGAATACCAAGTGTTGCAAGCTTGAATGTCCTTGGGGGTGAAATGGATAACGGCTCGAATGAGAAATCGTAGAGCTGAGTTCGAATTCTACTCAAGTTCGTTACATTCATTTACGCGCAAATTCCTTTGTGAAAAGTGTGACTCGCTCCCTTCTCTCTCAGCTGTGGGTCAAATAGCAAGAGAGACTGGACCCTATAGCCTTGGTTGTCAGAAAGTAACGGCAGACTACAGCGAGAATTCTTCTGCTAACTCAATTATGAATCGAAGTGCCAGGATCGCCAACCTCGCATTACGCATTCTACCTAAAGAAATAATAATAATATTAATAATAATAATAATAATAATAATAAACAGGACATTGAAATCGAAATCTCAAAAATGTGGCACATGAGGACATCAGCAATTCCATTTGGATCCCTCGAATTGATTTGGAAATATTCCAATAGAGTCGTTGAAGGGATTCCTGGTAGAACATGCCTTAAAGAAATACAAAAAGATTTCTTCTCACGAGTACAGCCCCCACCTTGCGAGGGGCTTTCTCTATGTAAAATATGTGTGTGCGTATGTTTTTTTTAATTGCTCAGTGGAAAATGTTATGATGCCATTTCTGATCTTAGGCCTCTGGTCGGGACACGGAAGGAAATGAGTACGCAACAGAAATCAAAGGAAATAATAAATAGAACAATGGAATCTAATCGCCCAGACATTGTTATTAGAGACCGCAAACAAAGAAAGTGCCTCCTTAGTGATATGGCAGTCCCTGCAGACTGCAATGTGTCGTTGAAGAACTTCAAAGAGCTATCAAAATACAAGGACCTTGAAATCGAAATATCTCGGATTGATTGAAGAAGATTCCAATAGACTCATTGAAGGGATTCCTGGCAGCCCATACCTTAAAGAAATACAAAAAGTTGTTCTCACGAGTACAGCCCCCACCTTACGAAGGGTATTAGCTATGTCAAATATGTGTGCGTATGTTTTTTTTAATTGCTCAGTGGAAAATGTTATGATGCCATTTCTGATCTTAGGCCTCTGGTCGGGACACGGAAGGAAATGAGTACGCAACAGAAATCAAAGGAATTAATAATAATAATAATAATAATAATAATAATAATACAATTGTGTATTTAAAATCTTGCATCTATGAATCCGAGTCGAAAGAAGATTCTTCGGATTTGGCTCGACCTAGAATTTGACCGACTTTGAGAGACAACATGTTTGTAAACGATCAAATTCCAAGTGCTGAAAATCTTGAGAACATATTCATCATCGGAAAAGACATTCGTAGTTGGCACACGTACACACACACAGAGGTATATGAACTACAGGCACAAATATACACACAAACATACAGGTATATACGTACAAGCAGATATATATGTATACATATTATTATGATTGAAATTAATAAAAACTGGATAAATGTGCGATCGGACTTTGAATGCTTCATTTGGACTTGTCCATCTCGCAGAAAACCAAAGCCTTTTTTTCAGTACTTAGAAAAGAGATGAGAAATCTTTATAATCTCTTACTCTTTCTTTTTATTTATCCGCTTTTCATTTCCTTTCTTTTTTCTTTTCCTCTCTTTTTAACTTGTCCTTTTTGTTCTTTTTCGTTTCTTTTCCTTTTTTCTTTCTCTTTATTGTTATCTTTTTCTTTTCTCTCCTTTCTTTTCTCCTTTTCTTTTCATTTCTGTTTATCTTCTTTGCTTTTCCTTTCTTTTTTCTTTTCTTTTCTTTCCTCTTCGTTTTTTCTCTCTTTTTCTTTTTTGTCCTTTCTTTCATCTTCGTTTCTTTTCCCTTCTTTTTCCTTTCTTTTTATTTTCATTTTTCTCCTTTTCATTTCTTTATTCTTTACATTTTTTCCTTCTTTACGTTTTCTTCTTTTTTCACTTTCTTTTTTTCTTTATTTCCTTTTTCTTTTCTTTTTCTCTTGTTTTTTCTTTTTCTTCTTTTCATTTTCCTTGGCTTATTCTTTTCTTTTTCTTCCTCGTGTATTATTTTCTTTTTTCTTCTACTTTGTCTTTTCTTTTTGCTTCTTTTGTTAGATTAAGCTTTGAACCGTTGTATCTTAGAAATGATTAAAGATATCTTACTGGAATTTTTCGAGGTTTTTATATCATTATTGGAATCTATTTTGAGCAATAAGAATGTATAATTACTCTTTAAGCATAGCAAAAGAATCGTGATAAAATCGGTCATAAACAAAAATGACATGTTCATCATTAATTAGTTATAGCTAATGATCGGAAGCTCATGAAGGATTGATATAAAGTTTATATATATATATATATATATATATATATATATTCCAAGATTATTATCCAACTTATTTAAGATGATCTTCGCCCTCTCTATCTTTCTAACTTTCTGTCCTAGATTAACAAGGTGTCTCACAGGTTTCACGTACGATTTAATTTTAAAGTCTTTCTTCCCTGCTCTTTGGACTCTCATGGGTGAGACTTCTTTCCCACGTGCCAAACGTCCATGGATTGAGTTGGAAATTTTCTAATTGATCTCTTTAGCTCAAACTTGAAAAGATGATCCTTATTCCCGTCGTGACCTCCTAATCAAGTTTTCCTCTTTACTGTTCCCTCTTTTTTAAACTTACTGTTATGGTCCAAGTTCCTTGTACCACGGTGATGGTCCAAGGTAGAACCAATGAAGAATAACTCGAACACAGGTATGGAATAACACAGATATATTACAAACAGAAATATATACAAAGAAGTAGAAGTATTAGCAATGACTATCAGATTTGGTTAGAGTGAACTATGTTGTCTCGACAAGTATCACTATTCCAATGTTCTTACAATATCCTCTCTGCTCTCTCTTGAGGCGCAGTATATATAATGTCCGAAATAGTCCATTATTATTATGGGTAAGTTTCCATAACACTTACTTACCGTTCTCTTGATGGTTCTTGAATAGACTTTGAAGATGAAAGCCAGAGTATGAATGTTGGTACCATTACTGAAGACCTGAATGATCTTTTTCCTCTCACCATTGCTGATTTGGGAAGACAGTGGGGTCACACAAAACGATTTTAATCGGTTCTATTTCTAGCTGAAAAACTTAAAGGGTTTTTCAGTGATTCTTACGACAAATGGTGTCAAAATGGCTAAATGTCTTGTCCGAAATCCTGGAAAAAAGAAACTCAATTAGTTTAATGTTTTTTTTTAGATATTAAACATTTTATGAGACGAACAATTATCCCACGCTTTTACACGACTTGGACAATTTTGCTGTTACACCCGGTATATATATATATATATATATATATATATATATATATATATATATATATATATATGGCATATCTATAAAACTACCATTCGTCTATGCTTAAAATATTGCTGTAACATATGATCCTATGCTCCTGGTATTTATCAAGAGATCCTTAATAATACCCAATGAAGAATCAGCGATATTATCGGTGATGATCTGGCGCCTCGGCTTCAGTCACTTTCCCACTGCTGTAGGGTTGCCTCCCTGTGTCTTTTCTATAAATACTTTCATGGCAATTGTTCAAATGAGCTCTTCGCTATGGTACCTAGACTCATTGAATTTAAGTACAGTACTTGACTGGTGTCGAGATCTCATCAATTTACAGATGAGCAGGCTAGATGTAGCCGTAAGTTCTATGCTAACAGTTTCTTTTCTCACACTTCTGGCTTGTGGAACTCCATTCCGGCTCCATGCTATCCAGCCGACTTTATGCAATGTCAATCCTTATCTACTGTTCTCCTGATTACTCTTTTGTTTTCGCTCCTTAACGATATTTCTTCATTTAACTCTTTCGCACCCAGTAACCCCTTGTGTCTCAGTGGCTTTACTGCCTTGCATGGGTTGAACTCGATTATTTTTATACAGCATATGATGTACATAGACATATCTATTAATCTCTCTCTTTCTCTCTCTTATGCAGATATACATCACGTGACAGCTGCAGTAAGAAACGAAGCCTATCATCATCTGCCGATAATTTCAACATGTATCTAAAATAAAATAAAAAACTATATAAAGTTCGACATCAGAGCGTATTTTTGGTTACAACTTTAATTGGCAATAGAACCCCACTCTTTTTACGCATGCTCGGCCATCCGCAGTATGAGAGAAGGCAACTGAAATGTTATGACCTCGGATTCTTACTACCATCATGCTACCATCTTCCCACTAATTGGGTCATCCAAGTACACTTTTGGGTTCATGAATGAGCACACTCCACCTGAAAATTTTAATTTGTTTAGACATGGGTTTCTTTTTTAACGATCACGATTCACAGAGGCAAAAATCGGAACTCCCTCAGGTTGTCGGACTTTCTCCTTCAACTTCTGTCTCATTATGAAAAAATGTACAAGACCAGTTTTTTTTAAGGAATTTTATAATATCGGCAACTGTGACAAATATTTTCTTCTTTTTTTTCGAGTCTTTTACACGATCTGTGTAGGCCAGGGGTCGGCAACCTTTTGCTAACTATGTGCTGATTTAGTGTTCTAAAATTATTCAATGTGCCAACAGCATAATTATTTTTATACAAGTCGAGGTCAATATACCTGTTCTACAATATATTTTATATAGTAATATATAGTATATATACTTTAGTATATATTAAAATTGAAACAGTTAATATCTTCTTTACTCTGTAGTAGTTATTTGCGACTGCGTGCTCTTAGAAATTGCGTGACGTGCCACATGTGGCACGCGTCCTGTAGATTACCAACTCCTGATCTAGGTTTTGTTATAGTAAATTTTCATTCACTCATGGCCAGAGACCTGGTGGTAGTGGATCAAACACCTGGACAGTACTTCCTCGCTAAAAATAATGGCATGGAAAGATAAGTGTAGAGAACCGTGTGGGTTTGCGTGTTGTTGTATTAGAAACACGTGTGTAACTCCTGGTAGAATATTAAAAGGTCCAACAATAAGAAAATGGCCGGACTTGAATTAGGTCCAACTGAAGATGTAAAGAAGACAAACAAGACCGATATATATATAAACAAATATATGTATTAAACAAAACAATTTTACAATGGACAACATTGGTGTCTGTTCTTTGGTGAATGTTCGTACGTACATGTATGTGTGTATAATGTTCATAGCGTCTCCCACAAATGGGAAGACGCGGATCTTCTAAGAGAGCTTACATTGTAATAGCTGAAATGAAAAAATGAAAAAAAAGAAAACCAGGCGAGACGTCGTCCAGTATTTATAATATAGGGAGAATGACCCCTAGTGACAATTTGGGAATTAAGGAGGAGCTAACTACGACATAAGTATTACACGCACTTTAATAATAGTTATTATTATTAATTTTGGTTTGTATTTGATCAGTTTTATTTTTTTCATTGTTTTTTTTTATCGCACCTTTATTTAGGCTATCAATCTACGGCAACGAGGAGACCGTGAGAATCAGCAATAAACGATAAATTCGAACACATGTACCTTTTGTCCCAAGAAACTCTTGCAAATGATCGGCTGCTTTAACCACTAAGCTAAAAAAAAGGCTTCGAAGTATAACTCTAACTTATAATTCATCATTTCATGACTTTTTATCATCGCTTAGTATTGTCAATCATTATTAATTATGACAAGTGTTAATGTTCCATTTCTGTTTTAAGTGCTTTTTATCGAAATTTTACTCTGGTCATTGATCTACGGCAGATTGAAAATAAAGGAAATCACTCAGATAATAATAATAATAATAATAATAATAATAATAATAATAATAATAATAATAATAATAATAATAATAATAATAATAATAATAATAATAATAATAATAATAATAATAATAATAATAATAATAATAATAATAATAATAATAATAATAATAACAATAACAACAACAATAACAATAATAATAATAATAACAACAACAATAACAATAATAATAATAATAACAATAATAATAATAATAATGTTCTCACGAGTCCTGCCCACACCTTACAAAGGTCTTCATATATGTAAAATATGTGTATGTGTGTGTTTTTAATTGGTCAGTGGAAAATGTCATGATGCCATTTCTAACCTTAGGTCTCTCGGCGGGACCCGGAAAGAAATGCGTTCACGCCAGAAATCAAAGGAAATAATAATAATAATAATAATAATAAAAATAATAATAATAATAATAATAATAATTTGAATTCCGGTTAAATCTTTAAATTTCAAAATCTTATTAAAAACACTTAATGACTTTTATCTTGAAAATTTAACTTTTTCGACAATAATCTGGTGTCTTGCTCTTGAAATTAAAACTCATGCGAAAATAAGTATATTTTTAATTAATAATTAAACCGCCAAAAAGCAGTTAATTTTTCCATGGAAATATTAATTGATACATCTACACACGCACATGCGCACAAACGCACCTGCGCGCACACGCACGCACGCATGCACACATACACACGCGCACGCACACGCACACATACACACGCGCACGCATTCACAGCATGAGTAGGTGGAGGGTGCTTTCTGGAAAAATGAAAATCCGAGAATTAAACGTTTTATCAAAGACAAAACAAAACAAAGGCATAAAACGAAAATTAGCCATTGCCAGTTTAGCGACAACAATTCCCAATTAATTATCCCGATGTACAAAGGCTTTTTCTAAATTTTAAAAAAAATTAATTACATGAACCCTCCAGGAATTTTGTTTTCTTTTTTTTTTTTAACATTTGTTTAATGGCTTCATTTTTTTTTAAATGATTTTTGTTTTATTTTCTCAGAATAACCACTTTTGTTTTTACTTTTCAAAATTAGACAAATGCAACTTTACTTATTGTCAGCAACGTCACTGTACTCATAAAAAAAGTTTGATCTACTATATAAAACACACACACACACACAGACACACCCACAGATAAAAAAATACACACACATATATACAACTCACGCAAATACACGCGCACACATACGTCAGGACGCGTTTACATTCATTCTAAAGAGAGAAGTATAAACGGTAAATATTTTCTTTCGATAGATTAACAAATCAGTCTATTAGACAAACCATGGCATATGCCCTTAGTTAAGCTCCCTTTAAGTAAGCCTTCTAATAAATAAAACCAACTACAACAACCACAATAATAATAATAATAATAATAATAATAATAATAATAATAATAATAATTGAAACAAATACAAACACCAGACTTCAGAGTGTGTAACGGAATCTTCCCAAATTTTAGAGCAATGGGTAGGTGCTGTCTGGAGAAGGGATCGCCGGTATCTATTTATTTATGGTTTTTATCTTTGTTATTTTTGGGTTTCGGTGCCAAAAAGCTCATTTGGTTAGATGTTTACACGTGAACAAATGGCGGTTGACATATGTTACATGTAATTTGTTTTTAGAAGAAGGAGCAACAAAGAAAGAAAGAAAGAAAGAAAGAAAGAAAGAAAGAAAGAAAGAAAGAAAAGGAAAGAAGGAAAAGGAAAGAAGGAAAAGGACAAGAAGTAAAGAGGGGGAAAATAAGAAAAAAAGAAAGAAAAAGAAAAGGAAAAATGAAAAGCAGAAAGGAAAAAAGGAATAGAAAAAGAAAAGAACAAAAGGAAAGAAAAAAAAGAAAAAAGGAGACAAGAAGATGATGAAAAGGTAAAAGAAAAGAACACGGAAGGAAAAAGACAAAAAGAATAAGGAAAAGAAGGAACAGCGGAAGAAAAAAGAAAAGAAAAAGAAGGAGAGAAAAGAAGGGAAGGAAAAGAAAAGAATGAAAATAGTAGATAAAAGAAGAGGAGAAGAAAAATGAAAAGAATGCAAAAAAGAAAGAGAAAAGAAAAGAAGCAAAGAAAGATGAAAATGAAAAGTAAGAAAAGAAACTGAAGAAGAAAAAGAAACAAAGAAAAGAAAAATGAATGAAGAGCAGGAAAAAAGAAGAAAAATGAAAGAAAAAAGAAGGAATAGAAAAAGAGAGGAAGAACAACAATGATAATAATAACACTAGCAGCATCATAAAATTTAGCGAATGTTGGTTTTTAGCACATATTCTGAAAAAATATTAACGGAAGGCAGATAAAGAAAGAAAGAAAGAAAGAAAGAAGGAAAGAAAGAAAGAAAGAAAGAAATAGATAGAAGTTAGCGTGAGTATTGTTTTAAACCGGTAATTCAATTATCTTAAAAAAAAAATCAAAAAAACGTTTGTTTGTTTGTAAGATGAAGATTAAATATTGTTTCCAAGGGCACATGGAAACCACATGAAAACAATATAGTAAATGTTACATATAAAAAATAAGACACATAGTTTCTTTAAACCGGGCACACACACATACGCACACGTGTCTTGGTTTTTATTCTATCGACTGATGTATATGCATACACAATTTCTGAGATTGTTGATCGATTTGTCTGTTTAACAGCATATCAACATCTTATGGGTCGTTTAATACAGAAATTTAATTTGAGAGCTTTAAAGTAATAATAACATGTTATTCTGCTTTCACAGTTGAATACATGGTAGATGATACCCAGCTTTTGAGCATGTACATGTTTGTGTGGATATGATTACTAGAGGTGGTGATGTGTGTGTTTTATGTTTTATGTTGTAGTCTTGTTGGAGTTATACTTTGGAATACAGTTTGATTTAAGAAATTGTAGGTTATTATATGAATTAATGTTTCCTGTTGGCTGTTTGGTTGGTTTTGTTCAGCGGCATATGAACCTCTATGTATTATTTAATACCGAAATCTAAATATTTTGTACTTAATTTTATGCTTGTAATTAATTTTATGCTTTCAACTACAGATATTTTTTGCATAATTTTATGATTTCAGGGTAAAGGCATGTTTTTTAGATATATACTTTGTACATCATAAAATGTATTGTTGATAATTTTGCTATAAAAATGTATTTTTATATTGTTTTAGTGTTGCATTGTTGGTCATTTTGTTATAAAAATGAACTGTTGATTTTTGTTTGGGGGTTCACTATTTTCCCATAGATGGGATCCTAACAGGTGCCACCACCCCGAGTCAGAGTCGATCTAGGAACAACAACAATTAACAGGTGGTTCAACGCTCCTCGAAAATCCAATCTCTCGATCAGAGGCCTAGCTGCCTGATGTAGTTTATCGTCATACCAAGAAGATTCTGAGATTAGCTTTTTTTACTGTTCAATAATATAGTCAGTCTAATATCAGTATACTTCTGATTTACTATAGCAGCTGTTACGACCCCGAAATACTGAGGCCTAGTCCGACAACCCACCCCCTCTTGGCTGCACTTCTCCGTTGCACAAGTCGAGTTAGGGCTATTTTCTGATGCCTGCACCAAAACCAAGGCAAGGCCAAGGGAATTTAGCAATTATGTTTCTACCCCAGGGTACACTTGTGGAAGCTCTCATTAAATCTGACCTTATGTCATATTCTGTCCTCGTGAGGAGGCAAGTAAATCCATATGCATTATTTTGTCATGACATCATGACCGACAGACACACGACTCTTCTTCTGGGGTTTCTATCTTCATATGCAATGCTAAAGGTTTGGTTCTATCTTATGAATTATATGGGCAGTATCAATAGATAAACCCTACCTAGGTTTTTCTTTAACTAAACGTTCACCCAATATAAAGCCCAAGAACCACTCAAGATAGAGGATTACTGTTGTAATGAAATGTCCCACTCTCCCTATCGCCTCTTGTGGACTGACTATATCAGTAGATATATATAGTGTGCACAGAATATACCTAGCGGACTTGCTTCGGGAATTGACTAGCTGGAATCTGTTCCAGCTGTGCTTGTCAAACTCTCTGCCTCCAGACAGAGAAGATCCCCAGAGGAGTCTATGTCGAAGGGCAGAGTCTCGTCTCGGGAAACAGCTACCCGACCCCGTTTTTTACAGAGTCTAGGGGGAATTTTTGGCCGAGCCTAAGGGCTCGGATTGCCCTACATTAAACTCGGCCTTGTGCCACATGCTACCTCGTGGGGAAGCTGGTAAATATCGACTAGCTTCGGGAATTGCTAGCTTGCTAACCGATTCCCTATCTTTCAGTAGTGTATTCTCTTTTACAATAAACCTCTCTTTCTTTCATCTACGCCCGTGTTGCTGTTCCTTTCCCTCGAATACCACCTTTGTCTGTTTGCAACCTTTTTTAAGGATACAACAACTGACTATATCAGTAGCTATTTATAATGAGCACAAGATATACCCGTGGGCTTGCTTCGGGAATTACTTGCCTGACACCTGGTTCCCTGTCTTTCAGCAGTGTATTCTTTTTTACAATAAACCTCCCTTCTTTAATCTACGCGCGTGCTGCTGTTCCTTCAATCGAGTACCACCTTTGTATGCTTGTAACCTCTTTAAGGATACAACAATTACTGACTGAGGTTGTTCTATGAACGTAGAAGGAGAAAGTAAGTCCAGATCATGAGGTTATGTAAGACAGATAGCATTTGACCTTAGACTTGAAAAGGTTAAGATTGTTATAATCAGGGAAGCATCCAACCGAGAATCTGCTTCACAATGCAACAGGTCTGTGGACGAAGTAGCCTGAGTTGAACTTCATCTTTACTAATGGAATACAAAGTGAATGAGGATAATTCGACTGAGATGTCCTAACTCTAAAGGTCTGGAATGGTGGGACTAAATAATATATTTCATCGGAACATTTGTCATGAAAATAGCGATAGAGTTGCGACAAGTTGACGATATTTCGTTAATAGCAAAACGGGTTGAAAAATAATTAATCGCCCCCCGAGGCTGTGTAAACGCATTTGAACTCGCCCAAAACATGAAAAGTGAGGATTTAGCAGCTCGGCTGACGCGTAGTAGCAATACTCCAATTTTGGTATGATCTGACTTTTGTAAAGACAGAGTCTTGCAAGAGAACTCAGATACTTTATGGATCGGCACGAGGAATCAACTATGTTCCATCATCTTTAGCGATGGATCGTATAAACCAGTTCTCCTTGAGATCTGGAGTGAACTTGAAACTTAATAGGCGTCCAATGCCAGGAACTTCATTGAAAGTACAACAGTTCATCACGACTAGAGAAACTTCAGATTCCTCTCCGTGATAATGTAACGTTAATAGTTTGGTTTTGGATGAATTGAATATTACAAGACAGATTTTACCCATTTAGCGGTTAGAGCTAGATCAGAGGAGTGATCAGCTGCTATGCTCTGGTCATTTAAGGTTTTGAAAAGTGCAACCACAAACCATGGTATCACATGTGATGCACAGGACGTACAAATCATAAATTATTTACACTACGCGTTGTGCATCCCATATGATGCACAGGTTTTTGTTATGTGAAACACTGTATAACAGCACATTCTATTGGCGAAATAAGCTGAGTTTCCTTGCAATAGTTAAAAATTTGAAAACCGGCAACAGTGTGCAAAATAAAAAATTAATTTGAGTTTTATTACTACTGAAACGATATGTTGTATTCAGAATCTAATAGAAAAATAAAAGAACAACTAAAATGAATTCTAAACATTTTTATGGTAAAAGAACTCAAGAAAAAGATAGATGATAATGATCGAGAAAAGACAGATGATAATGACCGAGAAAAGACAGATGATAATGACCGAGAAAAAGATGATAATGACCGAGAAAAAGATGATAATGACCGAGAAAAAGATGATAATGACCGAGAAAAAGATGATAATGACCGAGAAAAAGATTGATGATATTAATCGAGAAAAAGATGATAATGACCGAGAAAAAGATGATAATGACCGAGAAAAAGATTGATGATATTGATCGAGAAAAAGATAGATGATAATGATCGAGAAAAGACAGATGATAACGATCTAAGTCCTTATGATATCTCATCCCCTTATGAAAGTGAAGATGAATATAGGCCGGGTGATGACGATGCATCGTCAGATGATTGTGAGACATCAGAATCCTGTTCAGGTTTTAGTGATACAGCCAGTAAGACAATATGAACCAATGGTACAAACTGATTGGAAATATCATCTTACTGTTATAGCCCAGTTATTTAAATATCATGGCTCGTGTGCACCACATGATGCACAGGACAGATAAAGTGTTGAGATAAAGCAGAAATAAGGGAAGACCTGGGGAAAACCTACAATGATCTCATGGGCTTCAGAATACTGGTCATTAACAACGGTTTTTATGGACGTACCCGAGGGCAAGACTTTAATAATTGCGAATGCTCTACTAGAGAAGCCATAGCTGGAAAGATTATGAAGTAACCCCTATGCTAAACATTATCAATGGCATTTAAGATGTATAAGACGATTGCCCCGAGATCAGTTTATTAACGAGTGTTTCGCTGATTCAGCGTATAATGACAGTTAGGATATCAGCAGTGGACTTAGAGATGCGAAATCCATACTACTTGTCGCTCAAGAGGTTGTTTTTGTTGAGGTGTTCAGTAAACTTCTTGTTGATAATAGACTCGACAAGAGAAGGATTAAAATCGGTGACTGGACGATCCAAGAATCCACTGTGCATGCACTGGTATCTACATCCCAGCGATGAGACTGACAGATTATGTAGGAAAAATAGGAAGGAAGTCAAGGGCACGATACTGACGACTGTGTTCTAGCTGCCAGAAAGGCTTTACGGGGAAAATATTGCTCGAATGAAGGGGAGATTAAAGCAGGAGAGATGTGGTGTCAGTGAGGAACGCAACAAGGGGAAAACAATAATCTCACGGAGAATTTAAAAGATAGATAGAAACTATTACAGCTATATACGGCGGCATTAGGACGAATTCCATCAAAGTGAATATAGGGAATTCACTCCAAAATAGCAAATACTGTCTTTAAGGCAAAAAAAGATGAGACAGTAAACTACAATATAAATTAATCAAAGACATCTGAAAGAATCAGCGCATGCTAGCCTATGGTGACCTCATTAGTAAGCCTAGCATAGAAATAAATACAATATGGGAGTCGTTAAATAAAAGAAAAACGGCAGCAAAGCTTCAGCAGCATCAGCAATAGAAAAGAGAACCCTCTGTGAATACAGTTAAGTATGACAAGTAGCAACAGTATCATCAGCAGGCAGATTAGGTTTAAGTCTCCAAGTTCTTCACTCAGGATTGTCCCACGGGTCAATAGCCTAATAGGTTAAAGCATTGGTCTTAACTGTAAGTTCAATTTACAGGCAGTACGTACTTGGACGCAGTTGAAAAGTGAGCAATGACTGAGTAGTACTAAATAAGAACCAGACGAGATATCCCGAGACATAGCCAGTGGAATGAGAACAGTCTGTTCCCATAGATTAACTAAAGGTTTCTGTTCGAAATTCCCTGAAGGTTCCCGGGTCGACAAGAAACTGATGAAGGCCAGGGGTGGGGGATGTTGATGATAATAATAACAACGATGAGGACAATAGTCAGCTTATAAATAATGCAAATAGTGAAAAATTCTATCACAGAAATGAATCCAAAAATTAATGGAGTAAAATTGAGTAAAAACGAATGTAAAAGCAAAGTAGGAAGAGGAATTTGCTTTGTAATAAAATAGAAATTAAAGAAACAGATATTAGCAAAAATTAAGACTGTCTTAAAAACGAAGCAGAATAAAATAGTTTGGGATTTTGAAATCCAAGCGGATCCATCTTCAAGCGAAAAAGAGTGAAGTTGATAATCGTAAATAAGAAAAGAGAGAGAAAGGGAGAAACACAAAGACAGACAGACAGACAGACTCAAAGATAAAAAAAGATTTAGAAAGTAACTGCATTAGTGGACACGATGAAGATGAAAGAAAGTGAAAAATGAATTTAAAATAGCAGAATTTGATTTCATCAATCAGAGAATCGAAGAAGAGATGAAGCTTACTTTGTCAGGATACCGAGGAAGGTGCTGGATATTTGAAGAGACTTGTCAGGCACTCTTCGATGATGACCACCAAACATTGTACGTCAAAATACAGAAGAATGACATAATTTGGAAGTACCACAAGTATTTTCGTTTTCTTGAAGACCTTTAGCCCTAATCTTCTTCCATGCACACATCTGTAGACTATGACCATATTTGTTTCAAAGATTTATAATGATGTAGACGTTATTTCTATGATACGGCCATATTTGTTTCAAAGATTTATAATGATGGAGACGTTATTTCTATGATACTGCCATATTTGTTTCAAAGATTTATAATGATGTAGACGTTATTTCTATGATACGGCCATATTTGTTTCAAAGATTTATAATGATGGAGATGTTATTTCTATGATACTGCCATATTTGTTTCAAAGATTTATAATGATGGAAACGTTAGTTCTATGATACTGCCATATTTGTTTCAAAGATTTATAACGATGGAGACGTTATTTCTATGATACTGTCATATTCGTTTCAAAGATTTATCATGATGGACACGTTATTTCAAACGATATCTCAAAGCCACTGAACCGGCTCGCAAAATTGGGAAAATGGAATGAAATTCAATAATATATGACTTCAATGGCCAAAAATGGTTTAAATGTTTTAAGAGTGATGTCTTAACTTTTGGAATAATGACCAGAATAGGACAATGTTGTCAATTATGATGCTTTAAAATGCAAAGTAGCATAGAACCCTACTTTCAACACTCGAAAGCATTTAGAAGGACTCGGATAATTTAAAGATACAATTTGTAGAGAATTGCGTAAGCTTCCCAAAGCCATAAGTATGTAACATGTGTGTAAAACACGGAAGCGTCCTGGGTATGACGATAAACTACGCCCGACAGCAAGGCCTCTAATCAGGAGGTTTTGAGGAGCGTAGAACCACCTCTTAATTGCTGGTGTTTTCAGGTTCACCCTGACTCGGGGTGGTAGCACTTGTTAGGTTTCCAGCTATGGGCACATAGGTAACCCCTAAACTGGGGTAAAAAAAATTTAAAAATAGGTTTTAATTCCAGCAAAACATTTTTGTAAAAAATTATTACCAGCAATACATTTTTGAAGAAACATCAACAATAAAAATTTTGCCGGCATTAAAATAACCCATTAAGATTGATATGCCATAAAACAAAACAAACCAAAACACACAAGCGCGCATTCTCTCTCTATCTCTCTATCTCTTTCTCTCACTCTCTCTCTCTCTCTCTCTCACACACACACACACACACACAAGCAAAAAACAACTTTTGATAAACTTTATTCATAATAATTTGTAGGTAACTTGCCTGACCTTAACAAGTTAAGCATCATGGCTTGATGTCAAAAGTTTCCTTTCTAAGTTTTTAAGCAGCCAAGGCAACTTGGAAATCAGATCTAGATACTTATGATGGGAACATCTTAAACCAGAGACAGTCTAAGCGGACTGGGTTACTCAACCTGAAGGTATTCCTAACTCGGCCTCACCTGCATGGCTATATGATGATTTTATCAAAATTTGTCACCGTATCGCGATGATGTAAGTGCGTAGTATCCTCTTATCAGACTCTGTGTTATGATGAGTGCATTAGGTTTCATATATTTGTACAACAGCCACACTTTTTGGGATATACTGCTACCAGTCAATAATAATAATAATAATAATAATAATAATAATAATTTAATGCCATATTCCTTCCGAACGTAGACGATCATGGCTCTCCATAGATTTCTTTTTTATTAGATCGAAAACAGAGTTTTTAAAATGAGATTTAACGAGAGGAAGATAAGGAGATAGATAGATAGAGAGAGAGAGAGACAGACAGACGGAGAGAACGATGTGGAGGGAGGGGTCTTTCTTAATGAACATTTAAAATATTGGATTTTCCAAACATTATGGTATAGATAAAGAATTGAACCTGTACAAACTTATGTAGAATTCAATAGCATGAAGTCATTTAAAGTGGCCATTTTTATTGTTTTTCAAGCCATGTCTATTCTGGGCAAAGGGACTCATGCTTCTATATAGCTTTTCTTTATTATTTTGTTTGCTTTCGTTTATTTTACGACATATCAACGTCAATGGGTTATTTAATGCCGACACGATTTTTACTGTGGTAATATTTTTTCAAAAATGTATTGCTGGTAATAATTTTTTCTTCAAAAATCTATTGCTGGTAATAATTTTTCACAAAAATGTATTGCTGAAATTAAAAGCTATTTTTACACTTTCATAGTGTTTTGACCCCAGTTTGAGGGTTAACTATTTGTCCATAGCTGCGATCCCAACAGGTGTCACCACCCAGGTCAGGGTGGACCTGATAACGCTAGCAATCAAGAGGTAGTTAGCTCCTCAAAACCTCCCGATCAGAGGCCCAGCAGATGGATATATATTTCATCGTCTTACCCAGGACGCCTCATTTGGTTGGGTGGGTGGGGGTGTTCTTACCCGTTTGCAAAAGTGCAGTCGGCGTATTCTGAAGCCCCAGCCAACAGGGCCCATTATTATTTGGGAATGCATTCTAAGGAAAGATAATGGAGCGGTTTCCCGTTGCCTTTCACATAGTTTTAACATTCAGAATTTTCCTTCTCTTAGACTAGTTACTACCTAAGGATAGAAATCCCAATCTACCCTGCTATTAACCCAGAGGAGAGGTGGATTCATGTCTTTCCTAAGAGCATTTGTGCGAAAGTGAATGCAATAGACTGGGCAAGAATATGAACTCTGGTCGCCAAGTTCATCACTTTCCACGCCCTTAACGGATGCACTGCACAGTACCCCAAAATAATAATAATAATAATAATAGTAATAATAATGATAATAATAATAATAATAATAATAATAATAATAATGATAATAATAATAATGATGATGATGATGATGATGATAATAATAATGCTAATAATAATAATAAAGAGCCAGTGAAAATGATGCCGGTAACCTTGAAATTGGGCAGCTTGCTCTCCTGTCATCTACGATCTTCAAAAATTTAAATGCAACGTCAATCACCATCTTATATCTTCTTGGATCCTGTTCTTTTATCGTCTTTTTTTCTCAGTAACGTCTTTTCATTCTCTCTCACATTCAGTAACTCCTTGCGACTTAGTGACATTATTGCCTTGCCTGGGGTGAAATGATTAAAAAAAAATGGTAATTATTTATAACTAGCTTAAAAGCCGTCCTATCGGGCGGGATTTACGCTAGCTCCTGCTGAGTGCTCTTAATTGGGCCTTCGGCTTGTTCAGGAGTATAAAAGACTCGAAGTCATTGCATATTCTCCTGGCTGCCGTTTGATCTGTGTTTTCATTTGTACGGGACTTTCTTTTCCCCGCCGCAGCCTCGGCTCTTTTGATTGCAATCTGGTTCTCTGTTGGCGGAGATTTCTTTTTGCGAAACATTCTGCTGCCGTATTCATTAGACAACAATAAACTACAGAAGAACAAAAAATTGATCGCTTCATTTAAGTATTGCATTAATATCTAAACTTACCTTTTAAAAGTTCAACGATAATTCTTATGCCACCACTTAATTTAAAGACAATTTGATGTGCGTAGGTCTCTACTTTCCGTACAAGCAATTATTTTTATTTCATGGGTGACTTTCACTGGATTTCGCAATTAAATTCAATTATTCTCAAATTTATTTCCAAGTTATAAAAATTATTATCATACAAAAAAGAAATCGTCGCAAAAATCACATAAAAAATCACCGAAAACTATCGCAGTAATGAAGACTTGGAAATCCAAAATTTCTGCAACACGAGGTATTCAAAGTTAGAGAGTTGTGTCCCTTTAATTGGAAAAGTGTGACACAGTCACACACTAACATGCGCATTTATTATATAGACAGCCAACATCAGGTGATAAGCGTGCATATACAATTATTAATACTGTCAGTCAAGGTACTTCACTTTGGTGTAGTAATTAGCAAGTTAATATAGCAGACCATTAGCAATGTAATGAGTTAGAATATCCTTGGAGGTCCCTAAACTTTTCATGTTGAAGAAATACTGATAATAGAAATGTTAGCAGTTTTCTGATAATGAAACATTCGGCATTCATTGAGCGAGCAACCAGCAGCATTATTATGGGTTGAATTAATGAAATCTTTCACTTAACACAATTTTATCAAGAAAATGAATTTATCAAGTCCAATAGTTGTTATAGCTCTTTCCAGTATTCATGGAGCTTTCCTTGCTAATCTTTTATTTGAAGTCGTGTGGAATGTCAACATATTGATCATGTCATTATTTTCTCCTCGATTTACATGTTATATCCATTTTAGCTGTTGAATGTCCGCAAAGGATGTCTTTTCTGTTATTTGGTACAGTTCTTTACGATTCTGTAGTGCCAGTCCAAATAAGGATAGTCTTCACCAAGACACACTGGTTTTACTCGCTTAAAGCCATTTTTAACCATTGATCTGAGAAATCAGTTGTATTGAGCTGACATTTTAGATATTTCTGAACAGCGTTGGCACCATGCATGACATCCACAGGAAAGTCTCAATCTGATGAAGCCTTTTAAGAACAAGTCTCGAGTTTTCATGTTAATGTTTTTGCATTGTAGCAATTTGCGGTGTTGGGAGAAAGTACCTCTAACGTAGCCTATTCTAAGTTCAATTGTAACCAGCTGATAGTTTCGACATTTCTGAACAGGTTTGTCGCCATGCATGACATCAATATGAAAGTCACGATCTGACGCGGCTATTTAAGAACATGACTCGAGTTTTCAGGTTAATATCTTGGTTTTGTAGCAATTTGCTGTGTTGGGAGAAACTACCTCTAACGTAGCCTTTTCTATGTTCAATTTCTGTATCTCCTATACTAAATTTATCATATCATATCTATATACCAAGGTATTTGAAGTATTTAGTGTAATTCCAAATCCTGAATTTTTGATTATTTCCTAGTGTGTAGCATCACTGCTTTCATTCCAGATTATAAGTTCTGTTTTGGAAACGTTTATCTTCAGTTTTATTTCTTGGAACCCTCGGTAGAGGATATTATTCAACTATAGATTCTTATCTATAAATAACTATGTCATCCGTATATCCTCCCTTATCAGTAGTAAATTGGCTTCAGCGCGTAAAGCTGGATGGTAATGGTAATATTAGCCGTTTCCTTATGAGGCAACATTCAGCATTCATTGACCGAGCAGCCAGTGCTACATTCAGATGAAATTAATCGAATTTTTCAGTTATGACATTCTTCAGGAAAACAGGTTTCATAAATCCACTGTTATTGCTATTTCCAGTATTGATGGGGGTTTCCTTCCTAACATTTTGCTTGGGGTAGAGCGGAATGTCAGCATCTTGATTACGTCATTATTTTCTCTTAAATTATGTGCTATCCATTTTAGTCTTTGCTGCTGTTGAAAGTCCTCAAGTGATGCGGTTTTTGTTATTTGGTACAGTTCTTTGTTTGGGATTATGTAGCGCCAGTCAACGAGGTTCGAAAAAGGATACAGGACGAAGTAAGAGCGGGGATGGAGGAAAAGCGGATGACAAAAATATAGCCAGCAGGGTGCGTGGACCAGGTGGGATAGTGTAGATCGGCGAAAAGTGTCGTTGTCAGATCTTTGGAATACCGCCTTCAGCCGAACTAGATTCCTGGTTCAGATGGTGTACGACGTATTACCAAGTTCGACCAACCTACATTTGTGGGGAAAAATAGATTCACCAAGGTGCTCGGGGAGGGGATCACTGCAACACATATTGAGTGGGTGCAGAACTGCTCTGACAGACGGGCGCTATCGGTGGCGTCATGACAAGGTTTTAGAGGCGATAGCGCTCATTATTGCGGAAGCTTTGCAGAGCAATAAACTCATCCCAGAAAGAAGAGCTATCCGCTTCGTTAAAGCAGGTTCAAAGCCGAGTAAGAAGGTTGCGGGATCCCGTTCACTGTTATCGTCCACGTCGGATTGGCAGATGCGGGTCGATCTCGGGAAACAATTGAAATTCCCTACACGTATATCGTCCTCCAAACTCCGTCCAGACATAATCGTTTATTTGGACGCCCCAAAACAGATTATTTTGCGGGAGTTAACTGTTCCATGGGAGTAGCATATGCAAGAAGCATTTGAGAGAAAGCACAGTAAATTTCAAGGACTCTTAGACGAATGCAGAGCAAAAGGATGGCTTACTCATTGTTTCCCGGTCGAGATCTGCTGTAGGTGGGCGGAGATGGGACTCGCCGGACAGTCAATGATACGAGCTCCTACTAGGCTCGGGATAACTGGACAAAAAAGAAGGCGGGCGATTCAAATGATCCTGGAGCCCGTCGAAAATTGTATTTGTTGATGTACAATTTTGTTGTACATCAACAAATACAAAACAGACGCTAAGTGTCACAAAAAGGAAAAAATAGTAAAAACTGTTTTTATAATTAAAAATGCCGAAAATAAATGAAATCCATAATTTAGCACACTCTTGTACAAGGTCATGATTGTGCAACGTTCAATGAAGTTTCTAATAGGGGTTCTTACGTTCAGTGAACTTACTAATATGTGTTCCCCAAGGCTCTATCCTGGACCCTAAACTGTTTCTTATCTCCATGAACGATCTTCCCGATGTCATCAGTTCCAAAGTAGGCACCTATGCAGACGACACTACTATTTACTCCTGCCTCAATAGCAAATCCGGCATCGCTGACAAAACTAACCTGGCCGTTGGTCTCGAAAAGGACCTCCAATCTGTTGTTGGCCGGGGCTAGTTAATTTTAATGCCTCAATAACAAAACTGCTCTCAATTACCCACCACAGAGAACCCTCCCTGCCTCCCATTAGAATCTCTGATGCTCAACTCCACGAGAGCACCCCTCTCCGACTGCTTGGTCTCACACTGTCCGCGGACATGAGATGGAACAAATACATTGAATCAATAGTTTCATCTACCGCAAGGAAAGTTGGTTCTCCATGTCGCGCCAGAAAGTTTTTCTCTCCTGAGTCCATCCTTCAAATCTATAAATCAACCTTGCACCCTGCTGCCATATATGGTCTGGAGCCGCAGTGTTCGTCTTAAGGTCCGCGACAAAATCCAGAGATCGATATGCAATATGATTGGCCTTGATCTGGCATCTCGTTTACAGTCGTTCTCTAACAGGCGTGCCGTCGCTTCCCTTTGTCTTTTCTACAAATACTTTCATGGTAACTGTTCCCAAACAGCATGAATTTAAACGTGCTGCTAGGTTGGCATTTTAGTCTCACCCTTTCACTGTTGAAACGGTTAAATATAGCCGTCTCTTCTACTTCAATAGCTTCATGTCTCGCACTTCCCGTCTGTGGAACTCCCTTCCTCTTACTTGCTTCCCCGAGAGCTACACCCTTTCCTCTATCACCCCTCTTTACTCTTGTTCCCACCCTCTGTAACCCCTTGCTTGCTAGTGGCACTCTCGACTTGCCTGGAGTGAAATGCTTAAAAAAAAAATCTAAAACTAGATTTGGTTAAAAACTTCGCAAGAAACAAGGAAAAGAGTACTAAATTGTTACGTGATATCTGTCCACCTTTATGGCAGTGAGTGCTGGGCAATTTCCTCAAAGATGAAGAGACTTGAAGCAACAGAAATGTGGTTCTACAGAAGGATGCTGAGGATACTATAGGCAGAACATGTGAGCAGCGACGAAGCTTTAGAGAAAATGAAAACAAAAAGGAAACTTATATTCGCATTTACTCTTATTCCTCCTTCCTATTACAAGATGCAGAGGAATTAAAGTAAAATTCCTTCTTTTAGCCCAAGTCTAACATACTGTTTAATCCATAGATGAAGGGAAGAAGAGATAGATATATGTCTGCTTGCAAGTGAAATCAACAGGTTAGGCTCGCCACTTTCAACACTGATAACAGTCGCACTACCTGTCTTCACTAAACAAGTACCCTCCCTTTCTCTTTCTATTCTCTCTCTCTCTCTCTCTCTCTTTGGCTTCATTATTCTGCCCTCGTCTTTATATTGCCCTTTTTCACTCTCTTTTTCTTTCCTTTTCTCTTCTCCTTCCTTCCTCCAACCATTTTCCTTTCTCTTCTTTTTTTTTCTACTCACTTTTTTGTTCCCCGCCCCCCGCAACTGATTCCCTTTCTTTCTTCTTTCAGGTTCCTTTTATTAATTTATTTACATTATTCGGGCTGTTATCCTCATCTTCATTGCCATATTCACAACGTTTCGACCGTTGTATTCTCCGGCCTTCTTCAGGTGATTGGAATTTCGAACCGAACCCTTTATTTCGTCCACCAAGGTAGATTGTTCTAGTTCCTGGTGCCATGCCTCTTCCAGATGTCTCATTTATTTCCATTTAACTCAACCCACTGCTGTAGCCTGGCATTGGACTCACAACTCTTTGGGTCTAGTCAATGGACCTAACCAATGTCTTTATCCACTGGGCCATGTCTCCTTGAGGACGTTGTGAATATGGCAATGAAGATGAGCATAACAGTCTGAATAATGTAAATGTAAATAATCATAATACCTCATCTCAGATATATGAACAGATATACCTTTTATTTGTGTATTACTTTCATCTGCACCCTTTTTCTATATCTCCCCTTTTTCTGTTTTTAATTTTTCTTCTTTCTGCTTTTTTGTTATCCCTCTCTTTTTGTATTTCCCTCTTTCTTTCCCTTTCAGTCTTTCTTTCCCTTCTATATTTCCTTCTCCTTTCCCTTTTTTCCCATGTTCACTTTATTTGCCTGCTTCTTTTTTCAATATTTCTCCTTTCCGCTTTATTTTTACTTCTTTTCCTTTTGTTTTTTTTCCTTTCCTTTTCGTTTCCCTTTCTTACTACTCCCAATTTTATTTCTCTTTTTTCTTTCCTTTTCCATTCTTGTCCCTCTTTAGTTGTCTTTTTCCTCTTTCCTTTCTCTTTCTTTTCTTTCTGTTTCCTTTCTTTTGGTCATCATTTTTTCTTTTTCTTTCTCCCTCCATTTTCTTAAACGCTCATAAGTAAAAGAATGTTTTATCAGAATTAGTAGAATTAACACCACAACAACGGCACATTCGGTGGTTAAAATTGTTGATTATATACAGGGTTGGTGGACTCCCCCGAATATATGATACGGCCCCAATCTATGATACTGGGCCTCACACTCTACTACATCTCAATTTTCATAAGATAGTATTCATATAAAATACAAATTTTATTGTAACCTAATTATGTACAATAATGGATCATATGCAATATAGGTGAACAGTTCTATTAGAAAAATTGAGAATAAATACAATGTATCTAAATACAAAACTAAAGACATGTCAGAGATCATTCCATAAATAAATCAACAATTTTTTGCGAAAATTTATAATATCAACTTGAGATTTTTCTTGCTAAAAAGTTGAATAATTTTAACACATTCAATATTATTGATAAAAAACGCTGAATGTTATTTTTTTTTAAGACTTGAGCAACAAAAACAAAACAAATTCACAGATTTGGACAACAAAGAAAGAAAAGCTTCAGAATGACGTCAAAATCCGCGAAAGTTTTTCATTCTTCATTTCGCAGTCAGTTGTGCTTGTAACGTAAATGTAGGTAGAAAAAAATGTTGCTAAGATGGCGAGGGTCACAAAACACTGTCTGTAGCCCCGAATCAGGGAGCCAGGGGTAGTACACACCTGTCCTATTAATCGGTTTTCGTCCGCACTTAAAGCCCGGTATTCTGATTTTCTAGACATAGTCTTCCCAGTTGGGGAACTGTCCCAATACGAACCTCACTTCACCTTTCTCTCTAATCCGATATCGATTGTACGAAAGTTTAGTAAAATTATTATTTCAATAACTATTCATTCAAATATTCAGAGAATCAGAATCAGAATCATTTTTTAGCTCAAAGATGAGAAAATGTAAAAAAGAAAATTATGTTCAGCAGTGGTTGTATAGTTGTGTGCGCAGTCAGTAGTGTTTGAGCCCAAAATTTGAATGCTGATTTTCAAGGTAGGACGCATCTCCCCAGATGAAAACCCACAATCTTCCTGCTTAGCTTTGAAATTCCCTCCCGCACGTGGCCCTGTGTCCGCCAAAGTAGCTTAGTGAAAATATCAAGAATAAAAAAATGAGTAGAAGACGTAGAAATATTGAATAAAAAGAGAAAGGAGGAGGAGAAGAAAGAGAAACAAGAGGATGATAGAGAGAGGGGGCCGCGGAGAGTGTTAACCTACATTGAAACTGATTACTTCTTGTTTCTCCCAACCGGGCGGGCGAGTAGAAAGTCAACCGGCTGAGCATGGCTGAATTGTAGTGACGTTGCTAGGGGTTCTTTATTCGCTTTGGTTTCGTTGTTTTCGTGTAAGTATTACCTGTTTTTAATGTTAACTATCGGGGTTTAAAATTATACTGACCCCTTCTGGACTATCCTGTAGTGTCAATAGTGACTTTAAAATATACAATTCGTTTGTATTTTGCCTTCTAGTGTTTCTTGTACTTAGAGAAGTAGCACTTTTTTTCTGGCTATGTGCGTGTGTGAAAGAAAAAAAAAGTAAAATATTTCTGTGTATTTTCTTTTTATTTTATAACTTTTTACCTCGGGGTCGGATGCCTTGCCTTCTTTACCCAACACAAACTCTCGACTCGTTTAGGCAAGTTTTAATTTCGAAGTAAATTGAAAAGGTTTTTTTAAAAGTTCCTTGATTTTTTTTTAAAAAACAATCCTTCAATGTACACACCATCCGTCGGGAAGGTTTTCACTAGATTTTTGTATTGCCCGTCTTTTTAAATTTACACACACACACACAAACACACACACAAGTGCGTGTTTTAGTGTTACGTGACACAATATGGCGAGAATATGCTATTGTATTTTAAACGATACTATTTTTTTTATTCTACCTCTTTGTTTAAAGAAAAGGAAAATTATATATAAAAAAAGATAATTTAAATTTATTAAACAAGTCCTAAACATAACGCCACTTTTTGCATCTTGTGCTTGTTAGCTTAACTTTTTAGTTTTTATTTATTTTAAATCCGAGGTCACAGAAAAAAAAGTATCTAAAAGTTTTCTTTATTCAAACTTATCAAAGTTTCTCTTAAATCCTAAAGTGAAATCTCCTTCTTTAATTTAGAGTCTAATTTAATAAACTGATTAAAAAGTCTGAGGTTAGGTTTAAATCAGAATTCTTTACGTAGTTTGAACAATTTTTATTCTATCTCTGCTGTAGAAGGAGTGCAAGAGGAATTTGTTATCTGCGTGCTGACAAGATTTCTTCCTTTTTTATTTTTATTTAGGATGTTGTTACTCTTACAGACATGAATTCCACTTTATTTTAATCATCTTCCGTTAGTCTTCTAAACTTTTTTTTTCTCTTCCTATCTTTGAAATATTCCACTCTTTGTAGAAAGTCTGGTTTGTTTTTATCCTGACATATTTTCCCAACTATTTCGTTTTTTATTTAGTTTTTCTTCTATTCAGTTTCCCACTTGTATGTAAAATAAATTAAAATGATTTCACAAAGTTTGAATAATTGATGAAGAAAACTTTCAAATGGATTACTAAACTTTTTTTTAGGAAAGGTTATTTTATTTCGTTTCTAATTTGTAGAGTTTTTAGTTTTACTTTTATAGTTTTTTATGAAAATATTAAATTTACATTTATTACAAATTCATCTTTATTTGTAAAGTGGACTTTGATATAGGAATATAAAAAGATAGTTTCGATTTTGTTTTTTAAAACCACTGGGTGAGGTAATTAAAAAAAAGCCTTCTGATTGCATTTCAGTTTTATTTACTTTTAAAAACTGTTTAAAAAAACAAAACAAAAAAAGAAGTGTTTTTTTCTTTAGGCCTATATAAAAAACGTTTTAGCGAAAAAAAAAATTCATTTTATTTTAAAATTCAAATTACATATAAAAATGAAAACGTAAAAATCTGTACAGTACATGAATAGAATACGTCTTTTTTTTTCTTTTGTGTGTGTGTGTCCTGTATAACTTTTTACTGGTAGAGAAGGTGATTTATTTTTAGATACAAACCACTCGCTAAAGAGAATGTGATCTTATTTTTAATTTTATCTTTGCTATCCAAAGGATTTCTTTTTTTTTTTAATTAAGGAAGACTGTTTCTCTTAAATCCGTTAATTTATTTTAATTTTTTGCTTAAAAAATGTTTTAAATTCAAGCCATAAAAAAAAAACTCTTGACAAATGAACTCGTTGAAAAAGAAAATTGATAAAATAATAATTATATTTTTGTGTTCCATACAAACAAAAACAAAACTGTTTATTTTGCTAATCGTCTTTAATGCTTCTTAACAAAGTCGGCGAAAGAAACTTGTTACAGGGAAATAGATTTGTTTATTATATTCTCCATCTTCTTCCCCCAAATCTCTTTAACTTGATCACCTGGCGAAAAAAAAAAGAAAAATGTCTCCCCCCACCACCACCACGTCGGAATGTAAGACTTTTCTTTTTTTTTTTTTTTTTATTGACCAATAAATTAGGGTAATCCAAAATCTATGGAAGTCCGAATGTGTATATATTTTTTCTCTCTCTCCCCCCTTCATTTTTTTTCCCCAAAATATTTACTAAACTTAGGTTAAGTAAAACTAAAGTAAAACCTAGATTCGAACTGGGAAATTCAGTGACGCTCGAACCCATCTGCACCAGGAGGCATGTTTACCTGGCTCTAGTAGTTGTGTATGAGCACTTTTTTCATCATTGAACAAATCTTTTTTCGTTATACCTTCAACGACCTGTTCAGTTCAGGATACAAAATGAAATCTTTTTAAAAATCCTATTTCTGAATGAGTTATGGGGAAAAAATAGTACTAACTGCCTTGTTTTTTGCTAATAGTCAATTGGACATTGTATTTTTGACTTTTATTATGTGAAGCGAAAAAAAAAAACAGGTGTTGAATTATTGTGTTGCGTTTGAAACCTATGAACAGGCATAGGGAATAATTTGTCCACAGCCCTTTACAGTGAACAACAAATACATACACTGTTCTTTTTTGTAGATTTAAGAAGAAACAAACATTTTTTACGTGCCCAGAATTCGTTGTGTTTACATTTTAAATAATCCAAATAATAAAACGTTGAAAATCGCTCCTAACATTGCCAAATATACTAAGGAAAAAATAAAACCTTTTGCAATTTAAGATACAGGCGCACGCATGCGCACACTAAATACAAGAGCCACTCAAGGTAGAGTTATTGAATGAAGTTTTTTTTTCCATACAGGAGTAAGTGGAAGAAGTGCAAAGTGTAGGATAGATAACGTTTGATCCTAGACTTGAAGTTAAAATCGGAGAACTATCCTCTCGGGGTGGGGGTGTTTTAGTTCCACAAAGTAACTTTTTGTTTTTAAACTTCTGGCTTCAGATTGTTTCGCCATCTTCGAAATTATGTGAAGAATTTTGCTTGCTTTGAAGGTCATTCTACAAAGTTCTGGTTCCAGAACAATAACCCATCATCAAGCAAGCTCATATCGAAAATAAATCAAACGGAAGAAAAATCTTAGTTTATTTTTTATTATTCGAATAGCAATAATTTAAAAAAAAAAATAATTTAAAAATTCATTTAAGCCGACAATAAGGAATATTTTTTGTTTTATTAGGAAGTAGTAATACTTATCTAATTTTCAAATACTTCATCTCCAATGTTTATTGTAAACAAAATTTTATTTTTATTTTTTTTTTTACAATATGTTGATTTTTTTACGAAAGTTCTGTCAATGTCTCAAAGTAAAGTGGGATGTTGTCTTGTGCTTAATTGAAGTAATTATGACAATTCATTTTTAAACATCTGATTTTTTTTCTTCTCTCTTCTTATTGAAAGGCGCCTCTCCGTGGTGTGGTGTTTTTTGTTTTTTTTTTTTTTTTTTTTACTAGCGAATTAGTCTCAGGGCATTTCAAATTTGATACTCGATAAGAACTTAATTTTTATAATGTAAATTGTAAAATAATAAATTTCAACTTCATTATTAAACCAAAAAAAAAAAAAAACTAAAAGAAAACAAACCCTCTTACTAGCTGAAGTTTTTATTAAGGGTCTCATAGCACAGAAGAAGAAAAATAATAAAGAAATTTAAATGAATTCTAGTGTCCTCGAACCCTCCTCTTGGGACTCAGAATTGTTTTCCAATGTCTTTTATGATTGAATTCTTGTGTTACGACGAGTATGGATAGTTTTCAAAACGATGGATAAGCTAAAAATAAAATTATTTTAAATAATTCAGTAATTTAAGGAAGGTTATTATATTGGTAGTACGAGTCAATTTTTAGCACTTTTTTATTTTTTTTTATTTCAACGTTTCGTAAGAAAAATTCCAAACTTCATCTGAAAAGTGAACGACTTTTTTTTTTTTTTTTTAACTTTTTCACTTTTTTATTTATTTTTTATACTATGACTGATTCCCTCCAGAAAGAACTTGTATTATATTTGCAATTGGAGATCATCTTCTGAAATACACACATAACAAAAATGTTCTCTAAGCAACTAGTTTTACGACAGATAGGGATGTTCACTTTTTGACTTCATGAAACTATTATTATTATTCTTTTATGAGGCGGTGCTGAAAAGTTATCAGCCTGACTTTCCTAAACAATCTCTGATACTGATTTTGAAAAGTGGGTTGGGCCAAGGACTTTTCAACAACCCCACTAACCTTTTATAAATATTATTTTCATTGTAAAAATCTTGAAGCAACATATAACGGAAACCACATCACTTGAGGACTACCAAGAACAACAACAACTTAAATGGATAGCCCATGTAACTCGGAAAATAATGACATAATCAAGATGATAACATTCCACACCACTTCAAACAGAAGTTTACCCCCCCCCCCGCCAATACTAGAAAGGGTGATAACAGCTACTGGACTTGAGAAACCGGTTCTCCTAAAGTGTTTTAAGAGAAAGATTTTATAAATTTCAACCAAAAGCATTTCTGACTGCCCAGTCAATAAATGCCAAATGTTTCGTTGTAGGAAAATGACTAATATTGCCATTACTAACTAACATACATACATACACACACATATATATAAAATCCGGTGTTCTTATTGATATTTTTTATTTTTACAAAACAGTGCTCCATGTAAATTTACAGAGCATAAATATTATAAATTAACTGATTTAAATATTCCAATATTCGCTTGAAGATGAAACGGAACTAATGGTTTTAATTTAATTGGATAATGTTTTAATTTAATTATATAATTAAATTTGAAGTTTTTAGGTTCTATTTTTGAAACTTGGTCATTACTGTGTAGCGAAAAAAACATTTTAAATCAGTTAATTTATAATATATATATGTATGTATGTAATGACTGGTATTTTTTCATAAAAATAGCTGTATTTTATTTCCTAAGAATTCTATAAATAGTAATATAAATACTGATTGTTAATAACAGGTATTTAGGTCAGGTATTTGCCATCTGTACACTGATGCTTAGCACGTCGGTGTTAAAGGCTGTTGCTTGTGTTGGGAAAGTGATGTTAATATTTATTGCCATGAAAATTACAGCAATTTGGCACAAGACACACTGTGTTTCTGCATTTAAATATATAAGCAAATATATATATATATATATATATATATATATATATATATATATATAGAGGTTGGAAAAAATAATTGAAACACTTGTTAAATTCAAAGGAAATTTATTTAATATGGGGTTGGTGCGCCTCACTGACAGCTTTAATACATCTAGGAATGGAATCATAAAGCTTCCTAATTTCATCCAGAGGAATTTTCAGCCATTCTTCCATTAACACCTTTTCTAGCTCTTTTTAAACACAATGATAGAGGATAGCAGCTCCTAACTTGTCGCTTCAAAATGCACCGCAAATGTTTAATAATATTGGTATCTGGAGATTGGGGAGGCCACACCATGTGTTCTAGCTCACTTTCATGCTCTTCATACCAATTCTTAACCATTCAAGCGGTATATATTGGAGCATTATCATCTTGGAAGATGCAGTAACCATTATGGAATAAAGTCTGGGCCATTGGATGAACATGATCACCCAAAATGTTCAGGTAATCTTTGCTGTTGGTTCTACCATGCAGGGCAACTATTGGACCGAGACATTTCCATCATATAGCAGCCCAAACTATCACTGATCCACCACCATGCTTCTTTGGGCTGCCTCCACACATAAACTCGCCCTGAAGTTGAGAAAAGAGAAAAACTGGACTCGTCTGAGAATATGACTTGCTTCCATTGGTCTGCAGACCAGGCATTGTGATCTCTGCACCACTTGAACCACTTCTGAATGTTGTGAGTGGAGAGAAGAGGTTTCCTTACGGCGGCTCTTCCCTGATGTCCAGCCTTATGGAGCTCACGACGACCAGTTTTAGTAGAATCTTGACTATTCAGATGATTATTTAACTCAGCAGTCACTTTGGCCGCAGTAGTCTGATGATTTTTTGCCACATTACGTTTCAATGCACGTCAGTTCCTATCAGTAAGTTTGCAAGTCCGACCCAAATTGCTATGCTTGCTAGAGGTTTTACCCTGTTTCTTGAATTGCGTCATAGTTCTTGATATGTTATCTCTTGAAAAACCAAACAGTTTAGCAACCTTAGTGATCGAGGTTCCTGCCATGTGAGCTCCAACAATTTACCCCTTTTCGAACTCGGAGAGGTCACGCATTTAGCTTAAATTTTACTAACTTCTCAAAATAAATAAGCCAAAGACAGTAAATTAGATAAATAAACGTATGCACAATAGATATAACCTGCAATTACAAAGTTTTAGTTAAACTTCTTAATATAATAGGTCTTTGAAATATAGGAGTGGAATTTGCACCTGTTCCAATTATTTTGTTCAACCCCTATATATCTCATACAACTCATAGTTGTGAAATCTGAATGAATAATTCTGCCAATGTGATGTCAAATTGATATTAAAGGTTGTTTTTGTTTTGTTTTTATTGTCCACTAAGTATTAGATAAGTAGAAATTACAAATAGCATCAAAGACGGTCATTCATTGGGGTTTCCGTTTCTAGAACTTGTCACTAATTACCTTATTAATGCATCCATTAATGATTTTGTTGCTTGAAAAAAAACCATCTTTTAAGAAGTTTGGAAATATTGTCCCTTCTATTAACCTTTTTATTATTTTGTATTTCCTTCCATTTTGTGTGCTGGTCAATACAAAATATTGGATGATTAAATCTTATTTTCTATGGCTTATCAACCCTTTGCAGGTTATTTAAAGCCAGAAAATACTTTTATATTATGAGAATCTTTTTGCGGATCAAGTTTAGAGTAAAACAAGAGATTGACCCGAGTGGAGGACAATCATCGCCCAATGCTTCCAACAGAGTTGCAGGAACTGAGAATAAAAGACTTAGGCAAAGTAATGGTACCTTCCTTATTTCTAGATGTCCAAGCACCAAGAATTTTTTTTTTTTTTTTTATTATTCAAACCCTGGATCTTTCAAAAATTGGTTGTTTTTGTTTAGCAACATATCAACACCTCTATGGGTTATTTAATGCCATAATCTAAAAATTTTCTATGCAGTTTTATTTATTTTAAGATGACAATGGTTTAGTGATACGCCTTACTAATTAACCCATAACTGGGGGGGAGAAGAGGTAGATTCTTACCTTTCCCAAGTATATTTGCAAGTATATAATGAATATTATGAATATAATGAACCCAATGGGAATTGAAACTTGGCTCTCTGATTAACAATTCCTACCCACTATTCATAACACCACCCACACATCCAATCTTACAACACTTAGTATTCCCAAATGATCATCCATCTAGGTATTGACTAGGCTTGATGTTGCTTAACTTCAGTGATTGTATGGGGCCAATGTGATGAGGCTGTAAGTCATTACAAAATAATTTCAGCTTGTAATATCTAATCTTATTAAAAACATTTAACTTCCCTTTTTTGGGGTTTGCTGTATGACATTTTTATTTACAAATAAATCCAAATGATAATGGTGATAGAAACATAAACACAAAAACTTACTAACCTGAACAAATTTTATTATTTTACATAATATAGACTCCTTAACATTGTATAACCTTCATCAATCTTTCAACCATTGATATTTTTTTTTTTTTTTGCTAGCTTTGCTATTCTTTCAACTTTAACATAATTTGTTGACATTTTTTATTGTTTTTCAGAGATTTTCTTTGCTTGAATATTTTCTTCTATTCTCATATACAGTGGAACCTCAGTTCACGAATTTACTTTGTTTCTGAAGCCCGTTCTTAACCCGAAATGTTCACAAACCGAAACTATTTTTTCAATAGGAATCAATGTAAAATGGATTAATCCGTTCCTGGTCCCAAGATGATTGCTTATTCAAACTTTAACAACGGTACTTTGTGCACAAGTTTATACATAAATGAAAATTATTAAATCTAAAAAAACAAATAATAAACACAATAATAAATATAAAAATTCAATTTCATTTTTACTATAAATCTTTGTAAATATTATTTCTTAAAACAGAAATTCACCTGGAATGTTTTATATAAATGTTGGTGATATTTAGAAAATATCACTCACATTGGTGAATACCAATTTTATTGTGATAATATTCACTTGTGTTTCATTAAGACGGATCAAAGTCAGCAGTAAATAAATAAATCATTATTGTTGGTGAACATTTATTTCTCTATTGGATCATGTTATGTTATGGCAATTATGTCTGAAAAATGATATCACCCAAATGTCCGCCAAGGATTCAGTGACACAATTCCACTCAGTGGTGAAAATTTTTGATGACGTCTCTGTATAGTTGCTCCCCAATCTCACTAATGTGCCTTATTATCTTACTGTTCAGCTGTTGAATTGGTGTTGGCTTGTTGGCATAGACCTTACTTTTGAGTTGACCCCAAAGGAAGAAATCTAAGGGCGTCAAGTCTCGCGATTGTGGTGGCCAATTGACTTCGCTGTTTCGAGAGATTATACAACCTGGGAACTTCTCATTCATTTCTGTTTGAATGTCCATTTTCGTAATTGGCTTCGATAACTTTAACACATTGTTTGATTGTTAATCTTTCCAGGGTTGAAATTGCCAAAGACTTAAGTTGTTAAATCTGAAAGAAAATCATTAGACGCTTTAACTTTATTCACATTTAAAATTGTTCCAAGTTATTGGAACATCCTTTATAATAAAATCTGATATACCATAGTAATTCTAGGGTGGGATCATTTTATTACGTAACAGAAAACCGGTCCCCCACTTTATGTCCAGAAGAAACTCCTACTGATATTTAATGCAAATATATCGACACTAGATTGAGTATGGTTGTATCTAGATTGTTGACAGCTGGGGTATACCAGGTGCTGTAAGCTTGGATGTGCGGGTGGTGTAATGGATAATAGCTCTGAATTGTTAA
The DNA here is from genome assembly GCA_964036315.1 of Acanthosepion esculentum. Lineage (NCBI taxonomy): Eukaryota > Metazoa > Mollusca > Cephalopoda > Sepiida > Sepiidae > Acanthosepion > Acanthosepion esculentum. Next base: position 110,599,763 of record OZ038490.1, on the reverse strand, counting down.
TCGGAGAGCTGAGTTCCAATTCCATTAGGGTTTATATTCACTTACGTGCAAATACCCTTAGGAAAGGTATGAATCCAGCTCTTCTCCTCAGCTATGGGTTAATTAGTAAGATTTGTATGACTAAATCACTATCTCTAAAAAAGGAAACCATCTTAAAATCTAAATATTTTCAGGCTTTAAATAACCTGCAAAGGGTTCATAAGCTGTAAAAAAAAAAAAAAAAAAAAAAAAAATCGGGCACTAATATCCTGAGAATTAGTTAATACCAATTTTATTGTAATATTCACTTGAATAATAAAATCAGACTGCGTATCTGTGTTTTTTGGCTGGTTTTGTGTCTGAGTGGTTAGAACGCTGCTCTGACCATGAGACCCCGGTTCAAATCCCACCATGATCCATTTGTCAGGTTGGTGACTTGTTGATGTTATTGGCCTGGGGTAACAATCCCAGTGTATGACACCATTGGGAAGGAGCTGAAAACTAAGTGTTTGACCCATGCCTTATGAGTAAAATAGGGTAGGTGAAGTGCTTTGGGACTGATCGAGGGTTGTGCTAGCACAATTTCACCATAACTGAGGTTTCAAGGATACTGGCCTTGTTCAGTTGTTGATCTTTTGGATTATATGCTTGCTCTCTCAGGAACTGTAACTAAAGTCTGCTTAGCATGGTTGCAGTATAAACTACAGGTTGTTTTTGTGGGTTTTGAAGCAAGACATATGTATGTATGTAATGTATAAATATATATATAAATTTATATGGGCGTCTGGCTGAGTGGTTAGAATGTTTTCTTTCTGACTATGAGACCCGGGTTCGAATCTCACCATGGTTGATTTGTCATGAACGAGAGATCCTGATGTTATTGATCTGGAGGGGGTGATCCCATCGTGTGGCACCTTTTGGAAAGTGCCTGAAAACCATACCACGGGTTGACCCAAGCCTTGTAAGTGAAATTGGGTAGAAAAATACTTGGGAGCCATCGATAGCTGTGCTAGCATGAAGTTACAAGTCATCATGACTGAGGGTTTGATTGTGCTGGCCTTGTTCACATTGTTGATCATGCTAGATAACACTCTCTCCCAGAAACTGTAACTAAGGTCTGCTCAGCAAAATTGCAGTATAAACCATAGGTAGGCTCTGTGGATGTTGAAAAAACACACATGTGCCTGAGCGAGCATCTGCAATAGGGATTGGTTAGCTGCCCCAGTAGACTGGTAGCCTCGAATACGAGTGGCCAGCTATTAATGTATAAATAAATACCAAAGATGATGGAAAGAAAAAGAATATAGATGAATTTGGCTAGACTGCAAAAAAACAAAAACACTTTCAAAAATTTTGAAACTACCAGCATCTCTCATTCATATGCATGTGTAGTCAGAACAACGTAAATGAGCCTTGTCCAGTGAAGTCCTAATGGGTGAAATATGTCCCCAAAACTTTTTCAATTTATCATAGATCTTTTCTTTCAAAACTGACATATAAAAATTTATATATAGTTATCACTCTCAATGCACACAATCATCCAAGAGATATTGCAACCCCGTTCCACCCAGCTACCATCAAGATGTCTGATGCTAACCTCCAGAGGATTGACTTGTTGCGTCTGCTCTGGCTAACATTTTCTGCTGATCTGAAGTGGAAAAATTATATTGAATGAATTGCTAGGAAAGTCTGTTCACTGTTGTTCTTGAAAACTTTTCTCTACAGACTTTATCTTTCATATTTATCCATACTTTAACTATTACTGCCACATATCATCTGGTGTTATTCCATCTATACATTTAGAGATTCTTGATAAAAACAGTATATGCAATGTTATTGGTCCTGACCTGGCATCTCGCCTTCCTACTGCTATAATGTAGCTTCCCTGTGCCTTTTCTATAAATTATTTTCATTGTAATTGTTTGAATAGACTTTCCTCTATGGTACCTAGGCTTTATGAATTTAAGTGCAGTACTAGGTTTATGGCAAAGTCTCATCATTTTAAGTTTTATGCTAAAAATTTCTTCTCCCACACTTCTCGCTTGTGGAACTGTCTTCCAGCTTCTTGCTTGCCAGTCAACTTTGAACTTCAAAAATTTAAATGCAATATCAATTATCTTCTGTCTTAATTCCTGTTCTTTTATTGTTCTCTCTCTCTCTCTCTCGCCATAATATTTTTTTGTCAAACTCACTTAATGCTCAGTAACCCCTTGCATCTTAGTGGCTTTATTGCCTTGCTCAGGGTGAAATGATTAAAAAAATAATATCCTAAACCTAGCTTAACCCGACATTTACAAAGGTCTATACAATAAGGGAGCAAATGTCTGCATTAGTCAGTGTTTAAGATAAGCTCTCCATTGACCTCTACTTCATATTACTCGTGTGTTTTATAATTTAATGGGATGACCATATTACTATTGAAAATGCAATTTAATGTTTTCATATGAAATAATTTCATAGAATACATCAGGTTTTGTATAAGATTTGAGCCCATAATTCTTTAGTTTTTTTAACTGATGCTCTAAATCAGTGATTCTCAACGTGGTCCAAAAGAATTATTGATGGATCTGTGGGTAGTAGGATGCATTGTAACAGTAGAATCGGTTCTTTTCATGGAACTGAAACAATAGATGTATATTTATTGATATTTTTTTTATGAAAAATTATTTATTATAAAATAATTAAAATATTAACTTTCAAATTAAGTTAGTAATAATAAAATTTACAAGAAACAAATTCCTGCTGCTTTTTCAGTCAATCCTAAGTGGTGGATATTGTAGATTTTATAATGTCAAAATTAAATGCTGATCATTTCTGTATTGTCATCAGTTTTTCTTTCTTCCTCTTTCAACATACAAATGTTGAAGTATCTTAAAAAAAAAAAAAATTTTTTTAAAATGAACCCCTCTCTATTACCTTCAAAATGGACATTTACTTGTTAAGTTGTATAACTAATGAAAGACCTTTTTTTTTTTTTTTTTTTTTTTTTAAACAGATTCTGGTTTCTTGAAGGTGAATCTCACTAATTTTCAGAAACAAATGAATCCATTTGTCATTGGATGTTTTTGTAAATAGATATGCTACTATTTTAAGTCCAAATGATTTTGTTTTCTTCTGGATTCATGCAGCCTATAAATTACTTGATATTATATTCCCAGGAAACAAAAGTTCTGGCATAGTTTGAATAGTTGAGCTACAATCAGTAACATTGATGACATTTTGTTTTTTCTTACAGCCAGAGTATGACTGAGGAATATACATTTCCTTCTCCAGAGTAAGTTTATATAATAGTGGGAGAGAGAGAGAAGAGGAGAGATGTGTAATGGCAGTAGGGAGAGAGAGAGAAGAGGAGAGATGTGTAATGGCAGTAGAGAGAGAGAAGAGAGATGTGTAATGGCAGTAGAGAGATAGAGGAGAGATGTGTGATGGCAGGAGAGAGAGATAGAGGAGATGTCTCTCTTGTTCTCATATGAATGTTACTCCAAATATACTACCCCCTATTTTATGTCATCTCATGATGTTAGTGGATTTTGAGAATACAGTAAAGGGATAGGCATTATTGACAACATTCCATATTTTTTATGTTGGTAGTTGGGGCTTCTTACAAATAGTCTGACTAGATGGTGTCTCAAATTTGAATAAATCTGAAGCAGAAGTATATCATTGAATTCCGCTATACAGAAAAATTATCTATTTAAATTCATTGACATTGGGTTCATATCTTTGGAAACCAACCAGTCAAAGTGAACACAGTTCTGTAGCAAGTAATGCATTTAAGCAGTGGCAACAATGATGTGTGTGACAGTTTTTTATATATATAAGGAAATATGTTTAAAATGTTTCGCATGAAATGGTTGATTTATAGTTTTGAAAATGTTACAACTTCTGTCTCATCTGCCTCTCTTAAAAGTTAGCAACTATTTAGAGGTAGTATCACATTTTCAAATATAAGTTTTATAACTCATGCCTAATAAATTTGTGACACAAATATCGGATTTTTTTTCTTTTTTTTTTAATGTTTTTGTCTTTAGTGCACAAATTGTTTGAAAGTCAAAATGAGGTCCTTTAAACTTTTCAATCTTGAATGCAAAACTGAAAATGTTTGGTGGGGAATATTAAGGGTCGGTCAAGTAAAGAATTCTTAAGTGCAGTGATTCTTGAGGGATGTGGTTTGACGACAGCTATGGTCAAATAAAGATGCCATGATATATGTCATTGTATTTGTAGCAAGAAAATGTTTACCTCGCTGGTGGCCACGTACGTACCTGTAAATCCAACATGGCCGACGTCACAAGCAGCAGCCATTTGCAATTGTCCCACTACACATGCTTGAAGCTACTCTTTTTAATACTATCAGTCATATGCATGCGTGATTGGGAATAGTAATAAATAGTAGATTGCACTGTCAGATGGGAAGCGACTTCATAGCGTATGGAGCATTTGTTTGGACCAGAGTGCATAAAAGTTTCACTGCAAGAGTTGAACCCTGTTGATTCTTTGTGCATTCTGCGCATTGACATCCCCAGCTTTTGATCATTGCCACTTTTCTAATTTTTCAAGCATCTCTAATTTTATCAATGATGAAATTTTTTTTTGGCGCTCAGAATTTAATATTTTCTCGTTTAAAATATTTGCCACTATGGATATTTGAACTCTTACACACCACCATTTTAAATTTTTATTGGAGTTGCCATTTGAAATTATTGTAGACGTCTACTTCTGTTTTATTTGGGCAAATAAAATTTACTGTATACTTATTGAAAAATGAATTTAATTTCACATGCCGAGTACAATTCCCCTATTTAATTTTGTTTATTCACTTTGTGTCGATACCCTTGGAAAAGGTAGATTAACCTGTCTTGCCTTGAGATGGCAGCTGGTCTAGAAGGAAAACTTTGAATTAAAATCAGTGCAATGATCAGGTTATTTTGCCCTAGACACACCACTGCTGCAGTACATGTACTTATGGGTTATTAGTAGCATGGTGCAGTGAAACTATAAAAAAAAGAAAAGAAATAAGGTTGCACTAGCTTTAATCATATTTTTTTTTTTATTATTATTTTTTTTTTATTTATTTATTCTCCATGAGGCATTTGTGTGTCATGGTAGATCCCCCCCCCCCCCGCCCAAAAAAATGATGATGCTGAATAAAATTGGAAGCAAAAGGCAGAAAGTTATCCTGTTAAATTAGTTAGATGGGTATTTGGAAAATATAAGATCTTGAAATATGGTGGTTGTTTTTTTTTTTTTTTTTTTCTCTCTCTCTCTCTCTCTCTCTCTCTCTCTCTCAATTTGTGGCACAAAGCCAAAGCATGGTTCACCCAGTGAGAATTGAACTCTCTTCTCAGTTGTAATTGTTCTTGTGAGACAAACTTGCTAACCATTGCACCATGTTGAGATGTCCAGATCTTGAAGTCTAGAATGCAAGTTAGCCTTTTCTACTATTTACTTTTACAAACAACTGATTGATTAAAACAATAAAAGCAAGAAAAATATTGTATAACAAGTATTGTTTAACAATTGCAATCACATTATTTAAATAAGATGTACATGTAAAATATCTATTACTTTTGAAATACTCTATTTTTAGTGGAGTAGTATTTGAGTAGACACTCTGTTTATTTTAAACAGGATTATATTTTGACTACCGGCTTGCACATTCAAAGAAACATTAAAGAAAAGACTCCCTTTGGTTGGATTCAAACATGCATACTCTCTTTACAGGAGAGACCACCATTTAATCCATTCAGCTATGAAGAACTTCAGACAAACAAGGTTCTCTTTGTCTTTGGAGACTTGTGACTTTCGAGAAAATCTGAAAGTTCTGCCTATATTTCTGAGATGAGGTATTATGTACACTATTTACATTATTAGGACTATTGTCCTCATCTTTGTTGCCATATTTATTACGTTTCAGCCGTTGTATGCTCCGGCCTTCTTCAGGTGGTTGGAATGTCGAACTGAACCCTTTATTTCGCTCACTGGGGTAGACTGTTCTAGTTCCACATGCCATGTTTAATGGATGTCAGTTATTATCCTGTTAATTCCCCTCTTCAAGTTCACCACTGCTTTAACCAGGTATTGAACTCACAAGGCAGTGGAGAACTTGGAGAGGGGAATTAACAGGAGATAACTGATAACTGACATCCATTAAACATAGCACGTGGAACTAGAACAGTCTACCCCAGTGAGCGAAATAAATGGTTCAGTTCGACATTCCAACCATCTGAAGAAGGCCGGAGCATACAACGGCTGAAACGTTGTAATAAATATGGCGACAAAGATGAGGACAATAGTCCGAATAATGTAAATAGTGAAATCTGAAGGAGTAAAATGTGCTTCAAAGACAAATAGAACCTTGCTTGATTGTGAAACTCTTCATGGCCGAGTGGTCAAAGCATGTTGGATTAAATGGCGGCCTCTCCTGTAAAGGGACAAAAAGTAAATGATTTTTGATTATACTTATAAAATTTAAAAAGAATATAATATTAGTAACTAATAAAAATTCAGATGTTTGTTTATTTTATTTTTTTGTTCTTCATCTTCCTTTATCTGATCTACATCTGGAAAAAAAAATTATTTCGTCTGAAGAATTACCTGAATGTTAATGACCCTTCTCAAGACTATAGAAAATACCAAAATATTCGTTGTTTTCAGGGATATTTATATCTTATCTCGGAATGTGACCCACTTATTTCAATTTAGCCTCTTGTTTTGTTTTTGTTTTTAGAATAGTTCTTCGCATTTTGTGGAGTAGGGTAGCATATACTGAAATAACCTTTTTTAATACGCAAAATCCTATATTACCCAACAAAATTTCTAATCGCCCACCATTTTTCTGTTTAGTTAACCATTGTCTAGGCTGAGAAACCCTGCTAT
>OZ038490.1:110532905-110587905 GCA_964036315.1 Acanthosepion esculentum | reverse complement strand
TCTTAACTCATTTGGTCTCGAGCATGTCAGATCTAATGATAGTTCTCTCTTCGAATACTGCTTCCAGACAATTTAAATGTTCTGAAATACAGCAATTTATCTGCTTATTGAAAATTATTAAAATTTAATCTATTAGCTTGAAATTAAAACTAAAATAAAAGATTCAAGAAAGATTTTTTCATTTTTAAAAATTAATTTTAAACCTTTTGTATCATGAATCTTTGAGTGTACCTTGTACTAAGTCTTCATAAGCAATTGCCTTTAAAACCTTCATATAGATTCAATGGAACTAGAGAAATAAGAAATGATCTCTTGCTCATCAGCAAGCAGAAGAATTTAAAATTACTAAAAAGTTAGATTTTTTTTTTTTTTAAGTCAAATCTGAAAAATGTGTTTTATTAGATTATTGATGGAGCAGGGGGTAACTGTCTAGTATTTGTAGAAGTTTTTCTAATAAAATAGCTTTTTCAATATAACTTGTGAAAATGTTATTTAAATCTGATAATTCACTGTCTTTTGGCAAATTAATTTTTTTTTTCTCCTTCATAATGAAAAAAAAAATCCATTTTTGGTAGTACTTAGTACTAACCATTATGTTACAGTCCGCACCCCCACCGAGAATTTATTTTATTTTTTAAATTATATTATGGTCAGGTCATTAATAATGCTTTCACAATGTTTTATGCCAAGACTATCAATAAAGCAACAATGTGATACACAGTTGGTAAGGATAAAACTTCTTATACATTAGTAATAGTCTGTAAAACTAGTTTCGTAATAACAACATCACTATGACTTATTAGTAGCAGTATCATGTAATTTTAGGTGAACCAGATTTGCTTGTCAGTTTGAGTTTTGTTTCATATTTATAATGCTTAATGAAGTTCCATTAAATTCTGAGCTTATTAATGCTTAATGAAGTTCCATTAAATTCTGAGCTTATTAATGCTTAATGAAGTTCCATTAAATTCTGAGCTTATTAATGCTTAATGAAGTTCCATTAAATTCTGAGCTTATTAATGCTTAATGAAGTTCCATTAAATTCTGAGCTTATTAATGCTTAATGAAGTTCCATTAAATTCTGAGCTTATTAATGCTTAATGAAGTTCCATTAAATTCTGAGCTTATTAATGCTTAATGAAGTTCCATTAAATTCTGAGCTTATTAATGCTTAATGAAGTTCCATTAAATTCTGAGCTTATTAATGCTTAATGAAGTTCCATTAAATTCTGAGCTTATTAATGCTTAATGAAGTTCCATTAAATTCTGAGCTTATTAATGCTTAATGAAGTTCCATTAAATTCTGAGCTTATTAATGCTTAATGAAGTTCCATTAAATTCTGAGTTTTGTTTCATGCTTGTAAGTAAAATCAGTCTTCATTATCTGTCTATATTTCTGAGATGAGGTATTATGTACATTATTTACATTATTCGGACTATTGTCCTCGTCTTTGTCGACATATTTATTACAACGTTTCAGCCATTGTACGCTCCGGCCTTCTTCCTCAAGGACACATGTCACAATGGATAAAGCCATTAGTTTAGATCCAGTGACAGGACCCAAAGAGTGTGAGTTCAATACCTTGTTAAGGCAGTTGAAAACTTGCAGAGGGGACAACTGATAACTGACATCCATTAAACATGGCACATGGAACTAGAACAGTCTACCCCAGTGAGCGAAATAAAGGGTTCAGTTCGATATTCCAACCACCTGAAGAAGGCCGGAGTGTACAGCGACCGAAATGTAATAAATATGGCGGCAAAGATGAGGACAATAGTTCGAATAATGAAAATAACATCAGTCTTGTCATGCTAAAAAAAGGTTTGAGATCTTTTTATACAAACATTTTCATTTTTTTTTTTCCTTTCACATGAGAAAAAGTTTGGATTTTGCAAAAACTTTTTATGTCATCAACCACTAAAAATACTGTAAAACAAAATGTTTACATTTTTAAAAAATTGGGGGGGGGGAAATCCCCCCCTTATTTTTTTTTTTTTTTTTTTTTAAACGCCAAACAATCATCTTATTGTATTTTCAAAAAAGATCATTTGTATTGGGTCAGATGATATCCAAATACACTGTATACTTGTGTTAACTTTTGTCCTCTGTATTATTTGTATTCTTAGAAATGTCTCCTATGTCTGACTGCCTACTAGTTTTTCTAGTTTTGTCTTTTACCATTCCTTGAGAATGGCATTTTTTTTCCCCACTGTCATTGTTTGGAATGTACCAACCCACCTACCTGTACACTTCTTTGCTTTTACAAATGCTTCAATATCTAAATAAATCAATTGAGGTATATTCAATTTTAAGATTGGAATTTGATTTCATTTTTCTTAAATTCTCTATCCCTTCCTCCTCCCACACATTCAGGTGCCAAGTTTATTTATTGTATTTAAATAACAGTGAGTAGTTGAATAATTTTGGGGGTAATGTCACTGTCATTATTTTTGGACAGTTGGAATTGTGTGCGTCTGTCTCTGTATGTCTCAAGTTGGAGGAGAATCTGATAGACTAGTGAGTGTATGTATGTAGACAATTTGGATTTGACGTTGCACTCATATCAATTTTATTCTTGTGGAATAATTTTTTTTTTCTGATGACACTGATGCATTAGTGAGACTTGTCAAAATAGTTTTCCAAAAATCATTAATTTTTTTTCCTTCTACCGAAAATATTTTGTTTAGTAATAAAGAAACTGAAGCTAATCAAACAGGTTGTGGAGTAGCAGTAAAGTCAGTGGGCATAAAAAAGGAATAATAAAATATCTAAAACCTTGAACATATAAACTTTCAAATGTAGTTGATACTAAAAATACTGTTATGTGCTTTGCTATTCACCCAGCATGGTCATGATTTATAATCGAAATGTTATAAATATATCATCTCCAGACTTTTTCAGGTATCTATCTTTGTAATGATAACCTTCTTTGAATTTAGAACTGAACACTTTATTCAATCCATGGATATCTTGATATTTTTTAACCAACACTTTAATTCACTAGTCTTATTATTGTTGAGATAATTTTGAGAGTCAGTTGATGGCTCAGATGCTGAAAAGCCATCCATTGGGGGTAAGTTTAGTATAATGACTAAAAAGTAGAAATAAAGTGCTTGTGTTGATAAAAATGTTCTCATTTGAACTGACCTCCATCATTTATGAATTCTGGGTTTGGCATTACTCTCTAAAAAGTTAGCCGCCTTAGTTTTGATGACAGAAATACAGCAGGATGTTCTGTGATAAGCAGGCCATGGAATTTGACTGAATATGAAGCAATTGACATTTCAATTTGCTTCCTACAAGAGCAGAAGGCAAAAAAAAAAATTCTGATTCCTAATATAATGGTGGAAAGAAGATATCTTTAGTTTCAATGTACTTTATATGTCTGTCTAGTTAGAGAATGAGATGGTAGATCTTTAGTGAAATGAAAGCTGACTTAAAAAGTCCAACTTGAAACAACCTGTAGATTAGAATTTAACTCTTCACAACTTGCAAATACTTTGGGAATGTGAGATATGATAGACTCTTAGTAAAGATTATAAAGCTGTTTGTCTTTTTTTTTCTTTTTTTTAATTTTCTATAAATTAGTCTCTTTTAATACTCCTTAAAGATGGAAGCTTGGCAGGTATTGATTTTCATATGAATTATCTTATTTTTGGTTGATACTATAATTCACTTGATCTACATATAATTGATGATATCATAGAATTTATTAAACAAATGTTACACACAGCAAGAAAGTGAATAAATCTGTCTATCCATCCAAATATAAAATGTCACTTAGATGACTGATGCCATATTTAGAACTTCAGCATTTCAAAGCTGAACCCTTGTGTAATTATTCAGTCCACTCGTCAGGAGTCTTCAGCAATTGACTACTATTTTTCTCCATGTTTAAAAAAAAAAAATTTTTATTTTTTTTATTTTTATACTAAGCTTGATTTTAATTTATTTGCTAGTGCTTGGTTGATTTTTCTGTTTTTTTTTTCTTTTTCCATGTTTGTGTGTGCACGCATAGGTGGTGTCAGATGTCATGGTTATTTCTATTTTCCATCAATTTCCTGTCCCCTTATACTCTCTCCCTAAGGCCATTTCCTTTTGGCTTGGAACACCAAAGATAAAGTGACAATTTAATTTCCAGTATCTGTGACAGAATCCTTTTTTAGTGCATGTATTTTATATGGGCATGTGGCAGAGTGGTTAGAATATTCGCTTTCTGACCCTGAGACCCGGGTTCAAATCTCACCATGGTTGATTTGTCAGGAAGGACACTTCCTGATGTTACTGGACTGGAGTCAATCCCAGCTTGCGACACCTTTTGGAAAGTGCCTGAAAACTATACCATGGGTTGAGTGAAATTGGGATCCCATCAATAGCTGTGCTAGCACGAAGCCACAAGTCATCATGGCCGAGGGCTTGAGTATGCTCGCCTTATTCAAATTGTTGATCACGCTAGATAACATGCTCTCTCCCAGAAACTGTAACTAAGGTCTACTTAGCAGAGTTGCAGTATAAACCACAGGTGGGCTCTGTGGGTGTTGAGCAAACACAAAAGTGACTGAGCGATTGTCTGCAATAGGGATTGGCTAGTAGATGGGTATCCTCAAATATGTGTGGCTAGCTATTATATATGTGTGTATGTGCATGTGTGTATATATATATATATATATATATATATATATATATATATATATGTGTGTGTGTCTCAAGAATCACTTACAAGCCAGGTGCCAGTCTAAGTTTTTACTAAAGTGTTTCATATTAAGAGAACCTTAAGATGAAACCATCTTTTCGTCTAAAGATGGCTTGAATCTATGAGTAATGATTTAGATTGGAGTCCCTGGGTGTTTTTGTCACAATTTTATCTTAGTTTGATTTTTACAATTAAGCATTAAGCACTGCAGGTTTATTTGCTTAGGTAAGTGTCAGACTTCTTATTTATTTTTTTTATATTGGTCTTTTTTTTTTTTTTTTTTTTTTTTTTTTACTTTTGGCAGACTTGGTAGCATTATTTTTTTGACACTTTTCATTCTGAGATGTGTGCGAGAGAGAGATATATATCTGGTGGACTTCTCCACCCCACCCCCATTGTATTCAATGTATGAGGGTCAGCAACTCAGTTCTCAGGAACTGACAGCCAGACACCAGCACACATGATTTGATTATAGGGAAGGCTTTGTGCAGAACTAACGACACTTTTTGAAGGGCCGAATACAGAGACCTGGTGCACTACGTGCCACAAGGTCCCCCAAACAGATTCAGAATTGTCTTTCTCCTAGACCAGTTGACATCTAAGGCTATAGAACCCAGTCTGCCCTGCTATTTTCCCATATTTCGCAAAACAATATTACCAGTGAAGGAAAATTCTTACCAGAAATAGATTTTGGGAAAAAAAATATTGAAAATTTTGTCGGCATTAAATAACCTATTGAGGTTGATATGCCATAAACCAAACCAAAAAATCCAGTGTCCTTCACTTAAAAAAAAATATGGTAATTTTCACAAAACAATATAAATTTAATATAAAAAAATGCATTTGATAAATCTCTTATATTAATAATTATTAAAACTTGTGTAAGACGATAATTTTTCTTTTTCTTATTAATGTCCAGCCAAGAAAATTATTTGTGTGCTTTGAAAAAGGAAAGCCAGTGATGTCACAAAATTTATAAAACAAGTAGATAAAAACTCGTGTTGAGAGTGGATCTGCAAACTGTGAGATGTGCCGCTGTGCCACGATCAGTTTCACATCTGCTCATTGTACAGCCACACGTCTCTCCATCTCTATTTAACTTTTGAATATCATAGCTGTGAAACTGGTCAAGTTGCTCTAAATAAATATTTTTAAAGACTCCAGTTGAGTTTCAACTTTTTTCCTATATATTTTTACCTATGTCGGATATATACACCCCCCACAAAAGAAAACCCCTTATTTTCTTATGTATATAGCATTGTATTGAACAAAGACCTTTACCAAATAGTAGAAATCACATCATTTGCTGTGTTCGACAGCAGTAATAACTATAATGGATCGTATATATAACTAGAAAGGAAAGTAATGACATATTCTCGGTGTTGACTTTCTACACAACCTTAAACAAAAGGTTAGGAAGGAAGCCTCCTATTACCCCCTCCCCCATCAATACAAGAAAGCAATAAGTTGAGAAACCTATTTTCCTGAAAAACTAATTTGAGAGAAAGATTTTATAAATTTAAGCTGTTAACTGTTTGGTCAATGGAGGCTGGATATTTCCTTATAAGGCAACAACTAGGCTAATCTCAACTTTACTATTACCACTGAATCTAGTATGTCCGTGTTTTGGTCTTACAAGCAGGAAGTAGATCAATTGTCATTCTCTATTAGTTATCAGCCTTTCTCTGCCAGCTTCCTGTCACAGTAAGACTTCCTATTTCATATAAGACTGGATCAATAATCATTTACCTGTCCTGTTACTTCCCTTTTAAACTGACCGCAGCAATTAGTACTCATAACCATTGTTATTACTTATTGCAGATGTAATTCAAGATAGGTTTTTGTCTTTCTTTTTATCCCTCTCTGTTTCTCTCTCCTCTCACTTTGCCCTTCTCTCTCACTCTTTGCTCTCACTGCAATAGGAGTCTGGAAGAGGGAGAAGTAAAATTAACAGAAACAGATATTGATCTCTTTAGCTGAATTTCTATTACGTAGACAATGTAGTTGCTATGACCACTGCCTTATCTTCAACCTGTGGATTATTTCTCTGTTATGTGCCTTGTGTGTCGTCACATGTTATGAACCTTTAGATGATGAGACCAAATTGGTAATGTGGATAATTGGACAGAAAAAGATTGTATTGCAGCAATCTTTGCTGTAAACATTTTTGAAAATGAGCTTTAATAAAAATCCTCACTCATACTCACTGCTTCCAACCAAGGTATGTAGATATCTTTAAAATGAAATAAGCCGCATTATAAATATTACAACTGAAAGTCCGAAGTGTAGAGCAGCAAACAAGGCTTGAACTCTTTACAGCATTAATGGCCTGCAGGTATAATTAGCAAGGTATTGTTTGATGGCAAGAGGCCTAGGTACATGACACACATTATGATGTAATTAACATTGCTATATATATATATATATATATATATATATTATATTATTATATAGAACCACCATATAGCTTGACGTGCTTTTACCGATTGAGCCACAGAGGAGCGTTTTGGTTAGCAAGGTTGATTTTACTGTTTTTAAACTACAATTCTCCATGATTTTCTCTCGTACATTCATATCTGCTCAATGCGTATCCAAATGTAAACAACTGACATCACACATTATGAAATGGACAAAGTCCCACAATTATTTTAAGAGATTTTTTATGTTTATACGTTCTTTTTATAGATACAAATATTTAAGTTCCGTATAGGATACAGGTTCGACTCCTGTCAGAGGACGCATATTTTCTATGAAAATTTCTAAGATATTCAGGCCGGTAAATGTCGCTAGTACTGTTTATTATAAACAGAGCATTTACTTAAATATTTGTACCTATAAAAAGAATGTATAAACATAAAAAATGTCTTTTTTATATATATATATATATATATATATATATATATATAAAAACTGCTGCTTTGTGGCACCATCTCGAAAGAGGATACCCCAAGATCGCTTTAACCATTTCAAGTCTAAATTCAACTATTATCTTCCCTACATATCCCATAAACTGTACCTCTTACTCTGTAACCCTGTACCTCCTGTTAATGTTTGTTTGCTGTATGAGGGCCAGCAGCTCAGTTCTTAGAACCAAACCCCCAGACTACCCACACTTATCATTTAATTATAGTGGTGAATGCTTGTACAGAACCAAACACACTTTTTGGAAGAGCTGAATATAGACAATGGAAGCACCTTAAATGACTCCCCTTCGCTTTTAAGTTCAGTCATTCTTCTCCTAGACTGGTGGCCACCCATTGCTGGAGGGAGAGGAAATGGATTCGTACCTTTCCCAAGGATATTTGCACATAAGTGAATGTAATGAACTCACCTGGAATTTGAACTCTCCTCTCTAATCCCACAATCCATCATTCTACCATGCTTTATATATATATATATATATATATATATATATATATGGTGTTAGTAGCATAATTGTTATCAACCTGATGGGCAAGGTGGGTTCAAATCCAGGCCTGTTTTGTTAGGTTCATTGTGCCACATGACTTTGAGGAAAGGTATAAATCCATCTCTATTTTATTTCATTTTTTAATATATATATATATATATATATATTTTTTTTTTTTTTTAAGAATTTTACCCCAAGTAAGAAGGGAGTGCCACTAGTATGCAAGGAGCTACAGAGAGTGAAAGTGAGCGACAAGACTGGGTATATCGGGTGCGGGGGTTGTGAGAAAAGGATAAAAAGAGTGAATTTTAAAACTGGAGAAGGTTCCCTAATAAACCATAGTATAAGAGGGGGCAGAAAGGACCTGGGGAAGCCTGGCATTCCAAAGAAGATTGATTTTAGGCTAAGACCTGTTTCCAGGATACCTCGGCTTATAAAACTAGAAAGTATTTTTAGTCCCTTTGAGATGGATGGGGTCTCTAATCAAACGCCATAAATCTGTTATTAAATTTATTTAAATTTTATGTTTCGGTTTTCAAATTAATTTTTTTTTATTTGTTTGTTTATTTTTTTTTTAACCAGTGTTTCAAAATGTTTCTTCTAATCCGTTGGTGGGCCCACACACCACCTCCCGCTATTGGGGCACACATACCATATTGTCTAGTATTCAAAATCCTATTCTGAAGCCAGTTACAAATGCAATTTCAGTCGTACAATCAATTCAACTATTTTGAGAATCGGTTTAAAAGATAAATCAACATTGTGGTCAGGTTAAAGCCAGAAAAATTAAAAGCAACATTAAGTATAAAAATTTAACATGCCAGCTTAAATATAATTTTTACTTATATTTTGAAAGTTGTGTGTACATGAAAAAAATGTTGATTGTTCAGCCAACATATTCAGATTTCTTTCTACAGTAAAGACATTTTTTTGTTTTTTTTCGTTCTTTCTTTTTTTTTTCTTTCTTTTTTTACACATTTTATTTATTAGTTAGTTTTTATTATAATTTTTCATTTTTTTTTCTTTTAATTATTTTGGCAGCAAATTGAAGGTGGTGGGTCGGGGTCAAGAAATAACCTTATGATAGTTGAACTCTATACGCTTTCTCTCCTCTTCTTACTTCTGGAGGAATGTGTTGGTTTTCTTTTTTGTCATTTTCATTTAATTTTTTCTTTGAGGAGATACAAGCAAAACGATGGAGGGGTTGAGACTAAAGCAAAACCCTGAATAATAAAAAGTAAACATAAAAAAAAAAAATACTTTAATTTATATTACAGTGCATTTGAGATAACCTTGGAAGGCCATACTTGCATTGTCAACTGAATCATTTTACATCAGGGTGGTGGTTTTTCTGCGCCCGTGAAGGTGTTGGGGAGATGTTATTTTTATTTCTTGTTGGGAAGAGGAAGAGAAAAACAAAACTTAACCTATATCACATTGTTAATAATTAAAATTGACTACTGAGTTCAGAGGTCAACTTCCTTCTGCTAAAAACATCAACAGTACATTTTTATTGCTAAATCTTGTTTCCTTTTTAAGGGTTTGACTAAACTTGAAGGAAAGAGGTAGTGGGGGAGTCGAGTTTTGAATTAATGTCTCCTTATCACCAGACACAAATTGATAGGTATCTCCACTAATTCGCCATTCGGACTATTGTCCTCGTCTTTGTTGCCATATTTATCACAACGTTTCGGCCATTGTATGCTCTGGCCTTCTTCAGGTTGGAATGTCAAACTGAACCCTTTATTTCATTCGCTGGGGGTAGACTGTTCTAGTTCCATGTGCCATGTCTAATGGATGTCAGTTATCTGCTGTTAATTCCTCTCTCCAAGTTCTCCACCACCCTAACTAGGTATTGAACTCACACTCTTTGGGTCCTGTCACTGGATATAACTGTGTGTGAATTTCTGGGTATTATAAACCTAATGTCTTCAGCAACCATTTTTAACACGTTAAGACATTATTTAATTAGAAAATCTTTTAATGGCTTTTATGAATAATATACAAGGTGTCCATAAAGTTTGTGTACACTTTAAAAAATTTATAACTTTATTTGTATTTGCGAAATAATTTGTAAAAAGGATTAGAAAGAAGTAAATCTATATTTTTTAAGGTTTTATTGAAATTTTATTTAAGTTTCCACATGTCCTCCATCATTAGCAATACAAAGGGTAATACGATTTTGCAGTTCACAGAAAACATTTGCCAACTGATTTACAGTAATGCCTGAAATCACATTAGTTATTTTAGCTATACTTAAAACTAGGTACATTAAACTTTATAACATTTTTTACAGATTATTTCTATCGCAAATAGAAATAAAGTTATAAATCTTTTAAAGTGCACACAAACTTTATGGACACCCTGTATGTTAAGGACAATTTTTACAAGTATTATTTTTCTTTTTCTTTTAATTTTAAATATAAAATTTGATAAAGTTGTTAAATCTTTTAAAATTAAGTTTTAATCAGTTCCATTTAGGGAATGCGGTTATTAATTAAATCCATCTTTAGAGGTCATAATTTGAAAGCTTATTACAATCTAAGAAACAACATATTTTAAAAATAATTTTAAACTGTTTTTGAGTGTACATAAAAAAGTTTTCCTTTCAAATATATGGATTGTTTTTTGTTTTTTTTTTTGTTTTTGTTTTTTCCTCTCATGGCAATAAACTGCTGTCAACACGTGTTGAATTTTCAGTTGACTTTGACCCACAAACATTGTTGCATTTTAAAGTTTTTTGTTTTTTTTTAAATAATTGTTTTTCAGTGAGAGATATACTGAAATTATTAATTTTCTTTTTTTAGTTTCAATTCTAGGGATGCAAACAAAACAAACATTAAAAATAAGAAAAATTAAAAATTAACACCTGCACAACAAAAAAAAAAAAAAATTCTTACAAATGACAGAGGTACCTATTTTATGGTATCATTTTTAATTATTGATTTTTATCAGTTGTGAAACTTTTTCATAACCGAGATATAAAAATTAATAATAAATAAAAATAATACCATAAGATTTCATAAGAGATGTATATAAAAATTAGCTACCTCAAGTCTCTTATTAAATTTTATCTCACTCTCAGTTATGAAATTTTTGATTTTATTGTTAGCATTTTAAATTTTATTTTTCCAAAAATCATCTTCAAACATAAAGCTCTAAAGCTAAAGTACTTTAAAAAAATTTTAATAAAATATTAGATTGTAGCGGACCACTGGGGTGAAGATGTGAAGAGATATCAGAAGGTTCAAATTTCCTGCTAGCCGGTCCAGCTTAATGGGAATGTTGGACTTTAATTAAGTCCAAAGAAGACAAAGAAAACAAACAAGACCGATATACATGGGTAAACAAATATATATTAATACACAGACATGAACAGTTACATAGTGTTTGTATGGAGAAATTATGTGTGTGTGTTGTGAGTGTTTGTACGTACATGTATTGCTCTTAGCGTGTTCCCAGAATTTGGGAAACGCTGTATCTGTGAGAGGTCACATATTGGCCTAAGTGAAAAAGAGAGAGATTTTACCTCACCTCTGCGCAAGGTGGCGGCCCAAGGCCTGAGTTGGAAAAAAGAGAGAGAGACGATGGTTCAGCCAGTATTTATAGCCAGGGGAGAGACCCCTGTTGAAGGATTATGGGACTGAGGAGGAGATAACTGTGACAGGATTGTTGAAAGTATTTAATTTTTAAGAATTACTGTGTAGTTAAATAAGTTAGTTTACTTAAGATTCGAAAAAATGACATCACTTCTGTTTTCCCGTCTGATAACTTCCCCTGACCTAAGCTGTCATTGATTTAATTTAACTGTCTGTTAACACCCCCAGAATGAGCCACTGCAGTTAAGACATGCTTTTTAATAGTGTTCTGCTGGTGCAAGAAAAACGAGATTTTTTTTTTTTTTTTTTTTTTTTAATCAAAATTTCGAATGTTCCAAAAAAAAAAATAAAAAAATATTTTGGCCTTTCCTCTTAATAATAACAAAGAGACGATAAATTAATTTCATCCAATTTGGGACCTTTTTTCATCTCTTTCGGTGAATTAGTGGAGATACCTGGTATAGTATTCTTATATCTTGCCTTATTTCCTGGAGTTCACATTCTGATCTAGGTTTCAGTGCAGGTATATCAGTTAGGATTTGAGATCCTTACAATGAATATTCTAGCAAGATAAAGGGATCTTCTATAGTTGGATTTTACAAGCAAGTGGTTGCCATGGAAATATCAATATCCGTGAACTGATAAGTTTGCAATGTCGCATCCATGGGAGAGAAGCAGTTGAGGTGTGTTAGCAAAGCTAGGAATAAGAACAGCTTACACTGTCGGACTAAAGATTTTTGGCAGAATTTCTCGGATCAATTTTTGTTTTTATGGTTACGCAATGATTTTTGGCTGATGTGACCTTGACCATTAGGTGTAAGTTTAACGTGTCCTGTGATCATCAAATTCTCCAAGTCTTTCCTCATTATTTGTTCCAGAAACTTTCAGCTGTTTTCTTTCTGATAAGCAGAAATGTTTTTGTTTTTTTCCTATTTTCTTTAACTTTCTTCTTGATTACATACTCTGTCCAGCATCTTTCTATAGAACCACATCACTGTTCTCTCAAGTTTCCTCTTCATCTGTGTGGAAATTGTCTGCCATTCACTACCATGTAAGAGAGTTGACATGACATAACAATTCAGCACTCTTTTCTTTATTTCTGATGACATTTTTAATAGTCTTAATTCTGATTTTCTGTTTGTTTTTTTTTTTTTTTTGTTTTTTCCAGGGGCTGGTGCTTTTCAGAAGCCGGGAAGGCATTAAGCCAATAAGATAAACTAAAAAAAAAAAAAACGAAACAAAAAAACAAGACTTATTTAATCAAAAACCAAATTTTCACAAACTGGGAGAAACTTAAACTGGATTCAAGAAGATGTTGCTCGTGAAAGACAAGGATCCTACGTGAATTTTTATTCTCAGTGCCAACAAAAGACTGTTCTAATTTATTTGTTTTAAGGAAAACTTAGTCTCTAGCTTTCATTCATTCTTTTTTTTTTTTTTTAATTTTTTTATCCCCCCCCCGGCTGAAACATAGAAACATTAGAATTTAAAATTAAAAAAAAAAACCCAATAAAATTATTAAGAAGGTGGCTGTGTGGTTACACAACTCCCTGAGCTCCTACCCCACCCTTCTCTCCCCACCCACCACTAATAGCAAAAAAATAAAATAATTTCCTCTTTTCTCTTCTCTTAATATTTTTTTTTAATTTTTTTTTTTTTTATTTATTTATTAATGGCTCCATATTGTTATTCTATATTCTACCCCCACCACCACTCTTGTTTTGGTTTAAAATAGTTTTTAACCCTGTAGTTTTTCCCGATCAGTCATATGAAACGTAAAGACGAACGCAGACCTCTTCTGTTGACATTTTCGGACAACCACCGGAAGATGCTACAGGAAATTCGGGATAACTTAAGTCACCTTCAACGAAATCAGAATGAGTTGACACAAAGCACTCCGGATTTACTGGACAAAAGCGGTAATGTAAAAACCACACGGACGGATTACCATCAAAAAGCGTTGGCGGAGATTCGAAAAAGTCTCAAGCCATATGCCAACAGTGACGCTGCCACTGTTGTGGTTCACTATGGTGTCGATGTGGATAGTTCTAACTCTCAGGGCAACAAACAAGTACAGACAACTCATATTTCTGTTGGCTACGATGAGGTAAGTCTAATTACTTTGCGTATATCTCCAGGTGTATATCATTTTCCTATCTAGGACCCACCGTATCATGTACACTGTTGATTCATTCTTTTCTATTTCATTTATAAGTTCCCCTCTGCCAGCTTCTCCTCAACCCCAGATCTGTTGCATTGTGGAACAGACTCCCAAGAGGATACTTCCCTGATCCCTGTGATCTTGGCCTTTTCAAGTTGTGGGTCATCTACTATCTATCCTACATATCTTCATAATAGCACCCCTAGGTCCCTCCTATGCTCTTACAATATCCTCATTTTATATTGTTCTACCTTGGGTGACTCTTGGGTCTTAAGTTACAGTAAAGGGAAAGAAATTATTTTTTATTGCAATTTTAAGCACTGAAGATAAAAATAATTGAAAATGAAAAGAAATTCCATACTTCCTATCAGGTAAGACAGAATATTGCTTTAAAAATCTCCAGCGGTCCAAAAGCATGATTGGTATCCATGCTTATTTATGAAATTAGCCCCAAAATAACTCCAGAATGAAAAAAATGTGTATTACAGAGAAGATTTTTAAAGTTTTTGTAATATTATATATATATATATATATATATATAAGCAAATATGTGGATGTAGATCTGACGGTATGATGAAAATGTGGAAAAGACAAAGCAAAATCCGGATATGAGTTTACTGTTTTTTATTTATTTTTTTGTTTTTCTGTCAACCATCTTCAGGACATGGTTAATGGAGACATATTTATATTAAATTTAAGTTAAAATGAAGAGACGATAGATACAGGACTAGTGAATTTCAGTTTTTCTGTTTCTGACTAGTCCTGTATCTATCGTCTCTTCATTTTAACTTAAATTTAATATAAATATGTCTCCATTAACCATGTCCTGAAGATGGTCTATTAGACCGAAACGTCTGACGTTGACAGAAAAACAAAATAAAAAACAGTAAACTCATATATTCGGATTTTGCTTTGTCTTTGCCACATTTTCATCATATATACAATTTCTCAGAGTTAACCTGTAGAAAAAGACAATAGGAAAACTGTAATAGTTGCTGACGCGTTTTGTCCGATGTGGGCTTTTCCAAGGCAAAAATGAAATGACTGTATTAAACAAAGTAACTAATAATAATAAAACAAAATGTCCTTAGCAACTGGAAGAATTTAGAGAACGCTATTTTCATACTGTTAACTGAAAAACGATATCTCCACACGTGACAGTAATTGACGTAATTTTCAGTTAACAATATGAAAATAGCATTCTCTAAATTCTTCCAGTTGCTAAGGACATTTTGTTTTATTATTATTAGTTACTTTGTTTAATAAATTCATTTTTGCTTTGAAAAAGTCCACATTGGACGAAATGCGTCAGCAACTATTACAGTTTTCCTATCGTCTTTATATATATATATATATGAAAGGGAAAATACCAATTTTGGTGTGAAAATTTACATTAAGGATTGATAACAAAATGAAGATTTGAAGGATGAAAATATCTGCTGACATGTTATCAGATTGCTAGAAGGTCAGAGGTATACAAGAATAAAATATGGAATCTCTTACATTACATGCATTTCTCTGAATGGCTCAAAGAAATGACTTCATCACTTCTCTTCTATTAAGTCTGACTATTTTAAGAAACTAAAGTCTTCATTTTAGGATTCTAGAAGACTTCAATATTTGCAACAAGCAATTTGCAATATAACATTTGTAGCTGTCAATGATCGTAATAAATTGAGAGAAATTATCTTCTATTACCATATCAAATTGCTGTATTGTTGACAATATACCTGAAAGGAGTAGACTTAGTAAATTCTTTATGTGATTTTAGTAATCCATTGGCTCTGCCGATCTATGTCAGCTATGGATGTATTATTTCTTTTTATTTAATGTTATTTAATTCCAGTTAAATATTTCCATTTGTTGTTGTTAACTTTTAATCTCGGGGTGATAGGATCTGCTGATAGCTGCTAAAATTTCACGTTATGATGAAGTGTCTTGTTTCGTGAAGAGTAACATGACTTCAATCAATAATACTGCTTTTGTTCTTTTGTTGAGTTTTAAATAAAGTTTTAGCACCTGAAAGGTGGCAATGGTTGTAAAACTGATCTTTCAGATCATGAAAGAAGATAACAGGAATTGAATTAACCCAAGAAAAGTAGTCGCTTTGTTTATTGAAAACTGAAATTGAGAAAGCATTTTTTTATATTTAATAATGGCTGGCTACTCGCTTCTGAGTATGCCTGTCAGCTAGTCAATCCTTATTGCAGATACTTGCTCAGGCACATTAGTTTGACACACACAGAAACAACCTCTGGTTTATACTGCAATTCTACAAATATATCTGTAAAATGTACTTGGGGAATATAATATATATATTTTTTAAATGTTTTTTTTTCGTCATGGTATCCTAATTTTTTAGCAAATCAGTGGAGGTACCTACCCCACTTTGTTGGTGAAGGATCTCCTTTTTCTTTTTTCTTTTTTTTCCCTCCTTAGAAACGAGCATGTATTTAATTATTTAATGTCAGTCCTCCTATATTAAAGTTGATGCTGGACAATCTGATTACCGATGATTGAGGCAACAGAATGCTGAGAATAACATGAACTGAGATAATTGAAATTTCTAGGGTGCATGATGAGGAAAGAGGGCTTAGAAAATTTGTCACTCATAGGACCTACTAAATGTATATGAAATAGAGGAAAGCAGTGCATAACCTACCTAACGAGTTTGTTTAAATGGTTGACAGAACAGGGATTAGGATAGAGAGTAAAAAGACAAACTTTATTAAGAACTACAAAGACAGGAAATTGTGGAGAACCAGGATGGCCCATGTCCTGAAAGGTAACAGTACATAGAAGACGCATCAATCATCAAATCCGTGTTTCCATCTCTTCTCAGTTGATCTATTATTGTTGCCAATGAAACAACAGAATGAATACTTTCTTTCTGAGTGTGATGACTTCCATTCCTTTTAAAAAAAAAAGTTGTGGATATTTAGTTTTTAGCTAACACAGGTCCAACCACACATTTCCTGAATTTTTATGGGATTGGAACAGGATGTAAGAATTATTGGTTATTTATAATTTGAATGAAATAAAAAAAAAAAAAAAAATATATTTATTAAATGTATTAAACAATAAGATTTTTTGTTGACTTTTATTGTTTGTAGAGTGAGGTATATCTGGTAGAAGTGTCTGTAGATGTTTTTTTTTCTGCCCACCTTTCATAAACACACAAACTTTATAATTTTATAATGCATGTAGGGATTCATTAAAAACTGAGTATATATTATGAAAAAATGCTCCAAACTTTATA
Organism: Acanthosepion esculentum; assembly: GCA_964036315.1. Taxonomy (NCBI): domain Eukaryota; kingdom Metazoa; phylum Mollusca; class Cephalopoda; order Sepiida; family Sepiidae; genus Acanthosepion; species Acanthosepion esculentum. The sequence goes on along the minus strand of OZ038490.1, from coordinate 110,570,783 downwards.
AAAACAAAGTTTTAATGTCAAAATCTTTAAGAGACCAAAGAATTTTTTGATTATTAATTTTATTTTATTTTCTTATTTAAGGTGTTCAAAATTTTTGGTTAGAAATCTCTCCCCCCACCACTGCATCAGTAGATAACCATAGATTAGTACAGGAAATTTTAGCATCTTTTTGCAGTGAAAAAACATTCATCTAGAAATTCTTGCAAAAATCAAATACAGTGTAACCCGGATATAAGAGAGTTGTTGGGACCGGAGAAGAAGTCTCTTGTATCAGTTTCTCTTGTATCCGAGTTTGGTCTATTATATATACATTAAAACAGGCTCTAATTTGGGACCAGAGAAAATCTCTCTTATATCTGGGTCACACTGTAATTGTAGGATTTTAATGAAACTTCCAGGACTTGTTCACAAATGTAATTATTTTAGAAAATCTTGAATCTTTTTTTTAAAAATTCTAATAATAAAGTTTTAAATATTATAGCAATTCAACGTCCCCACTCTACTAAGGAAAATTTTGATTTTTTTTTTTTTTTTTTTTTTTTTGCCAATTTTTGTAATGGGCAACTCTATATGACATTATCGGAAAATAAAAGCAGTAAATATAGTAAATTTAAAGCCAAATTACATAGATGCAGATTACAATGAATATTTTATTAAAGTTATAAAATTACTGGGTAATTAAATAATAATAAAAAAGAAAGAATTCACATTATATTTGTCAACTAATTTTTACAGATATGTCCACCCCCATAAAAAAAAAATTTGGTTTCCCAAACATCATGCTGTCAATAGAGCTGTTAATGCCTCATAAATACACCCACTTTTGTTAAATGCTTTTCTGTGATATTAGAAACTAAAATTAAGTAATACTTATTTCAAATCAGATTGACTAAATTGTAAAACAGCTGATATTCCTCAAATAAAATTTAAGTATATATTATTTTTTTTTTTTTTTCTCTTTTTTCTTAAATGAAGTGAATTATGTTGTGCTAAAATAATTGTAAATATGGCTAAAATTGGTGATTTGTTTTTTTTTTTTCCACATTTCAATCAATTTAAATTAGTTTTGAAATAGAACAAATTTTGCTTATTAGAAATATTAAATTTAATCTATTAATCTTCTAGAACGAATTTTCACCTTATTTAAATACCTTTTATTCATTAGGTATTGCTTTTTGTCCACAAATGGATGTCTTAAAGACACTTTCACTATATTATGCTCTACGAATTTTAGAAAGTAAGCATTGAAAGTGCAACAAAAAAAACCCAAAAACACATTCAGAAGATTTACTTGGATTATGTTCCAGCTCTTCTGGACGACCTTTGATCATTGATGAAGACTCTCTGCTTGCTATCATGAAGAATGAAGAGAAGATTTTGACGGTACATATTGTTAATAGTTATAAAATCGTTATCTCAACTGCCTTTCGCCACTTGAATAGACTTTGGTTCAAGATGTTTTTTTTGTTTTTTTTATAATAAAAAGAATTCTGTTGTGCTCAGTTATGTCAATATAAACGATTTCATCGATTTTTTTTTTTTTTTTTTTTTTTTTTTTTTTTTTTTTATCAGAAAAAAAATATTCCAATCAATTTAAATTCCGTTTGAAATAGAACAAAGTATTTTGCTTATTGGAAATATTAAATTCAATCTATGAGCCTGAAATTAAAAATGCTTCAAGAAAAAATTTTTTTTTTCTTTTTTTTTTTTTTTTTTTTTTTAATTCATTTTAAAACATGGGTACCTGCCTATATATAGTGAGCAAATGAGAAACATTCCGTGTCAGATCTGGACCCGTAATCATGAAATTTTGGATTTTTGAGTTTCATTACTGTGGTGTTTTTTTGGGTGGGGGGGTTATGATAATGATTTTTATAACTTGAAAATAAATTTGGGAATAATTGAAATTAATTGCGAAAATCACCCATGAAATAAAAATAATTGTTTGTACGGAATGTAAGGGCTTACATATATCAAATATTGCCTTTTTAAATTCCGTGGCGCCAGAAGAATTATCGTTGAACTTTTTTAAAAGTAAGCTTAAATGTTAATACAATACTTAAATGCAGCGATCAACTTTTGAGTTCTTTTTGTAGTTTATTGTTGCCTATAACATCTACTCCACTCTACCTATTGTGATGAGGGCCCAATCGGGAGTCCTCCGCAAGAGCTAGCATAAATGACACCCAATATGGCAGCTTTTAAGCTAGTGTACACACACACACACACATGTATGTACGTACGCATGGTGCGATAGATAAATTGTCTAAATTACACAAAAAAATAAACTTATTAGTGTGCTGAGAAAATCTCTGGCAGTGGAGTGGGTGTATGTTGTATACGTTTTCTTTTCTCTCCCCCCTTCTCTTTACCCTCTTGAAAATATGTAAACTACTTGACATTTGGTTTCAATTAATCATCATCATCAGTCATAAAATTTTAAAACTTAATTTGACGCAATAAATGTAATTAAAATGTAAATATTTCTGGTGGCAGTTACAGGTTGGGTGTCGGAGGGGGGGGGTTAAAATTAAAAACCAAATTTTTTTTATTTTCACTTTAAATCTGTTTTAGCATGTTCTGTGTCTGGTGTATATTGAAAATTTAGAGCAAATGACTTTTGTTAATAGAAATTAAGATTAACCTTAATGACAAGATAAGACTATTGTAGTTGTTTCTAAACTTGAAATCACAAAAAATTCTTTTCTTTCTTTTAAGACAAATTTATTTTCATACTGATTATATGCCAATAAGCTTGAAACAACGTAAGTCTTCACACAAATATAAGTGCAATGATATAGGTTACTTGACAATAAGGGATGAAAATATATATTTAATCGAACGGTTAATAAAATTTGAGGAATAAAAACCCAAAAGAATGATAACAATATTGGCAATAAGATTGATGACATTATATATTAGCCTTTTGATTAAATTGAAGCATGAGATTTTGAAGTTGGAATTTTCGGACATACCTGTGTCTTTTTTTTTTTCAAAGAGACAAAGACTAAACAAAGTGAGATTTGCTCTTCCAAGGAATGCTGTTGGTTGGTCTCCCTGTGGAAATTATATTCTCTGAATAAACCCACATCTCCGTTTAATCCCTCAATGTGTGTTTTTATTTTGAAAATATATTCCAGCTCTGATCTGTGTCTTGTCAGTTGTTGAATGAAGACTCTAAAATCATACATTTGATGTCATCAATGCTATGAAACGGTTGGTTGAAGTGTGCTGTGACAGGGAAATTGTTGTTGCCTTTGATGGTTGTTGTTTGTTTTGTTTTTTTATGATTATTGAACTAAAGACAGAATTCCATGCCTGTTTCTCCTTTTTTTTGCATTTATGCCAGAAAAGTAAATATAAGATTTGAACTTTTGTTTTTATTATATTATTTGGCAGTGATGTATATTTTCTTCCAACAAGCCATGTGTAAATTTGTCATTCAGAAACTTTAATTCCCTGTGGTTCTTACAAGTTGTTTTCTCCAATTTCATCTGAATTTAAAAAAAAAAAAGAGGCAATTTCATAAATTACAACTCTTGCTTCAAACTCATAAAATGCTTTTTTTAAAATTTTAAGCAAAAGACATAATTGATAATTTTCAGAATAGAAGCTTCAGTTATGTATCCAAACAAATTACAATTAATTTATTTCTTAGAAACCTCACCTAAAAATTAGCCTTAGAATGTTTTCTAAATTCTATCTCTCTCAAAATTCACCCAAAACAAGGTTCAAGAGCCACTCAGGGTGAGATGTGTATTGAATGAGGTGTGTAATATAAGAAGGTAGTAAGTGAAGATCATAAGGCTGAAGAGAAAAAATAACACCTGACCCTTGACCTGAAGAGGTTAAGATTGTTGTGTTCAAGGAAGCATCTACATGGAAGTCTATTCTAAAAAAAGAAAGAAATGACCATTCTTTGGAAAAAGCTCTTAAAGTGGAATTTTCTCCTTACAATTGGAATTCAGAGTAAATGACATTGATTTGATTATGTAGAAGTAACGACTGATGCAGTTAAAGAGTTCATATTTGTGTTAAATAAATTGGTTAGAATTGAAGTTTAGGAAAATGTTAGTATTTGCCAGATAAAAAGGTAAGAAATTTGAAAATGGTTAAAATTTAACTATTTCTCATGAATTTGGGGGTTGGGGAATCAAATTTAAAACACTTTATGGCATGAAAATTTAGAAGCTGCAGACCCCCCACTCATCCTCCATTTTAAAAAGAAAAAAAACGCGTTTTCTTTATTAAAAATCATTTGGTTAGAATAGAATGTTTGGATGCCTCATTATGGTATCATGGTCTTCAAGCTGGATCATTAGTAATGGGTTCAATCCTCACTTGGTGTTCAGTATATGTAACCTTATGCCAAAATTAAGCTACACATAGTCTTATTTTATTTATTTAATATTGATAGGAAAGACTAAATGGAACTACCCTTTTAGAGTTTCTGGTGTCGTAAATCAGTTTTGGATCAAGAAAATTCTTGAGAACAATTTTTCAAGATTAACTGAAACAGAACATTTTTTTTTATTTTTACTTACTTATTTATTTTATTTTTTTACTTTTTTGAATGAAAATATTTTTTATTTAGAATCTGTAAATTTATTTTTGGTATTATTTACATTCAGACTAATGTCCTCATCTTTGTCATCACAATGTTTCGGCCCGTTGTGCTATCTGGCCTTCATCAGGGGCTTGTCAAAAAATTTCAAACTGTTTTAGATATGTTATTTCAACCATTCTCTCTCTCTCTCAATATTTTGTCTGTTTCTTTTGTGATGCCAACAAATACTTGTTGTCACTTTCATAAGGATAGTTGCAGTAGATTTTGTAATTGCAGATACAACTATAGTACACCATTGGACAATGCTGGTGTCAGATGCCTTCGAATATCACTCACACTAATAGTACTTGCTCGATAATACCCGCTCGAATAATGATCCAAAAAGAGAAATACTATAGTAACTAGAGTAGAGAATAGTGAGAAATAGCGATCCGAATAGTAATAAAGGATAGACTAGAAATGGTGATCAATCTAGACGTCACATGATTTCCTATATTTGTGTTTTCTCTATGGTCACGTGATCCACTTAATTCAATAATGGGATCACCTGTGTTTGCTCACTGGCGATCTATGTTCACATGCAAATGTTGGCAGCAACACTTTATTTCTATATAACGGTTTCATTCTCTGATTTTTAGTCCAGACTCTCGAACTAGAAATAAGGCTTTTAAGTTTTCAACAAATTAAGTATTTCCTTCAAATGGAAGATAGGAGGTTTCCAAAGAAAAACAAAATGATTACTTTTCTGTGCTGAAAATTTAAAAGTTGTTTAAGAGTCGTTTAAAGTGGAAATAATATTTCAACTATATGCCCTTATATTGTCTGTGAGTGTTCATATAATCAGACTCTCTTCCATCCATGTTGTTCCTATAAATTTTTCCTGCCAATTTATTCTACAATCGTTATATAAATTTATAGACCATGTTTTCCCCAAGTATTTTTCTTTCTCAATGGAAATGTTACTTACCCACTCGTATATTCACAAACTAAGATATAGATAGCCAAGACCTTAGCTTTTGTCCCCCAATAAATATCAGGGCTTAGAGATGTGTGGTGTATACAGCTTTGAATTAACTCATTTGTCATTGTCCTGAAAGTACCTGTGCTGGTTGGGTTGATGTCTATGGGTAGTGGCAGGTATTTGTGTACTTGTCCACGCCTTAGAAAACCCATCTACTCAGTCCTTCAATCAGTGTCTGTCAATGTGTCATCATCAACCGTCATTTGTGGAGACAGATTTTTTATTGATTTCTGTACAAATTCAACAGCTAAAATTTATTGATGATTAATGCACACAATGTACCCAACCAATTCAAGCCAGTACATTATTTGGATAATGATCTAGTTAAGGCAGTGAACACTTTTTTTTTTTTTTTTTTTGTTTTTTTTTTTTTTTTTAAAGATCATCAGCTGCAGGCATGTACATCAAATATCAACAATAATTTTTCTTTCATTGTTTCTCAATAAGATTCATTTTAGCTTTACATTTTTATTACTTTTCCGTTTCCGTTCCTCTTTCTGTACTAAAAAACATCATTCATAGATAATATCTGTTCTTGGTAAGATAAGCTACATCCAACATCAAAGCCTCTGATCAGGAGTTTTTGAGGAGCATGGAACCACCACTGAATTGCTGGTGTTCCCAGCTCCATCTTGACCCGGTGTGGTAGCACCTGTTGGAGTCCCAGCTATGGGCAAATAGACCCCAAACTGGGGTCAAAACATTATGAAAGTGTAAAAGTAGGTTTTAATACCAGCAATAAATTTTTTGAAAAAATATGACCAACAATGAATTTTTGAAGAAAAAATATTACCGGCAATACATTTTTGTATGGAGGGAAAAATATTACCAGCAATAAAAAATCTTGTCCACATTAAATAACCGATTGAGGTTGAAATGCTGTAAACCAAACTAAATGATAGATAATATAGGTAATAAGTAAATATTAAAAATAATATCTTTTTAATTGAATTGATTGAGAACTTGTCATCATTAATGGGCAAAGGTGTGTTCGATAAGCAGTAGCTGGGACATTAATATTTAATTGGAAATTGGTTATTTTTTAGTCATAAGTCACCATGATTTAATAATCGATCACCTGGATTGTTCTATCGACTATCAATATTGACCAATTTGGGAATTCCTGACTTTAGTTAAAATTAATATTTTTCTATGAAAATGTAATTTTCAGATCTATTTCGATTGGTTTTTATGAAAATGACCTTTATTTCTTTGGGTGTTTTTAATTTTTGAGAAGTTGTAAAATAGAAGCAATCGAAATGACTCTTAAAGTGAGGTTCAATTTTCAATGCTAAACCGGACTATGGCTTTGTGTCCGCATGAAATCATTGTTATCAACTGGCTTGAAAAAATGTGAGCCGATATGCAGGAAAAATAACGATTTAGTCTACAGTTGGAACAGGTTAGATTATAATAGAGAACCTCTGAATACTTTGGTTTTGGGCTGACTTTGTTTAGCAGTTTCATAATATTAATGAAGTTGAGAGAGCAACCCTCACGAAGTGTTAAATCCAAGATATTAAGATTAATTGAATTTTTGGGTGGCAAATAATTTACTATGTAAAAACTTGGTTTAATTCCTACTGATTTTTGTTTTACTTTCTCAAGACCTTTCTCGGAAATTGGAGGCAAATTAATATAACTCTGGACATGCATAAGTAAATGCAACAATTAAGACACGGAAGGTCCTATTCAGTATTATTATACATAATCTTGTAAATTAAATACCCGCTTTAAAGACACCTTGCTAGCTTAAAAATTTTTTTGGGGGGGGTGAAGAAGTTCCTGAAAAAAAAATGTCATGTTCATAAAGTATAACAAAATCAGAAAAATAAATTTTCGTAAAAACATTTTAGCTTAACTGAATCTTTACTAAAACACAGTTCTAAACAGTTAAATTCCTGATGTGTATTCAAATTTTTTTTTTATTTAAAGAACTGACAATTTTAATAAGTGAAAACGCTTAATTCTTAACCCACGTCTTAAATGCTAACGTACACTTTTGTATAACATGGACACTTTAGAAAAAAAATTAACTTTTTGTTTCTTGAGGCATTAAAAGAAAAAAAATCTACTTTGAACCAGGCGTATAAAAAAGAATCTGGTACACTAATTTGTTGTTTGCAGGGCTTATAGCACATACTACCTATGAACCAGGCAGTGCGTTATGACCCTCACTATCTTATCAACATTTGCTTTTTACTACCTACATTTAAACACATTACAAAATAAGTTAAAAATTGAACTAAGCACAACTGACTATTAAAGGATGGAAAATTTTCGCAGATTTTGACATCATTCTGGATTGTTGTTTTTTTGTTTGTTTTTGTTTTCTTTGTTCAAATCCATAAATTAGTTTGGTGCATGCTAGATCTAAAAAAAAAAAAATTTTTTTAAATCCATAATGTTGAATGTGTTAAAATGCAATTTTTTAACAAGAAATATTTCAAGTTGCTGTTAAAAATTACCGCGAAACATTGTTGATTTATTTAAGATGTAATGATCTATTATGACATGTCTCTAATTTGTATTTAGATACATTGTATTTAGATACATTGTATTTAGATACATTGTATTTAGATACATTGTATTTAGATACATTGTATTTAGATACATTGTATTTAGATACATTGTATTTAGATACATTGTATTTAGATACATTGTATTTAGATACATTGTATTTAGATACATTGTATTTAGATACATTGTATTTATTTTCAATTTTTCTAGTGGAATTGTTCACCTATATTGCATATTATCTATTATTGTGCATAATTAGGTTACATTAAAATTTGTATTTTATATGAATACTAATTTGTGAAAATTGATGTCCAGTAGCGAGGCTCAGTATCGTAGATTGGGGGGGGGGGTATCGTGTTCAGGAGAGTCCCCCAACCCTGTATATAGTCAACGATTTTAGCCAACACATGTGCTATTGTCATGATGTTAATTCTTCTAATTCTGCTACACATTGTTTTTCTTATGAGCAGTTAGGAAAATAGGAGAATGAAAAAGAAAATAAATGACTTAAAAAAAAAAAAAGAAAACAGAAAGGAGGAAAAGACAAAGAGGGGGACAAGAATGGAAAAGAGTGTGGGGGGGAATGAAATTGGGAGTAGTATGAAGGGGAAATGGAAAGAAAATCTACAAAAAAAAAAAAAAAAAAAACACTATATAAAATTCACTCTTTATATCCATACTGTTAAATGTGTTAAAATTATTCAACTTTTGAACAAGGAAAAACTCGAATGTTAAAAACTGCTTCGAAAGATTGGGGCTTTCTTTTGTCCACCCTTGCCATTATTGAGTGAGCCACTTGATTATGCTTACTGACAGAATACAATGGACACTCTTATTTTTCTGTGGGTGGCCAGGTCCTAACATTTTATTTTTATTTTTTTATTTTGAATGTTTGGACTTGTTTTATTTTCATCATTGGGTTCATTTCCTCTCTATTTATTTCGTGCCATTTACTTTTGTAACAAAAACAACAAACAAACAAAAAAAAATAAACAGTTCGTATATTATCAAACTTTTATGTCATGGATATTTTAGTAGGATCTCTGTGAATATGTGGTATTATGGTATATGTTTGATCAAATGGTGATGGATGAGTTCTTGTGGTGAGACTAAATTGAATGAATGGGTCACAAATCAGATTAGCTAGGATTAGGGTAGTCAGTGTTGACCAGCCTCATCCTAAAATTGTAATTATAATCATTGTATTTATTTAAAATTTTTCCGGTCATTCACCTATATTGCATACTGGCAGTATAACCCATCTTCAACTGGGTCTTTCATTACTAGGAATTTTTGCTGTTCAATTGGAGCAGTTTAATTTAAAGTCAGCCCACCCGAAAATCAATATTAGTAACAGCAATTGGGTACAACTGAGGCACATCCCCAAATGGGATTGGGGGGTTAACATTTTGAATGGAGGGTGGCCCTGAAGCCAATTTCGCATTCTCAATCTTGTTTCAGCCTCACACTCAGCAGCTGTTGAAAAGGCATTTCTCCTCAGCCATTGAGTCCTTTGATCATCATTTTCAGACTCGCGTGCAAAGGTATTCAGATGAAAACCGTGGAAACACATAAACAACATCCGATCTCACATGCACATTTTGAGAATTATAGATGTAGATTATAATAATTTAAATCATTTATTTTTATTAAAGTTTTTATGAAAAATATATATCCAAGAACAGATAGTAAAACGTTGCTGAGATAATGGACAGGAAGTAGTAGAGAGCCATTGTCGCCAACAATTTGGACTCCAAAAAAAAAATTTAATCGAAATCGGATGAAAACTGTGGGAACATAAACAACATTCGATCAGACACACATACACATTTTGAGAATTATATATAGATATAGATAAGCTTTTATTGTACCTAATTAGGTTACAATAAAATTTGTATTTTATATGAATGACAATATGTAGTAAAGTGGTTGGCTTGTATCATAGATTTTTTGGAACCCTTGCACTGGTCGTGGTTGTTTTCTGAGTCTGTAAAACAAAACTATTCTGTTTGCAGTCGACCTATTCAATGTCACCATGAGAAAGACATTTACTTTTATTACGCCTAAAACACTAAATAGTAATTTGTAAAGCCGATGCAGAATATTTTCCAAATACATTTATGTCCTACGAGATCCCAAAACGGTTCTTTTTTGTTTTTTTGTTTTTTTTTAAGAACAAAAAGATCTGAATCTGCAGAAGGAAAATGGAACGTGGAAACTGCAGCTTTGATGGGTTTCCTCTCCATAAAAGAATAACGATACTTAATAGACCGTGCAAATGCCACAAGGAGTGATGAGTTTGTGCGACTGAAAGAGAGAGACCCCCCCCCTCCAACAACAACGAGTCAAATGAGCGAGTGTGGGGGAGGAGGGGAGGAAGAAAAGAGTGAGAACAACTCGCTTGGCAACAAGTTCAGTTGTGAGAAAGGCCCAGCCGACAAGTGGGATGTCAGCCAGCCGGCAAGTCACTGTACATTCCAAAGTTAACGAATAGCTTCAGGTAGCAGAAGTGGGGGCTGGGGAGTAATGCAGAATAAATAAAATAAACAAGAGTGTAAAACGAAAATAAATAAAATAAAAAAATGTAAAATAAAAAAAGAAAATAAATAAATAAAAATGTTGCAGATTGCGAACAGGTGAGTCATAGAAAGTTCTGTAAAGAGATATACCAGCAAGAATGAAAGAAAGGTGGAACAAAAAAAAAAAGATAATGGAGGGGAAGGGTCAGAGAAAAGAGTTAAGTGACGGTGAGGGAAATGGGCTTTAAGTATGTATACATATATATTTATAAATAAGAAAAAAAAAATTAAAAAATAGATTGGGGGGGTAGGAAGAAATTGCAGTCATTCCCTTTTTTTCCACTCCACCCCCCCCCAATCCTTCCTTCCAAAGAATTAACAAGACACAAGGTGACTTATAGTAATGCACGGAACAAATATCATTATAAAAAATGTATTTTCTAATTACTACAAACAAATGTGGTGGGAGTAGATACGAAAAAAAAAGTTATTTTTCACCAAAAATGTGTTTTTTAAATCATTTGCTAATCCTGGACAAGATCAAATCTTTTTTACTCTTTCCAAGGTATTTAAAAAAAAAAAAAAAATTCGATGAAGCTTCTCTTTCTTTTTTTTTTTTTTTCTTTTTTTTTTTCTTTGTATAAACACCTACCTTTCATCATTGTGTGTAAGGGAGTTGCTCAATTGATAGAGATGTTAATGAAATGACTCTTTTTACAGACAAATAGAAAAATAAAATAGGTAAGTGGTAGGTTTTAATCGGCACAGATTTAGTTAGGCACAAGGCTACACTTCTGTGAGGACCGAACTATCTTACTAAAAACAACCCTAATTTCACTTGTAGCAAGGTCATCAGTGAACCATTCCAAATAAAAATAAAATAAGTGGGTGCGGGTTCATATGGTATGGCATAAAAAAACTGTATTTTCAAATAAGTAGGGGGTCAGTGATTATTATTGAATTTTGGTCACGTTGAAGATTTATTAACAGTAAAATCCTAGTTTAATTGTGGAAAAAAAAATCTTTTTTTTTTCTACAATAATTAAGTTAAAATTTTTAACTTAAAATTATTGAATTTTACATAAAGTAATCTATCTATGCACTGTGCCATGTGTCCTTGAGGACATCAGTGTATGAATTTTGGGGACTTATAAAATTATATACACTGATGTCTTCAAGGACACATGGCCCAGTGCATTGGTTGGATCCAGTGAATTGTGAATTCAGTACCTGGCTACTGCAGTGGTGAAGAAAGACTTGGAAAGTTGAGTCAAAGGGAAATAACTGAGACCTGGAGGAGGTATGACATGTGGAACTAGAACCATCTACCCTGATGGACAAAGCAAATGGTTCAGTTCAAAATTCCAATCACCTGAAGAAGACTGGATCATACAACGGCCAAAATATTGTGAATATGGCTGTAAAGATGAGAGCAACAGTCCGAACAATGTAAACAATTACAGGACCTCATCTATTAATTTACACGCCAATATCCTTGGGAAAGGTATGAATCCATTTCTCCCTCCGGCTATGGGTTAATTAGTATGGTTGTATCACTAAATTATTATCTTCTAAAAACAAATAAAGAAATCTTACAAATCTAAAAATATTTTCTGGCTTTAAATAACCTGCAAAGTGTTGATAAGCTGTAAGAAATGAATCGGTCCATGTTCAGACAGTGAAAGTAATCTGATTCAAAGAAAAAAAAAAAAAAAAGCAGCATCACAAATAAATTCCTGTTTTCTAATCCTTCAGGACATAGGTGATTATGGCTCTTCAAAACTTCCCATTTCTTGTAGCCTATAGATGGGTCACTGTCCCTCACTCTCTTACCCTGTGTGGGTTAAGTTTTCCAAGCCTTCCTTCCTCATTGAGTGTCCAAGGAATTCCAGCTCTCTCTTTCTGATTCTGGCTATGTATTATTTTCGTTGCTTTTTTTTTTTTTTTTCAAGGCTTCCTCATTGCTTACTTGCTCCATCCATGGAATTCTCAGTATCCTTCTGTATAACCACATTTTTGCTGCTTCCAGTTTTCTCTTCCTCTGTTGTGAGATTGTCCAGTATTCACTGCCATACAAGTGGATTGATGTCACATAAAAATTTCAGCTCCCTTAGGAGAGCCCCACCGTAGATGTTGAAGAAATCTAGAGAGAAGACCCATCCTTGTCTTACACCCCTTTCTATTTTCTATAACTACTCCTCTTATTTTCTATCCATATGCAGACGGTTTGCTCTCAGTATAAATTCTGGATTATTCTAATGTCCTTTCCAAATTGAGTTTTCCTAGCAGTTCAAATAAATCCTTGTCAGGCCTTGTCAAATGCTTTTGCATAATCTATCAAACATAAGCTTACATCCTTCTACATTTGCATTGCTCTCTTAGACATTCTAATCACAAATATTGCATTTCTTGTTCCAATGTCCTTGACAAAGCTGCACTTTTCTTGTGCTGTTTCCAGACTAATTCTGCTTCACACTCTATTCATTAGGATTCGCATCATTAGCTTGATTATGTGACTCATTAAACTGATTGTCCAATGGAACTTGCATTCATTTGCACCTGGTTTCTTAGGTAATGCTATGAAGATCAATTTATATAGGTCCTCCAGAATGTTGCCACTGTTGTCTATTTCATTTATTACTTTTGTGATGAAAGCTGAAAGCATTTCTATTAAGATCTTGTTGGGTTTGGCTGCTTTATTCGTGTTCATCTTGTCCATTACAGATCTCAAGATTTTTCATAAACAAAAATGAAATCATGAATATTTTCTCTCATTTTATTGAGTGTGTATGTGATTTTTTTTTTTTTTCTTGGCAATAATTAAAATGAATTAACTGATGAGTTATGCCCCCATGAGAAATATGCAATCCTGTGACTCAAATAAAAGGCTTGATTTGAAATTCTCAAAGTTATAAAATTTCAACAAACAAACCTTGCAAAATCATTTTGATCCAAATTTGCCCTATGGTTAGGTACATTGCTACTTTTCCTTAAGATGAAAAGTTGATGAAAAAAAAAAATTCAACATGATTTTCTATTTGTAAGTGCATTAAATTCAAAGGTGAATGATAATTGCATAAATCATTATACAGTAAGAATTTCAGATCAAATTTCATGTTTCAGGTTATGGACTTAATGATTTACATATGTTTTGTGGCATATTGTTGGCACAGAAAATGAATCTGTTCACATTACACTAATTCCTTTGGGAAAGGCTTCAATTTGCTTTCCCTGCACTCTCTTTGTGTATGATTTCTTGATAAAAATCCCTTCACTGGCATGTCACAATGGGTGAAGAAGAGTTGGCAAATAAGCACATGGAAAAATATACGCTTCTAAGTAAAAATAATATATATATATATGCACTTCTAATAAGTTAAAATAATATACATATACTTCTAAGTCAAAATTATATATACACTTCAAAATACTAATGTAATCCAGAGAGCTCAATGTCAAATCAGCAATTATTAATTCAATTTAAATAGAGAAAAAGACAACCTTAAGGGTTCATTGGTTATAATTTATTTCTCCAGGTATATGTTTTTACCTGGTTCATCAGACCACACTTCCAAGGGTGAAAAAAAAAAAAAAAATCATAAATTTATATATATATATATATATATATATATATATAACACTGTTTTTGAGGATGTACAGCATATACATCAATGTCATACCATAAGAATGTAATCACAATTTAAACAATACTCATTTCAAAAAAAAAAAAAAAGAAAGAAAATTCTTGAATATTACTCGCTTACTTTTAGTCAGACTTTGAATTATGGTACTTTTTGTCCTCCTGTTTTGACTGACCCTTCAACCACCTGATAAACGTTCTCAATTTAATAGCCTTGATAAACCAGTTACATCCCTGCTTTTGTATATAAACACACGCAACAAAATAAATCTTAGATTGTCCTGCTGAGGAGAAAATGCATAAGCTAGAATAGTTTTCCTCTCATCTTATTTATTCATTTTGATCCTTTACAGATACACTCTCTGAAAAATTATATATATATATATCCATTTCTCCAATGATTTGCTAAAAAATGAGCATCCATGATGAAAAAATGCCCCAAACTTAATAAAATTCTATCATCTTGATGTTAACAGAAAAGTTCAAAGGATTTTTTTCATGGGGTAGACTTTGTCTATCTTGGGATATTTTCTAGTTCTTATTTTATTTAGCAATGTTTAATTATCACAAGTACACCCTGCCCAATACAGGGATTGAACTCACAACCAAAGTCCCCAAGTTCAGAAACCAACATTTTTATCATTACAATTACTGGGGTAAACTTAGAACTTTAAACCTAACCTTTGCTGCTGATTAGGCTGTCACTGTTATTGCTGGCTGTCCTGTTTTGACTGCTGCTGCCCATGTTTGATTGCTACTGTTGTGGTTGAAGACATGCTGTCATTTGTCTTTCTGTTTTTATTATCAGCTCCCATATTGTATTTATTTCTATGCTAGGCCTACTAATGGCACATAGCATATGCACTCATTCATTCAAAAGTTGTGACTCTCCAGCATTATTCACTGTTCAGTATTTTCACTTCATTCTACAGGGGCTGATGACCATCTCTTTCCATCCATACATGATCAGATATGCCCGATTTCATTGTCACACCTCACTATGACTTTTCGATGTTCCTCCAAACTTACTTTTAGGGTGCGGCTTATTTCACCTTTATATTCTCTGCCACAATTGCAAGGAATTGAGGATATGAAAATCTTGGTCATATTCTCTTCTGTTAGAAGTTTCTCCATAGCATGGAACTGCTTCTGAATATTGTCGTAATGTTGTATGAACTGCAGATCTTCTGAATCTTTTCTGAGAAGCCCTTGATGGCTATTTTATGGTCCTTGTCCCTTCTGTTCTCACCTACTGATGCTGGTGTCACGTTTTCCAAGTAGTTATTTTGAAGGGTGCTTTTTTCTTTTTTTTTTTTTTTTTTTTCTTTTTTTTTTTTAAGAACCTTCTAAATTTTGGTTAAAATTGTTTTAATTGCATCAGTGGGTAATTGTAAATTAATTAGTATGGAAAATTTTGGGTGGAAAATATTGATTTTTAAATTTTTGCAAAAAATGGATAATTGTCAGATTTTGATTACTTTCAGGACTTACTCACAAATGAACAAAATTATTTGAGAAATTTTTTTATTTTTTTAATTTTTTTTTTTACCTGCACCAACTTATTTAATTTTATGAAATTTTAAGAAAATCACTTTCGCAGAGCTTAAAATTTATTGGCAATTTTCTAACATTCCCTAACGAGCCTCTTCATAAGTTAGACTATAAAACCAAAATACATAAAATTCGGTAAAATATTAGATTACTTAGAATATTTTTGTAAATTTTAAAAATTACTGGGTCATTAAACAATTATTTAAAAAAAGGCATTCCCTTGTATTTGTCAAGTAATTTATGCAGTTATGGGCTCTATACTTGATAAATCTCAACACCTCATAAAACACCTACCTCCATGTTAAAAAATGCTTTTCTGCAATATTTTAAACTAAAAGTAACATTTGTTTCAAGTCAGGAATCAAAGTTTTCAGGAAAGTATCTTATTTTTGAAAGGTTTCTTTAATAAAGAGAATTACATTGTGTTGACAGATTTGTCAATATGCAGATTTTTGTGTTTTTACTGATAATAAAAAAACTCATTTCAATCAATCTTGCTTTATGTAAATATTAAATTTAATTAGCTTGGAATTAAGAGTAAAATAAAAGCTTCAAGATTTTTCATTTTTAAAAACGCATTTTAAACCTTTTCTTTGAGCATACCTAATTATATGTCAAAAATGCAGAGAACAACTGAAAACTGCTTTAGAGAGAAATGTTAGTTTTGTAGTGAATTTTTGTTGTGTGTGGTGGGGGGATCCTTTTTGTTTTGTTTTGTTATTTTGTTTTTCTCAGGAATGCAGTCAAAGAAGTAATCTGAGAAAATTCTTTTTTTAGTGATATGAAAAAAAAAAAAAAAAAACCCTGAAAAATAATGCGATTAACCACCAACAGTGCTAAAATAATTCAGGTATTGAAATGAACACGTTTATATTTTTGACGTCATCTTTCTTCTCAAAGTTTTGGCCTCAATTTTCTAGTCACTAAGCAAATAAGAGTCTATAGAAATCAGGTTAGAGGAATTTTGGACTTTTTTTTTTTTTTCTTAATTTAAACCAATGATTCTCAACGTGGGGTGCATGCCCCACCTGTAGGGCATAGTAATATATTGGTGAAGTATGCGTAGGATGTGCACCCTTCAGCTTACTATACCAACATGAGCTCAAATTTCATTTTGCATTATTATTTCATTATTTAATAGATTAAACTATATTACAGAATAAGCTTTCATTCAAATATTTTATATTTCTGCTTTTCAATTCTCTATTGTTTTGAAACTATAACTGTCTTTTTGCTTTTTGCTATTTCATGGGCGCCATGGTCTTTGGAGGCTTGTTTAGAGACCAAGTTAATGGTCTTTTAAGCTTCCTTCACATAAATTGCAGTAAAATTTTGGATATGTAAGAATTAAATATTACGGGTTCACCAGAATTTTAGAAATACCAAAGTGGGCCATGGCCCAAAATCGGTTGGGAACCACTGATTTAAACAATATTTAAAAACAGCGGTGAATTGAAACAATATTTCATTTTGTTTTTCACCAATGTTTAGAAATTGTCGCATTCAAAGATTTCAGAATGAAAAAAAAAAAAAAAAAATTACTTTTCTTATTTTATGCATTTGTTGTGCAGTAATGAAAACTCGCATTACGTCCCTTGGAACCTATTGTTATAAAATATCTTATGTTGCTTAAATTATATTGTTATAAAATTAACTCTTTGAGCCCTGACCACTGCTTTACCAGTGACAGAGAAAAATCCCATAATGCCCAGCTACCGGTTGAATGATGGGTAAACACTTGAAACTATTTTTATAACTACCATGAAATATTACATACCAATTTGCAAATTTTGACTCAGGAGCTCAGGCAGAAGGGTTAAAATTGTTCAGGAACACAGAGGTCAAAGGGTTAAATAAACTTTACCATTTATAAAATTCTGCATTTCCAACCAGCATCCATTGTTACTGCAGTTCCAGCAGAGGTTAAAACGCCACAAAGTTTGGTTTTATTGAATAACCTTTTTCTTGTGTACAAATCTTTCTGAAAAGATACCGATTTCCGGACACCCACCTCTGAATATCTTGGGTTTTTCTTAAAAATTGTCTTCAATTACCTGCCAACTGTGTGTGGATGGATGTGTGCATGCACATTGCATAATGGCTGTTCATGCAAAAGGTGGAATTTCCAAGAATATCTCTCTCTCTCTATATATATATATATATATAATATATATATATATCAGAGAGATAGACTTGGCATGCTAACTCATGCATGAGTTAGCATGCCAAGCTTGTAAAAATTAACAGGATATAGTTTCTCTTACACGTCATGATGATCACTGTGAAATGAAATCATTAATTAATGTAAATGAATGAATTTTTTCTTTTTCTTTTTACGTATGAATTCAATGTTTTCATTTTGTGTTCATTTTCATAACACACCATTTTGCCAGACTATCACTTAGCTGCTTTGCTTTATTTTCATAAATTAAAGGCTGTAAAATGAAGTTAAGCAACATTGAGCCTGGTCAGTAACTAGATGGGTGACCACTTGAGAATGTTACATGTATGGGTGGGGGCTGTAATGAATAATGGCTTGGAATTGTTAATTGAAAAACAGCGTTCCAATTCCAGTTGGGTTCATTATGTGCAAATATCCTTTGGAATGGCATGATTACACTTCTGCCCCAGCTATCGATTAATTAGTGTATCCCTAAATCATTCTTATCTCAAAATAAAAAAAAAATTCCTACAATCGAAAAATATTTGTTGGCTTTAAATAACCTGGAAAGGGTTGATAAACAATAAAAAATAAATCTGTCAGTCAATCTAATGAATCAACAAAATTGTGGGTTATTGGCTCAACTGCTGCAGCAATGCCACTGATGTTTGCTTCTGAGGTTGTGGGGGACATAATAAAATAGGATGTATCCTTTTTGGAGTATCTTGCGTGTCTTCCTGTCGGTTGTGCAAGGGCTAAGTGTCACTTTAAGACTAAACTTTCAGAGAATTAACAGATTTTTTTTTTTTTTTCTCATCTTTTCAATCAGACAAGAAGTAGAGGAGGGCTATGTCCTCAACATTTTTTTTTTATCTTATCCTCCTTTATAAATATTGACTAAACATAGCAATGCCAAACAAAATGAGAATAAGTAGGCTTTATTATGCTAGCAATTGCCTAAATAAAGCCAGCCTGCTTGCCTTGAAAATCAGGAGCTTAAATTTATTTTTTTTTCTAACCTGGATTGGAACATTTAATAATTGATGCTACTTGGAAATACAGAATTATATAAATGAAGTTTGTATGACTTTATAATAATATAAGCGTAAGATATTTTATAGCAACAGGTTCCAAGGGACATAATGTAAGTTTTCATTACTGCATATAAAGAAAAACTTTTTCTTTTCTTTTTTCTTTTTTTTTCTTTTTTATCAAGATGTGACAATTTCTGAATATTGGGGGAAAAAAAATAAAATGCAATATAGTTTTAATTCATAGTTGTTTTTAAATATTCTTTGAATTAAAATAGGTACCTCCACTGATTTACTAAAAAAAAAAAAAAAATTTCCATACCATGATGAAAAAAATGCCTCAAACTTAATAAAAACAAAGTTTTTTTTTTTCATCAAAACCCTTTATTATTAAATTGGATTTTTTTTATCCTTTTTAGAACGTTTAAAATTTTGGTTAAAAATTTTATTTTTCTTGCGTCCATGTGGAATCATAATATAGGAAATTTTAGTGTGTGTCTTTGGTTTTTTTTTTTTTTTTTTTTTTTGTGGTGTAAAACACATTATTTACATTAGTCGGACTATTGTCCTCATCTTTGTCGCCATATTTGTGACAACGTTTCGGCCGTTGTACGCTCCGGCCTTCTTCAGGTGCTTGGAATTTCGAACCGAACCCTTTATTTCGATCACTGGGGTAGACTGTTCTAGTTCCACGAGCCATGTTTGATGGATGTCAGTTATCTCCTGCTAATTTTCCCTCTGAAAGTTCTCCACTGCCTTAACCGGGTATTGAACTCACACTCTTTGGGTTTGTCACTGGATCTAACCAACGCCTTTATCCACTGTGCCATGTGTCCATCAAACATGGCTCGTGGAACTAGAACAGTCTACCCCAGTGATCGAAATAAAGGGTTCGGTTCGAAATTCCAACCACCTGAAGAAGGCCGGAGCGTACAACGGTCGAAACGTTTTGACAAATATGGCGACAAAGATGAGGACAATAGTCCGACTAATGTAAATACTGTACATAATACCTCATCTCAGAAATATAAACAGACTCTGTAAAACACATATTTGGAAAATTTTGCAAAAATCAAATAATTGTTGAATTTTAATGAAACTTTTAGGACTTAATCACAAATGAATGAAATTATTTTAAAAATGTTTTTAGGCTTGGGGGGGAAATTATTTTTAATTATATCTGTTATACCCCACATGTTCGTTAAAAGGAGAACTAATTTAAACCATTAATTTCTTTTTGTAAAACTGGAACACCAGTTACAGAAAATCTACTCTGAATTGTAAAATATACAATAAAACTAAGACATCAAAATTATTAATTATTTTTTTTTTTTTTTTTAATAAACAACAAATTTTTACATTTTTTTAAATTTTTTTTTAATTAGAATGATTTTATAAAGTTTTAAATCTTCAATTTCTCTATTTTGTCCTGGATGGGTGATATTAAGTAAAAACTATCTTAATCACCAATGATAAATTAGTACAATTCATTGACCACCAATATTTTTAAAATAATTTAATTTTTTTGTTTGTATAAACATGCCAAATTTGTAAATACAGAGATAACTTGTAAATTTAAAGCCAAAGTACCTAAGATTGAATAAAACATTAGATTATGAAGAATATTTTCTTAAATTTTTAAGATTATTTAGATAGGAAAAAAATTAGATAAACTTCCATCTGTCATTCAAGCTGTTAAATTAAGTAAATACCTACTGCCATTAAAAATGCATTTCTGTGATATTTTAAAGTAAAAGTAATATTTGTTTCAAATTGGATTGATTGATAAATTTTAAATCGGTAAATATTTCTCAGTTTCAGAAAAATATATTTTATTTTTGAAAGATTTTTTTTAATAAAGAGATGGCTACAAATGGTGCTAAAATCAGCATTTTTAGCAATTTCAAAATGCAAGCACCCTCCAGTCAATTTAAATAAGTTTTGAAATACAGCAAAGTATTTTGCTTATTGGAAATATTAAATTTAATCTGTTAGCTTGAAATTAAAAGTAAAATAAAAGCTTCAAGAAATACTTTTCATTTTTTAAATATTCATTCTAAACCGTAGGTACCGCAAATCTTTGGCGGTACTAAATTAAATAAAAAATGTAAAGTTAATGAAGGACAATTCCTCTAACCTGATTTCCATAGGCTCTTCTTATTCATTTGCTTAGTGACTAGAAAATTGAGTCCAAAACTTTGAGAAGAAAGATGGCGTCTAAAATATAAAGGTGTTCATTTCAATACCTGAACTATTTTAGCACTGTTGGTGGTTAATCAAAAAGAATTTTCTCATATTACTTCATTGACAGCATTCCTGAGGAAAAAACAAAAAAACAAAACATAATTTGCCATAAAACTGACATTTTTCTATCTTTTAAAGCTGTTTCAAGTTATTCTCTGCATTCTTCCTTGACAGATATATTTGCATGAAAATTAGTTTGATATTTGACTTTGTGTAAGATTAATTAATGTATGGCAATCAATTTATTACTAAAATTAGTTACAATAAGTCTTTTGTGTTAGGCAGACCACACACACAACATTTTGAAAAAGTATATCTTGCTTCCAATAATTTTTTTAATATAAATTAAATAAAACCAATCTACAGAAAGTGTAAGTGCAAAAATTTATCTAGATTGAATCTGGCTAAATATGAAGATTCTACTTATTGTTGTAAAAGTCACCAAAGTTAAACAACATCAAGCATGAGTACCTAGATGGGTGACTACTCAGGAATATCGGGTACTGTGTGGGTGGGGTGTAATGGATAATGACTCAAAATTGTTAATCAGAGAGCAGAGTTCCAGTTCCCATTGGGTTCATTATATTCACCTGCGCACAAATATCCTTGGAAAAGGTATGAATCCAGCGCTTCTTGCCCCTCCAGCTATGGGTTAATTAAGATTTGTATCAATAACACATACAGGTGTTGATATGTCGCTAACCAAAAACAATCAAAATGCGTACATATAGGGCACCGGGATATCAACGATATCCTGATGCCCTTTACATCTATTAGTGGGTTCTGTTTCCAAGGCCAAGCTTGAACGTCTTGGGGTTGCAATGTTAATAATGTCCTGATTCTGCTTCATGAACAGGACCACCTTTTACAATGTTTAGAACTCTTTTTTTTGGGGGGGGGTTCTTGACTACAGACGGCATGTCTCTGTCAGAAGCTCCTTACTGACCTTGAAACTGAAGGTCCCTGCCATTTTTGATAAGCAGGCTCTCTCTGTGTTGCTGTCATTGGCTGCTAGTGCCATTTGATTTCCTGTGTAAGATGGGAGGCAGCCATTTTGAATCTTCTTCGTTCATTTGAGGGGAGGAAAAAAAAAAAGTCCAAATGTTGAAATTTGGTGCCTACTGCCTGACATTACAAATACCCGAGGCAGCCTTGCATTTTATATATATATATATATATATATATATGCTATAGGCAGTGGGTTAACATCTATTTCAGTATTTGAGTGACTAATAAACAGAAAATGTTGAATTTATGGTCAGGAAGCCATCATTATTTTGCTGTCCCTATCTAGATGTTAAATATTTGAATAATTTTTCTTTTTTCTCTAAAAGCATTTTTAAATCTTGATTTAATGTTTTTATGGATTTTTTTTTTTTTTTTTTTTTTTTAAGCATTGCAATTTTTATTGCTGTCATTTTAGTAGAAATAAAAATAATTTTGATAATCGAACATTTCATCATATTCAACGTTTGGCCTTTTCTGATGAACTGTTTGAGATTAAAACTTTCTGTAATACTCAGTAAAATCACTCATGAGCTGGATTTTGATTGGAAATTTTCTTTGTATTATTTTGAGTCGATAATTGATGTGCAGAGTGGGTTGTAATGGAGAAGAGGCTTGGAAAGCAAAATCAGGGAGCCGATTTCAAATTCCAGTCAAGATTGTTGCATTTGAATTACACATAAATACCCTTGGGAAAGTTATGTATCCATCACTCCCCACCATCAGATATAGGTTGAATAATGGGACATTTTGAGTCCTATAGTCTTGGTTGGCAACCAGTTTATCATAGAAAGAAACGGTACCTACTATGTGAAAATCTTCTGTTAAGTCAATCATGAATCGAAAAAGACCTGATTACCCAAGTGTGTATTGCATATGGCACTCCACTGACTGAATTAAGTGCATTGACAAGAGATTGTAATATATTTATTAAAAATATTAAGAGATTGTTATAGTGGGTTATCAGTTATAGTGAAGTGTATGAGTGTTGAAACAGATTATTTTGATTTGGCCTTGTTAGTTAGATAGCCCACCATAAGAGGTGTATAAAACAAGAAAATCAAATTGTAAAGTGAAACAACAAATTTATATACATATAAATCAATTAAGGTCTTTACAAATAAAATTAATGTATTTTGGTTGATACAAGGTCGTCAAAATGTTTGTAGTAGTCCTTGCAAGAATGAGTTTATGTGCATGTAGGTAGGAACGTATGTATGTATGAGCATTATCATAGGGTAGAAATATCTTTGAAGTAATAGCTCAGTCTTAAAATGTTCCATTTGTTTATCAAGTATAAAAGGTGAGGGAGAAAGGTAGAAATAATAACAATTGCTTGACCTTTGTCAAGGGACGTGTTAATACGCTTGTCTCCTCTCTGGTGACAGACGAACTTACCCATCTTTTATTTTGTTTGTGGGGCTTGTAAAGGTCATTTGGGAATTCACTGCCGGATATGATTCGGGCCTTTCTATTGGACGACGAACAAATTTTGCATCGGCTCGCAAAATTCTCCGTAAAAGAATTTGTTTCTGAGAATTGAAGATTTGAATTTTTTCCTAGTTATCTATTGGCCGTAAAACATTTCACATCAAGGTGTGAAATTTTACGAGTTTTGTTTTGGATTTGCTTTTGCATGTGTTAAGCAAAGTTTGTAAATTCGAGTCTTTTTAATTTCTAACAAAATCAATGAGTCCGTCCTTAGCATTTGAATTTTAAATTTAGATCTTGTTTTGTTCACTACATTGTAATATATTTATGAAAAATAAATGCTTTGTTTATCATGAAGCTACATACTTATTGATATACCTACTTATGTATGTAATAAATATATCTTCAATAAATGTACAAGAGACTTCTCATTTGTCTAACTCGAGAGTTAGGGGTCTGATAAATGTCTGAAAGTGTTATCATATTTATACTGAAAACAAATGCGAATCATAAGTTAGCTGGACTAATGCTCAGCTGATGAAGAATGGAGAGCACAATTGTGACAAAAGGAGGTCAACAAAGATGGGGACAATAGTCTGCATGTAAATAATAATGCTAATCAAAGACTCAAAATTAATGTCTCCATAGAGAGGACAAATAAAAATTAGTAAAATATGATTTATAATAAATACAATTTTATAATGTGTGTGTGTGTGTGTGTGTATCAATAATAGTAATTCATCGAATCTAGAAGAATCCTGAACAGAATGCATAAAGCACTGGATGCCCATTTCATCCTATTTTTGGGACTCGTCAGCAGCGTGCATCCGCTGCCGAAATTTGGATCCCAATGGGCCTCGGTGACAAAGAAGAAACTGAATAAACTTGATATAGTGCCACTACTCACAAATTTCGTGGTGATACTCTTCTAAGTATTCATAACCCAATGGATTGTGTCCCAAGAGCCATGACTTTTCCTTTTCCACACAATCCATTACAAATAAGGGCACTGCAGCCATTCTTTTAGAATTTGCAAAATTTGTTTTTTTATTTTTACATAAAACCTTTAAAAAATTGATCAAAATAAACAAAAATCTTTAAGATCAAATATTTTTATTGACAAATAACAGATTATGATGACTAGAATTATTAGCAATGATACATTTCTGTGGAATATTTTCAAATAAAGAAATCAAACATTACAAAATTATTAGATCAGAATATGTTGTGGAAAGAACGAGTTTGTTAAAATATAAAGCTTTTTCAGCATAAAATCAAACTATTGTAACAAAAAAAAAATGTACAGTAAATGTCAAACTGATCCCTGACGTTTTGGCTTGTAGATTTCTTTAATATTTGAGGGGACTAGTCTAGTCTATAAGGATTACCGTTTTTTAAAATGAAATGTATTATTACTGTATGTATGTGTATATATATATATATATTCACATATACTGTTCATTTCATTTTCAGTAGACATAAATGTTGCAAGATTGAAATAAACATTTAACTGTTGTTGAGATTCTTTTTATCTACCTCTTTTCTTATATATAATATTATTGGTCTAGAACTCAATGTCCAGGACAGAGTAAGACTATAATATAAAAGGCTCAAACACTAATATCCCGTGGTTATAATTTATTACATTGGAATCATAATCACGATCTAAGTCATGTCTGATGAATATTGGATTGTGATTATGATTCCAATGTAATAAATTATAACCATGGAATATTAGTTTTGAGCCTTTTATATTATAGTCTTACTCTGTCCTGAACATTGAATTCTAGACATATATATATATATATATATATATATATATATATATATATTCTCTGCTTACCTTAGCAAAGAAATAAGTCTAAAGGTTTTCTCCAAAGGAGGCATGACTGGTCTGCTTTAGTAATCAGGATTTCAAAAACCTGCCCTTTTAAACACTCATCCACAGACCGTTAGTTCTAGTTTGTATAGCTGCACCTCTCTCAACCACCAGGCTTGTCTTTCTCAGTTTGTTTTCATTTAAACTCTTTCAGCTGCTGGAGGCGGTGAGTTGAGGCTGAGAGATTGAAGTTTTCAGTTATTTAAAAAACAAAAAACAAGAACATGCATAGATTGAACCCTGCCGTATGAAATAGCGCTGTGTGTTAGTTTCTTGTCGGCATTGCCTCTATGGAATGGCATTCCATTTTGGCAGACAGTAGTGGCAGACTTATAAGTTGGAGAATAGAAGAGAGAAAAAAGGGGGTAGTGGAATCAGGTTACAATTTCTTCATGTTGCACTGAAGAGTTTGTAAGTGAAGTTTTTGCATCTAGAAATGCAAATATAACTGGAGACTTTTTGCCTCGGTCAGTAGGTAGGTTTGTTCAGACTCTTAGTTTGGCACAAGGCCAAGTGAGGGTAAGGGTGACATGGGAAGATTCTGTTACACCAGTCTTCCATATAGGGAGGGCCAAGCGATCTACTTTGAAAATCAACAAACTTCTTGCCTAGATTAATATGGCCCAAGGCCAAACTGGAAAATTTCAGTGAGATTGTATTGTATCAATTCAATAAATAGGGAGGGCCAACTTGTCTGTCTTGAAAATCCATATTTAAAATCTTAGTTTAATATTTACACAGCTTGCTTGGATTTAGTAAAAGACTAAATGAGGTATGACACTGCGTCCCAAGAGAAAGAAGGCCACTCTACTTGCATGCATCGAACAGTCAGCATTTTTAGGGTAAGCTAAAGGATATGGAACAGCACGATTATGTTGCATCAATTTATTTATTTTGTAAATTATTATTCAAAGTCCTAATTTGATGTAATTATAGTCTGGTACAGGGCCAAATAAAGAAGGGAGAGTTATATATATATATATATATAGCGCCAAGGGAGAGTGAGATATATATATAATATCTATATATATATATATATATATATATATATATATATATAGGAGGCACGGTGGAGTAATGGATAACGGCTTGGATTGAGGAATCGGAGAGCCGAGTTCGAATTCCAGTCGATTACATTCACTTACGTGCTAATACCCTTGGGAAAGGTGTGAATCCTCTTCTTCTCCCTCCAACTATGGGTAAATAGCAGGACAGACTTGGTTCTATAGCCTTGGATGGCAACTGGTCTAGGAGAAGGACAACTCTGAATTTAAAACCTGCAGAGGGTCGTTTGGGGACCTTGTGGCATCCGTTGCACCAGGTCCCTGTATTCGTCCCTCCAAAAAGTGTGGATGGCCCTGCACAAAGCCTTCACCACTATAATCAAATCCTGTGTGGCTGTCGGGCTTTCAGTTTCTGGGAACTGATCTGTCTGACCCTCATACGTCGAGTTCGACGGGAGAAGCATAATAATATATATATATATATATATATATATATATATATAAAAACACACACCAAGTGAGGGAGAGTCAGACACACACACACACACACACACATATATATATATATATATATATATATATATATATATATATATATATATATATATATATAACCAAATGAGGGAGAGTTAAGATATTTTCTTGGGCCCTAACCCCATCCAATGGTTCCAACGATTAAAAGCAAAATTATCTTGGCCACCAAGCCATCCAAGGTTTATTTCAACGCTCAGCATAAAAGAATATTCCAAATGGATGTAGTCACCATAAATCAAATCCATTACACGTACACATGAGCATCTTGTTAAAATCATTGCATATTTCTTTGTTTTTTTGTTTTTTTTTTTAAATCTAAGTACAGCCACTCCTAACATAAATACCAGGCTCCATTCCAACACCCTGGTCCTAAATGAGTTAACTGCTATTTTAGGCATAATACATGTGTAAATATTTTGTGTGAAACGGCTCCAAGATTTATTGCATATAAAATACAATTGTGGCACAAGGCCTAAAATGGGGAATGGGTTGAGGCTGGTTGTCACCTATTATCTTATACCTAGCTAATCAGATTCACGACCCATTCACTAATTACCGTTTGCACACCCACCGCAAGAACTTATCCATCATCATTCAATCCTCCACATACCATAATACCACATACATTGAGGGAACCTACAAAACGCACCCCATCATATAAAAATTTAAAGCTTATAAAAATCTGTAAATGAAATGCAATGACTGGGGAGAGGATAAACCCCCCAAAAAGAAAACAAAAATATTGAAACAAATGTACAAAGTAAAGATAACTGATGTTAGTTGAACCCGTCAAACCCTCAAAGATTTGAGAGGCTACTGTATTGTATCAACCAGCTTCACACAGCTTTAATATCACTTTTGAGCCACTTGTATCATTTCTAATTGATTTCTAAATCTTCATAGCTACAGTTTACAAATTTGAAAATCTGCTCTTCTGTACGTTGGTTTACAGTATAAGTAAAACAAAAATTAATCTATTTTTCAATTTATTTTATTTTCATTTCTTTTGAAGAAAGAAAACAATTTAAAAATGTATAAAAAAATGAAGATTGATTTTATAGCTGGTCATGACTAGAGGAGGGTGTTTGTTAAATCGCTAAGTTGTTAAGTGAAGGGTGGCTGTTTTCACTGAGCTTAGTCTGGCATAAAGTAACAAATGTAGAGTGAACACTGAAAAATTAAACTCTCCAGCAATGACTCGTTAGTTTCTTATCACTTGATCACAAAGGCCTAAATATTCAAGTGTGACCCATGGCTAAAAATGAAGTGCTGCTCCGGGGTCAAACTCACTAACAATGGCTTGCATAACTAACTTTTTATTCTCTGCTCTCAAAGAGAGATTCTGAGATTCGAAAATATTAAACATGTACAAGTCTCGAACCAGGCTACAATAACGAAGCCTTCCGTGATATTCAGCGTTTAAAAGACCCGCTTGCTATTTTAATTTCTCAACACCATTTGCCAACCGCATCATTTTTTAAGTGATGCACATGTATTGGTTAGCAGCTTGGAATGTAAAATTGGCATGCCGAGTTCAAATTTTGGTGAAATTCGTTGGATCCACCTTGGCCAAATTAACCTTGGGAAAGGTATAAATCCATTTCTTCTCATCCCAGATATGGGTTAAATAGTCACGTATATGTGACTATCTAGTCACAGTTGGCAACCAGTATAGGAGAAAATGGTTAGATTGGTTTCAGATACTGTGTCTGTAAGACAAAAACACGCAGTCAACTTCAGCAACTATGAAGAGAGCCATTATCTAGATTGTTGTTGACACCCACAAGAGGCACATTGGGGCACCAGGGATGGTTTACCTATAAGATGGAAATCTGAACACTGGACTCAAAGCTGATAGATAAAATTCCAAGTCTCACTCAGTATTTTTAGTGCTTCATAGCCTGTTGTTTGATGCTCACTGAGTGCTCTAAATTTGTGGCCTTGAACCAATGCAAAATGTAATAAATAAATACTTTTTTGTTGTAAATTTTTCATTGTAGATATGTTAAATGTATCATTTATTTTGGACACATGTTGACCTTATTGTGGCTCAAGTTTCTTTTTTTAAGAGGGAAACCACAGAAAATGCAAGCAACTTTGGTTCATGCCTTAATACAATACTGATACTTGTCATAAGCTTAGAGGTGATAGTAAATAAGAGATACTAGTAATAAAAATAAGCACTCATTAACTTCAAGGGTGTTACAAGTTCTTAAAAATAAAACGATTATCAGCATGGAAAAAAAGGAACATTAGTATCATCTTTTTTTTTGGCTTAATATTAATTATGATGGTTTTCAGAAAAAATGAATTTGTTTTTAAATATTTTTATTTACACTAATCTCAAAGTTTTAAGGATTCTTTCATATAACAACAATGTGCCTCCCCACTTTGTGTGTAGATAGAAAAGAGGTATGTTTCTTGGGTGAAACATCTGTTTTTATTTGTATCAAAATGGGTCCTTCCACTATACCCTACCAGTTGTCGTATAAAACATCTGTATACCTTGCTGTGGAGCGAGCTAGCCAGACTCGTCATGAAATTGATCTGTACCGAGTGTCAGACTAGACCGAGCTTAGTAAATACTGTGTCTACATACACATTATTGTATCGCATATACGATTCTTTCAAATAAAATTTCTTGTATAAAAATGCAAAAATGTGGGTGCATAAATAGGTTAACTTTGTACTTATGTCTTGAAGAAAGGTATGAAAGGTTTCTTGAAACCTGTTTTATATGCTCTGTTTGGTAACAGCAAAATGCTGTTACACCCATCGCCACCCTTGGCAGAGACCAATAATTTGAGCTGAGTTTTGTTACATTCAACTGACAATGTCTATTTTATTTTATTTTTTTTTTTTATCACCTTTTTCCAATACTGGAACAAAATGTGAAATTGCACAGTTTATCCAAAACTCTGATTATAGTGTACAAAATCATATTAAAAATTGGAAACCTGCAATGAAAAAAAACAAAAAAAACTATCAGACCTTAGATGAATTTAACAAAACTTGTTTCTATCTAACATGTGTGTCAGTAGTTTTGAATTCTAACAGGTTCTCTAAAGATTATAGGTAAGGTTTTGGTTGTCATATAAAAATTATCTGCACATATGTCTGCATACTTTCAGCCATCATTGATTATTTTCAAGAATGGAATTTATTATGGTTTTGAAATTCAAGTAAGCTTGCTTGCTTTCTTTTTTTTTTTCTAATTATGGTGTGTTTTTTTTATTTATTTATTTATTTTCATCATGGTTGTGTAATGTATGCAAGAGTGTGTTGGTAAGTTCTCACCTTATCCAAAAAGTGATTCCAAAATTTGCATATTTGCTCAGGTGTTTGGTTAGGTGTCTCTAGATACAGATAGAGGAACCAGAACACTATATCCCCATAGATTTAAATAAACAGTTCAAGTTAAAATTCCCTTAAGGTTAGACAGATTGACAAACAGGGTCAGATGATGCAATGGCTGAAACAACAAAGATTAGGACAATAGTCTGCATGTAAATGTTTCACAATCTCATTTCTCGGATCTTTGATGTATTGAAGTCTATCCTCATTGGGTATGACAAAATTACAATTCCATGTCAAACTGACTCCAGTGATATAATCAGTATGTTTTTATAAACTCTTAAAAAAAGATTTTTCTTTTTTTTTTCTTTTTTTTTCTTACCTCTGAACACCCAAAATATTTAGCAAGGAAAACCCACCTAAGTATTCATCACCCCCTTCTATAAATATAATTATTGCCTTTCATACACTATTCATGAGAATAAAATTGTTTGTTTTTTTTATATGGAAATGATGAAATGGATATGTGTGCATTTATGCATATAAAACATACATGGCAATTATTGTATTATGTGCATTATTATTTGGATGGGTACATAAGTTAACACTCTACATCTTTTCAGACACCTGGATACAAAACTTTAGATTTTTTTCAGTAACTGAATCTCCTTTGTGGGCCAGCCATCCTATCTCCATTCCTGAGCAGCAGCCATCTTCTCTTGTTCCCCAGATACAGTCAGGAATGAAGTGTTGCATTTCTCTGCCTAGCAAGTTTCTTCCATGTTCTGCTCCAGACACTACATTCTTCCTCTTCTTTTTTTGGTGGCAAAATGCGTAGGAGATCCCCCACCTCCCCTCCCTCACTTCCCCCTCCCTCCTCATTCATTGTATTCATTCAACCCAAATGCAGATCAGGAGTTATGAATCACAGTTTGGAAGCAATGTCTAACCCAACCTCCTCCTCCTCTGCCCACTGTTTACTGACAGGCAACCATTCTAACCTGCCTCTTGCTTAGAATAATATAGCTACTGTTAATGTTTTTATGCATCTTCCTTATGATATGCATTTGGCACTCAGAAAATGTAGTTTTTTGGCACATTGATACTTAAGTGGGTTTTCATTACTAAATATTTTTTTAAAAATTTTTTTAGTTTATAAAAACATACTGAATATATCACTCGAGTCAGTTTGACATGAATTGCAATTTTGTCATACCCAATGAGGATAGACTTCAATACATCAAAGATCTAAGAAATGAGATTGTGAAACATTTACATGCAGACTATTGTCCTCATCTTGTTTCAGGCATTGTCATCTGACCATGATCAGATGGTTGTAAATCTGTCTAACCTTAAGGGAATTTTAACTTGAAGTGTTTATTTTAATCTATGGTGATAATGTGTTCTCATTCCTCTAACCATATCTAGAGACACCTTATCTAGTCCTGTTCAGGTATTGCTTGCCTCATTTTCATTGAGTCCAAGTGTACACTGCCCAGCCCAGGGATTGAACTTAAAATTACTGTCACCCAATTCACAAACCACTACTTTAATCCACTATAATTGTTCTATACTGGCTCTCCCATATAGATATGAAGGTAAAAACATGAAACGAAAGAATTAAGAATCAATGTATTAGCATACTGGTCCCACTACTTAGATTGAACTGTTATGGTAATGTGAGACGTGTTTGTATAGAATGAATCTAAGTAATACCATGACTTAACGTACTTTGTTACCAGAACAGCAAAGTATGTCATTACAAAGCAATAAGATCAGATTGCGTGATTTGAATATATTACATTTTATAAAACAAGTTTGTTGTTTTTTGTACAATAAAGTTGAAATAAGTAAAATTGTCAAGATATATTTTTTGGGCCAATATATCGACTAAGTTTTATCTACTTTTTATTAAAGATATTTTCATATCGGATCATAAATTTTTTGTTGGACCAATAGGACGTTACATGTTGTCCTATTAATTAGTTGTCTATGCTCACCATTTGCGGCAAGATGAACAAGTGTTGCATTGTCTTACATTTAATATGTTTAACTTAAGCAAGACACAGCTGAAAGGCTTTAAGAACATGTAATACTTCTGTTATTTATCTTTTGATCATTAACTTTGTTGAGAGCTATTAGGGTGGCTAAAAAGTTTCAGTATCTGTCTATATTTCTGAGATTATGTACACTATTTACATTATTCGGACTATTGTCCTCATCTTTGTTACCAAATTTATCACAACAGTACGATCCAGCCTTTTTCAGGTGGTTGGAATGTCGAACTGAACCCTTTATTTCACTCGCTGGGGTAGACTGTTCTAGTTCCATGTGCCATGTCTAATGGATGTCAGTTATCTCTTAATTCCTCTCTCCAAGTTCTCCACTGCCTTAACCAAGTATTGAACTTGTACTCTTTTGGGTCCTGTCACTTGATCTAACCAATGCCTTATGTCCTTAAGGGTTCAGTTCGACATTCCAACCACTTAAAGAAGGCCAGAGCGTACAACGGCCGAAATGTTGTGATAAACTTGGCAACAAAGATGAGGACAGTAGTCTGAATAATGTAAATAGTGTAAAAAGTTTCAGTTTAAATAAATTTTCTACTTAATAACTGAGCCAAAAAAAACACTGCCTACAATATTAGCCCCAAACATTTTCACCTCATCAATATTGTCTTCTAAGTTGAATTCAGTGACCGTTCCATGAGTGATCTTGCCTCCTGGCCAGCCATCAGATCTACATTCATCACTAAAATTACTGGTGATAATTGTTATTTTCATGTACTTTGTCACACAAATTAAGTTTCTCGTTGTGATTTATTTGTCTTTTTTTTTTTTCTTTTTTTTTTTTTACTTTAGCCATTTTCATGTCTTTAGCCAGCGAGGTCAGTCAGTTATGTGCCATGCGTGATACACACGTAGGTGATCATGACTGACGAGGCAGATTTTTTTCCCCGCAGTAGGTTGCCATTTCTTTCTGCAGTAGACCAATTGCCTTCCAAGGCTATAAAACTCAGTCTGTCCTGCTATTTACCCATAGCTTGGGGGAGAAGAGGATTCATACCTTTCCCAAGGTATTAGCACATAAGTGAATATAATGGATTCGACTGGAATTTGAACTCTGCTCTTTGGTTCCTCAATCCAAGCCGCTATCCATTACTCCACCGTGTCTTTAGCCAATGTTCTTAATATTCTTCATTTTTTACATTAGCTCATACTTCAAATATTTCCTTGCTGGTTAGTCATTCTTATCACCCTTTTAAATTATCTCTACTCTCTTTTTGTGAGATTTTTAATGTCAATAATTTTTTTTTTGTTTTGGTCTTGCAAAAGTTTTCAATTTCTTTTCATTTTTTGTTATTCTGATACTGTTTGCTTATTTATATTCGAAAGAAAATGTTTATGAAAAAACATAATAAATATATTTATCTTTCACTCACACATTAATTCAAAAGAAAGGCAAAACTGATATATCTGTCCCAAATGTCTACCTTTCTACCCAAATGTCAAATATGTCTGTTAACATATTCTTGAAATCTTCTCCGGGTGATTTTAAAAAAAAAAAAAAATTTCTATGGCAGTATATTTTTAATAAAGGTACACTAAGTCTTCTGGTTACAACAGTCCTGACCTAGGACAATTCGTGATTACAGCACAATCTCTATTAATGTTGTTTCCTGGTTGAACACCATATTAGATTGTTGTGCATTCACTCTTTTTCATTTGTGTTGTGTTTGTGGAAACTTATTGCTCTTCATTATGGCTCCCAAATGTAGTGTAACCTTTTTTCTGATGGCAGTGCTTCAAAGAAGAGGAAAGCCATCTTAATGGAAGTGAAATTACGGGTACATTCTGACTTAGCCAGAAAATTGTGTTACAACACATTTTATGGCTGGAAATCTTGTCAGTCAAGAACCACGGATACTTCCATAGAAGTTTTCACTTTTTTTTCTTTAATTCACACACACACACACACACACACACACACACACACACACACACACACACACACAGTCCATAAAGTTTGTGTGCACTTTAAAAAATTTATAAATTTATTTGTATTTGCGATAGAAATAATTTGTAAAAAGGATTAGAAAGAAGTAAATCTATATTTTTTAAGGTTTTATTGAAATTTTATTTGAGTATGAAACCAGAGTTCTTAATTTTGATATAGTTGTTCAAAGTTTTCTATATTCATGAGGGACGAGGGTTCAATATCAGGGCCAGTGTTTGTAGCTATAAACACTGCAATCATTAGTGACTAGCACAAAAACAAATTCCTACAACGCTACCCATAACAGATTACAACTTCAAAGACTAATAAGCAACTTCAAATGTAACAAACTTTGTCAAATACTGAAATAATAGAACCAAAGAAAGTATACAAAAAAATCTATTAAATTTTAAATCTAGAATAAAAATAAAATAGACAAATAAATCAAGACTAAAAATAATTCTGGAAAATACCAATTCTCTCCTCCACTGATGCGTGCACACGGTAATTCATTGGTATGCAATCCAAATGAATCCTAATAATATAAAAGTATTAAAACTGATCCATAAAGAGCGCTCAATGTATTTATTATAAAAGAGCAAATAAATTACATAGAAATATTACTCCATTCGAATAGCTATTTCGACCCACAGACTTGCCTGTGGGTCTTGTCAACTCGGAGGAGTGAAGAAATTACATATACATACATACAGACATACATACACACACACACACACACACATACACACACACACACACACACACACATACATACATGCATGCATATATGCCATACATGTATGCCTTTTTTGTATGTATGTATGCATGCATGCATGCATACAAAAAAGGCATAGTCTAATAATCACTTTTAAGTATGAAACTGATAGTCACCATTCATGCAGTGTTGATTTCTATGTCCGAACTATTTATATCTATCACCATGTAATTTCTAAAGACTCAATTTCTTACTGCTAAAAATATTTTGTGGTTACCTGTGTTTGAGCAGATGTCCTGTTTCTTTTAACAGTATCTATTACGTCTACTAGCCTGAACTTTTGAGAGACAATAATCTTATGCTTTCTTCTACAAAGGCGGAAGCACATTTGATCCCTGTTGAAGAGCATAGTTTCTTGGGGTTTTTCTTAATGGGCAGGCCAGTAGATTTAATTCGTTTTTATTTTTTATTTTTTTTTTTTTTTAGAGGGTGTCTACTCAAACATGGGTATCCACAAAATAACGTTTGGAGTAGAAAGAAATCTCTCTTTCTCCCTCATAAATGCATGCATGTATGTGTGTACACACACACACACAACTTGGAAGGCTCTTTATTTTTATAGAGACTGCTAGGTTTTTACCTAGGACTTTGTTAAATAGAATCACAGGCATTTGCTATAACCAGCTGGAGTAAGTGAATCTTTTAGGTTTAATTTGTACTGGCATTTTTAATGTCTTCTGAGATCATGGTTCTATACTGAAGCTATTCCAAGAAAGGGTCTTTTTTTTTTTTTTTTTCTTTCCATTGATGTGTTAAGATTTTGTTTATTCTTTTTGTGAGGAATCTGAAAAATAGTCTACCTTTTTAACAAAAAACAAAAATTGGTTGAAATTGCCACAGATGTTTTGAATTTTTCTTCTTTGGAATATGAATCGCATCTACCAATCTCTTTTCTTCCTGGACAATATGAGAATCGGTCAGTATATCGGCTTCCTAACCACTTTAAACCAGCCATTCAATTGTTCTGTATCAACATAAAAGTCTAGTTTCTACTTACTAATTACTGATTATAATTGAGAAAAATTGTTTTAATAAATAATGTATTTACAGTGCAACATTGCCAACACTTCACGATACAAATAAGTACTTTTTTTTTTTCAGTTTAGTGTGTGCATATACTGATGCATTTCCTGTGAAGATATCTACCTTCCCACTTTCTGAATTTTTAACAAATTCTATTTTAAGTAAAGTTTTTTTTTTTTTCTTAAGAATTCTATTTTGCTGCTTGTGGTTCATTTTTCTTTGCCTTTTACTTGCAAGTTGGAAAACTGGTTTGTTCAATCTCAGATAATCTAACAGTTTGTTGTCATGATGTGCTCTTGAGATAGAAAATATTTTGGCATTGTATGACTTACACTACTTACCAATACAATGCCTAACGTTCCATATATTGATATGATACTGAAGATTTACTTAGTTTCAGTGTTAGTCTGGCACATTAGTAGTAGCAGTGGTCTGTGAAACTAGCTTTACTAACTGCTCTTCTCTGGTCAGTCTGACACCAAGCTGTTTCATGCTAAACACAGTCACCACTGAGTGTTGACTTCAATGGCCACACACAGACACACACGTATAGTGGACACTGAAGTCAACACCAAGCTGAAACAGTCTTTCATCCTTCAATGCAATCTTCAGGTTATGCTTCTTGTGTTTTGACTCTACTATTTATATATGGTGGTCAATGGTGCATTATGGGTAGCAAGGTCTATTCGGTAGGTGGTAACAGTTATGTCTGAAATTATTCTTGAGGCTATTGAGTAGAAATATTGTGGATCCAAATGTGCTTATTTGTAGCTTTTTTGTTAGCTTTTTACTCATTATTAATTATTGATTACTTAAGGATTTGTTGTTGTTTATTATTATTATTGTGTTTATGTGTGCATTTGTAGTTTGTTAATTTGTTTATTATTTACTTAATTTGTTTATTTAGATTTTTTGTTTATCTTTTTTAACACTATATTTTTATCGTACGTATGATGGCTGGCATTTCATTGTTGAGTATAATCACCACAAGATATTGTAAAACTTTAAAATTGTACATTAAATGGATATGTTATAACTCACTCCTAGCAGTTATAATGTCTTTCTTAAGCTACTCACCATGACGTCTGGGGAAAAATTCTCTCAACTCCAATGGACACACCCTGTTTCACTGGTGTTCTTTATTTAAGGTGTCTTGGCTAGTTCATTTCTGTTACTATTTCTGTTATTTACTCCACAACATGACATTTTAAAACTGGACAAACGTTTCAAACCAAAGTTGGCAGACATGAGACATACATTTTGTTGTCGTTAGGTAAAATATATATGGATGAGTGAGTGTGGCCTGAGGAATCCTGTTTCATTCCTCAATGTGATTTTCAAACTCGGTCTGAAGATTTCATTAGGTGGGAAACTGACCATCAACATGCAGTGTTGCTTCTTATGTCCAAATGTTCTATATTTATAAATGCCTTGTCTCTGATATTTAAGCCCTCTTCCCCTATAAATATTACAAATTGTAAGTCTATAGATAATCCACGGATGTTGATTACCGAGTGAAAATTGAACTTATGCAGAATGGTGTGCAAAGCTAGGGGGACTGATCATTAAGCACCCTACCCCCACCCAAGTAATAGAATATACCTTCCACCCCCATCCACCCCACCTCAACTTTTCTTTCTTTCTTTCTCTCTCTTTCTTTCTTTCTCTTTCTCTCTCTTTCTC
>OZ038490.1:110447973-110532705 GCA_964036315.1 Acanthosepion esculentum | reverse complement strand
CTTTTCATTTTAATATCAAACATAAACTGATGTTTATTATAGACTTATTATTCACATATTAGATATTCTTTTCCACAAATTGTAGTTAAAAATGCACACAAACCAATATAAAGTTTATTAGAAGAACTACTTGAAATAAGAAAAATGACTTTAACTCACATGAAACAAAATAACACCAACTGACGCTGGAATTTACAGAATAGAGTGTAAAAAATATTCCAAGAAATACAGAGATAAAACATGTAAGAATTTTAAATAAGATTTGAATGAACACGAAAGGGATCTTTTCAAGAAAATACACTTGGTACATTACTCCTACATTATAATAGGTTTGACTATAATTTCACCTTAAAGAATGCAGTTTTAATTAAGAGGAGGAGGAAATAAATTAAGACGAAAATTTATTGAAAGCACACTAATTTCAGAAACCTCTGTGGTAAATTTATGTCCAGGATCATACAGTATATCTTGTTTCTCAACAAAACTATTGGTATTACCATATGGAAGATATATTTATAAAAAAAAAAAAAATTAAAAAATGATGGAAAGCTAGTGAAGTAAGCTATGTAATGCATTGAGATACATCAAATGCCTAAAATTTTAAATTTAGAGCTAAAGACCCTTGTATCTTTGATGTTTCTCCATGAAAAATTGTTATATTTCTCAACCCACCCCACCACCCTGGAGAAGTCTTTTTTGAGAGATGTAATATGTAACAGCAGGAATTTTCCTGTTTTGTCTTCCATATATATATATATATATATGTGTGTGTGTGTGTGTGTGTGTGTGTGTGTGTGTGTGTGTGTGTGTGTGTGTGTGTGTGTGTGTGTGTGTTTTAAAGTATGCCATATTTATAGGTAAAAGTGCTCAATATCAGGGACAGAGCATATGAAAATATAAAAGTGGACAGTAGGCCAAGAACCAGCAGTGACAGTCTGTTTCATGCTTGAATGCATGGCCTGAAGATTGTCTTCAAGCATGAAACTTACTGTCACCACTTGATATTAATCACAGTGTCCTCTTTTTATTTATATATAATATAAAAGGCTCAAAAAGTCTTTTTGAATTTATAGGTCTGATGAATTGGATCGTGATTACGATTCCAATGTAATAAATTATAACCATGGAATATTAGTGTTTGAGCCTTTTATATTATATTCTTACTTTGTCCTGGACATTGAATTCTACTTGGATTCTATCCTCTTGGAAATTTATTTATTTATATATATATATATATATATATATATATATATATATAATAAACCTAGCTTACCCTTCTGTCCTCCTAACTTTAGATTCCTGTATATCCCTGACCACAAACTCTTAAATCAACTGATCCTGCCTTACTTACCTAGTAACTACAAGTGTTGGTCCCATCAGAACACACACACCTGCTAATAGTTATTCTCTTACCTGGCCTGCTTGGTTTTTGAACAAAGTGAGCCATGCAAACACACTTACTCCATCCATCCATATTTTTTTTCCTAGGTGTTTCATTGTCCACCTGCTCCGTTTCATATATAAGTGTATCAGCCTTAAACACAAGGCTAAGTGTGAAAGATTGTATATCACTCACCTGAGGAGGTCTAAATCCCGGATGTTATTATTTACCAACCATCCCACAAAAGCCTCAAATATGCTTTACTTTTCATATAGACATTATATGTTTGTGTTTGACAGACACACTTCCTATTTTAAATGTCTGTTTCTTTGCTTGCCTAAAGCATTATTTCTCTCATAACAAAACTTAACATCATTTTAAGCGTATATTTTTACATTAAGATATTTATTTGTAAACTAATTTATAGTACAGTTTTACTTGCTGTAATTAATTAGTCAAACTCAGTACAGATTCTAAGCCCCCACCCCTAAACACCCACACACACACCCACACACACACACACTGTTTTAACAAAAAATAAGCATTTTATAAAATTTAACTAAAATTAAGCACTTTTGCACTAAATAAAAAATGGCATTTTTAACTGTTTACCAAGAATTAAGCATTGCCTTTAAAGTCGTGGAATATTTCTTTGAGAAAGGAAATGAAATTTTCATGCAGATTTTTTAATATTAAAATATAAAAGTTACCTCTGTATCTGTTGTTCTGCTTAACCTGAGGATTATTATCCAATGATTTTCATTCGGATTTTTTGTTAAAAAGCAGAAATGTGTTGGGCAAGTTGTTTCCCTTTTATTATCCTTTACAAAAGTAATTAGAATTTGTATTTCCAATTTGCTGATCACTTTTCTGAGAGAATCCTCACTGTCTTTTGTATGAAACGTTTTATAAAAATTTGTTTCTTCTTTTTGCAATAATTCAAGAGAAAATCATCAAAGAAAGGCCACAAATTTAAACCATTCAACAAGGAAAATATAAACACACACATACATATATATATATATATATATATATATGGAAGACAAAACGGAAAAACAAATTCCCAAGAGGATAGAATCCAGGTAGAACTCAATGTTCAGGACAGAGTAAGAATATAATATAAAAGGCTCAAACACTAATATTCCATGGTTATTATTACATTGGAATCGTAATCACGATCCAGTTCATCTATAAATTCAAAAAGTCTTTTTGAATTTATAAGTCTGATGACTTGGATTGTGATTATGATTCCAATGTAATAAATTATAACCATGGAATATTAGTGTTTGAGCCTTTATATATATATATATATATATATATATATATATATATATATATATATATAGTTAATACCAAGTGGCAACAGTCTGTTTCTTGCTTGAAGACAATCTTCAGGCCATGCATGAAACAGACCATCACTGCTTGTTGTTGGCCCAGTGTCCACTTTTATATTTACATACGCTCTGTCCTTGATATTGAGCACTTTTACCTATAAATATGGCATACTTTAAAACATACACACACGTGTGTGTGTGTATATATATATATATATATATATATATATATATATATATATATATACATACACACATACGCATTTATGTTTTATAAAGATTTTATAATATATATTTATATATAACATTTTATAATAATATATTTATAATATTATTTATATATAACGTTTTATAAAGATATTCTTTCTTTTGCAATAATTCAAGAGAAAATCATCAAAGAAACGCCACAAATTTAAACCATTCTACAAGGAAAATGTAAATATTTTTTTATTACAATTGGTACTGAAAAGATCTTGATCTGAGCAAAAGGTTCTTAAAGAATCAGATATTTGGTTAGATTTTGAGAGGCATATAGCGCCGAAAGCTTTTGAACATTCTCCATGTATAATAATTTGATTTGTTGCTGTAACAGCAAAATTGGCACATCATAGCATGATTATTGTTAGGGCAATAATGTTTAAATAGTAATGATAGTGTGGGGTCTGCAATTGCACTTGCCATAAAATGATTGGATTTCCAGCTACAAAAGCTAGAAAGGAAAATCAGCATTGAAAAAAGGAAAAGATTGTTGCATAATAATAATAATAATGGTATTTCTCAAAACACACACACATACACAACTTAACTGCTAATTACAGAGTAGTCTCCCTTTATTTGCAAATAATTTATATACATTCTATAAATGGGAAGTTTTTTTTTTGTTTTTTGTTTTTTTGTTTAATCAATTCACCCCCAAGCAAAGCAATAATGCCACTAAGACACAAGGGGCTACTGGAAGCGAAAGGGAATGAAAAGATTTTCGGATTGGGTTTCCAGTTCCTTCTAAACAGGAAACGACATAAATCCCACAGACGTGCTGTGTCTTCCCTCTGTCTTTTCTACAAGTATTTTCATGGCAACTGCTCTAACGAACTACTTTCACTGGTTCCCAAACTGCATGAATTTAAGTGTGGTACTAAGTTGACATCTCAGTCCCACCCCTTCAATGTCGAAACAGTTAAATGTAGCTGTCTCTTCTACTCTAACAGCTTATTTCGCACTTCCCGACAATGGAACTCTTTTACTTGCTTCTCTGATAGCTATAATCTTCAAATATTCAAATGTAATGTTAATCGACATCTGATGCCTTGATTTTGATCCCTATCCTTCTCTTTATCCTTTCCTCAGACACCCCTCTTTACTTTTGCTCTCACTCTCTGTAACCCCTTGTGTGCTAGTGGCACTGCTGCCTTACTTGGGGTGATATGCTTAAAAAAAAAGAAAGAAAACCTCCTGTTCATAAGACCGGAGATGAGACTGAACTGGACAATCAAACTTAATAGCCACAGTTTTTAAGTGGGTGTATATTAATGAATAGAAAAATCGAGAAGACTTGTTTGTAATGTATCATTTAACAATAAATTTTTCAATTTCTAAACTTACTGAAATATTCTGCAACATTAATAACATGGCATTTAATTTATTTTAAAATCTATTTATCCCATTTTATAAAAAGATAAAGGATTTTATAAGAATATGTTTTAGA
This sequence comes from Acanthosepion esculentum, assembly GCA_964036315.1. Lineage (NCBI taxonomy): Eukaryota > Metazoa > Mollusca > Cephalopoda > Sepiida > Sepiidae > Acanthosepion > Acanthosepion esculentum. The sequence continues at coordinate 110,528,285 of OZ038490.1, read as the reverse complement.
TTTCATACTGTATGTTTAACCAGCTGATGAGTTGCACTGTATAGTCTTTTGTCATATTCTGCAAAACAAAGCATAATTCCTATTCCCTACAGAAATCACTATTTTTGCCCCCCAAATTTTCTCACTGCATAACATCGAAATTACATACATTTATATAGCTTCTTTTCCTTCACTTTCCTCACTTAACTGTATTTTCTGCTTTGATTTAATAATAAACTGACTGCATGTTCTAATCCTTACTTTCCAGACATGACAGAGTTGAAAACCATTTACATGGCCATATTGAATTATTTCCTACCCTACAACCTCTTTCCCCACAGACCAAATGATGGCAGATAAGGGTGGTAGCACCTGTTAGGGTCCCAGCTATGGGCAAATAGTGAACTTACAAGCAAAGGCAAAAGACTATGAGAGTATAAAAATACTTTTTTATAGTAAAAATACCAGCAACACATTTTTTATATAAAAAAAAAAAAATTATTAACAATACCTATTGTAGTTGAAGCCATAAGATTGTATTCCAAATATTTAGATTTCGACATTAAATAACCCATAGAGGTGTTGATATACCATTAACATCAACCAACCAATCATGGCAGATTTTCAGACAAGCTATACAAGGTGTCCATAAAGTTCATGTGCACTTTAAAAACTTTATAACTTTATTTGTATTTGCAATAGAAATAATTTGTAAAATGGATTAGAAAGAAGTAAATCTATATTTTTTAAGGTTTTATTGAAATTTTATTTAAGTTTCCACATGTCCTCCATCATTAGCAATACAAAGGGTAATACGATTTTGCAGTTCACGGAAAACATTTGCCAGCTGATTTACAGTAATGCCTGAAATCACATTAGTTATTTTAGCTATACTTAAAACTAGGTACATTAAACTTTATAACATTTTTTACAGATTTTTTTCTATCGCAAATACAAAGAAAGTTATAAATTTTTTAAAGTGCACACAAACTTTATGGACACCTTATATTTCTTTGTTTCTCTAGTCAAGACCTTTGCAGCTAGGTCCCGCCATGCTATGTACACATGGGCAACTCTGTTACCAATGAAATATAAAGTTCCACTCAGACAGCTTCTTCTCCAGAATTGTTACTTTGTGGAAGATACTCCCAAGAAGATATTTCCCAATCTATTAACCTCTTCATGTTTATTTTCAATTTTTATCTATCCTGCACATCCTCATAATATACCCTACTTCCTCTTCATTGAGTAACCCTTTACTTTGAATGTCACTTAGGTCTTGAATTCAGTGAACAATGGTATTTAAAAAACAAAAACACTCTTACTTCAATTTTCAGTTTTTAAATATTCTTTCTAACCTTCAGTCAGAGGTTAAATATTTTCAATTTATACTTATTTTCTAATTTGGTTGGTAATTGGACGTCAATAACCACAACTGAACTTCAGATGGATTGTGGAGTGGTTTCCTTTTGCCATCTCCATGGTGACTTTGAGACACCACTTCTAAATGACTTGAGATCTTCTGCTTTTTAATAGGGTTTATTTTTCATCCTACCTGATCGCTAACCACCCCCACCCTCAGTCACGGTAAATCTGAGTGCAGGAGCCACTTTAGTTGACCATCAAAAAAAAGATTTTACATATATATATATATATATATATATTTTAAGCTTTTCACCCCAAGCAAGGCTGGAAGCCACTAGCACGCAATGGGTTACAGAAGGTTTGGAGGAAGAGCAGATAGGAGTGGTAAAGGAGAGGATGTAGAGAAAGATAGTGGATCGATCAAGGCAAGGGAGTTACAGAAGATTTTGAGCGAGAGCATATAGGAATGAAAGGTGAAAGGATGTGGAGAAGGGAAGTGGATAGATCAAGGCAACTGGAGATGTTGATTGACGTTACACTTAAATAGTTGGAGATTGTATTTGTCAGGGAAACAGGAATAAGGAAGGGAATTCCACAGGCGAGATGTGCGAGACATGAAGTTATTGGAGTAGAAGAGACGTCTACATCTAACAGTTTCAACGGTGAAGGGGTGGGAACGGGATGCCAGCCTCGTAGGACGTTTAAATTCATGAGGCCTTGGAACCAACGAAAGCAGCTCATCGGAGCAATTACTGTGAAAGTATTTGTAAAATATATATATATATATATATATATATATAAGGCTCAAACACTAATATTCCATGGTTATAATTTATTACATTGGAATCACAATCCAATTCATCAGACCTACAAATAACCATGGAATATCAGTGTTTAAGCCTTTTATATTATATTCTTGCTCTGTCCTGGACATTGAGCTCTACCTGGATTCTATCCTCTTGGAAATAAATATATATATATATATATATATATATAATTTTTTTTTTTTTTAATATGATTCCATCACTACATAAGAAGCTAAAAACTTCAATTTAATTATAGAAATTAAATTAAAGTGCCTAGTTTGGAATTGAATAATTATAATATAGGCTCTACTTGTGTATCAAGCACTGTTTTTTAAAAAATAAAAGCAAAAATTCTAAAGAACTTTGGATTATTAACCTAACTGTTCTTTCCTATTTTTCTATATATTTATACACACACACACACACACACATATTGACTACTAATATTATCTCTCTCTATATATACACACATATATATATATATATATATATAATTGAAAGTTTCAACTTAGTTTTAAGAAATATTCTTATTCTATTTTTTATTATTCCAAATAACTTCCTACCTTGACTTTTTCGAGTTCGTGAGAAAAAAAGAAGCAAACACTATTCAAATTTGATAAGTAAAAAAAAAATTTAGACTGATATCAGAAACTTGAATTTAAAAAACATTTTATTCAGTTGAAATTTCTAGGGCACATAATTAGGAAAGAGGTTTTGGAGAATTTGACACTCCTCCAATCCTGAAAACACAAAATTCAAGAATCAATAATATTATACATTACAAGATATATAAATCCATGGCAATTGATGCCAAAAATGATAAAAATGAAATATTTGGTTCAACATAAACTCTGCAAAGCAATCATCCATCATATCGCAATTCTAGTTGATTATATGTGGCCCGCATGGTTGAGCCTCAGTCTCACCCAGTGTTTTATGATCATACAAGTGTTGCAATGTCACGTTGGAGATGCAAATGTATAATATAACTCACTGTCAAGAGCTTGCAAAAATCAACACATTAGCAGCAGCTGCAATGGAGATAATCCTTTTCTTTTTACAACTCCTTGGAATCTTGTTTTAGAGACGTAATAAAGGCGGGTACACTGGTTAGCCCCTTTATTTTTTTTAAACACTTTATAAAAAGCCTATTAAAATATTGACCATTGCTTGTGTCTCTATGTAAAGATTGGCACAGGGCAGCAATAGTCTGAGACTGAAGGAGGAGTAGACTCACCTTTTTACAATATTTTATTTTCCTTAAAGGGTCTTAATGATGCAACAGTTCGTCCTTTTGTTTGTTTTTCTTGTGTAACACTCAACAGTACCATTGTATGGTTCTAGCCGTAACTACTTTGCCTTAAAATTTGGTCATCACAGTACAGTACACGATTCTCAAACTTTTTAAATGGTTATGTAATTTCTTTTGTGATGGCGTGTTTCGAAAATGGCAAATTTAACAGAAATGAAATAGTGTGTTTGTGTTGATGAAAAACGAACGCGGACCTGTATATAGTGTTTTTTTTTTTTTTTTTTTTTTTTTTTTTTTTTACCCAACCCTTGTGGATGAGAACAATTCATCTCAGCAGAGTGTCCCCTGCTAGAGTCGCGGGACAGGGCATAATGTAGGGCAACCCGTGTAAAGGGACGGTCGGGGAAAAGAGGAGGGAAGGAACGTTTTGATTGTATTGGTTACTGAAAAATCCTGAGGGGTGGGTTCTGACATGGCTCACCGTTTAAGAAAGAAATCACCACATACACTTTAAAGCCTATAATTAAAAAAAAAAAAAAACTGGTATGGTTTTAGTCTGGGGATGTTATGGGGGTAGGGAGGAGGTAAAAAGAGTTTTCAAACTAGGAACGTAACATCTGGTATTAATGAATAATAGTTTGGAGAACTTAGTTAACTTAAAATGTATTGTAGAGACGGTAGGGTTTGTATGCGAGCATAAGTTCGTGATGAAAACAGAAAAATAAACAAACGTGATGAGTAGAGATCTGAAAAAATATATAAATCTTCGTTTTCTGCTACTGTTAAAGAAGAAAAAACAGACACTACAGAACATTGTCATAATATTAATAATTGTTTCAGGTTCATTTAAGTTCTGATAGGCGTGTACACTGGTTCGTTAGCCCCTTTAATTTTTTTTTAAACACTTTATAAAAAAAAAAACCTATTAAAATATTGACTATTGCTTGTGTCTCTATGTAACGATTAGCACAGGGCAGCAATAGTCTGAGACTCAAGGAGGAGGAGTTTTTAAGAATGTTTTGCTTTGCAGAGTTCAAATTTTATTTAAATTAGAGAGGAAAAATGATAGGATACAGTAAAAAAAAAAACAAAAAAAAACAATGATACGGTTGGCCACCGTAAAATAATCAACTACCTTCCACTTCGCCTGGTATACGATCAAACTCAAACAAAATGGTGTTTTTGAAGAATTGTATTTTCTGCAATGAGCAGTTATTATTCCACAGTATATTTAGATTTTAGTATCCTAAACTAATGTTTGTTTTCGTTTGGCAATGAATGATTAGAGATTCCAAATAATTAGGAATGTTGTGTTTTTTATGCTATGAATTCCTGTTAGTATTATTCACTATTCAACATTCGAAATCCTCCCTTTTTTACGATTTTATGCACACTGCCTACTGCAGATGCCTTAACCACTAAGCGAGGCTCAAGTCAAGTTTTTACTCTGATGATCGTAAAAAGAAAGATTCACACTTCACAGCCACACGACGAACCTTGCGTCAATTCCACAGTCTTCTTGTAGTTTAATACAAATAACTAGAGTAACATAAATATTCTCAGTCGATACATTGAATTATACAGCTTTTTTTTCATGGGAGGAGGCGATAAAGTCAGTGACGAAAAATGCATAGCGCCATTGAGTCTAACTTTTTAAAACTAAAAAAGCTTCCCAGGCTTGTCATGAATTTACGTACCGAAAATTTTATTGAAATTAGGCAATACCTGATTTGTAATTTAATTAAAATCTGTCTATCGCTTACAAATTTTCTGTAAATTATTATTACGCTCATTATTAATTTAATTAATTTAAATTAATAATTTATTTCAACTAAAAACAACTGTTCCGGTTCAAATATCTCCGAGTCTTGTCCGATATATTGGATGCAAATTATTTTTAGATTTTTTACATCATTTTTTTTTTTCTTACAAAGATATAGAACAACTTTTATACAAGAAGATTTTTCCTTTTTTTAGGGTGGAGTTTATCAAATGTTTTTTTTTTTTTTGTCAACCATGTCCATGCGTAGTGGTTAGTTGTAAGGAAGGTAGATTATTTTAAAAACCTTTTCGTGGTCAGATATCGAAATCAAACGTTCGGTTTAACAATGCTACGTTTCGGAATCCTTAATGTCCGGACATTATTTTAATCTGCGGACACATTTAGCAGCGCAGTAATAAATTAAATTTTTATTTGTCAAAATAGAAATTTCTAATGATAAATTAAGTAAGGTTCAAATATCCATTTTTTTTTTTTTTTTTTTGAGAGAGAGAGAGTGAGTTCACTCCAAGCAAGGCAATAAAGCCACTAAGGCACAAGGGAGTTACTGGATGTAGGAGAGTTAGAAAACAGAAACATTACTAAAAAGAACGGAAACAAAGCAGTAGCGATTGACATCGAGTTTAAATTTTTCAGTTAACCATTTTTCGAGACACTGTGTTAGTATTTACTACTTTGTTGTTCATCAAAACATTATAATTTATTAAAAACTTAGTTTCATACAAGGCTACAAAAGTGTAAGGCTCAGGCATCTATGTGAGAATTGAACACGCAACGTACGCACTAATATCGTCCTTATACGGTACAATAATATCAAGCCTGCCAAATTCTCAGTTTTATTATTGGGTCTTACAAATGTTATATTTTTCACTCAGGATAATCAAACTAATAATCTAATGCGCTCAATAAAAGCTCTAGTCAATTCATTTTCACTAATAATAAGGGGCGTAACTCTAATTTCTCAGTTTATGTATGGTAGGACACGAGCAACAATTGCAAACTGATGTTATCGAATAACTGATGAAAATAAATATGAATTCAATTTCAGTGTTTTATGTTGATTTTCAGTACAGACTGTTTTTTTTCTGACTGATAATTGTTGATCATTTTCGTAATTTTTAAAATTTTTTACTTTCAATCACAATTTTATGAACAGCCTCCATCTAAAATTATTTTAATCTTAAACGAAAATATAAATATTTTTTCTTCTTTTTATAATTTCAGGAACAAGGAACACCCCGAATTACTGGCATGCACAGTAGCAAAAATGTTGACAACATCAATTGGGTATCTTCCGAGACAAAACCTATGGCAACTAAACCTGTTGGTCAGTACATCTTCATAATTTATTTATCTTCTGGGGAGTGATAGTTTTAGTAGACGTAGTAAGAAGTTGTTCAATCATAACTTGAAGCCTCGTTCTTGTGACCCTGCATCAGTTTAAGCAAAACATTCAAGGGATAGTTTCCTCGCATTTCTTTGATTCTAATCAAGCTAGATGAAGTCTAAGAAGAGTTATAACTTTCAAACTAACATAGAAAAGATTTAAATAAAAGGTTTCATAATTTTCGTGATTATTTAAACTAGAAAACTTAAATGTTTTCATTTGAAAAATTCTTCTCTGCTTGAAAAATTAAAAAAAATGTTATAATTCTTCTATGTGCCATGTCTATTCAGAATATTGGCAATCATGGCTCTCCACAATTTCCTGTCCTTTTGACCTCTTAATAAATTTTCTTTTTGTTATCTCTCCTAAACCTTGTTCCACCATCCATTTACTCAAGTTCACTAAGTATGTTACATGTTGTTTTCCTCTTATCCCTCTTGCTTTCAATCTGTCCTGTGAGTATCAAATTTTCCAAGCCCTCTTTCTTCATTATTTGCCCTAGAAATTCCAACTGTCTCTTTGTGATGTAAGTATAAATGTCCATTTTCTCTAAAACTTTGTTTTTGCTCACATGTTAAGCCCGTTATATTCTCAGCATCCTGTAGAACCACATTTTTGTTGCTTCAAGTCGTCTCTTCATCTGTGAGGTGATTGTCCAGGAGAACTGATATTCTGCAACAGTTCAGTACTCTTTTCTTTGTTTCTATTGAAACTTTTCTGTTTCTTAATATTTTGCTTAGCTTTTGGAAGGCATCTTTCGCTATCCCAATATACCTTCAGATTTCAGTGTCACACTTTACATCCACTGTTAAAACACTTCCCAGATATTTAAATTTTTATACTTGTTTAATTTTGGTATCTCCAATTTGTAATTTGCATGTTGGGCTGTTCCTTTTGTATTCTGTCTTCTTGCAATTGATGTTAATCTTTTCTTTTCACTTCACTACCTTCTGTAGGAATTCCTCTAGTTTCCTTTGTGTCTGATATCAACACTGTGTCATCTGCATATCCTATGTTAAGGTTGTGGCCACCAATAATAAATCCTGGTAGAACTTCTAATCCTCTCAGAATGGCCTCTCTGTACACGTTGAATAAGTCTGCCAAGAAAACACATCCTTGTCTTGCACCCCCTTTCTATTTTGTATATTTACTGGATTCATTTTTTTATCTGTATGCTGGCGTTTTCTTGCCAGTATAGATACAGGCTTATTCTAATATCCTTCCCAAATATTTAATTGTTACATAGCAGTTCCTTATCTTGAATCTCATACTCTGAACACAGTTACATAGAGCTTAGCATGCGAGAAACATTTGAATTATTTTTTTTTAATGTTGGCATTAATAATAATAGAAATAGGTATAAATTTACTATTTTTCACTTGGTTAAATAATTCGGTACAGTTTTTAGATTAATTTGACTGATTATCTAAATAAATGAAAATAATCTAAAAACTGTACAGAATTATTTAGGCAAATGAAAACTGCTTAAGCTACTTTACTTTGTATTTCGATATAACCAATTTATGGTAATGTAAATGCTTACCTCTTCAGTAATGCTGATAGCTTTAATGTAGTGAGACCCCCTCCCCGGTGGGGACCTACAGGTGGTGATTTGGGTGCGTCCCCAGGAAATTGAATGGGTCCTAATTAAAATTTCTTAAGAAATTTTTGTGTTAAACTGCAGGGCTTCGGACATTTTTTTGCCTTTTTTTACTATCATCCGAAGAAACAATTTTAAAATGATGCCAAATCATTTCAATTGACAGAACAACTTTTTCTTTCTTTCTTTCTCTCTCTCTCTCTCTTTCTTTTTTTTTTTTTTTTTTTTTTTGCTTTTGAATCTAAATTTAAACCAAAATCAGGACTTTAAGCAACAGTCAGCAACCATCAATAAGTTCAGGCACATCAAATAAATTAAAAAAAAAAACAAAAGCTAACCAACAGAGTTTCTGATAAGGTTGATGTCTATTTCATGTAAAACACGCAATGAAAGAAAGAAAGAAAGAATTAGTAAAAAGTATTTGAAAGAATATGTGCAATATATCGCTTTTCATGGGAAACTTTAGTTGCATCCCTGGCACACACAGATGGGAAATTTATTGCATCTTTTAAGATTTTTGTGTGTCAGGAATACAGGAGATGCACCTATCAGCATCTCTGAACCCCTTTTTCTTATTTTGTCTTGTTTTAATATGTCCATTTTCACCAATATTGTGAACTAGGAAAGTGATATTTTAAAATCTGTGATGGTAATCATTTCTATTCACTTTGCTTTTAAAGTAATATAAATTAGAATGAGTTAATCAGTCAGATTGTTTTCATGTTGCTCTGGATCAGGGCCAGAAAACTTACCTCTTTTAATTAATATACTTTAGCGTGTATAAGATTTTTTTTTACTCATTTTTTTTTACTCATTTTATCCCAAGTAAGGTAATAATGCCACTAAGATGCAATAGGTTACTGAGTTAGAGAATATGAGAAGAAAAAACAACACTTTTCAGAAGAGTGAACATTAAAATAATAAGAATTAAGACAGAAGATAATGATTGACATTGCATTTAAATTTTGGAAGATCAAAGTTGACTGGGAAGCAATAGGCCAAAAGTGCTAGAGAAGAAACCTTTAGCATAGAACTTGAGGTTACATTTTGCCATTTCAACTGTAAAATGATGAGACCTTGCCACCAATCTAGTATTGCACTTAAATTTTTAATGTCTTGCTACCATAGAAGTTCTTCAGAACAATTATGAAAGTATTTATAGAAAAGGCACAGTGAAGTTACATTACACTGGTGTGAAAGTAACTGAAGGTGAGATGCCAGGTCAGAACAAATAACATTGCAGATTCTTCTTTGAATTTTATCAAGAATCTCTAAATGATGTATAGCAGGAGGATCAGATCAGCAGTATTCAAAGCCAAGATGAATGGTAGATTTATAAATATATTAGATTCTAGTGAGAAAAATTGTCTAGCACAACACAGTGAATTAACTTTGCTAGCAGATGACCTAGCAATTAATTTGATAGAATCTTTCCACTTCATGTCAGCAGAAAAAACGTTTGTCTGAGAAGGTAGTTAGCATCATCCATAATGATGGAAGATAAAAAGGGTCTCTTCAGATGATTAAAGGAGAGCTGTTTCATTTTGGAGGCATTAAAATTAGCCAGCCATTCCTTGTCCCAGTTAACAACAGAAAGATCATTTTTTGAGATCGGCTTCCAATTTGACCTAATTGAACTGCTCAGACTTACTATTAAGACAGGAATGGTTGTGTTATCAACATAGATACAGAGTTGCAATCAGGAAGGTCATTGATGAAAATTACAAATAACATGGGTTCAAGGATAGAGCACTAGGGAATGCCTGCATTAATGCAAGAAGATCTAGAAGAGTGGCCATTCAAAACAACTTTCATTTTGCAATTTGATCAGAAAAACTGAATCAGTTCAAAAATTCATTAAAAAATAACACAATGTTTCTACATGTGAAGAAGACTAACATGCGAAACCCTATCAAATGTCTTAAGCGATATCCAACCATATTATTAAGTTAGATGTGGTACTTGGTTGTTAACAGTATCTGGAGAAAACCATTAGCCTACCAAAGAGCTTCACTTTGCATATAAAATAGAGGCAATATTCAGTGGGGATCAAGTATAGTAATCAACTAAAACATTTCTTCATCCCATCCCCAAAAAGTTAATGAATTTAGATGAAAAATTCTTATCAGGGCATAATTTTTATTTTATTCTTTATTCAAGCTTTCTTCTTCTTTTTTTTTTTTTTTTTTTTTTTTTTTCTTTCTATTGAAAATAAAAATGATTGGCATGTTCTATGCCATGAAATATAATAATCAGAGTAAATTAAACATTTGGTGGGCTTCACTCTTTCATATACTCTCCAAAATAAATTAAAGAATTTTAGATGGAAGAGTATTGCCAGGGCATTTTTTTTTCTTAGGTTTGTGTAACTTTATATGAAAATTAATTTTAATCTACAATTGTTAAAATAAAGGCAATAAATAATCTTAGCTAATGATGGCTTTAAAAACAAACTTTTTTACATTTTTTTATATATATATATATATATATATACACACAAGTGCCATTCAATAAATAAGGTGAATTTTTCAGTATAAAAAAAGGAAGAACAGTAAGATATGTAATCCAGTGTTCTTATTGATATTTTTATTTTTACAAAACAGTGCTCAATGTAAATTTACAGAGCATAAATATTATAAATCAACTGATTTAAAAACATATTTTTAAATCAGTTAATTTATAATATATATATATATATATATATATATATATATATATATATATATATATTATGAAATGGACAAAGTCTGACAATTATTTTTTAAGACATTTTTATGTTTATACATTCTTAAAAATAATTGTCGAACTTTGTCCATTTCCTAATGTGTGACGTCATTTGTTTACATTTGGATACGCATTGAGCAGATATGAATGTACGAGAGAAAATCATGGAGAATTGTAGTTTAAAAGCAGTAAAATCGACCTTGCTAACCGAACGCTCCTCTGTGGCTCTATCGGTTAAGGCATGTCTGGCTATATGACAGTTTCGTATATGATACATGTTCGATTCATGTCAGAGGACAAATATGAAAATTTCTCGGACATTCAGGCCGGTAAATGTAGTTTAATACTGTTTATTATAAACAGTGCATTTACTTAAATATTTGTATCTATAAAAAGAATGTATAAACATAAAAATGTCTTAAAAATAATTGTCGGACTTTGTCCATTTCATAATGTGTGACATCATTTGTTTACATTTGGATATGCCATGAGGAGATATGAATTTATGTGAGAGAATAATGGAAGATTGAAGTTTAAAGGCAGTAAATTCGACCTTGCTAACCGAACAATCCTCTGTGTCCGAAACGGTTAAAGACACGTCGGGCTATATGACGATTCCATATAGGATACAGGTTCAATTCCTGTCGGAGGACAAATATTTTCTATGAAAATTTCTCGGACATTCAGGCCGGTAAATGTTGTTAATACTGTTTATTATAAACAGAGCATTTACTTAAATATTTGTATCTATAAAAAGAATGTATAAACATAAAAATGTCTTAAAATATAATATATATATATATATATATATATATATATATGAGGAATAAGAATAAGAAAAAAAATTCACCATAAAGTGATGAATCAAAAAAATATAAAAAAAAAAACAACAAAGTTAATCTTTGATAATTTTTACTGGTTCTTTGTTTTTTAATTTTATTACATTTGTTTTTATTGTATTTTTAATTTTCTCCAGTTTTAGTTTTACCAATTTTTCAATTTAAATATTGTTTTTAGTATTTTGCTGAAAATCTTTTAAATGAATTTTGTTGAAAACTTTAACTTTTTATTTCAGGTTTTACAGGCTATCCAAAGTCTCACCAAAAGTCCAGCTTTGAAGAAAAGTATGCACCCAGTGGCACTGGGTCAGAAAACAGTAGTGTCCGGTCAGACAGTCCAGGTATCAGTCCACTGCAAGCAAGACATTCGCGGTACCCAAATGTGATCCGTGCAGCCATTGGTCAAACGAGCACAAGGCAATTACACAATGGTCAACAGACACCACCTCCATTGCCTCCGCGGGGTAATACAAGCATCCCCACAGCTGTTGTGTCACCAAACCCCCCTCGAGGACAGACTCCACCGCCACCACCCTCTTATACATCTTCAGATGCAAAAATCAACCCATACCTCCAGACGCATCAGAAATGGCACCAACAACCTCAGAACACATCTGATGTGCCGAAGACACAAGCACCACCCCCGCCACCTCAGCCGCAGCAGCAACAACAGCAACAACAGCAGCAGCAGCAACAAGCACCTCACCAGTATGTTACCCCTGGCCATGTCCAGGAAATGATAAAAAGAATGTCCCCAGGTCAACATGAAAGTGCTTCCTGTAGCCAACAGCAGCATCAACAACAACAACAACAACAAGCGAAAATGTTCAATGAAGCCCTTATAAACTCTGGGCTTTGCCAGCATAAAACCAAACCCGGAGACCCCTTGCAGCTCCCACACCATTCAATCCCACAGCAACTCGTACACCCGTGGAAGCACTGGGAATCACCCCAGCCGCCGCCTGCATCACAGAGACACTTAACCCCAACCGCTAGTGTAAACCCAATACAACAGAGGGTATCCAGTCCAAATGCATACTCGCCCTTCCACATACAAAACGAGCAATTACATACATCAAATATTCCTGGACTGTCACCACAGTTCCAAGGGTTGAATATTTCTCCAAACAACATCCACGTCTCTACAGCACCATCAAACCCGGCCTTAAATGAGCAGCGATTCCCCAAAGTTACCATTCAGATTCCTAAACAAGCCCACACGTTTTATTTTCAGCATGGCAACGAGCGGTCGCATATGATTTCATCAAAGGTACAGAGGACTTCGCCGTATGAAACGCAAATATCTTTGAGCTCCAACTGTAGCCCAGCAAGTAGTGATAGCATACAGATAAACTTGCCCAAGGGTAAAGCTCCGTCCCCGCCCGTTCCAGTACAGGCTTGGGGAGCCAAACAACCGCCCATTATAATGAAATCGGTAAAGAGCCGTGAAGTTCAAAAACCCAAGCTTCAAACAGCCACAGCTCCGTTATCTGCTCCGCTCTCAGCTGCACTGCCCACACCTGTTTCAAATTCTTCACAAAGCTACATTTCATCAGTGGAAACTACAATTAATCCCCCACAAACACCGAAAAATACTTCCCCTCCCAAACGTGATGTACGTATTAAAATTCTGGTGCCGAACTCTTTACAGATCGACATCAAAAATCAAGGCCATCCTACATACGCACAGACCCAAATGCCAAGTTTGCACTTTGACCTTTTTCAAAAGGCTCCCCCATCAGACACGACCTCATCTACCCCGAGGTCAGACTCGCCTGTCTCTCGGGCAACCAACCAGTCACCTATGTCGATGCAATCTAACACATCTGTACAGTCTACCACCTCCACCCCATCTAGTGGCTCTGATATTCCCTCAAAGCCTCCTCCTCCATACCCAGGTCGAGTTTTAAACATAACTCAATCCTCTTCACCTCCAGTGCTGTCTCAGACACCTGTTCAGCCAATCCCGCCCCTTACCCAATGTCCAGTTGAACCAATACCTCAGAAGCGGGTGCAGCTGACAACGCAAAATACTTCCACGTCGTCCTCCTCTTCCCATCCGCAAAGTTTCACCCCTCCATTGGACTCATCAGTGGGTGCTCCTAACAAAAATTTGGACAATGAAGAGAAGGATGATTGGTCTGAGCAAGTGTCAGAGACAGATTTGACCACAAACGAGATACAAGAGGAGACGCACAGGTGCACATCACCAATTCCTGAGTGGAAATATGAAAACCGGTCACCTGACCAGGAACGTGTGCGAAACTATTCACCGCAAGCGTATAAATTCTTCATGGAACAGCATGTGGAGAATGTGATGAAATCTACAACCCAACGCCTCCGAAGGCGTCTCTTACTGGAGAGCGAGATGAGCAAGGTGGGCCTTTCAGTGGACGCCCAGCACCAAATGCGCAAGATCCTTCACCAGAAGGAATCCAACTACATCCGTCTGAAGAGAGCCAAGTTGGAGAAGCACATGTTTGAGAAAGTCACCACTCTAGGAGTGGGGGCTTTTGGGGAGGTAGCTCTTGTCCGCAAAAAGGATGTGGGACAGTTATACGCTATGAAGACCTTGCGTAAATCTGATGTATTGCAGCGTAACCAGGTTGCCCATGTCAAAGCTGAGAGGGATATTTTGGCTGAGGCTGATAACGAATGGGTGGTCAAGCTGTATTATTCGTTTCAGGACAAAGACAATCTTTACTTTGTGATGGATTATGTTCCTGGCGGCGATCTGATGGGACTTCTTATTAAGTTTGAGATTTTTGAAGAAGAATTGGCCAGGTTCTACATAGCAGAACTCGTTTTAGCGATTGAAAGTGTTCATAAAATGGGTTTTATACATCGGGATATTAAACCTGACAATATTTTGATAGACAGGGAGGGGCATATAAAGTTGACTGATTTTGGTTTGTGCACAGGGTTTCGATGGACCCATAATTCTAAATATTATCAAAAAGGTAAGGATAAACATTTTCTTTTGATTTTTGAAAATTTTTTCCATTGGTTTCTTGCACAGAATATTCTTGTATTGATGTTTTTTTTATAAGATGAATGAGATATATATATATATATATATATATATATATATATATATATGATGTCTATATAAAAACAAAGTATTTTGCATGAATGAAATTATAAAAAAAACACTTGTTAAATATGTACTAATTTTTCTTTGTAAACTATTTTGTTAGTACAAATTTTGAAAAACTACTAAAAATGAGGGAAAAATTTTTGTTAGATTTCAATATTTGTTTGCATAAACATTATTCCAAGCAATATTTTAGTTAATCTGTTTGGTACTATTTAAATTGTCTAGTCTGCTCATTAATGGGGTTTACTGCTATATGACATTGAAACACCGGTTCCTGTACAATCACCGAAGTTAAGCCATGTCAACTCTGGTCAGTATTTAGACAGGTGACCACTTGGAACACCAGCTGCTGTAAGCTTGGATGTGCAGGTGGTGTAATGGATAATGAGTTAGAATTGTTAATTGGAGAGTAAAGTTCCAATTTCAATTGGGTTTGTTATATTCACTTACACACAAATACTCATAAGAATGAATCCACCTCTTCTCCCCCCAGTTAGGGGTTAATTAGAAAGACTTGTATTACTAAATCAATATCACAAAAAAATTCTTGCACTCTAAAATTATTTTCTGGCTTTAAATAAGCTGCAAAGGGTTGATAAACTGTAAAAAAAAATGAATCAATCAAGTCTGCTCATTTAAAAAAAAAAGGAATTTTTTTTTTTTGTTTTCATTAGACCATTGTCAATCCACAGCATTTGGTAAAATCAAAAAATATTCATGTTTTTTTTATCATTTTAAAAAGAGGATATTGTTCATTAACATAAACACAGATCAATCTCTCCCTAACGTCTTAAAAAGTTATCTGTACTTTATTATTTACAAAATGTCTGCTTTGAAATTCTGCTTATGTTATTGATGCTTTCTGATGTCAACCATTACTCAAGTTCGTAATATTATGCATTTATCAATAATGTAAGCATAGTTTCAAACATGGCATTTGTAAAAATAACAAAGTACAGATAACTCTTTAAGAAGTCCATGATTGATTTGATACTGTATTTAAATTATGAACAGAATCGCACTTCTAAAATTATAAGAAATTAATAGTTTTTGATTCTGACAAATGTCATGCCTTGATGAAGGTCTAATGAATGTTCATCTATAAATGAAGGTCTAATGAATGTTCATCTATAAATGAAGGTCTAATGAATGTTCATCTATAAATGAAGGTCTAATGAGTGTTCATCTATAAATGAAGGTCTAATGAGTGTTCATCTATAAATGAAGATCTAATGAGTGTTCATCAACAAAAACTGTTAAAGAAAAACTGCTTTATTTTTTTACAAGTGGGACCGTTAATTCAAATAGTTCCATTAATTCTACAGCCTTCCTCAACTGTAAAATCTCAACACAAATTTTGTTTTTGGTTTTTATGCATTTGTTGGACTTTTTCCACACGTGTGTAATGGTACATAATAAATGAACAAATACCGAACTGTAGTTATAAATTTGTTAAGATATATGTCCTGACTCGCAGCAGGGATGAGGGGTCTTGTAAGTTAAGGAAGGGTCGGTACTCAAAATTTGATCTCAAAAGATGGTGGGGGGTGAAGAAACCAGAGGAATGAAAACTCTGTAGATCTCTGAATAGATAGACTGATGGGCTAGTAATGGGGAGTGCATAACAAAAATGTGGGGGTGACTATGAACTAATCAGTAGGAAGAAATATGTTAAATTGATTCAGTTTTTTTATGGTCGGGACAAATAAAGATGTCTGCAAAAGCTACATTTACGAACCCACACTTCCTCCCCAGAGAGCTCAAATTTTAGATAGCATTAGCCTCTTTTGGTCAAAGCTGCAAAATCTGAACACTTGACTGACTTTGACTCTAACTATAAAGTTAAAAAGAGAAGGATTGAAATGATTTGAATTTTTAAATATGCTGTTAAAATGAGATCCCAAATTGAGTTTCTAGTTAAAAGCAAAATGTAATTTTTTTTTTACTCCTCTACCCGCCATTCTTTCTGACTTCCATGCTATAAAATTAAAGATATTAGATTTTGGGGGAAGTCAACAAATACCCCCCCCCACACACACACACACACACACATATGCTTTTCTTTTTGCTGTAATGTATGAAAAAGATCAATCAGTTAAACAAGTCAAAATAATGAGTGATTTTAAAATGACAAATAAAAACACCCGTTCCCGTACGATAACAGAAGTTAAGCAACATCAAACCTGATCAGTACCTAGATGGGTAACCATTTGGGAATAACAGGTGCTGTAAGTTTGGATGTGTAGGTGGTATAAAGGGATTACGGTCACATCATATTGAAACACCTGTTCCTACATGATCACTGAAGTTAAGCAACATCAAACCTGGTCAGTACCTAGATGGGTGACTGCTTGGAACTACCAAGTGCTGTAACCTTGGATGTGCTGGTGGTGTAATGGATAATGGCTCAGAATTGTTAACCGGAGAGGTGTGTTCCAATTCCAGTTGGGTTCGTTATATTTACTTACATGCAAATACTCTTGGGATTTTGTGCAGATTTTAGATTTTCACAATTTTTTTTTTTTTAATTATTTGTCACTTCTCTTTTTATTTTTGTATACATTATTTAATTAAACTGTTTTCCCCTTTTTAATCATTCTTTTCAATTTTCGTTTTTTGTTCTAGCCTGGCTGTGCTGGCCCGTTTTTTGTTCTAGTCTGGCTGTACTGGCCCATTTTGGGAAAAATTAGGAAATTGCCATTTACTAGAAATAGATTTCTATAAAAACATTCACAGTGGTTCCTCATGATTCTCTTTACTTTTAATCGGATACTCCACAATACAATTAAGATAAATAACATCCCGAATACACAACACAATAAAACAAGTTTCTCTCTGAATTTCTGGGATGAGAAATTCTCGTTATTTACAATATTTATATGTGGACTACTGTCCTTGTCTTTGTCGTTCTTGCAATGTTTTAACTGTTCTGCCCTCTTGCCTTCATCAGATGCTTGTTGATTTGGGTAATCTACAGGGAACTTTGAACCAAATACAAACCCTGGTCTGGGCCATTTTATTTGTACTCTATAGAAACAGGTTGAGAAATAACTCGGTTGTACTAAGAATAATAACTAGACAATATATCCCTAGATATGGGCAGCAGAACAAGGACAGTTTAAAGGTTCAAAAACCCCTGTAGTTGACTTGGATCTGCAAACACCTGATGAAGGTCAGAGGGGAAAAATAACAAAAACAATGTGATAACAGCAAAGATGAAGACATTAGTCCCTATGTAAATAGTTAGTTTATAGTACAAGCTCTAGGGACTAATATTTCACTGTGTTTCATAGACACACACATATATATTGTCATCCACAAACAGACCGTTTCACTGTATCACAGCTCATCAGTGTGTTTAGATGTCCGGTCGCCTCTAGCTATGATTAAAACCCAACTGAATTGGCGTCAGTCAGGTATTCTACCACTAAGCCGTTGGCACACGGCAGGGATGAAGGTGAATGTAAGCATATTCATTTTTAGATAAACACACAGTGACTGAGAGAACTCTATTCGATTTACTGAAGAGTCTTGTATTATTAGCCGTAATAGTCACTGTTTATAAACCCACACTTCCTCCCCAGTGAGGTCAACCAAAATAAATTTTTCAGGAGCATATATATTGTCATCCACAAACAGACTGTTTTGCTGTATCACAGCTAATCAGTGTGGTAAGACATCCGGTTGCCTCTAGCTAGGATCTAAACCCAACTGAATTGGCGTCAGTCGAGGATTCAAACCACTAAGCCGTTGGCGCATGGCAGGGATGAAGGTGAATTTAAGCGTATTTATTTTTAGATAAGCACACAGTGAGTGAGAGAACTCGATTTGCTTTACCAAAGAGTCTTGCATTATTAGCCGTAATAGTCACTGTTTACAAACCCACACTTCCTCCCCAGAGAGCTCAACCGAAATAAATTTTTCACGAGCATATATATCCACAGCAGCAGAAATGTTAAATGTAAAAAAAAGAAGACTAATTTTTCCTATCAACATCTGTATATATATTTTTATGTAAATTGACTCTTGAGCATGCATGTTTATTATAGAATGAAAATTGTTAAAAATAAGCTCATTTTAATAATTAAAAATTAAAATTATTAATTATTAAAAATAAGCTCATTTTAAAATTCTGTTCTTGAAAGAATCCATTCTCATTACCAAACAGTAAAATGAAAATAATAATCATTTTATTATTATTGGAATCAAACTTCTATAATTCTCTCCATGCAAAATGGAATGACATAGCATTTTTGGAACATGTAATATATGTCAGCCTCTGTTTTGTCAAGACAGGCACCAAACATTTTTCCTAAAACTTGAAAATATGTTTAATACTAATGAATTTCAGCACAGGTTTTGCTAAAACCTCTTTTGATATGAAGTATTATTTGACTTTTAATAAGTGCATTGTTCTGCATAGTCTAAAAAGAAAATTCCTGTTTAATCCTGTTACAATTAAAAATTATTCTATCAGTATTCCCAAACCTTTTATTTTATTTTACGGTAAACATTTTTCCATTATGAATCTCATAACCCATCAGAATTATTGGGGCAGGAAATATCTTGGCCAAGATAGACTGATAGAACTCCTACTTCTTCAGGCAGGTTTTCAATTCATCCTTCAAGACTGGTTGATACCTCAAGTCCTGCTATTTAACCCATAGCTACTGGGAGAAGGGTGGAAGAAGAGATGTTTTCATCCTTTTTTTTTTTTTTACCAAGAATCTTTGTGCAAAAATGAATGTAATGAAGTCTGCTGGCTGATTTTTCCTTTCTGGGTCATTAACAGTTGCACTACATGTGCATGTATTCATTCTTAAAATTCAAAATTTTAGTAATTTCAATAAATAGTTATAATCTTCATTCCCAAACTGTCATCACCAAATTCTACTGCATTTTCTCAAGATAATAAAACGCCTAAAGATTGTTGTTTTTATAAATATTAAACTATTGGATTTTCAATAAAACTTTGTTGTACCAGGTCAATGTAGAGTCTGGAAAGACTAAAAGGTATTAGCATAAGAGGATAATAATTATTTAGGACAGTGATTCCCAAACAGTGCAGTGTGCCTCATAGGCAAAGTGGAATGATTGAATAACAATCAAAGATTTAGAAATAGTTTCAAAAAATTAATATGCTGAAAATACATATGATTTCAAAACTTAAAATATTATTGTGGATTACTTGTAATTGCATGCAGGACCGCAGTATAAAGCGTTATAAATAATAATTATTGACTGATTTTATCATTGTGATATTTTTGCATTATATCAAGTATTAAGAATATAGTAACTGAGGTCTGCAAATTAGAGGGGAGAGTTATTAATGATAATGTTCTGACTGCATATCCACAGTTATCTCCCTTTAAGCCCCCCCTCTCTTTTTTTATTTTTAAACATACTTTTTATCACACAAAATTTGGTGAGGCGCATGCAAACTTTCATTCTGAAAATGCAGCCCAGAGAAGAAAAAAATCTGGGAGCCACTGATTTAGGACCTGCTGTTTAAGTAAATTAAGATTTTACTCTATCATCTTTAGACTAAATTCTTTCTCTTAGGCAGGACCAAATTGTATAATTGTTTTCATGAACATTAATTAAAAATGAAGGTTAAAGGATTTCTTATTTTATTTTTTAAATTGTGAATTAATGTGACTGATTATTCTGACCTCCTTGGGATCAGTGTCAGGTTAGTTACACTTAATTAAGATTATAAAATATCATGTTAAATTATGCGTTTCTAAGCCAACTAGACACTTCTGACTCATACACTTCTCATATTTTTTCAGAATTGTAGATTGATTGAAACATATTTATTAAATATAAATGTCTTTGGATTAAAAATGTCTACGAGATTCATAGCTGTCTAATAGAATTTATTTTCCATGCAAATCATATTTTTCTTACTATTTGTTCTATTGAAAAATAAAATTTATTTCCTTGAAGCTACCTATCTGATGTGGCTAAAATACATTTTAATATCCCATATGTTTTTATTTACTGGTATGTTAATGTCTCTTTGTCCCTCTATCTGTGAGGGGGTGCTGAAAAGTTCCCAGCCTGACCCTAATGGGATTTTAAAAAAACTGATTTTTGGTCAGATTTTGGCAACTGGCCAGACAGAATTTTCTGTGGTAATTAAGCATAAATCAGATGCAAGAAACTTTTTTTTTAAATTTTGCACTGAGTTTTAATAAATTTCTATTGCGCTAAAAATATAATAAAAATCTGTTGCTTCTAAAACTCCTGGTCTCAAATTCAGAAATATTTATCAAGTTTTATAGAATTTGAATTTCTTAGTTTCTTTTTAGTTGCTTTTCATCACAACTCTCAAACAGCATGGATCCAACTTAAAAAAATAACATTCACCCTCCCATCTCCTTATCCATGGCAGCTGCCTTACCAATTAGACTACAAACACCAACCAGTATATTGATATGCTGTTGTATAACATTCATATCATTTTCCTTCTGCACACTTGATATGCTACAATTCTATTAGTAGTAATATTATTTGAATTTAAATTAAGATAAAATAGTAGTTAAAAAAATTACTTGACAAAACTTTGTCTATAAAATCTGAATATTAGTGTAATCTGAGCAATAACAGTAACATGTAAATGTTCAAAGAAAAAAAAGACTTTTACATGTTTTGTCTAGAAAACACCAAGCTATTTATTTGATATTTATTGATAAAAGTAACATACCCATGACTGTGGCATGCTAGTCTGCTTCTTCAAAGTACTCTCCTTAGGCTTTTATCCACTTATTCCAGCCTCTCTCTTGAAAAGTCTTCTTTTGAGATGATCATTAGTTACGTTGCCATGTTTTTACTTGTATACATATATTTGAACATTGATTTTAGTTTTGGGGAAAGTCTGAGGTCACTCAGTAAGGTTCCCTTGCTTATTGCTTGCTAAGTTATGCTAAAGTCATAGAACTGGGCCGTCCTGGGTATCACGATAAACTACATCCAACAACAAGGAGATTTTGAGGAGCATGGAACCACCTCTTAATTGCTGGTGTTCCTAGGTCCACCCTGACCCAGGGTGGTAGCACCTGTTAGGGTCCCAGCTATGGGCAAATAGTTAACCCCCAAACTGGGGTAAAAGCACTATGAAAGTGTAAAAACAGGTTTTAATACCAGAAATACTTTGTAAATAAAAATGATTTCCAGCAATAAATTTTTGAAGAGAAAAAAAACTATTAGCAGCAATACATTTTTGTGGAAAAAAATATTAGCAACAATAGTTTTTTGAAAAAGATTTTTACAGCAATACATTTTGGAAAAAAGAAAAATTATACCGGGAATAGATTTTTGACAAAACAAAATATTACCAGCAATGAAAATTTTTGTCGGCATTAAATAACCCATTGGGGTTTTGATATGCCGTAAAACAAACCGAACCATAGAACTGGGTCTCGAAATATTCAAAATGACTGGATAGAAGGCTACATTTTGACGATTCCTCGTGGCTGGTCATTGTAATTTACTTGTCTTTTGGAGCTTGTCAGTTGACGCCAGTTCAAATCCCGTCGGGGGCTTTTTTTTTTTTTTTATCATTATTCCAAAATCTGTAAAATGAAAGAAATATTAATTAAAAGATGAGTAATTAATTTGGCTTAGTCTGGCTCAAGGCCAGAATGCATGTTGCCTAGGGTGGAATATTTAGTGTGAATCAAATAGATTAGCTTGTTAATCATTACTACACAGCAAGATGCATATATGGTTTAACAGCTGTAGGTGGAGAAGCATTTTGATACTGTGACTGATTTATGCAGGGAAATGTTTGTTTTTGTTTTCTGAGTTTTTACAGCAGTTTCTCAAACTCTTTTCATTGGCACACCTTTTCCTACAAAGAAAATGATTTTCTTTCATATTTGTTTTCTAGTTCCATCCCAATCAGAGCATTTAGTCTGACAAAAGGCCACATACATATGAGGATCACATATTAACAAAACATTTTCTTTAACAATCTTTAGCATCAAGTCATTTAAGAGTCCATTGTATAAATCTTCTTTTTATGCGCCATATCCCTTCAGGATGTGAGAGTTTGTGGCTCTTCACATCTTCCTATCTTTCGTAGTTCTAAGTAATGTTTGTTCCTTTACTACTCCCTGTTCTGCAATCTGTTAACACAAGCTCTTTATGTAGTTTACTCAATGCTTCCCCTCCATCCGTTTTGCCTTCAATGCCCTGTGAATGTCAAATTCACCAAGCCCACTTACCTCATTCTGTGTCCCAGAAATTTCAACTCTCTTTATGATTCTAAATATAAGTGTTCTTTTTGTTTCCATTTTGCTTAAGACTTTCCCATTATATATATATTTAGTCCATGTCATTCTCAGCATCCTACTGTAGAACTGCCTCTCTGTTGCCTCAAGTCGTCCTCTGAAGAAATTGTCCACTATTCACTGATATTATGTAGCAGTTCAGAACTCTTTTTTTTTTTTCTTTTTTCTAATAACATTTTCCTGTTTCTTAATACTTTGTTTAACTTTTGGAAGCCATCTTTCCCTATGTCCTATTTGGATTTCTCTGTTACATAATTATAAACATTTTTAAGTGTTATTAACTTAACTCCTGGAACTAATATCAGGCACAAAAATAGGACCCCAAATATGGATTATAGCAATACGATCACAAGAATTGATAGTTGAATCCAATAAACTGAGTGAAGCATGACCAGAATAATGTAAGGATTTAAAACGATTTCAGTCAACACAGGGTCATACATTCTCAATTTGCCAGCATGATTGATGCTGTCATCTTGCTGCAACTTGGGTCAAATAAATCTCCAGAATTCTTCAATGGTAAATAGGATATTATTTACAACATAGGTTTTTGATATTTTACAAGCCAACTACAAAATTCTGTCTGTCTGTCTGTCTGTCTGTCTGTCTGTCTAAATTAGTGCAGAAATGTTATAACAATATTACATCAAGTAACATCATAAGAATTGATAATTGTCTTGTTAGTTCATAGTAACATGAAAAAATATCCTGAAAGTTTGTTTTCTCTTTTGCACATATAATAATCAACGGCTTTTCTATAAACTTTTAAAAGCAAATCAGATTTCACAGCCTTTGGCATAAAAATTACTGCACCCATAAAGCACAAAGATTATCAATCTGGAAAGTGATTGTGGCATGTTGAGTTCAAATTCCAGCCAAGGCCATTTTATTCACTTTTACACAAATATTCTTCGTAAATATATAAATCCATCTCTTCTCGCTGTCCCCAGCTATAATTTAAATATCCGAGTAGACTGGACTCTCTAACTGTCACTCAAGAAGAAAGATAACTCTTAATTCAAAACTGGTCTGGTGAGGGTCTAGCAATTCCCCAAAAAAAGAACTGCCATGGAAACTACAGCAGTGACACCGAGTGCAGGGAACACTGGCCGCAACGGAGTCTACACACAAAATGATATGAAAAGTATTATTTAACCTGTATACATTAAGAAAACATGATGCACAAACATTTCCTTTTACTAACAATTTCTGAAAAGAAGAATCCTTACTGCCCGTTTCATTATTCATTAGCTACCATTTTCCACTGATGGTTGGCTTATGGCCAAATGATGTTGAAATACCAGTTCTTGGCCAATCACTGAAGTTAAGAAACGTTGAACCTGCTCAGTACCTGGATGTGCAACCAACAAGATACCAGGTG
Organism: Acanthosepion esculentum; assembly: GCA_964036315.1. Lineage (NCBI taxonomy): Eukaryota > Metazoa > Mollusca > Cephalopoda > Sepiida > Sepiidae > Acanthosepion > Acanthosepion esculentum. Next base: position 110,503,778 of record OZ038490.1, on the reverse strand, counting down.
CTGCAAGCGTGGATGTGCAGAAGGTGTAATGTATAATAGCTCGGAATGAGAAATCTGAGAACAGTTCCAATTCCAGTCAGGTCTTTTTTATATTCACTTGTACACCAGTACCCTTGGGAAAGCTATGAATCCATCTCTTCTCCCCAAGCTGTGGGTTAATAAGTAAAACTTGTATCAGTAAATCATTATTATCTCCAAAAAATTCTTGCAATCCAAAAATATTTTCTGGCTTTTAAATAACCTACAAAAGGTTGATAAACTATAAAAAAACAAATCAATACAATAGTTTTCCCACCTGTCGACTTTTCTTTGAGCAAATGAATTAAATTATTGAACTATTATGTCCAAATTTAAACATTTTTTTTTTTAAGTTGTTTAACTGTCTTGGGTATGATGATAAACTACATCCAACAGCAAGGCCTCTGATAAGGTTTTGAGTAACGTGGAAACGCGTCTTAATTGCTGGTGTTCCACTCTGTCCAAGGGTAGTAGCACCTGTTAGGGTCCCAGCTATGATCAAATAGTTAAACCCAAGCTGGGGTCAAAACACTATGAAAGCATAAAAATAGGTTTTGATACCAGCAATACATTTTTGAAAAAAAATATTACCAGCAATACATTTAAAAATAAAAATATTACCAGCAATACATTTAAAAATAAAAATATTACCAGCAATACATTTAAAAATAAAAATATTACCAGCAATACATTTAAAAATAAAAATATTACCAGCAATACATTTAAAAATAAAAATATTACCAGCAATACATTTAAAAATAAAAATATTACCAGCAATACATTTAAAAATAAAAATATTACCAGCAATACATTTAAAAATAAAAATATTACCAGCAATACATTTAAAAATAAAAATATTACCAGCAATACATTTAAAAATAAAAATATTACCAGCAATACATTTAAAAATAAAAATATTACCAGCAATACATTTAAAAATAAAAATATTACCAGCAATACGTTATTATTGGTATAGGTATTATGTTAGGCTCTTAATACAAGATGTGAGTTCAAATTTCATTAAAGGTTACTTTATTTCTGCTAAACAGTCACTGGGTGTAAAACAAGCCAAGTTTTATTTATCTGCAGACTATTGTCCTTATTTTTGCTGTCACAATAACTGAGCAGTACTAAAACAAAAACCAGACAAGAATCAACCCAGAGATTAAAGAGTTCAGTTTGAAATTTCCTGTAGGTTAGCTAAATCAACATACACCTGATGAAGACTAGAGGGCACAATGGCTGAAACGTGAAAACAAAGATGAGTTCAATAGTTCGTATGTAAAAAGTTCATAAAAACGAGATGAAAGATAAACTATAATTAATGTTTGGTGTAAAAAAAAAAAAAACTCAAAGATGATTGATTCCCTTTGTGTTTTAAAATGATCTTTGTTTTAAATTTTATTAAAAAAAGCAGCACATAATTTTTTATTTTTTTTGGTAAATTATAAAAAGCCCAATGCAACAGATAATTCCTAAAAGTTGAGATTTTTTTTTTTATTTATTTAAACTTAAAGAAAAAAAAAACTTTTCATTATTGAAAAGTTGTTGAATATTTTGTGTAGCAACGTTTTCTTCATTTTGTTCTGTCTCTGTAGATGGATGTCATCCGCGTCAAGGCTCAATGGAAGTCGTATTGAAAGATAACCAGTGTAGCTGTGATCAACCAAAACCATTGGAAGTGAAACAACAAGAACAGAAACAACGCTGCCTTGCCCACTCATTGGTTGGCACCCCAAACTACATTGCACCTGAAGTTCTTCTTCGAACTGGTAAGATCAACTCGATCACTTTCTTTAACATGCTGTTCAGGACCCGGGGGTCGATGGCTTTCACCCTTTGGTAAACAGCCATGCATTCTGTTTTCTTGTAGTTCGTTTAATCCTTTCCTCTCTCTTTACTACCTTCTCTAGAAGTTTTTGTAACTTTCTTTATGTGATCTGCTATCAACACTATTCTTGGTGTACATATGAAACATAACTGCCAGCTTCTATTACATGGCTGGGGCTGGGGGTTTGTGAAGATACTGTATGGTATGCCTAGATGAACGAAAGATTTACAGTATTGGTAGGAAGTTGCCTACTGGTTATCACGAATAATCAAAAAAAAAAAAAAGAAAAAGCATGTGGGTATAAGGCCATACCCAATTATGCTGGGTTATCTTCAACTTAATATTTGGACCTCTTAATTCCTTAACCTCTCATCAGTATTCTGCTGTGCTTAAGCACCTTACAAAATGTTTTTGTCTATATTTCTGAGATTAAGTATTATGTACATTATCTACATTATTCGGACTATTGTCCTCATCTTTGTCGCCATATTTATTACAGCGTTTTGGCCATTGTACACTCCAGCCTTCTTCAGGTGGTTGGAATGTCGACCTGAACCCTTTATTTCACTCAGACTGTTCTTGTTCCACGTGCCATGTTTAATGGATGTCAGTTATCAGTTATCTCCTGTTAATTCCCCTCTTCAAGTTCTCCACTGCCTTAACCGGGTATTGAACTCACACTCTTTGGGTCCTGTCACTGGATCTAACTAACGCCTTTATCCACTGTGCCATGTGTCAGTGAGCGAAATAAAGGGTTCAATTTGAGTTCAGTTGTACGTTCTGACCTTCTTCACACAACATGAATATGACAATGAGGATGAGAGGTTTTTCTTTTCAAAATGTTTAATAAGTGGCATGTCGAATTTTCATGATTAGTCAAGCAGTTTTCAAGAAGTTTCTGGTTTCCGTCATATTTGTGTAAATTAAAAGCATGTGATCGTAAACTACAAACTCTCTGCCATAATTGCAGTAGAAACATATGCAAAAGTCACAGTAACCTTCTTGTTCATTTCTTGGAATATAAAAAACAGTTGAAAATTGTTTTAAAAGATCATAATGAAAATAAAATGAAACTTATTTTTTCATTGAATTTTAGAAATTTATTTTTTAATATTGGACACTTAATTCAATTTTTTTTTTTTTTTAACTCAGAATGAACTCTGAAGACAATATATAAGAAAATTAAGAAGTAAATGATATATTTTAAATATAGGGTTTAAAAAACCAACAGTACTAATAATGATCTTTCAGCCCATCTAATTTCTCAAGACATTTTCTTTTTAATTAGTTCTTTTTTTTTTCTGTATTTAATTTCAAACCCATAACCATCCTGAGTATGATGATATACTACATAAGCATCCTGGGTAAGACGATAAACTACGTCCAGCAGCAAGGCCTCTGATTGGGAGGTTTTGAAGAGTATGGAGCCACCTCTTAATAGCTGGTGTTCCTAGGTCCACCCTGATCCAGGGTAGTAGTACCTGTTAGCAATGGGCAAATAGTGGCTGCAAATTGGGTAAATAGTTAACCCCCAAACTGGGGTCAAAACACTATGGAAGTATAAAAATAGGTTTTAATACCAGAAATACTTTGTAAAATTTATTACTGGCAATACATTTTTGAAAAAAAGAAATATTACCAGTTTGAAAAAAAAAAAAAAAAAAATTACAAATCTTGTTGGCATTAAATAACCGATTCAGGTTGATATGCCGTAAAACAAACCAAACTCATTAAATGCAATGAAGCTTTCTCTCACACTTTTCCCTGGCTTTATACCATAAAACTGCTTTTCTACATCTGACTTTATTTATCAACACCTGTCAAGCCTCTTTGGAGCTCTACTTTCTCTGCACAAGTGGGTCACCATCCATTTTGTTGCACAATGCCTAAATCTCCATATATTCCATTCTAGTGCCTCTGATCAGGAGGTTTTGAGACGTGTGGAACCACCTCTTAAATGCTGTTGTTCCCAGGTCCACCCTGACTCAGGGTGGTAGCACCTGTTAACAATGGGCAAATAGTGACTGCCCTGACACAAAAACAAAATACTATGAAAGTATAAGAATACAATTTTATGGTAAAATGACCAGTAATACCAACATTACATTTTATAGTAAAATGACCAAGAAAACAGTTGAAGGCATACAATTGCTTTCAAAATATATTTAGTTGGAGTCATAAAATTGTTCAAATATTTAGATTTTGACATTAAATAACCCATAAAAGTGTTGATATACCACAAAATGAAATCAACCAACCAACAGGAAAGAACCTACATGACATTAGTCCATATAATATCCTACAATTTCTTAATGAAATCAAATTGTATTAAAAAATATAACTTCAACAAAACTGCAACATAAAACACACACATCACCACCTCTAGTAATTATGTCAACACAAACATGTCTATACACAAAAGCTGAGTATCATCTACCATGTATTCAATTGTGAAAGCAGAATAACATATATTTTTATTACTCCAAATCTCTTGAGAAAATTAAATTTCAGCATTAAATGACCCATAAGGAGTTGATGTGCCGATAAACAAATTAATCAATCCAACCTAACCGTTAATGTTGTACATTGATTTTGATACTCTAAACTTGTGGCTCTCTGCCAGAAAAAAAACGAAAAAAAAAACATGTAAAATACAAATATTCCAGATTGTAGAACTAACAAAGATAAATCAAAAGGTATTTGTTTTATTTTAGTCCTGTTTTGATTATCCCCCTTTTCTACAACTGTGGCACCCCCAACCCATTTTGATACCCCCACCAATGCCATAACTGTGGCTTCCCACCCCATTTTTCAATTTTGCTAAAAATAAACTAAAAATCTTTTTTCCTTGCAGGTTACACAAGATGTTGTGATTGGTGGAGTGTTGGGGTCATTTTGTATGAGATGTTGGTAGGGCAGCCTCCGTTCTATGCTCCACACCCAGCAGAGACTCAATTTAAGGTTAATATGACTGCTGTTTTCATATCGATGCGTTTCTTATATTAAACTATGTGCTTTGGTTGGCACCTTCGGTAGCTTTCTCTTTAAAATGTTTTTTTTTTTTTTTTTTTTTTTTTTTTTTTTTTTAAAGAAAATAGACTTCTGAATTCCATCATTATTCCTCCTCTTAGCAGTGATGGGAATTCCTTTCTAATCTTTTTGTTTGTGCTAATGTGGAATGTCAACATCTTAATTATATTGTTATTTTCCTTACTAGTTACAAGGGCCTATGGCCGTAACATGTTGAAACACCAGTTCTCATGCAATCTTCAAAGTTGCAACATTTTTTTAAGGCCAGGAGATTACTTCTGTTTTGGCTTTGTGCTAAAAAAAGAAGCAGACAAAACATTTCTAGACCTGGCCAGAACAATCTTGTTGATTGAATAAAGGTTTCAATTTAAAATTCCCTATTGCTAGAATTGACAAACATCAGGAGGAGACAACATGTGAAATGTTGTGATATGATAATAGCAAAAAAAGATGAGGATATTAGTCTGAATATAAATAAAAGGTTCTCTGAGTGAAAAACTGTTAACGGTTGCTATAGTTAGTACGAAGCCGTGCCAAAAGAGGAGGGCCAAGCATCAAGGTAGGAGTTTGGCCCTTTAAAAATGTCTATAACTGTTGCAAAAACAACAAATCCCATACTCTCTAAAAGTGTCAAGAAGATATTAGCCATTATGTCTTGAAAAAACAATGCTATAGAACAGCCTTTTTTGCCTGATGCACCCTTTTTGCTATAAGCCAGAATGCCATTCCCCCCACTTTCCAAGATTGTCCAACTCAAAAGGTGCATTCCAAATAATATGCAGATTTTACTGAAAATCTTCATTCTTTTCTGTATTAGTAAATATGCATTGAGATGGATTATTTTTGAGCAGTATTACAAATTTAATCATAATAGAAAATGTGGATGGATCTTTAAATTTGAATACCTGTGTGGTAAAATAGGAGCAAGGAATTCAAACTTACCTGTGGCTAAGAGGCCATGATGTCTCACCAGCCTGGTCAGAGCCTGTAACAGAGAATTGTGTCAGCCCAATAAAAGACTCCAAGTTGGTTGTATGTGGTGCTGTAAGCATCAGGAGTTGCGTCCCCTTTGACAATGGACTGTTGAGAGGCATTCTTGATGTGCAAAAACCAGACAAGACAAACACAAGCTATTTTGGCCAGGTATACATCCACGAATTCACTGCACTGCAGGCGCCACTCGGTGAACTGTTCATATGCCATAAATGAATCTGTAGCAAAGGCTATAACTAAGGCAACCTTTATCTGGTCAACATCGAATTTTGTTTTGTCATCCAGTTGTGGAAACCAGACAAGACGAACACAGAGCCACCATTTGCAAATTAGGTAAATTGCATGCATGGTTCTAGCTCTTTTAGAACTATCACTAATTTGAATGCGTAGTTAAAAACCTAAATAAAAGGCAAGCTGCACATATGAGCAGGGGATGATCTACAGAGTTTTGCATGGCAGGGTGTAACATATGTCTTAACTAATGAACGAACAAAGCAGACCTATGTCGTCATCATCATCATCATCATCATTATCTTTATTTTTTTACTATTATTTCAATTTTTATTTTTTATTTTATTTTATTTTATTTTTTGCACAGGTGATACACTGGAGAGAAAATTTACATATTCCGCAAAATAAACTGTCATTTGCAAGTACTGATCTGATCTTGAATCTTTTGACGGATCCAAAAGAGCGCTTAGGAAATCATGGTACAGAGGAAATAAAGCACCATCCATTCTTTGAAAAGATAAAATTTAATGGTCTTCGTCAGCAGACGGCACCCTATGCTCCAACCATACGCCATGCTACGGATACATCCAACTTTGACCCAGTCGATCCTGAGAAACTAAGGTTTAGCAATGACAATGGAGATGACAGCAAAAGACGAGATATTGGACAGGAAAATGGCAAGCATCCAGAACATGGATTTTTTGAATTTACATTTCGACGTTTCTTTGATGATGGTGGACATCCATATCCTGACAGTAGCACCGTCTTTGTTTGAGAAAAATAAAATACAAAAAAAGAATCAACAAGCCCCTTCCTCACCCATTCATGTGTCTATCTTTTTTCTTCTTTTTATTGGGCAGTTAAAACCAATCCCTCATCTAGTTTATTAGGAAGCTATTTTTTCTTTTTCTTTTCTTTTTTTCTTTTCTTTTTCTTTTCTTTTTTCTTTTCCTTTTTCTTTTCTTTTTTTCTTTTTTCTTTTCTTTTTTCTTTTTTCTTTTTTCTTTCTTTTCTTTTTTTCTTTTTCTTTTTTCTTTTTCTTTTTTCTTTTTCCTTTTTCATTTTCCTTTTTCTTTTTTCCTTTTCCTTTTCTTTTTCCTTTTCCTTTTCTTTTTCCTTTTTCTTTTTTCTTTTCTTTTTCCTTTTTCTTTTTTCTTTCCTTTTCTTTTTTCTTTCCTTTTCTTTTTTCTTTCCTTTTCTTTTTTCTTTCCTTTTCTTTTTTCTTTTCTTTTTTCTTTTCTTTCTTCGTTTCCTTTTCTTTCTTCGTTTCCTTTTCTTTCTTCGTTTCCTTTTCTTTCTTCGTTTCCTTTTCTTTCTTCGTTTCCTTTTCTTTCTTCGTTTCCTTTTCTTTCTTCGTTTCCTTTTCTTTCTTCGTTTCCTTTTCTTTCTTCGTTTCCTTTTCTTTCTTCGTTTCCTTTTCTTTCTTCGTTTCCTTTTCTTTCTTCGTTTCCTTTTCTTTCTTCGTTTCCTTTTCTTTCTTCGTTTCCTTTTCTTTCTTCGTTTCCTTTTCTTTAAGTTTTCTTTTTCAATCTTTGGAACAAAATCAATGTGATTACCAAAAACATTTGACCATTTGGAGTGTGGAGGCAGTGTGATTGTTTAGAAATTTGGTCAGAAACAGTTAATCTTAAAAAAAAAATAAAATAAATAAAATTTAGATAACCCATCCAATGTGACTTTTTCTGTCATTTAGCTTTTACCCAAAACATTTCTACTTAAAATTTGAAAAAAAACATTTTTAAAAATCTGCAGTAAAATTTTTAATAATTTCATTCACTTTTATCTTTTTTTTCTTTTTTTACTCAATATGAATAAATTCATAAATTTTATTTTTGATAAATCGTAGAATTTACATATACACTAAATTGTAGTTTAAAACTCGACTTATTTTCATTCTTAAAGTCAGCAAACATTTTGCTTTGAAAGTTTCAATGTGCCGACACACACCTTCGGGCATCTCTGTGTTTTCAAGTAATATGCACAGAAAAACCTCTTGGATCAAAAATTAGTTCAAACTTTAAAGAAAAACTGACTTTCTGTTAAATTCTCTGCAATGTGTAACTGTAATACCGTTTGTTTCTCAACAGTTTTATAGTTTCAGTATTTTTAAGAGTGCAGTAGAAATACCTCCTACAAATACCTCCCACATAATGGTAAGACATAAGTTTAATACCTGGGCTGTATTACTAATACACTCTTTTGCAGTGATATGACTGCAGAACTGGTGAGTAGGGTGTTAATGCATCAACTTCAGTATTTCTTGCTTTACAAGCTGGTATACTATTTAAGTTTTTGAAAAATTCCAACATCATATATTCTGAAAATAAAAAATAAAAATAGATCTTGTAAACATCCTAAATTTAGCATCAAATCTGCTGTAAAATGTTCTGTAGAGATAATTCAAAAAAGAAAAACAAATTGCCTTACATGTTCCAAAATAAGGAGTTATTTGGATAATTATGATTTTTCTTTTTTTTTCTTTTGTGGTTTAATTTTATCTAGGTTTTCCATACCTATAAATTTCCTTTAAATATACTCCCCACACACGCACACACACACACACACACACATTCATGTATGTCTGCCTGTCCATATATACAATGTTTTATTTTTAAGTGTAAATGCAAAAACAAGATGGAAACCAAGGCTTAACTGTGTATTGTGTGATTGTGAGTATAAGAGAATACACATAGCTGATTGGATGTATGACCATTTAAAAATGTGTGTGTGTGTGTGTGTGTGTGTGTGTTTTCTACAAAATAATTGTCAAAAATTCGTTCTCTAACCTGAGAATCAAACTCATTTCATTTCAGACTTTTTTTTTATGCTGCAACACCGCCACCACCACCTACTCAATGTTCTCAATTTCATTTTTGTTTATATTTGGATAATTTTAAATATTTAATTCAAGAGAAGCAAAAAGAAGAAAAAGAAAAAAAAGCTACCCCTATTGTACCCACTAAACTAAAAAGAAAACCTGTTTTCTTTTGTTTTTCTTTTTTGTTTTTTTTTTTTTTAGTAATAATTAAAAGTTAATATTTCGCCCTCCCTTTTTTTATTGTTACCCCCCCCCCCCCCTCCTTGTCCTTTATTTTTTGTGTGTGCGTGTGTCATCCAAAGATCTGGTTGTGTAGTTACAGTGCTGGGTCACCAAGTAATGTACAGTCTAACTCTGGAGAAATAAATAAGTAAAAAAAAAAATGGGCAAGTATAAAAAAACAAAAAACCACTTATTTTGAGTTTTTCTTTCTTTTTCTTTTTTCTTTTTTTTTTTAACCTCTTAATAAAATATTGATTTTCAAAATGTGCATTGAGATACCAGGGGTTGGGTAGGATGTTGCCATTAGCTCACAGGGGCACAACAGGATATGTGAAAATATTTCTAATTCTAGGCACTCTGGATTCAATGCATTAATTTAGTTAGATTTTGTGACATCTCCCTGGCATGTCACAAAATTACTTTGCATCTTGTATTTAACTTCACTGTTTCAATATTAGATGGTTTTGGGTCAGTAGATAAGGCGCTTATATTCTGGATTGGTCTAGAACTCTCCAACATTTTCAGTACATAGTAATATATAAATAATTGCAGTATTTAAAACAAGGACAATTGTCCCCATGTTTTGCTGTTGTTATCACAACATTTTGGCCTTTGTGACCCCCGGCCTTCATCAGGTGCTTGTTAATCCAGGTAACCTACAGGGAAGTTTGAAATTACCTGTAGGTTACCCGTATCAACAAGCACAAGATGAAGGTCAGAGGCCGGCCACAATGGCCAAAATGTTAAGGTCACAACCAAGATTAAGAATGTAAAAAATGATAATTCTTCATTCCTGAAAATAATGGTAACTTCTCATTCTTGAAAATCAAACGAGTAATTCAGTTTTTTCATGAGTTTGTTATTGAGTATATTGCATGATAATGATATCAGACTAACTCATATCTTCCCGATATCGGCTTGCCTCCATGTGGTTCATATTGACCCCTGCAGATTATTGGAACTGTCCAAGGTTTCAATGAATTCCTGGGGATCAATAAATCAAGGTGATTTACATGTGTGTTGAAAATCCTCACAGTATTTAGTATTGCTGATGTTATCACCATCATTTTTTGTTAAGATTTACAAACTCTGTTTCATTCAATTCCCCAACCCAATCGATGAAATTTGATTAAGCTGATTTGTTTGGAAAAATACTTTGACAGAAACCAAACTTCAGTTTAATAATTTCTTTAATTTTATAGAACTTCATGATATTTTTTTTTTTTTTTTTTTTTGTAAGAAAAAAATTTTTTTTTTTCTTTTCAACAGTGAAGAATGAATTCTTAAAATTTCTTACTCTTGAGCATGCAACATACTGTGTGTAAATATTTCTTTCTGAGGCCAAATTCCAACTTTTTGAAGCATTTGGCTTTGCGATTTGTTTATGGTTTTCATAAACACAGGGCAAACAGGAAACTGGAATCTTGTCCGTTTGAAAGGATATTCAGATGATTTAGGAATAAACTTTATTTATACCCCACTTACCTGTTTGCACTTCTCACCAAAATTTATTTTCCACTCCACTATTTTTGAGGGTGTGATGAACTAACGGAAGACACAGAATTTTATATATTTGATACAACAATAGCTAATAAAAATGAACACACTGCCACCCCTGTCTGAATGATTGGATTTCTCTGTATCCTTGGAAACAGGAAATTATGAATTCATATGTGTGTTTAAAACTCAGTAAATTTAAAAATAAGTTATTCCAAAATTCGCTTGAAAATGAAACAGAGCTAATGCTTTTAATTTAATTATATAATTAAGTTTTTAGCTTCAGTTTTTGAAACATGTTTATTACTGTGTAGCGAATAAACCATATTTTAAATAAGCTTTTATTTATTTATATATATATATATATATATATATATATATTTAAATAAAAATAAAAACAGACTACTTTAAGTGGTCTGTTTTTATTTTTATTTAAATTATTAGCTCTGATTTACATTAAGCTTTCTGGATTTTATCCTCCTTGGGTCTACCCATACGGATTACCTAGTTTTTTGTAAACTAAATATAATTTCAGTGACATTTTCACTTTCTCAACATTATAGTTTAGATATTTGGAAAAACAGATGTCAGTTTAAACTGATGGCAGAAGGATATGGGTGGAAATATTCAAATAAAAAAATAAGTTTCTACAATAAAAGTTAATACATGTACAATATCTGAGAAGCTATTGTTCTATATGATTACTGATGTTTTCAGTGGAAGCTCTATTATTATGGCCTTGTGCCAGATTGCTTTGAAAGTACTTGTTTGGTGATTGGTTATTTTTTCTGATTAATTCAGATAAAAATTAAGATGATCAAGGCAGGCAGGGTATCTGAACTTAATACAACACAGCCTTTATACCACACTCAAAATTTTTACATTTCGTTCTGTGCCAAAGTAAATACTAAAATTATGTAAACGTTTGTATATTTATACATATCCAGTAATACCATATAGATACCGGTATACCAACATACAAGTTTGTTTTGTTTTTTTTAGATACAAGCTGGAATTTGATAGATTTTTTTTTTTGCCTTGAGATACAAACTGAATTTTGAAATTTTGTTTGTTAATTATCCACAGTACGTGTGTTCACCTCTGCTCTGGAAGGACCTCTATTGTGTTGTCTTTTTTGCTGTTATTTTGCAAAATTCCTTTCGTAAAACCATGGGTCTGAAGAAAGTAAGTGTAAAGAGCAGTGACGAATTTTTAGGGGCCTGGAATGAACCAGAAATATGGACGATTGTGACGAATGTTCAAGAGATAAATTTCGATGTTGGCCAAACAATTGTTGACATGTCAAGATATCTAAGCCTTTATTTCCACAGACAGAACGAATATTTCTTACCGCTTCCTTTGCTGAAGAGGTTTCTTTGAATTCATACAGCATATGCTGTGTCTGATCTAAACTCATCTTAAAAAGGTAAAATCGATACAAAATTTACCACCTCTGATATTAAGTTATCTTCAAAACAGAGTAAACGTTAGAATGTAAAAGTTAAAGGTTATTTTACCTCAAAGCGATAATGTGTCAGGACTTTCTTTTCAACTTAATGCGTATGTGAAATTAAGAACAAAAAAGTGAGAACGACAAAAAAACTGACTAGAAAAATCTCTCGCAATTCACTATGTAGGGCAAAAATATATTTGTATGACACTATTAACTATGGATATGCTCGTAGTGTAATGATTATCAGCGTGGAATTTTGGATTAGCATGTCGAGTTCAAATTCCAGCCAAAGCCGTTGTATTAGCTTTCGAACAAATACCCTTTGTAAAAGTATGAACCCATCTCTTCCCACCGGTTAGTAAATAGCAGGGTAGACTGGGTTCTCTAGCCTTGGCTGCCTACTAGTCTAGGAGAAGGGAAAAACTGAATTCATAATCGGTTGGGTGTGGTGTTAGCATTTCGATCCCCACCCCCGTAAAAACTTACTTGCTACAGAAACCGCAATAGTGGCCCTGTTCTCCACGGGAGTTTACATGACTTGCACACATAGATATAGAATATTAACTGATTCAACGTTAATAAGTTGTTTTGAATCACTATCCTGTTCACTGCCAGAGTAAGAAGACTCAGGACCATGTTGTCATAAAATGATTCATCGGTTGCTTCTAAGCGGTTAACAATTCTCTCTCTCTCTCACACAAAATATATTTGTTTCTTTTAAATAATTTTCAACTCAAAAATGAAATGGTTATTTGCTTTGTGTAATTTACCCTGGCATAAGGTAAAGCATCTGTGAGATACAAACTCCCAGCACTGACAACGTAGCTTCCCTATAAATTTTGTATAAATGCTTTCATGGTAATTGTTCTGACGAACTTTTCTCTATAGTATTTAGACTTTACGAGTTTAAACGCAGGACTAGGTTGGCGACCACGTCTCATCATTTTATAGTTGAAACTGCTAGATGTAAGTTCTATGCTAGCAGTTTCTTCTGTCGCACTACTTGCTTGTGGAAATCTCTTCTGACTCCTTGCTTTGCAGTCAACTTTGATCTTCAAAAGTTTAAATGCAATGTCAATCGTTATCTCCTGTCTTCTTAATTTCTGTTATTGTTCTCTCTCCTTAAGTGTTGGTTTTTTTTTTTTTCATATTTTCTCACACTTAGTAACCCCTTTGCGTCTTCATGGCTTTATTGCCTTGCTTGGGGTGAAAGGATTTAAAAAAAGTAGAAACGCAACTCAAAATTGTTATGATTTAAAGAGAGAAATCAAAATAAATTGGATTAGTGGACTTGTTGAGTCCATCAACGCCGCCTGGTTTTACGAGGAGTCCAGTAATGCTTCCTGGTTTTACCAAGGGTTCAACTCGGCTAAACTGCTAGACTTCTGTGTTAAATATACTTTGTGGGTAGTCTTGTGATAAGGCATGTAATCAAAGATTAAAAATAAATCTTCACAGTTTTCTACTTACAATGTGTGGGGAAACATGATTTACTTCTGTCGAAAACTGATTTTGTATGAAAACAAAAATGTATTTACACTTCTTTCGTTAACGTTCTTGTATAAAGGTTGGCACTAAAAATAATTTATTTCATAATTAAACAAAGAAATATCTACGTTTTTATGACACAAGTGAATTTCGGCAGATATTTCTTTCATTTATGCAGATGTAGTTAAGGACTAACGAAAGTTCATTGTTAGTGATTTTTTTTTTCAGTTTCGGACAATTTTTCTGGTTTCCGGTAAAAGTATACGTACAATGTCTGAGCACTTTCAGCTTTCATAAGCCATTATCAAAGATGTCTTTATGCCCTGTCAGTTTTATCCTTTCTCAAATATTGCATCACCACGCGTTATATATCGCGTCTTTACGTGCTTTATTGTAGTGAAAGAGATAATCAGCTACCTCGAAAAAGAGTTCGTGTTTTGTGTGCGATCTGCAGAAAAATTACCAAAAACTAGTTAGCAAAAATCTACTTTAAGGACCAGAAGCTATGCTAATGTTCTTCCCTCCCCTGAATGGCGTGGCCATTCAGAAAGATCACCCGGTTTGGTGGACGAACACGCGTTTTTTTGCTGGTGAGAAGTGAAGGTCGGATGTGTGACCCCATTTTGTCGTTTTCTACGTTTCCTGTTGGACTGTTACGACGGACTATCGTTTGAACTGTGATTTGGCTACAAGTGTTGCGGTCGAGAGACAGAAGAAATCTATTGCAGATGTTTATTGCTACTATAAGTTGACAGTCTTTGTTTTCTTTTCTTTACAACCACATTTTTCAGACATGTATTCAGCTTTCTGTTTTCGCAAAACAGTATTGAGAACTTCTGTACACACACACACACACACACATATATATATATATATACTATGCGGAGGAATCGGGGAGCCGAGTTCAAATTCCAGTCGAATCCCATTACATTCACTTACGTGCTAATACCCTTGGGAATGGTGTGAATCCTCTTCTCCCTCCAGTTATGGGTAAATAGCAGAACTGGGTTCTATAGCCTAGTCTAGGAGAAGGACAACTCTGAATTCAAACCCGGAGTGGAGCCCCGAAGGCGATGGACGGCACTTTTTGCTAACTTCCGGCAACTCTTGTAGCCGCGTTGGTACCAAACTGTATTGGTTTATCCTCTCCTTTGAATTCTGCTAGCAAGGCCGAGAGGAGGCACTAGACGTCTGAACAGTCCTAGCTCTCCATATATCCCGCGCTACTCCATCGTCTCTCGAGACGGACGGATGCCGACGCATATATATATATATGAGGAATGAGAATAATCATAGAGTCTTGAAGAATGCTCAGCAGAAAGCAATGGATGGCCATTTAGTTCTATTTGGAACTCATCAGCAGTGCGCATCCACTACCAAGATTCGAACTTGACCATTTCGATACAATGCAAGCGTCATACCAACTGTACCAACGAGCCTCGATAACAAAGAGGAAACTGAATCGGCTATATATAGCGCCGCTATCTCAAAATCCATGATGATACTCATCCAAGTATTCATAACCCAACGGGTAGTGCCCCAAGAGCAACGACTTTCCTTTTCTCTTTTCCATTAGCTGGGTCAAGCAAGAATATACAAGTGAATATATATATATATATATATATATATATATATATATATATATATATATATATATATATATATATATATATAGTATATTGTCTGCTTTGTCTGTGGCATTTATTTGCACCGACTGAGTTTATCAATAGTTCCGAAAAGTGTGGATGGTTCTGCACAAGCCTTCACAACTTTAATCAAATCACTTGTGTGGGTTTTCTGGCGGTTTAACTTGAGTCGTTTACTTGTCAGCTGTCAATATACCACATAACACCCTTGAGCGCTTAGCCTTGGAGCGGGTAGAATGGAGATCAACGTGTTTTAGTGGACTCAGTAGTTTTCAATCTGCTTGTCTGAATCATCTTCAAGAAGCGAGAGCAAGATCTAAAAGGTCAGCCAATCTAACAGTGATCTCATCTCACAATTCTCACTCTTGCTCCATATGTGGCCTCATTTGTAAATCACTAGCGGGTCTTAAGTGCCAAGATTATCGCACAAAATTTCATAACTGAATCAGTTAAGCTGTCAGATTCTCATACGTCGAAACCGACGGGAGAGTTCAATATTATTATTATTATTATTATTATTATTATTATATATGGTTTAAAAATGACAATTGGATAAAATGTTTTGTAGGTATAGTTACATCAAATCCAAAATCTTTAAACTTTTGGATTTCTTTTAACTATGGCTACAAAACATTTCGCTTTCATTGTTTGACTTGATAAAGTCAGAAGACGAAACGCGTCATTTTTAAAGCAATTTGTCTTTATTTTCAGAATTCTTTCTGCGAAATTTATATATTATCTATATATATATTTTATATGAGTATATATTGAAGTCAACATCCAGAGGTGACAGTCTGTTTCATTTGGATCCACAATTATTTCCACACAATAGCCCGAAATAATTCGAAACATAACCGTTACATCCACCCAAATAATCGTTAGAATAATACAATAGACCTACCCATAATGCACTACTGTCTAGCTTATATAGATAGTCGAGCAAATACACATGGCTTGGTGACTGCGTTTAAGCATGAAACAGACTGACACCGCTGGGTGCTGACTTCAAAGTCCTGTTTTAATTTACATATACTCTATCCCTGATATTGACCACTTTAACCCATAAATATAGCATACCTTAAAACTATTTTTTTTTCATATATATATATATATATATATATATATTAGCTTACAAACCGCCCTGTTGGACGGCATTTAAGATAGTTCCTGCGGAGGGCTTTTGATTGGGCCTTCATCACAATAAGGAGGGAGGAGTAGATGCGATAGGCAACAATAAACTACAGAAGAATTAAAAATTGATTGCTGCATTTAAGTATTGCATTAATACTTAAGCTTACCTTTTAAATGTTCAACGATAAGTCTTCTGTCGTCACTTAATTTAAAGACAATTTGATGTACGTAGGTCCTTACTTTTCATATAAACAATTTTTTTTATTTCATGTGTCACTTTCGCTGGATTTCGCAATTAATTTTGATTATTTCCAAATTTATTTCCAAGTTATAAAAATTGTTATCGTACAAAAAAATTCGTCGCAAAAAAAAAAAAAATTACATAAAAAGAAATCGCTGAAAAAAATGGCAGTAATGAAAACTTGGGAATCCAAAATTTCAGGATTGCTGGTCCGGATCCGTCTCGGGATGTTTTTTTTTTTTTTTTTTGCAATTTTAAAATGACTTCTTTTACTGTGGCTAAAACATTAATCTTAATTTGTCTTCAAATATCGGAAAACATTTTTTACTACTCAGAAATGCAAATTTTAAAGAATTCCTTCACTATAGCAAATATCAGAATACTTTTTTTTATTTAATGCCTGATAATTCTGTTATTACCGAACAGCGAAACATCGTGAGTTGTAACTTATTTGTTATAATTCCCTGTAACATATTTTAAGGGAGGCTACTCCTCTGGAAGATTTATCTCCCTTTCATTATTATCATCATGTATTTTTCTAAACTTTTCCTTTGTAATTACCTCCAAGAAAATATTGTTTTACTTCCAAGACAATAGATTAAACTTAATATTTCCTATAAGCATAATACTCTAGTGAATTTTAAACCGAATTTAGATTGCTTGGATTCTTTTTTTCTCTTTTAGCAAAATCTATAAATTCGTCCATATTGACGGTTCTGTTAGCGCAAAATAATTCTTTTAAAAAAATTCATTCAAACGTAAAATATACTTTTCTAAAACGTTATTTCAGAAATATTAGTTGATTTAAAGATTAACTAATCTGATTTGAAACAAATATTACTTTTAGCTAGGTATGTCCAATATTTCGCTAAAAAGTGGTATACCTTGACGACAAAAGGTCCCCAAATTGATAAAACAATTTTTAACGTTTAAATATTTATGTTGTTATTAAAGAGGAAAGACCAAAGTATTTTCTGAATATTTTTTCAGATTTTTTAATCCTTCCTATAAATGTTAAAAATTTTATTAAAAATCTTGTTTTTTTTCGAGTCAAAAAATTTCGTAAAATCGAACTTATCGACATTTCTGTCGGAAAGATCATAGTTTGTTAGTTAAAAAATCATGAAAAATCAATTACACCTTTTTCTTTTGTTATCTTAGGAAATTTAGAATGATTAAAGTATACTTAATGTAATTTGAAAGAAACATTACTTACATTTTTAGCAGAAAATTTTTTAAGAGAGATATTTCCCACCAGGGTAGTCTATTTTGACAGGCGTTGATTGATGTACGTCAATATATTCACAACTTACGGTACTGAAATTTATTGTACGGTACCGCCAAAGTGATATAATTCGTTCTAATTTTAAGTGAATCTGGTTAGTAGATTTTTTTTTTAAAAATTCACTTCCAAATTTTTTTTTTTTTTTTTTACCTTACGTTTGAGGAAGAATTCTGCACTGAAAATAACATTTAAATTATGAAAGAAAATCAAATTTTACAAGTAAAAATAAAACAGTAAAAAAAATACATTTTTTTAAATTGAGGTTTATTATTTCAGTCATGAAATATTTTTCTGAGAATATAAAAATTACATGAAACACCATTAATTGAAACGGGTTAACTTAATGAAATGAGATTTTATTTCTTTTTTATTAAGGCAGATTTTTTTCTATTTATTAATAATTATATGGCAGTAATATGAGTTTTATTTTATTTATTAATAAAATTAACATGCTAATAGCAGCTATGTTGGTTTTGTTTTGACTCGACAAGTATTTTTTAGTTTGAGTAGTAGCGAGCTAACTCCAGAAAATTTAAACTCCAAAAATCGTTTTAATTGATAAATTGTCGTGTGGATAATAATTCCAAAGTAATGTACAATGAATTTATGCATTCGATTTCAAACTTGAAAATTTGGGTGGACTTCCAAGGGCGTTTTTTTTTTTTTTTGTAATTGTAAATAGTCGATATTTTCTTTTATCCCACTATTCGATTATATTTGAATAGAAAAAGAAAAAAATTGAAAATAATACGACGATATTCAGAAAACTTGACAAGCGTTGTTTTCTTGTTACAAAGCCATTTCTGAAGTAAAAAAAAAACTTGCTTCTATCAAAGGAAACTACTCATGTGACATTATTTCAACAATGTGCATCCGTACTTTCGTTGTAGACGATTTTAAATACAATTTTGGAATATTAAAAATTATTTTTAAAATAATTATGGTTGTCAGATTTTAATAAGCTTTCAAATTTATGATCTTTAAAAAGTAGAGAACATAATATATCATTTCCATAAGGTTGCAGAAAGAACTTAATGTATAAATATATAACAACCTTTTGTCATATTGTGTATTTAAAATTGAAAAAAAAAAGAAAATTAATGTAAAAATTTATTGTTCCTCAAAAAATTTTTTTTCTTTCAGATAATAATTACCTTCGTATATATTATTCAGAAAAGCCATTAAAAACTTTCTTAATTAAATATTGTCTTAGTTTTATTGGGTTTTGTATTTTTACAATTGAGGTAAAAGTTTGGACAATTTCGGACATTTTTTTAACAAAAAAATCGATGATTTAGATTTTTCAGAGTTTTGTGCATTTAATTAAAAAAAAAAATTGAGGTTGCAAATAAATTTTGTTTTGTGTTTTCATAAAATTAAGTTCGAGGGGGGTAACAGATATAAAAAAAAAATATTTATACCATGACTTTCAAAGAGACAAACATTTCTAAAATAAGTTCATTCATTTCTGAATAAGTTCTGAAGTTTTCATTAAAATCCAACAAGTAGTTAATTTTTACAAGAATTTCGAAATTAATGTGTCTTTCAACTGACAAAAAAACAACTAAAAAAAAACGCTAAAAAGGTCAAAATTGGACATACCTACTTTTAGCTTTTCTACATGGCTGGGTTGTTTTTCTAACGTGATAAGTGATTTATTGACGGCTTGATGTTTGGGAAAATTAAGTGAGTGGAATAGAACTGACAGAAATTATTTGACGAATACGACGTAAAATTGTAAATTTTATATCACCTAACAAAAAGGAGAAATGTCTATTAAGTCAAGAGAAAGAACAAACAACTCTTATTTAGTGTTACTTTGGGACGCCAGATTTTAGCATAACATATTCGTAAAACTTTAACAAATCGATTTTTTTTCAACTGAATTTTGAGAGTTAAGAACAGAGAGCTGAATATTGTATACATGTAACGTTTGTAGACCTGAAAGGTAAATAAATGTAAGATAATAATAATAATAATAATAATATTAACCCTGTAAGATTGATTATTATTGTAGAGGACCGGGTGGGTTTGAATGGACACGTACGTTTATTTTCTGCTAGAAAGGTCCAACTACAAGAAAATGGCGGACTCTAGTTGTCCAACCGAAGATGAAAGGAAAACAAACAAGACCGATATATATATATATCAACAAATATATGTATTAAACAACACAATTTTACGATGGACATAGACAATAACATTTGCGTGTTTGTGAACATTTGTGTTTGTTCTTTGGTGAATGTTCGTACGTACGTGTATGTGTGTATAATGTTCATGGGGTTTTCCCACAAGTGGTAAGACGATATCTTTTTGCGAGAGCTTACATTGTAGATGTGTTCGCTGAAATGAAGAAATAAAAAAAGAGAACGAGGCGAGAAGTCGCCCAGTATTTATAGTATAGGGAGAATGACCCCTAGTGAATAATTAGGGAATTAAGGAGGAGCTAACTCCGACAAATATCACTGTTATTGGCGTCGACAAATCGAACATTTCAGTCTCTTTGGTTGATGCCACTCTGAGTTTACGTTTCAATATGTAAGCTTTTCATTTTTTAAATGTCTCTCTGTGTACCTGTATGCCCATGAGTAAAGATCGAATTGGCTGATTACCTATTTTTCCTCTTTTTTTTTCTCGTGATAACCCCAATCTATATCCACCTGCCATTTCATCTGGTAGTGATCATTGCGACTTATACTAAGTTAAAACGTAGTATGGTCAATTTGTGTTTTTTTTTCTTTTAAAAATAACCGATGAGGAAAACCCCGAACAACAACCGGCAACTCAAGGTGTTAATCGTTTGAGGACTGAATGGATGCTGTGTTATGAGGTCACGCACGGTCATCTACAGGCTTCGGAACACTGTCTGTAAAAGACCGTTACCGAATGTTTCGGGAGACTTTGGGTGGACTTTTGTACCCATGCGTCACACGTGAGAACAATATGAGAACAAAAAGTTCAGAATGGCTCTTCCAGTGGATAAACAGGTAGCTCGTCTCTCAGGAGGGAATCTAACAAAAATTTCTGTCCATAGGAACAAACTCCGACACAAATTATTAATCTTCAGGTCCCCACAACGGAGATAATCCCAATAATGGCCCTGCGAATTCTCCAACTAAATCCACAACCATTCATTTAAAAAAGAAAAGGCAAAATGCTCTTGTGAAGAGTACAAATTCTATGAAGCGTTGCACAAACCTCAGAAAAACATCATTCGCCAAACATATGACATTTGGCGAGAAAAGGTTGAACAAGTAATTAGAAAGTACATTGGCGAAAATAAACTCGCCAATGTAAGAAGGTACATCATGAGAAATAACCGATTGACAGATGTTGAAATTAAAGAAATAAAAAGAACTGCAACCAGAATAGACGAATCAACAGAACATTAAAGAGAAGCAGGAATGGACATAAAAAGTACGAACATCACACAAACCACAGATCATGATGAAGAAACTGAGATACACAGCAATTAATGTGAAGATAATGCTGAAAGTTGAGAAGAGTTGGAAAGGAGTGATCTTAGTCGTTGACAAGCCTGCAACAAAATGAGTTTAAAACACATTGAACCGAATTATTTTACGGAAAACAAGTATAGTAAACAAGAAAGCAAGGAACAAATCATGGGGCGTGTAAATCAGACACAAAGTATTGAAATGGAAGAACGAGTATAACTCCCAAAATTACAATCAACAAAGTATAACCTAAATCCATTAAACTTTAAAATGCGGGTGAATTATCAGTAGTCGATGAACTGGCAAGAGGAACAAATGTCAGGACTAGAAAAGGCAGAAGAGTCAAAAGAAAAATACAAAATTAGGAATGAAAGAAAATTAAAGCAAACAATACAACTGAAGGCTTAAAGAATCAGAAACTATAAAAAAAAAACAAGATTTTATAGACACAAGATCTTTCAAACCGACGCGAAGAAATTTTACAGAGAAATAGGCAAACAACATTTGAAGTGCACGTAGGAAGAGGTTATAGAGTTCTGGGAAAAATATGGGCTTGCCCTGAAGATCATAACAAAGAGGCAGATTGGATTACGCAAAAGGTAGAACAATAAACAAGAACAGAAATGGACGGGAATTACAGAAGAGAATTTTGAATGTGCACTGAAAACGCATACAGTTGGAAATCTCCAGGAATAGATAAAATTCCTAATTTTTGGCTCTATTATCTAAATTCATCACACTAAAAACTAGCCAAAGAATTTCAAGAAATGGTCAATGATCCTACTACAATTTCCGCATGAGTAACCAAAGGAATTACCTTATTTCTATCCAAAACGGTGACACAAATATCCCCCAAAAATACAGACCAATTACATGTCTTCCCACTACTTACAAACTGTTGTCATCTATTCTGACAAAACAGACATATTCCTTCTTAGAAAAAAATAACATACTACGTCTTGAACAAAAAAGGTGCAAACGTGGCTCTGACGGATATAAAGACCAATTACTTATTAATAGGGTGATTTTGAAATCTGCTTCAGTACAAAGAAAAATCTTAGTGCTGTCTGGACAGATTACCGTAAGGCATTTAATAGTCTACTCTATTTCTGGATCTTAACGACTTTAAATATATACAAGGTATCGCCCGTCGTCATCAATTTCATCAAACAACGTATGTCTATATGGGAAACAACACTTCACCTCAATCATATAAATGGAGTCTATAAGTCTGGCGAAATAAACATCAACAGAGAAATATTTCGAAGGGATTCTTTGTCTCCGTTAACATTTTGTAGATCCTTAATAGCTTTAACCAGCGTACAGGACGGTATATGGCTAAAGATATCTCAGAAGAAAAAAAGCCATCTATTTTACCTGGGTGATTTAAGTTTTATGCTAGGAATGACATTAAACTAGAAGGTCTCCTGAAAACAGTCAAGTGTTTCAGTGATGATATTGGAATAGTTTGGATAAATGTACTAAAGCCACAATTTTATCCTCTATTAGCTTAGACCTTAGGGTAACAATCAAAGATTTAGAGCAAGAAAAAGTTTATAAGTACCTCGGAATTCACCATAAAAAATTAAAGAAATAGTGTGAAAAGAGTACTATAGAAGGGTGTGACTGATATTAAGAACTGAATTGAATTTTCAGAACGGTATTATGGCCTTGTCATCACAGTTGTTCAATATATTTTCAACATCTTGAACTGGACTCTAAATGTTATCAGACGAATGGATTCTAAGACAAGAAAGCTTCTTTCTAAGGATAACATGCATATATTCAAAGGCTGATGCAGACCGTCTATGCATACCCCTTAAAGAATGTGAAAGAAGTCTTATTCAGTTAGAATTGTCATACAAGAAAACAACTATTGGCTTACTAACATACATGGAAACAACAAAGGACTGGATGATAAAACAACACGAAAACAGAAAGAAAAAAAATCAATCGTGAAAAAAAGGTTGTAAATACAAACGAGATTTGCATTTAGATTCTGTAGAAAACCAAAACAGAACCCAAGAACAAAGCACAAATTATGAAAAAGAAAACTAAGGATAAAGCTCTTGAAAAGCTGAAACAACGCTGGTAAGACAGATCTCTGCATGGCCAATGCCCAGAAAGTGCTAATAAAGGTGATGTTGATAAATTTAACACTCATCGATGGTTACGAGCATCTGGATTAAAGGCTGAAACGGAAGGCTTTATTCTTTCAGCGCAAGACCAGAACTTTTTTCTAGAAACTTTCAGGCGAATATCATACATAATAGTGCGGATCCAAAATGCAGGTTCTGTGACAAATATCAGGAAACCATAGACCATCTAATCTCAGGATGTTTTGTACTTGCTCCAAAGGAATATAAAAAATCATCACGATAGACCGAGGCAATACTTACACTGGACAAGGTAAAAAAATACTTTGGAAAAGATGTTAATAAACTCTGGTATGAACATCAGCTAGCACCGGTTACAGAAATATGAGACATCACAATTCTATGGGATTGCACCATCTTTACAGACAGGAAAATTAAAACAATTAGGGCGGACATAATTGTCAAAACCGAGAAGAAAAAAAAATTGCCTACTAATTGATATGGCTTGCCTAGTGGACTGTAACATAGCAACCAAGGAATTTGAAAAACTATCAAAGTATAAAGACCTGGAAATCGAAATAGAAAAAATGTGGAAATTGAAATCAAGAATAGTGCCAGTCATAGTAGGTGCGCTTGGAATGATAAAAAAAAAGAATAAATTAAAAACTTCCTTGAAATCCCAACTTAAGAAAAATTGTCATGATGAGTACAACCCACATACTAAGAAGAACTTTGTCCATGTAACGCTAGTGATTTACAGGAGTTAGAAAAACAAATCATGAAATGTAACCATAACAACGCCCCACAACCTGCCTTAGGTCTTCCCGCAGACTTGGTAACTAGTGCGACCATAGCAGAAATCGAAATATAATAATAATAATAATAATAATAATTGGATGAAGAAGTACAAATAAATCATAATAAATCTACTGCAGCGGCAAAGAACCTAACAAAAAAAGTTAAAGTAAATGCAATGTACCAAATACAGAAATGATGGCAAGATAAGTCTCTTTATGGTCAATACTCTGCCAGTTCCAAACAAGCTGATCTAGACAAACCCCTTACCCATCGGTGGTTAAGTAGTGCAGGGTTAAAAGCTGAAGTCCAAGGTCTTATTTCTGCTGCACAGAACCAATGCTTGCTAACTAGAAATTACCAAGCACCCATACTGAAAAATTGTGTCAACTCAGAATGCAGACTCTGTTATAAATATTCAGAAACAATTGATCATCTTGTATCAGATTGCACGGTGTTAGCAGCCACTGAATATAAAATTCGGCATGATGAAGTAGGCCAATATCTGCTCTGGAAAATCTGCAACTTTTGCGGAAAGGAAACTGCAAGAAACTGGTATGAACATCTCCCAGACACGGTTACAGAGATAGCACCTGTAAGAAAATTATGGGACTTTACAATAGACACAGACAGAACAATCAAAGCTAATCGGTCAGACATAATTTCAAAGACTGCAAGAACAGAATGTGCTTTCTTACTGACATGGCAGTCCCTGAAGATTGCAATTTATCTTTGAAGATGTTTAAAAAAAAACCTATCAAAATACAAAGATCTTGAAGTGGAAAATCTAAAAAATGTGGCACACGAGGACATCAATAATCCCAGTTGTAGTTGGATCCCTCGGGTTGATTGGAAAATGTTCCGATAGACACATTGAAGGGATTCCTGGTAGCCTATACCTTAAAGATATATATAAAAAAATTGTACTTACAAGTACAGCCCACATCTTACGAAGGGTTTATCTATGTAAAATGTGTGTGATCTTAATTTTTGTTTTAGAAGAAGAATTGTCAGTGGGAAATGTCATGAAGTCAATTCTGAACTTAGGTTTCTGGTTGGGACCCGGAAGGAAATGTTTATACGACAGAAATCAAAGGAAATAATAATAATAATAGCAAAAAGAAGTTACCCCCTTAAGTCGTTGGCGCATGCATCTGCCTTGCAAGTGATTTTAGGTATACCAGGCACATGCATCACAGCCAAATATGTGCCTTGTAGTGACAGGTTTTGGTCAAGGCAGCGCATAACTATGTAGATGGTGCTCAGTTAGAAATAGCTTCATGTTGGTTAACCCAGTCCGCTCAGACGGTTTCCGATTCAGGGTGTTCCCAAGTATCTCAATGTGACTCCCAAGTCAAGTTACCCTAGACTTCTTCATTAAAAAAGGTCCTCCTAAAACCCGGCCATGATGCCACTCCTCTACTCCGGCTCATGAACAAAAAGGCACGATGCGTCGGCCTCTATGCATTATGGCCAATTGGTTGTGGTCGTGTTTAGAAATTGCATTGAAAATCCGAAGTAACAGAACAAGGCAAAGAGCTTTTAGAGTTATTAACATTAGAGTAGTCTGGCATTGATTGAGATACTTTTATTTACCACTACTACACTGAAAGGTACTCTAGATATTTATTAAGCTTAGCTTAGTATGGTACAAGGTTAGAAGTGTGAGCCAACCATGAAGATTAAATTCAGTATCTGTATAATGTCCTTTCATATTTGTTAATCACTTCATGGCAATAGTTGAATATTTATAAAGTTGTATAGGCACGGTGGATTACGTGCTAAT
The DNA here is from genome assembly GCA_964036315.1 of Acanthosepion esculentum. Lineage (NCBI taxonomy): Eukaryota > Metazoa > Mollusca > Cephalopoda > Sepiida > Sepiidae > Acanthosepion > Acanthosepion esculentum. Next base: position 110,477,762 of record OZ038490.1, on the reverse strand, counting down.
AACCTTAGGTAAGGTATGAATCCTCGTTTTCTCCCCCAGCTATGGGTAAATTGCAGGACGAAATTTTCAAATATAATGGACATGTGTGTAATTAAACAAAATATTTATTTTTTAATTCTTCAAAGTATGAAAAACGTAGATACATTTTTGTGAAATGGCTACGAATTCTCTGTGGACGACTAGAAATGTTATGTGGACTACCGGTGGTCAACCTGGACCATGTTGAAAATCACTGCATGCCAGTCGACTCAGAAATGGTAGTTTGAATCGATATTAAGTCACCCCGACTCAAGACAATATGATTACTTCCCTTATCTTTATGAGACAAGCCAGTGGCGAAATATCAAACAATCCACTATCGACAGTACAAGTACTAAACTGTGCGTAGAATATACATATCTTTGTGTAATTTTCTTTATCAGGTTCTTTGGTAAATTTGTCCTACAAACTCTAAAAAATTATTTTTATTGCAAATTTTACAACATATAAACGGTACATTTAAAAAATGACGATTGTCTTATACAAAACGAACACTAACAAATCAACACACATCATTAACATAGAAAATCTTGTATAAATAATGCAAATAAATGGCGTAACCATCGATAAATGTCACATTACCAGCATTTGCGAATGTTGTTATTAGCATGGATATGTGGAATTGGCGAGCCAAGTTCAAATTCCGGCCCAGCCGTTTGCCCTAATGCCCTTGAGAAAAACTGATTCTATCACTTCTGACCCCAGCTATAAGTAAAATAGCAAGGCAGACTATGTGATCTAGCTTTGAGTGCCAGCTGAAGAGAAGGACTACTCTGAAACTGGAAACATCTTCACTATATTCCCCAAGACGTAATGGCAATTCCCAGTCAATAAAAAAGGGATACTCTGGAGAGCTATGATCGTCTACGTGGCGGAAGTGCATTGCATTGATGAATATTATAGCTGATTGTTGAAATTTTACGACCATTACGAAATTTAAATTTGACGAACCAATAAAATGCATTCAGTTATAATAGACAAAGAAGAAGAGGAAGGAAGGAAGGAAGGAAGGAAGGAAGGAAAGAAAGAAAGAAAGAAAGAAGGAGAAAGCGAAAGACAAAGAAAAAGAACGAGTGTGTAGCGGTTGTGGAGAAAAGAAAATTGAAAAATCCATATAAATTAAGATTTTGTAAAAAAAAAAAAAAATTATACTGGTTCGAATTATAGCATCCTTAGAGCATTTACTATTAATCGGTTTTCAGACAAAATAAAAATGTCTTTTTATTGAAAACTAACTTAAAAGCCGCACTCCTTGAGGGTCTTTAAGCTACTTTCTGCGGGGGGCTAATTGAGCCTCCAGCCCCAAACTAAAGGGACCTCTGGTTCAGCTTAGAAAACAGCAAAGATAATTTTGTAGAAATAACTTTGATTTCCTCAATTCACCCCACTTCAAAACCTCACTTTAGCTCTGAATCGGGCTAGAAGTTCAATTCCGGCCAAAAGAACGATTTGGGCCAAAAGTTTAATTTGGGCCAAAAGTTCGATTTGGGTCGAAATTCTAATTCAGGCCGAAAATCGAGTTCTTCAAATCACAAACTCCGTGGAATTTCAATTTTATTGAGTTCTGCAAATCACAAACTCTGCTGAACTTCAAAACCTCACGTCATGAAACCTCTCAAACTCTGGAGATATTTTAAACTGAATTTAAAACAAACATTTTTAAATTGCCAAAGTTTTTGTATTACTTTAAAGTCAATATAAATAAGAAACTTTTAAAATCATTAATTTTTTATCGTTATTTAAAATTTGGATTTTAAACTTTTTCCGCCTCATCCGGACACAAATCCCAATGATGGATGTTCAAGCACCAGATGGGGGCAGATTTTCAATCCGGGAATCATCATGATTCCAAAAAAAGTTAAACATATCTATGCAGAGCAAGTGTGGATCGATTTAGAGGGGGTTTCAGACACACGGACAGACAGAATTTGCCGTTTATTTATTCAAGATTATTAAGCAGATACAATATACAGTTGATCAGTCAGTTATGTGCCGTGCGATCATGTGTCTTTCGATACATGACTGACGAGGCATATTTTTTTCCCGCAGTAGGTTGCTGTTTCTTTCTGCGGTGGACCAGTTGCCATCCAAGGCTATAGAACCCGGTCTGCCCTGCTATTTTCCCATAGCTGGTGGGAGAAGAAGAGGAGTCATACCTTTACCAAGGGTATTAGCACGAAAGTGAATGCAATGGTTTATGAGTGATATTCGAACTCGGCTCTCCGATTCCTCAATCCGAATCGCTAGGAACTTAAAATAAAATTGAATTAACTTATGAAGAAAGATAAAAATTACTTAGCATTTAAAACATACATCAAATTACTAATCTACACAGTTTCAGCTTTTAAGTGTGTATAGTTATTAATTTCTTGGACATTTTATATTCTTGAAGTAACACACATTTAAAATGAAGCAAGCCTTTTCTGTTAAATATTCTCGCGCATTGTCAGCTGTGACGTCCGCGTTTGCGGTATATATAAAAGGACAACGTATCAAGTAGTCAATCCAAAGAGCATTCAGAGTTCATGCAGTCCGCGTGATAATACGAGCAGCAACCTAGTGTAACAGTCCTGGTCGAAGTCATTAGAAAATCCTCCTGTGTTTCGTCCCTGCGAAAAATAGGCAAAACACCTCAACAATTTCTGCAATATAAACAGTTTGGATCTATTTTATCTGATTTCTGCTTTTCCTTTCCATTTTCTTTGTGGGTGAGTTATGAAAAGTTGACGGTGGGGAAGATTTGGCTATCTACAAGGCCAAATTTTCACCCCGTCAACCTTCCATGAGAGAAAAAGAAAACAAGTCTAATAGAAGATGAACAGCTCAATCTCGCCTACTGCAGTCGTCGCAGGACCATTCATCAGATACGCGCCACAATCTCATACACGTATGTATATAGTCTGTAAGTGCATTAGTGCTTATGTGCTTATAAACAAGTGGATGCTTGTGCAATAGTAACATGTGAATTTGAGTATGTGGCATGCGTGGGTAGTGTTTGTACGTGAAGCCGTATATAGCATGTGTGTATCTACGTACGTATCCGGTAAGGATATATCTATATGTAGATTTGTGTATATTGCATGTTAAATGAAACGTCAATCACTAAAAATCCCTTGTCTCTTCCGCTTTAAGTTTTAATCAAAACTTCGTTTCTTCGTCTTTGTTTTTTCAAAGATGACGACAGGCAACTCAGCCTGAAAGAGACATTTTTTCATACTTTTCCAAATTTTAAACATCGAAAGAAATTATAAACATACATATTAATTTGCCTACATAAACCTCTTCTTCTTCTTCATCTTCTTCTTCTTCATCCTCTTTTTCTTCTTCTTCTTCTTCTTCTTCATCCTCTTTTTCTTCTTCTTCTTCTTCTTCTTCTTCTTCATCCTCTTTTTCTTCTTCTTCTTCATCCTCTTTTTCTTCTTCTTCTTCTTCTTCTTCATCCTCTTTTTCTTCTTCTTCTTCTTCTTCTTCATCCTCTTTTTCTTCATCCTCTTTTTCTTCTTCATCTTCATCCTCTTTTTCTTCTTCTTCTTCTTCTTCTTTTTCTTCTTCTTCTTCTTCTTCCTCTTTTTCTTCTTCTTCTTCTTCTTCCTCTTTTTCTTCTTCTTCTTCTTCTTCCTCTTCTTCTATGTGCTGTGTCCTTTCAGGAGGTTTGCGATCATGGCCCTCTAATTTCCTGTACTTCGTAGCTCTTAATAAATTCTTCTGGTCTGCATAAAAATAAGGCTACTGGTCTGGATAAAATTCCTATTTTTGTAGTTGACCAGAATTATCTCCAATCTTGTCAAAATTGTTTAACAGCTGCCCGAGAGAGAAATATTTCCCCAGTTTGTGAAAACTGTCAGTCTTTTGTCCTTTTCCAAAACTTGCTGGTGAACGTTCATCTCCATCACGATGTCGCTCTATCTGCCCACTTAATATCATTACCAAACACTTTGAGTCTATTATCAACAAAAAGGTAGTTGATTACCTCTTGAGCTACAAATAGTATATGTTTTGCTCTTCTATGTCCACTGCTGATGTTTTGTCATCACCCACAAGATCAGTAAAGCGCTCGATGGTAGCTTCGTCACCAGAGTGATTGCTTTAGATATCTCAAAGGTTTTTGACAAAGATTGACACCAGATTTTGTTAAACAAACTCTCTATCTCTGGAATCTGTGGAAAAGTTTACGCATTCAATCATTCCTCTTAAGTAGGTCTACAAAATTAGTCCTGAATGGAGCTTTTGGGATCAATGCAGGAGTTACCCAAGGATTTTATAAACGATATTCCGATCAACATTAGTAAATATTTATACAGATGAAACCTCAGTTTATGAATCCACTTAGAAAAATAGAGATGATAGAAGCCTTGCAGCTGATCTCTCCTCTGATTTAGCTCTAACAGAACAATATGAGAAAAACTGGCTTATAACTTTCAATACTTCAACAATCGAGCTTGTATAATTTCATCATCAATCATACAGTGAGTTTTCCCCAGACATAGTAAATATATAAATACTCAATGAGGCTCTATGCTTTGAAAGTTTCTTCTTTTTTGTGCCGTGTCCTTTCAGGAGATAGGAGATCATGGCTCTCCACAATTTCCTGTCTTTTGCATTTCTTAATAAATTTTGTCTTTTTGTTATCTCTTCTAAACCCTGTTCTGCCATCCAATTACTCAAGGTCATTTATCTATGTACCGTGTCCCTTCAGGACACTGGCGATCATGGCTCTCTACAATTTCCTGTCCTATTTAGTACTTAATGCATTTTATGTTTTTGTTATCTCTCCTAAACCCTGTTCTGCCATCCATTTACTCAAGCTCATTTTTCTACTTCTATGTGTCGTGATCCTTCAGGGCGTTGGCGATTATGCCCCTCGACAAATTCCTATCTGTTGTGGCCTGTTTAGGGGCCAGAAATAAAGACACGGAAGTTAGGTTAATGAAGTATATTGAAATATATACAAAACAATAGTGTTAGTAATAACTAGCTAGTGGTGTACATCCGATTGGCAGATTAGCACTGCTTCTACTGCTGCCCAAAACCTTCGCCTCTTACCGCCTCTCGAGTTTGTATTCATGAGAGGAGTAAGAGTTCATTCTACTGTAGGAGGGTTTACCACAACACTATCCTTTGTAGCTCTTAATAAGTTTTGTATTTTTGTTAACTCTCCTAAACTCTGTTCTGCCTTCCATTTACTGAAGCTCACTCTTACCTTCAATCTGTCCTGTGAGTGCCAGATTTACGAAGCACTCTTTCCCAACGGAAATATTATGAAGGAGACAAAGGTGTCATTACCCTAGTTAGGCTTTATTTTCGTTAATATAAAATCACTAGGTACATCAGGGCAGATCTCATATATATTTATGTACTTATTCCTTTTACATTTAAGATAAATTACTTCATTTCTTTTTTCTGTCCATTTAGCAAATACTAATTGCTTCGGTCACAAGAGTTTATATATTGTAAGCTTATAGTGTAAGAAGTTTCTCCATACAATTTCTATTCTATATTGGTCAGATTTTTGGAAATTATTGGCTATAAATAAAATCTGACAACTTTAATTCTCATTCTTTTTCTTAGACTTACTAAAATCCAATTTGCTTCATTATCCATACAACGCATTTATTTTCATATATATATATATATATATATATATATATATATATATATATATATATATATATATATATATGATTTATTTGATTTAAAAAGAAATATAGTCTATTAGTAATTAAGAGTAAAAATAATATTTTAAAATTATAGTTCAATATAACGTATTCTAACCCAAACACACCTTTTAGAAAGAATCTTTATGTATACAAGTACGAATTTAACGGAAAAAATGCCAAAAACGTTTTGCCGTTGATTAAAAAAAAACCCAGACGACATGCGTTGAACGGATGTCAAAATTCGTTGAAAAATGCACCCCTACCCTACCTAGACTTAAACTCTTTTTCGAACATAATTCATAATTGATACAATAATAGTTAATAAAAATGAACACCCTACCTCCCCTGTCTAAATGATTGGATTTCTCTGTATCCTAGGAAATACAAAAAAATAAATTATGAAACTCAGTAAATTTAAAAATAAATTATTCCACAATTCGCTTGAAGATGAAACAGAACTAATGCTTTTAATTTAATTATATAATTAAATTTGAAGTTTTTGAAACATGGTAATTCCTCTGCATATTTTAAATCAGTTAATTTATAATATATATATATATATATATATATATATATATATATATATATCTGCTGCCGTCGGTGCGGTAGCGATAAATTTCAGTTATACACATTTTGGTAGTTACCTGACCGCCGGATATTAACGGTATTTACGCTGTTATATATCTATTTTATGACAGAAAACTATTTCCATATATTTTATGGTGTTGGGTCCTTGCGCTAACATGTCGGCCGTCTTTTTCACCCCCAAGCTGAGTTTGATTTTGGCGCGCTTCACAGGAGACCATACCTCCTACCCCCAGTAATTCATCTACCTCTTCCACTCTTGACGTGTAACACGTGGTAATAATCCCCGCCTCTTTGGTCCAATTGAGGAAGCTGATATTTTGCATTGCCGGATATTGAATTAAGCCACCTTGTATCCGAAAATTCTGCCATCATTATGACAGTCAGTGAAATTAACCCACTCTATAATGTTGCGGACCCTGAACTATTTTTTGCCCAAATCGAGTCGGGTTGTGAATTGAGGGGAATTACTTCACAGAAAAGAGAATTCCGTTTGGCAATCTCACGGCCCAGGAAGTTAGAGAAATAATAATTTCACTACTCGAAATAAATCCGTATAACACTTTAAGGGATAAACTAATTGTGAGGACTTCTATCTCACAAGGTAAGAGACTGTCCCAACTTGTCAATGAGGAAACTATATGTGACAGCAAACTATCGCAATTCTTACGCCCGCTTGAAGTGCTTAGCAGGAGAAAGCACAGACGACAGCTTAGTGCGACATATTTTCCTCCAGCGCCTTCCTCCTACTTTTCACACGGTCTTAGGCTCGGTAGGGAGAGATACACCCATAGAGAAGTTGGCGGAGATCGCAGATAACATAGCGGGTGTAACTTCCGCCCACATTGTGTCAATAGCTGGAATCTGATATTGGAAGTCAAACCACTTTGATAAAAATTTAGAAGCACAAAAGAAGTTAGGAAAAAATAGATGAATTACATATAAGAATGGATGAATTGACACAACCACGTTCTACAAGTAGAGATTGATCCTGTCGTTCAATTGAAAGGAGTAAGGACCCTCTGTGTCAGTTACAGAGAAAGTATGGGGAAAAAAGCTTATCAGTGCAAGACCCTCCCTCCCCAGTTCTCTGAAATCGAACCAGGGACAACAAAAGCTAGCAACCAAAGGCGACTGGGTGCGCCAGCGTGGAGGAAGTATGTCGCCTATTATTTGTATCTGACCGCACTACTGGTATCCGTTTAAATATTAAAGGGACCTCATAAACTTACCCTTCAGGCCGTCAATAAGACGCTTATCCACACTTACGGCCATAGGTGCCTTACATTGAGCATAGGCTAAGAAGAAATTTCAGGCATTTTTTTATTATTATAGCAACTATATCGGGTGCTGATTTTTTGCATAAATATGGCCGCTTTCTTGATATCAACAGATGTTGTTTGATAAATCCTGAGATTAATATTAAATCTCCAGAGGATCTTTTCGCAATACTATCCCGCTATGTCTCGACGTGGTAAACACGGAGGACAACCCTGAATTTTGAAAACTTTAAAAAAAGTTCGAGGGTATCACAAAGCCGTCCTTCCAACATTAACCCACAATGTTATATATCATATTGCCACCAGTTCACCCCCACAGTTCACAGCCACCATTGTCGGCTGGCACCGTAAAAATTTGGGGCAGCAAAAGCGGAATTTACCCAAATGCTAGAATTAAAAAATAGCTGGCCTTGTATCTAAAGGTAGTGGAAATCGGCGTGCATATGGGGAGTATAGGGCAATAAATGCTGTGATAAAACCAGATCGTTACCCTATCCCCCATATCCACGATATAATAACCATTATACAAGGGGAAAAGATATTTACCAGAACTGAAAGTTTACGCAATTCGGCCAAAAAGACGTCGACAGTCTCACCCGGGCGCAAGCGGCGTGCTACAAATTGCTTCCAAGCTGTAACGGAGTCCAGAGCAAATGCCGTATACAAAGTATTTTTGATGCAGGTAAAGTCTTTCTTCTTTTCTTCGCTCAGCTGCTGGTACACTGCATATGCACCACTCGATATACACATAAGAACCACACCCAATTCTGCCTTCTCTATCCACTTGATAACTGACTGTCCAGAATCACTTCCATCAAATAGCGGTATCAGTTTAGGATCAAAAGCCATAATCGCCGAAATAGCTTGTAGCCATCACGCGAAAAATGACCCACTGGAGCAGGGTAGTCGTCTCTCGTCTGCTCCCTCGATCCTGACTGCCAATACCTTCAGACACACTCATTTTATAGACCATGACGAAGCAGCCGATTGGTTGAGTGAGAGAGATTTACATATGCGTAGGCACAATCCGCTAATACACCCTTCCTCCAACCGCTCTGCGGCACCATACGCATACAATGCGTGGGCGTTTTCGGGCATGATGTCGCGTATCTTGCTCACGACAATCACATCAGACATTACAGCAGAAACTGCAGCAAAGATTTTTGATCCATGCATGGATTACCAGTCAATGGTGGAGGAACATTCAGAAGACCATCAACTTAAAAAGCTTCTTCGGAACAATTTAACATCTTTAAAATTTTCAAAGATAGGAGTCTCGAACGTGGATTTTCAGATAGTGTGTGAGATCAGCACAGGGCGATTATGCCTGTTCACTTTGTGTAACTTGTCTCAGCCTTGCGCTAATGCTTCAATCAAGCTAATCACAGACAGATTTGTGTGGCCTCAAATGAAGTTTGATATTCGATTATGATAAAAAGAAACCCTGTGTACCATGTGAAAAGGCTAAAGTCTAAAAACACACTCGCCGATCTCCGGACTTCTTCCCATCTCCGGATGAGCAATTCGCTCGTGTACATGTGTATATAACTGGTCCTCTGCCCTTCTGCGAGGAGCATACTTATTTGTTGACATGTGTCGATAGGTTCTTTCACAGGTGTGATTTCTTTCCATGTCAGACATTACAGCAGAAACTACAGCAAAAACTTTTATATCCAGGTTGGTAGGTCGTTTCAGTGTTCCGGCTGTCATCACCACAGACCTGTAGACGACAATTTGACTTATTTAAACAGTTGATGAAACTTTTAGGGTACAAGATAATTAGGACCACTGTATATCATCCAGGGGCCAACAGTTTGGTGGAAAGATTTCAGCCTTGAGAACATTGACAGACCTGTCAAAATGGCTGGAACGTCGAGCGTTAGTTCTTGGACTAGGTACAGCTGTAAAAGCTGAAATGTAATGTTCACATGGTATATGGCACCACACTAAAACTCTCTGGACAGTTTTTTCTTCAGCCTCCACAAAAGTGTTGGACATCACCTCCTTTGTTGACCGGCTGAGAGAAAGAAGGGTCAATTTCGCCTACGAATCACCTACACAAATTAAAAATCTAATCGATGGGGCACCCAAAAGTAACCGGAATCGATTTCTGTGTGACAAGCCCGTAGTAATTCAGGCTTCCACCGCTAGATGCCACTTGAGGCAACCCTCAATCATCAGTGTGCTAACTGGTGTCATCGTGGGAAGACGTACAGCTCAGTGGGTCACATTTGTTTTTAAGTACTTCACGCCTTTTCGTCTATTTTTACCATGGCTGAAAGGATGCCTGTCGTAAACTGAAAGAACAGTTGGAAGTTGATCTAGACCTTTTTTCGAGGTCATCACTAGTGACGAAAGCTGGTGCTATGGCTACGACCCGGAAACGAAGCAGCAATCAAGTCAGTGGAAGCATCCAATGTCATCACGACCCCAAAAAAGCGCATCAAGTGAAGTCAAATGTCAAGACGATGCTGATTTGTTTCTTTGATGTGAATGGAATTCTCCACAAAGAATCTGTCCCCCCTGGTGAAACTGTTAACCAGGCTTTTTACTTGGAAGTCCTGAAGCGTTTGCGAGAAAAGGTGTGACGAAAACGCCCTGACCTGTGGCAAAGTGGAGGGCGGTGGTTGCATCAGGACAATGCGCCAGCGCACACCGCCTTGAGTGTGAGACAGTTGCTGACCAGGAATGGAATGACCCCACTTCACCACCCTCCCTATTCACCCGATCTTGCCCCCTGCTACTTTTTTTTGTTCCCCCGAATGAAGAAAGTCCTCAAAAGAAAAGGTTTTGCAGATGCGGAAGAGGTTAAGAAGAAAACGACGGAGTCATTAAAAAAACATAACTTCACAAGAGTTCCAGGACTGCTTTGAAGACTGGAAAACACGTCTGGACCGGTGCATTGCTTCAAATGGAGAATACTTTGAAGGTGATAAGAATATAAACATGTAACAATAAATAAATAAAATTATATGACACAATTCCGGTTACTTTTGGGTCCCCTGTCGTACATACCTAAACCCCTGCAATAAAGCAGACACGCCTTTTGCGCGACTCAGCCAAAACAAATGCGTTGTAGCCACTTACAGAGGACCATTCAATAATTCAGAAGACATATACTAAACATTTTACTGTGCGCATCAATAATGCAAAGCAAAATATTAGTTTGGACAGGCTGAAGCCAGATTTTCTGGATACTACATGGCTAGATAGGGAGACTCCAATTACTTATTACAGATTTATCAAAGCAAACAGTGACGAAGTCTAGGCGCCATATTAAATGGCCTATGCATTTCTTATCTTAACTATTTTCCTTGTCTGTTTGTTTTTGTTTTTTTTTTTTCATATGAATTCTTGCATGATGCTAACACAGATGACATTTTTTTTCACTATTCACTGGACATGGTGCAAATATTGTGGCACTTTTAATATACATTGCATGCATATTCGTTTGTATACTGTAGTTTCTATAAAGTATGTCCCCACATTTCTATTATATCAACAACAAGCAGAATAAAAAAAAACTCCTTGTTGCAGGTTCTAGAACCTGTATATGGATGGGGGTGCCTGTTGGGTTACAAATGACGATTCTCTCTCTTTCGTGGAGACAGTTACGAGGATCACGTAACAGCCGGGGAATGACGTCAGAAGATAGATTGACGAAGGGCAGTTGTCATGTATTGCCCTGAGAAAAGGACGTTCAAAGCCCACAGTGGTAGCTTATACAGGAAAAACCACATGGCCTAATCAAGTTCGGAGAGAAACCGCCGTAACTCCAGTTTTCTCTTTGGGAAATATTACACAAGTATGGTTCCGCTTTCTGACACACCGTTTGTATATGTTATAACTTCTCTGGGTGGGACACGTGTATATGTTTAAATATCTAATTTTGTGTACTACGTAGTATTATAAAACTCTCTGAGAACTAAGCATGTTTGTCATCCTTTTTCCATTCATCTATTCCGTTACGTCTGTGAAATATCGGTGTTGTTATATCATTGCATATAACAATGCCCATAACGAAAGGAACGTAAATGGGCAAATAAATCTTTCTTCCAAGCACTCTCGTTACACTACTAAAGTTACCATTCCCACCTGAAGTTTATTTACTATGACTAATTGCCAACGAGATGACATTAATCAAAGCAGATATGTTTGATGATTATTGCTCTTGCCCGCCGGCAATCTGATTTCACCAGAATATTGACAACGTCTAGGCAACCAGAAATTCTAGTTTTGTGAGTCAAATCTATTTGTTAAAATATTTGAAATAACTGTTAAAGGAAAATCTCCAGCATCTATAGAATGTACTGCCTTACACAAGAGTAGGCCATTGTTTGCATCAGTCAAAAAGGCTCTTATGACAAACAATTCCTAAATGTTTTCTTTTTAAGGCTGTTTTCAAAGAATTTTCTAGAAACGCATGTAGATTTGATGAAAATATTTTGAAAATAGATCTAAGCATAAATTTAAATTTCAACTTGCTTAACTCCTAGAATAATTCAATATCCGCTTCTTAATTCATAATTTGTCAGATAGAAATTAATTTGCACCAGATTTTTGTGTTCATATCTAGATAATTAATCGTAAAATAACTTTTTTTTTACTAGAATAATCACAAAACCTTTCACAATATTTAAAAGCTTTTTTCATGAATATGTAAATAGCGCCGTAAGAATGATAGGAGTTAAAACCCAAATGCAGATTTAAAATCGAAAAAAACCTTTCATTAAACAATAATGAGAAAAGGTTATCACAAGAAGGGCGTGCAAATACTGTACTAAAAATAATGAACAAATATTGTCAAAGTGTTGCTCAAATATTCACTTGTATGGCAAATTCCTATCAACCCAATAGAGTATCTACAAGAGTGGTTAAGCTTCTCCTGCTCCTGCTGTTAGAAGGACATCGCTTTCTTCGCCGGTGAAAATTATAACACTTTCCCTTGGAAATTGTTTCTCTAACTGTTTGGTCAGAGATTATATATTCACCTTCGTTCGAAGCTACGCCTTCTTTCTAGTTTCTGGTGATTGTTATTTTTTGTCGGACCTCGGAGAGAATATGTCACATTTTTCAAAAGTAAAAAATGTCCGTAAAGAAAAAAAGAGTAAAACATATATAATGGTTAATGAATGTGCATTATCCAGGACAACTCTGTATTACCTTGTTTTTATTAAACAAATTTTATCTTACGAAAGGAAGGAATATACAGAAAATGACGTTTTAAAACTTGTAATTATATATATATATATATATATATATATATATATATATATATATATATATATATATATATATATATATATATATATCTTACATGAATCATTCATACAAAAAGTAGATTAGTAAAGTTAATGATATAAAATGGCGAAAACTCGCCATTTTATATCATTAACTTTACTAATCTACTTTTTGTATGAATGATTCATGTAATATAAATTGAACTGCACCACATATTTGATATATATATATATATATAATACAGTTAAAAAATTTCTGGGAACCCCTGGTAATTTTTTAAATTGCCCCAAAAAGTACTGTATTTTCCGGATTACAAGACGCTGTGGCTTGGAAGACGCACCCTAATATTGGAAAGAAATTTTTAAGAAAAAAAAAATCATTCTCATACAACAACACATTCACCATGCGTCTCTCACGTATTGTTTACATTAATCACTCGTCCGATTTTGTTTGTATGGCAATGGCATACTAATCAAGAATAGAAAGGCTCCCGCCGCTGCTAGTAAACAGCATGTGTAAGCTTGTGGCTCGGCTCCAGGAAGGTTTATAGTCTTGGACATATTTGTAACAGCTAAGTACTGAGGTTATATCATATGAAAGCTGAATTAGATAAATAGCTAATGACTCAACATACAAATCCACGTCCCTATGTCAAGCCAATTAGGTGACCGTCCACGCTTACTTGAGACTTGGAAGTATATTTCAGGGTATTTTTTAGAAAAAAAATGTGCGTCTTGTAAGCCGGAATATCCGGTAGTTGTTTTGTACATTTAATAAGAGAAAATTATTATACATGTTTAAAAAAGTGATTTTTTTATTAGAAATTTTATTATGGTAAAAAATAAAAAAGCATTTTATAATTTTGTCCTCGTCAAAACATCCTCCTAACTTTGATAATTTATTCAATTCATTTTTCAATAATCAAGAACTCTTTTCATTTTTTTTTTCACTCTTCTGTCAAGTTTATCCCATGCTAATTCTTGGTGTGGCTTTAAACTTTTAAGTTGCAGTGTCTGACTGGCGTTTGTTTCCATTCGTAAAAACAACACGCTAGAATTAGCAGCTTCTACTTGCCGTTTGCTAATGGCTTCGGGGTAGAAACTCCGACTGACACCAAATCGGTCGAGTTTCGATCCTGGCTTGAAGCTTTCGGACGTCTAGTAGCACCGAGGAGCTGCGAAACAGTACTGTCTGCGAATGATATATATTTAATTTAATTTAAAGAAAAAATCAGACCACTTTAAGGCTCCACTTGTTATAATTTATTTCACCAAAGAATTTTATTTTTCTCTGGATCTTCAATCTTCACTTTCAAATGGGGAAAGAAAAAATGAATTTAAAATTTACACTTTTGCAGGGCCATATTAAGCTTATATAAGGTGACATAGAGGGTGGTGAGGAATAGTGTGAGAGTCATGGTCGAGTTTAGAGAGGGAAGGGAGAGTTTTAAAATTTTATTTTATTTTTATTACAATACTTAATATTGAGGAGGAGGGTGTTAGGATCAAACATTGACCTATTTAATCGGTCAACCCAACAGAAATGATATGGGAAAAAGGAAAAAAGAGAAAAAAGGGGAAAAGAGAAAAAGGGGAAATACCAAATTTACACAGAATTATTTTGAAATACTAAAATGTAAATTTATTCGATAAAATCGCCATTGCCTTCAACCACGGCATCCAGACGACTTCTGAATCTCCTGCAACTCTTCTGGAAGGTCTCCTTGTTTAAGTTGGTAAGTGCTGTCATAATCCTTGCCTTCAGGTCATCTTTGGCGTTAAAAGGAGCGCCCCCGTATAACAATCAAGGGATTGCATTCTGGGGAGTTAGGTGACCAGATGTCGGGGGGTGGGGGATCGCAGGAATTCTCTGATAGCAATGGCCGGGTTCTCCTGCTTTATGGCTTAGGTTCTCCCGTGGCATGATGCCGAGTCCTATTGCTACATATAGGGTCTTCCGGCAGCCACCCTCTTGAACCTGCCTAGCACTACCTCCTCAAGGCACTTGATAGAGGCCTCCGTGTTGAGTCTGAGGTCCTCACCAACAAATTCAAATGTTCTTTTCTTATCAGAACGATCAGAGTGAGTTTTCCGAGCTGCCGTACCTTCGTAATGATCCGCTGCACTGTCATCAGATTGACACCCAAACTCTCTGAAATGTTTGTATTGGAGCTTCCGGTGCGAATTCCAAGCAGTACAGCATCCCGTTTCCAAATTTCTGGAGGAGTAAATTTCGTCATGGAGCTATTTTTCTTGCAGACGGTGACCAATTGGTCCTACTATACCGTGCAGTCGACAAAATAAAATAAAAAAAACAACGCGCATGCGCGAAATATAAAATATAAAATGCCGATAATTTACACATCGCAACCTTTATATATATATATATATAGAGAGAGAGAGAGAGAGAGAGAGAGACAGACAGAGACAGAGAGAGAGAGAGAGAGAAAGGGGAGAGGGAGATGAGTGTGATGTAATGTCATTGGAATAGGCCTAAAAGCATTTCTACTTCTTTCAGTATTAGCTATATCGCAAAGTGGACTAGATTTAGTAGCCTTGGGTGGCAACTAGTCTAGGAGAAAAACTGCTCTGAATTCAAGACAGTAGAGAAGGCAACAGAAGTCGCGATTGATTGACTGATTTCTTTTTTACGGCTTATCAATCTTTTTCAGTTTATTCAAAGCCATAAAATATTCTTTTTGAATTCTAAGAATTTTTGCAGGGGGGATAATGATTTTTTACTAATTTGCGCGTAAGTCAATATAACGAAGCCAACTGCAATTAGAACTCAGCCCGCCGATTAACAATTCTGAGCCATTATCCATTACACCACACGCACATCCAAACTTCCAGCACCTGGTATCCCTAAGCAGTCACCCATCTAGATAGTGACCAGAGTCGACGTTGTTTAACTTCAGTGTTAGTACCGGTGCTTCAATCTGATAGGGCCGTAAGCATTAAGAAGTCGTTATTCACCGGTACCTGTGGCGAGCCACTGTCGCATACGTCATGAAGGGACAGGGCATATATATATATATATATATATATATATATATATATATATATATATATATATATATATATATATATGAAAACGAGCCATTACTATATATATATATATATATATATATATATATATATATATATATATATATATATATATATATATATAGTAATGGCTCGTTTTCAAATACATCCATTGCTAGGGTGCTAGCTTATCCTGTTGTAGACGCTTACTCAGACAGATGTGTTGTTCTTCCGTCTTCCGTATATAATCCAGTGTTCTTATTAATATTAATTTGTTGATGCAATAGCTGGAAGTGAAAAAGTATACCCTACCGCCCCTTGTTAAAATGATTGGATTTACCCATATCCATAGAAACTAATATTATGAATGTATGTGCTTATAAAACTCAGTAAATTTTAAAATAAGTTATTCCAAAATTCGCTTGAAAATAAAACAGAACTAGGGATTTTAATTTAATTCTATAATTGAATTTGAAGTTTTTAGCTTCTGTTTTTGAAACATGGTAATTCCTGTGTAGCGTTGGAATCATATTTTTAAATAATTAAATTTATAATATATATATATATATATATATATATATATATATATATATATACAAACACACACACACACACACACACACACATATATATATATATATATATATATATATATATATATATATATTATGCAGTGTTACATTAGAACATGCGCTACAAAACTGTACATCTTGTTTCAACGTTAATTTTTTTAACGTTTCATCAGGTGGGAAATCACACTACTACTCTTTACTGATTCCTGACCTGATCAAACGTTTAAACAAAATGTACAGTTTTGTGGTGGATATGTGCATGTTCTAATGTAACACTCCATAATAAATAAATATTTATTGCTCAACTTTTTTTATTCAGACCTGTTTTAAATTAAGGTTTTGAACGCTGAAATCTTACTCTTCGTTCTTTTACATTTGTATATATATATATATATATATATATATAATGCAAAGCTCTTCAGTAAGATGAATAGAGCACTCCGGTTGATTGGCATTTGTTTACATTCGTAAAAAAACAATACCCTAGATTTAGCTGTTTCACTCTACTGAATGAAGATAGCTCAGTGGTTTCGATCCTGGCTTGAGGCATTTGGATGTCTAGTCGCACTGAGGAGCTGTGCCACAGCGAAACAGTACTGTCTGCGAATGACATATATATATATATATATATATATATATATATATATATATATATATATATATATATAATCATTTATTTAAATATTATAACATAAATATGTTATAAAATCACTACAAAAATAGCCATTTCGTTTCGACACATCCAGTGTCTTATCAAGTGATGGTGTTGAATCACATGTTCAACACCATCACTTGATAAGACACTGGATGTGTCGAAACGAAATGGCTATTTTTGTAGTGATTTTATAACATATTTATGTTATAATATTTAAATAAATGATTATATCTGCTCTACTCAGTATTGAGCACTCTTTAAAGAATAATAATTGTTGGTTATTGGAATTTACTCCGTATATACCAATCCCACATTTGTATATATATATATATATATATATATATATATATATGTATATGTATATATGTGTGTGTGTGTGTGTGTGTGTGTGTGTGTGTGTGTGTGTGTGTGTGTGTGTGTGAGGAGATTCATTCACAGACAGACAAAGGAGAGATATTGGAAGAGAAAGTATGACAAAGAAAAAGGGATAAGAACAAATGTAAGGTATTTCGTCTAGCAAAAGACTGGGATATATACGCTTGTATTTAGCAAACTAAGAAGGGATTTGCTTAGTGGTTGAATTTACGGAAAAATAAATTTAGTTGTCTAACAGACGACAGAAGGCTAACAGAAATGGAGGAAGGCGGAAGTAAAACCCAAAGTTTCGTCTCCTTCGACATCTTTTGGATAAATCTGGTTTGATAGTCAGGCGAGAACGAGCAAAAATAACGAGTGCTGCTGCTATTCACGCCCCACGCAGTAACTTCCCATTATTTTAATTAGTTAGATTTAGGAGTACAGCCTGATGTTTGTGGCGAAAAGCCAGTGTAACTGGACTATTTTTAATTCAACATTCGCAAACATTAAACCGACCTTGTTTCATACTTGTCATCGTTGAAAGGCAAAAGAATAAATAAAAAACAGCAGTTTTCGCATTACTTCCTTCCTTTTTATTTTAAAAAGCTGTATCGTTAGTTTTGGTCATAATCCTAGCTAAATACAACAGATGTCCAAATAATAAGAAAAAATTGTTTCTTCCTTCTTTCATGTGGTGAAAGTCTCAGTCAGTTATGTGCCATGCGTGATACACGCTTAGGCGATCTTTCGATACATGACTGACGAGGCAGATTTTTTTCCTACAGTAGGTTGCCATTTCTTTCTGCGGTAGGCCAGTTGTCATCCAGGGCTATGGAACCCGGTCTGTCCTGCTATTTACCCATAGCTAGGGGGGAGAAGAAGAGGATTCATACCTTTCCCAAGGGTATTAGCACGTAAGTGAATGTAATGGATTTAACTGGAATTCGAACTCGGCTCTCAGATTTCTCAGTCCGTGTACCTATCTTAATTATCATCATTCGAAATCCTATCTAAGCTCGAATCTCTACAACTGGCGCCAGTTTAAAATATACACAACGATCTCATTTTCCATGTATGCCATCTTATAGTTTTCTATAAACGGTAACTCCTGCCACCCCAACAAAAATGTTCAGACTCTGTTGAGAACAGCAATGTTTTTTTATTTGAATGTCAGTTTACTAAAAGTTATAAAAAATTTTTAAAAAAATAAAGAAGCATAAAAAGACAAGTTTTAAATATTTCTGTTTAAATAACGTTTTAATATAAAAATACAACTATTTCCATTTTTTTAAAAGTTCGCATTACGTCAGATCGCTTTTACAAAAGTCTTATAATAGTACAGGTTTCTCCTGTTGTCCGAAATGTTGTAAAGCGAAGAAACAATTACTATTAATTTATATGGGAAACATTTTTGAGCGTTTCGACGTCTCCTAATTGACCTTCTTTGTTTGCCTGCCTCATTGTCAAAGGTCGAAGTTCGTAATCTGTGGATGTAGCAGGCTTGAAATGCAAAGGCATGCTTGACTGCCTCATCCATTTTTGTCTAAGTTGTCGGCACTGAAAGCATCAGGCAATCTTGCCCCAAACCTTCGTGCCCTTTCAAAATTAAAGTTACAGTTTTATTTGCAACAGTCGCAGCACAATCAGTCATAGAGAAAGTATTAAGAAATGTGATTTTGAGATCTGGGAACGCTCAATTTCCCCCCATATAACTTAGTGATAATCACTTTACGCCATTGTGAAAGATTTTCCGCAAACGATCTACTTTCCAATACTAGCGGGAATTTAGATTCACAAAAGATTTCTTACGAAAAAAAAATTAGTTTACAGTTTATTATTGTACACAATTTTATCAAGGTGTAATGTCGTCTTTCTACAGATTAATAAGGACACTTGACTAAATGTTTCATATTTAAAATTATTGTTTATTCAACTCCGATCTTCGTCAATTAATCTCGACGAGTGGGTGTGCGGTTTCCCCGAACGTGGATTCTTCTCACCGTGGATATCAGATGTTCCCCCTTTTCCCTCGCGGGTGGGTGTTTATACATCATCTTGTCACCGGTTTCCCCATGTGTGCACATCCTAAGCGCAGATGGGTCAGCTACCTATTCGCATGTCGTGGCAGTTATTGGCACCCAGCGGCGGTGCGTGTCTGCATATGCCTTTTATGATGTTCTAGTTAACAAGTACAGATTCTATTTGGGCCTCATCTGGGGTGATCTCAGTACATATTGGGTTCATCAAAGTTTTCTTAAAACAAGAGTCTCCTATTAACATTCGATTCAGACTATGTAGGTTTTTCATTGGCAGGAATAACGTAGTACAGAAGTGGGGAATTGTCTTAATGATATCGGTAAATCTACCTGAGGTAATTCATGCTGACTCCCCACTAATGCCTTTGGAAAGGGTATTACTCCGCTTTCTACGAATGTCAGACTGGAGACCGATATGCTGTTCGTATCATATAATACAGCACGCCATGTTGCAAAGAAATATACTCAGTATGGTAAGCCAGAAATTTTACAACAAAGACAAGACTACATTTCTGAGCATACACTTTTTTTATTTGAGAGAATTATCACACCATTGCGAAAGATATGAAAATTCGCATTGAATATAAGGGACTTTGTTATGAGGGCATTTTATTAATTTTCAGATTTATATATACATATTTTTAATAGCAGCCATGACTATTAAATAGAATTTAAAAATATTTTCATAAAAAAAACTTATTTGCGTGAATGGAGACGAAAACACACCAACCTCTGTGGAATAATCGAGCAGCAACTTAGGATAAGAAAGAAAAAGGAAACAGCACCATGCTATAAGTAAAAGACATTTTTGTGTAGATTAAGAAAGTTGATGTAAGCAGAAAAATGGAATCTGGAAATTGTGACAGGCGATGAAATGTGGAGACTTTACAACAACATAGAAAATTTGAGATTGTAAAGCAAACCAAACGGAGTTTTTTTTTTAAGATATGCTGTTTGTATAATTATTTTTAAAAGGATCTTTTAAGTGGGGTTGGCTTACTTGCCCAGAAAATCTCTTCAAATTCTGGTTTGTATCTGGGCTTGAACGCCGGTCTTTGATATTTGCGGGGGGAATACGTGATTTTTTGCTTGTTACATTCTCAATGGATTTGTCGGCGATCCTTGAGGTATGTAATTGATATACTTTGACTTCTTTTCATTCGAATCCTTTAAAGAGCCCATTAGTGTGTCGATATGTCACACTTGTTTTGGATCAATATAAAACTTTAAATTTTTCTGCTTTTCATTTAGATTAAGCAGTGATATGTGGTACTGTAACTATTTACACTATTTACATCGTTCGGACTGTTGTCCTCATCTTTATTGCCATATTCCTGACGTTTCTTCCGTTATTGGCTCTGACCTTCTTCAGGATATGTCTATATTTCTGAAATGAGGTATAGTAACTATTTACATCGTTTGGACTGTTGTCCTCATCTTTATTGCCATATTCACGACGTTTCTGTCGTTGTTGGCTCTGACCTTCTTCAGGATATGTCTATATTTCTGAAATGAGGTATAGTAACTATTTACATCGTTCGGACTGTTGTCCTCATCCTTATTGCCATATTCACGGCGTTTCGGCTGTTGTGCGCTCCAGCCATCTTCAGGTGGTATACGTTAAAATTTCGATCGAACCCTTTATTCAGTCTACGGGAGTAGATTGTTCTAGTTCCACGTAACATGCTTTTCTGGTTATCTCGGTTTTCAGTTAATTCCCTTTAGTTACTCAATTCTCCAAGTTTTTCTGTTCACATCTGGTGTGGCCAGGTATTGAACTCACAACTCTTTAGGTCAAGTCACTGTTGGATGACTACAACCAACATTTTTATCTACCTGAATAAGGCCGGAGCGTACAACAGCCGAAACATCGGGAATATAGCAATAAATATTAGTCCGAACAGTCCGAACGTTGTAAATAGTGTAAAAGATGAATGTGCAACTAGTTTGGCTACTAGAATAACTTTACATGCTTTCTGAATTAAACGATGTTGCAGATCAAACATTGTCCGAATAATGGTAGTTTCCGGTACAAAGTGTTGTAGTCCTGCCTTCCTTTAATCCGGTTAAAACTTGAGCGAGATTTTTACGATTTGGTTGTATTTCTAGTATTTCTGGGACAGGGATCCATCCCTGCATCCCATTAGAATGTCTGAAGACCAACTTCTCGAGAGCTCCTCCCTGCGGCTGCTCGGTCTCACGCTGTCCGCTGATCTGAGATGGAACAAATACATCGAGTCAATTGCTTCATCCACCGCAAGGAAAGTTGGCTCCCTGTGCCGAGCCAGGAAATTTTTCTCTCCGGAATCGATCCTTCAAATCTATAAATCAACCATTCGCCCTTGCATGGAGTATTGCTGCTATATATGGTCTGGAGCCCCTGCTGTTTGCCTCAGGGTTCTTGATAAGATACAGAGACGGATATGCAATGTAATTGGCCCTGATCTGTCATCTCGTCTGCAGTCGCTCTCGCCTGGCTCTGTCTTTTTTACAAATACTTTCACGGTAATTGCTCCGATGAGCTGCTTTCGCTGGTTCCCAGGCCTCATGAATTTAAACGTCCTACGAGGCTGGCATCCCGTTCCCACCCCTTCACCGTTGAAACTGTTAGATGTAGACGTCTCTTCTACTCCAATAGCTTCATGTCTCGCACATCTCGCCTGTGGAACACCTTTCCTTATTCCTGTTTCCCTGACAAATATAATCTCCAACTATTTAAGTGTAACGTCAATCGACATCTCCAGTTGCCTTGATCTATCCACTTCCCTTCTCCACATCCTTTCACCTTTCATTCCTATCTGCTCTCGCTCCATATCTTCTGTAACCCCCTTGCCTTGATCGATCCACTATCTTTCCCCACATCCTCTCCTTTACCACTCCTATCTGCTCTTCATCCAAACCTTCTGTAACCCCTTGCGTGCTAGTGGCTCCCAGCCTTGCTTGGGGTGAAAAGCTTAAAAAAAAAAGATACAAGTTCTTTATTCCGACCTCCTATAAGTCGTCCTACATTTAACCCAATTAAAATTGGTTTGCACGTCTTATCCAGATGCATTATTTGTGTTTCTACTTTTTCATTGGCTTTAAGATACATGGCTCGTGTATACGGATGTGCGGTTGGTGTAGCGGATATCGGCGTGGATAAAGTGGAATCAGCGAACAGAGTTCAAATATCGAGTTAGTCTGTGGCGTTCATTTTCGCTTAAAAGTCCTTTGGAATCAATCTCTTTTCCCACCAGCTATGGGTTAAATTGCAAGTCAGACAGCGACGACAATAAGTCCAGCAGAAGGAACACTCTGAAATTAAAACCAGCATGAAGAGGGATGGGCTTCGTCAGGCTATACTGTCATAGACGTACCCACTTCTGCTACAGATGTCGTACACACGGTGCACCTACGGCCCTAGTGGGTTACGAGACGTGTGTTAATGTCATTGCTGTTCCGCGTAGGGAGCCATGTTTCTCCTATAATGATTAGCTGAATTGGGTTGAGAGCCTCACCAAGCCGGCACCTTGAAGCTGGAACATAAAAGAAGTGTGGTTAAAATGGAACAAAAATGTAAACACACACAAATTTCTAAACTTGACATTTATTTGCTTAACTATGTTATTGAAAAAAGAAAAGACATTCTCTTTTCTTCCCGTCTCTGCACTTCAAGTTGAAGGCGCCGCTTTCCCTCTTCTGATTTTCCTCAGTTAAAAAAATTGTATGAACGAAGAATGACTTTTCACATTTCCACGCCAGTTAGACTGACTATTGACAGTTAAGATGTAATTTCATTATTTTCAAGTTGTTTGAATTGTAAGCTGAAGTTAATTTATTATTCATTTTCGACTAGTTCTTCTTTTCACCCTCTCCTTACTCTTCATTACAAAAGTTCGGTTCGTTACACTCTATAACCATTAAATAGTTTGAAACGCAAATAGAAAAAAGTAGCCACTGAAGTCGCATTTTATATCCTGAGATCACGACTGGCTTGAACGTCGCCATTATCGATTTGGTTACGGAGGCATAATCATCATTATCATCATCAGTGCCCTGACGTCCACATGTCTGGGGTGAAGGCCGGAGATGACTTTCTTCAAGCGTTGCCTGTCTTGGGGAAGTAGACCTGACGGAGTCCGTCCTTCTTGAGGTCGGACCACAGCAGATGTTCTCTAAAATTAAGGGTCGCCTTGGTCGCCTTGACCGTTGATTCCGTGGAGGGAAAGCTCAACTCTGAACGCTGACTTCAGCCATGGATTAGACTTTAATCAATTCGACCACAAAAATCGGAAGCTTAATACTCTCTCTCTCACACACACACACACACACAACACACACACAACACACACACACACACATATGAATTAACTTTCGTAAATAATTATATAGGCCACACTACAAATTGTTTAACACGCAGACTAACTCTACACCTTTCTGACAATAGTTCAATTAGATCTCATTTAAATGTTCACGGAGACCTACCGGACACTATTCGGAACATACTTGTTGACAACACTAATATAATAGCATCATCCACATGCAAAAAAAGGCTAAAAATAATGGAAGCCTTATTAATAAAAACGAACAAACCATCACTTAATAATATTAACTTTGAACATGGACACAATATCTTGACCGTGTTTTGAAACAAAAAATGAAACATTTTATAAAACATACATATAACAAACTATTTCTAATTCTAACAGTTAAAATATAATCCTTAAAATGGCTAAATGTATAGCCGAAAGCGCTCGGATAAAAAGAACATTCGGACAGTTTTTATATAATTTACCATTCGAAAAGAAAAACATTATTAGATTGCATGAGAAATTGTATAAAAAACTAAATAAAAGCACCATGTCAGTCGTTTTTAATGAAATGTGCATATATATATATATATATATATATATATATATATATATATATATATACCCAAGTATAGGATTGATATATACGGAATAAAATTCCAATAACCAAAAAATACTTCAAATTCTTGAAAGAGTGCGCAATACAGAGTAGAGCAAATATCATTTATTCGAAAATTATAACATAAATATGTTATAAAATTACTAAAAAAATAGCCATTTTGTTTCATCAATTCTGGTGTTTTATCAGGTGATGGTGTTGAATGTAGAATAAAGAGTTTTTAACTCATTACTCTACATTCACCACCATCATTTGACAAAACACCAGAAGTGTTGAAACAAGATAGCTATTTTTTAGTGATTTTATAACATATTTATATTATAATTTTCGAATAATTTATATATATATATATATATATATATATATATATATATATATATATATATATATATATATATATATATATATATATATATATATATATATATTTAAAGACATTTATAATGATATGTTTAACGTTCTTTTTATAGATACAAGTATTGAAGTAAATGAATGCTCTGTTTTATAATAAACAGTATTAAATAACATTTACCGGCCTGAATGTCCGAGAAATTTTCATAGAAAATTTTCGTTCTCCGACAGGAATCGAACCTGTATCCTATGACGGTTCCGTATAAAACAGAGCATTTGCTTAAATACTTGTATCTATAAAAAGAACGTTAAACATATCATAAATGTCTTTAAATAAATTGTCGAACTTTGTCCAATTCAAATATATATATATATATATATATATATATATATATATATATATATATATATATATATATATATATATATATATATATATATATATATATATATATATATATATATATATGTTTCATTGAATAATACAAAAATATTATGTCTATTTATTTTTATAATAATCCTTTCTAATTCTCTAATTAGCTTCTTAATGTTAAATTGAAATTCATCAAGGAAGGCGCTGTAGTTTTTTTCCTATCCAAGTACTTTCGATCTCCCCGGAGATCATCGTCAGGGGTGAACTGTAAAGACAAACTTAATGTAACGGTACTCATTGTGATGGCAATTTTGGCAAACACGCGTGAAGGCGCTCTGTTATAATAATTTATCCGTTGTAGCTATGGAATTTTGCACGCGTCCCAGTATAAGGGAGCTTACCAGAGATGATTATCTTTCTTCTTTTATGTGCTGTGTCCCTTCAGGACACAGGCGATCATGGCTTTCCACTTCCTCCTATCTCCTGTAGTTTTCAATAAGTTTTTTCTTTTTGGTACTTCTCAGAGACCCTGTTCTGCCATCCACTTGCTTAAGCCCGTTAAGTATGTCATGTGTTGCCTCCCTGTCCCTATTTCTCTCTATCCGCCCTGTGAGGATCAGATTTTCCAAGCCCTCCTTTCTCATTACGTGTCCCAGAAATTTCAGCTACCTCTCCCTGACGTTAAGTATAAGATTTCTCCTTGTTTGCATCCTCTCCAAAACCTCATCGTTGCTCACATGTTCGGTCCATGGTATCCTTAGCGACCTTCTGTAGAACCATAATTCCGTTGCTTTGAGTCTCTTCTTCATTTTCGAGGTGACCGTCCAACATTCGCTTCCGTAAAGGAGTACGGATATCACGTAGTAGTTCAGTACTCTTTTCTTTGTTAGCAAAGAATTCCTCCTGTCTCGTAATCCTCTGCCTAACTTTTGGAATGAATCTTTGGCCATCCCAATACATCTTGGGATCTCAGCGTCGAACATACCGTCCACTGCCAGAACAGTTCTCAGATATTAAAATTTCCGCACCTGCTTGATTTTAGTGTCCCCGACTTGTAAATCGCATTTTGGACTCATCTTTTTGCTGATGACCATGAATTCTATCTTGTAGTTTATGCTTAGTCCCTTCTTCTCGCTCTCTTTCGCTACCTTCTGTGGGGGGTTTGGTAGTTTCCTTTCCGTGTCTGCTCTCAGCACAGTGTCATCTGCGTATCTTATATTGTTAAGATTGTTGCCGCCAATGGTGAATCCTGGTAGGCTTTCCAGTTCTCTCGGAAGTTCATCGCTATATAAGTTGAATAAGTCCGGTGAGAAGACACATCCTTGCCTTATGCCCCTTTCTATTTTTGTATATCTCCTGAACTCATTTTCTTTATCTTTATGCAGACGGTTTGCTGCCAGTAGAGATTTTTGATTATTCTAATGTCTTCCCGAATAGGTCAAAGTTGCTGTACAGCTCCCACATATCATTGTGGCGTAATCTGTCGAACGTCTTTGCGTCGTCTATGAAACACAGCTGCACGTCCTTCTGCATTTGTATTGCTCTTCTTGATAACATTCTGAGCATGAATATCGCCTTCCTTGTTCCGGTGTCTTTAACCAGCCCGCACTATCCTTGTCCTATCTTTAATTCTGCTGCGCGCTCTATTCATCAAAATACGGATGATGAGTTTTGTTATGTGGCTCATTAGGCTGATTGCTCGGCGGAGTTCACATTCGTTTGCGCCTGGTGTCTTAGGCAGTGCTATGAAAATAGATTTGCTTAGATCTTCCGGTATATCCACGCTGTTGTAGATTTCATTTATTATTTCTGTAATTTTGTCTATGCCAAAATCGTCTAAGGCTCTCAGCGTTTCCGTTTTAATTCCAACTGGCCCTGCCGCCTTGTTTCGGTTCAATTTCAAGTTTCTTCTACTTCGGTTTTTAGAATTTCAGGCCCGTCGGTATTTCTGTGTATTGCTAGTTCTCTTTCGTCGTGGAAGAGTTCTACAATAAATTTGTTCCAGTGCTGGAGAATTTTTTCCTTCTCTAATATGAGCGTTCCATTTTATGCAGCCTGTTGTCGAGCATGTCTTCTGTCCTGTTAGTTTCCTTGTTTGTTTATGCATATCTCCTTTGTTGGTCGCACTCAATCTCTCTATTTCTGCACATTCTTTATTTAGCCACCCTTTTTAGCCTGCCTGCATTTGGTCTCTTATTTCATTGAGCAATTTTCTGTATTCCGTTCCATATCTGGGCAGAGATTTCCGTTTCCTTTGCATCATGTCGAGAATCTCATCAGTGACCCATTCGTTTTTTCTTCTTTGTCCATTTTCCTTTGGGATTATATCGTTTGCTGATGTCACTAAAGCTTCCCCCAGTGTGTTCCATTTCAAGTTTTCATTTCCACTGTGTCCCTCGTATCTTCTTTTCACATTGTCCATATATTTCTCTTTCGGGTATGGGTCGCTCAGGAGTATTACAACTTAGGGACTGCGTTAGGCTTCTTCAGTTCCGGTAGTTTCACTCTTAGTTTACATAACAGGACGATGTTCGCTTCCGCAGTTGGCACTTGGCTAGGTTTTGCAGTGAACAATTGCATTCCTGAATCTTTTGTTGATATTTATGTAGTCAATTTGGTTTTTAGTTTCTCCTCCTGGACTCCTCTATGTCCATAATCGTCTCGGATGTTCTTGAAACCATGTGTTGGCTATTACCTGGTCATTGGCCGTGCATCATTGGATCCATTTTTCCACGTTCGTTGCGGTTTGTCCGCTATTTCCCCTGCCCTCTCCCTGCCTACTTTAGCGTTCGGGTTTCCCGTGATAATAATGACCTCTTGTGATTTGCAATGAGCCTTGGTGTTGTCTAGCACGGAATAAAAAGATTCGATTTCTTTTTCTTTACTTTGTGCTGTCGGTGCATACACTATTATGATAGCTACGTTGAAAGGTTTTCCTTTCAGCTTGACTACCAGAATTCTTTCGGATAATTGGTAGTATCCCAGAATGCATTTCTTGAATTTTTGATCCTAGTCCGAATTTGCCAGCTGTCTCCCCTGCCCTCTCCCTGCCTATTTTTGCGTTCAGGTCTCCCATGATAATTATGACTTCTTGTGATTTGCTATAAGACTTAGCGTTGTCTGGCATGGAGTAGGAAGATTCGATTTTGTTGGGGCGCAACCACCTTCACAACCACAATAGACTGATCCTATTATTATAAATAGAACAGTAGTTCTAGAGACTGAGAGCAGTGTAGTGCAGTGCAGAGTGAGACTTCTGTAGTGATCAGTTACACTTCCGTTTCTCGACCGGAAGATACCGTTGAACTTTATTACTATTACTTATTGTTACTACTAACCTACGTTCGTTCTACTACTAATCTCTCTGATGTAAATACCTCTCTGAATATACCAGTATTTTTCCCTACGACTGTGTTTGTTCGTTATTACCATATACTCACGTGGAAACACTCAACATCTCAACAGATTTCTTCTTCCTTATTTTGTGCTGTCGGTGCATACACTATTATGATATCTACGTTGAAAGGCTTTCCTTTCAGCTTGACTATGAGAATTCTTTCGGCTAATTGGTAGTATCCCAGAATGCATCTCTACCAGAGATGATAGAAACTCAAAATGGCATTAAATGTTGGCCAAATGCATTTTAAAACGCTGATGTTACAAACGTAATACTTATTTGGTTTAGTGTTGGTTGGTTGCATTTGATATCGAGTTTTTGTTTATTATTTTCATGGTGTAGTATATTGCATTTACCCCTGAAGATGATTTTGAAGGAGATCGATAGTCTAATATTGACAGTTATTTTTCCTGTATAAAGTGCACTTCTTGCCTTCACCTACCGCTCATACATCATAGATTAACCTCTTATCGTGAGTAGCACTTGGCCTTTGTTGTGTGACAGCGTTAATAATATACAGGGTGTCCATAAAGTTCGTGTACACTTTAAAAAATGTATAACTTTATTTGTATTTGCGATAGAAATAATTTGTAAAAAGGATTATATTTTTTAAGGTTTTATTGTAATTTTATTTAAGTTTCCACATGTGCCCCATCATTAGCAATACAAAGGGTAATACGATTTTGAAGTTCACGGAAAACATTTGCCAACTGATTTACAGTAATGCCTGAAATCACATTAGTTATTTTAGCTATACTTAAAACTAGGTACATTAACTTTATAACATTTTTTACAGATTATTTCTATCGCAAATACAAATAAAGTTATAAATTTTTTAAAGTGCACACGAACTTTATGGACACCCTGTATATATTGAAGAGGTGTTGAGGTATCACACTTATGCACACACTCATACTAATATGTACACATACACAAATCATACACGCGGCCAACTAACTAAAAGATAATATACACTTAACGGACACATCCCATTCCCAGCAACCATTAAAACTGTCAAAATGACCAAGAAGGTAATGCTTAAAATCAGGAATCTCCCATCCTCTATCTTAAAAACAACTTGAAAGAGGCCGTTTCACCAACACAAGGACTAACCAAAATTAACGGTAAAAACCAAATGAAAAATACAAATAAATTTGACTTTCTTTAGAAACATTCATTCACTCCTGCAGTTTACTACTACTTCTCCTGATGATGGCCATGCTGGCCGAAATTAGTTGAATTACCTAATTGAAATAATAAAACAAAAAATATTAATATAAAACCCACTGTGTCTGAAAATTTTAATTTTTAA
>OZ038490.1:110437973-110445473 GCA_964036315.1 Acanthosepion esculentum | reverse complement strand
TATATATATATATATATATATTATTCCAGGATCATTTCCCAACTTATTCACAATGATCTTCGCTCAGGTTAGAACCTTCTAATCATCTGTGCTGGAATAACAAGGTGCCTCAGAGTTTTCACTTACGATTTCATTTTCAAGTCTTTTTTCACTACTCTTTGGACTGTCATAGCTGAAACTCCACTCTTACGTGCCAAACGTTTTATGGATTGACTTGGATTTTTTTTGATTGATCTGTTTAGCTCTAAATTGAAATGATGATCCCTCTTCCTGTTGTGGCCTCCAATTTTCCTCTCTACTTTTTAAAACTTATTCCCCGTTCTCTTGATGGTTCTTGAATGGACTTTGAAGATGGAAGCCAGAGTATGAATGTTGGTACCATTATTGAAGCCCTGAATGATCATTTTCTTTTCTCCATTGCTCAGTTGGGAAGATATAGTAGGACCCGCCATTCCTCTTACATAGTAGCAACCCACCCACATTCCCTCCGTATTCTATCAGCGAGGAATAAGTTCTACTCAGACAGCTCCTTCCCGCGAACCACTTCCCTGTCGAACAGACTCCCACGCGGATGCTTCCCAGATCACTACAATCTTAACCTTTTCAAATTAACCGTTATCTTCCCCTCCTATGCATATAAACTACTCCTTAACGTAACCCACTACCTCGAGTGGCCCCTGGACTTTCTTTAAGGCAAATCTTACCGTATTACACACACACACACACACACACACACACACACACATATATATATATATATATATATATATAAGTTTAGGTTAGTCCCTCATACACACATTTTGAGAGATTTCAACATCAAGCAGGTGCAGAAGTTTAAATATCGGGGAAAAGCTTTAACAGAGGATAGAAAATGGGGCACCGAAATTCGAAGACATATTGTACTAACGAAAGAAGCATTCCAACAGCTAAACAGAGTTCTGTTTCCCAGCACTCTGTTTTCGTCAGAAACAAAGAAACGAGTGCTGGATAGTTATGTAATATCCACCCTCTTATAAAGCAGTGAATGCTGATCACTCTACCCACAGATGAGGTGAAAATTGGAAGCAACGGAAATGTGGCTCTACAGAAGGACACTGAGAATTCCACGGACGGATTGAGTGAACAGGGAGTAAATCTTGAAGAAAATGGCAGCAGAAAGAACGCTTATACTGAGACCCAGGAAAAGACAGCCGAAATTCCTTCGACACATAATGAGGAAGGAAGGCTTGGAAAGCTTAACACTCAAGGGACATATTGAGAGCAAGAGAGATAGGGGAGGCAGCGAGCCACGTAGCTGAGGAGCTTGTGTGAATGGATGTCGGAATGGTTGTTGGGTTAGGGTCAGGGTTAACAAGTAGAAAAACTGCTAAGTGTCACAAGGGATAGGAAGCTGTGGAGAGCCATGATCGCCTATTGTCCTGAAGTTATGCGGCACATATCTTACACTGTTTCTGAAAAGTATCTTAGAGTATTCCTATGTGACTTCAAATTTATGTCTGAGAATGTTGAATTTCCGCGTCTGTTTGAGTTTTAGTTTCTTGATGCATAACTCACATCTTGAACGGACGTAGTTTATCGTCTTACCGAGGACGCGGATGTAGTTTAACGTCATACTCAGGACGGACCATGTTTTTAACTTTTATTGTGACGCAAGTTCACTCCAGACCCCAAGTGGAACTCATACATACAATCCATAGCTAAAGATGATCCGTTCCTTGTATGAACTTTGAAGATGGAAGACAGAGTATGAATGTTGATACCTGTTGGAGTTTTTGGGTACCTTGGTGTACTAGTGAGCCGGCCAAAATGAGCTGACTCATTTTATAGTGCACCAATAGAAGTCAAACCAATCAGAAGGCTCAAAATATTCAATTCGACGTGCATAAAGGCGGCCATGTTTTTTCCGGAAAATTCCCTGCCAGCCTTTGATATTGAAGACTGAAGAATTACGGAACAGTTGCTGTTGGTATTGGCGATATAGTCAGATTCAGTAGAGTACTTTTGGCTGTACATTCAGCCATCCTCAGGCATGGAAATTATTCTGTTTTTAGTAAATCCAGGTAATAGCGGACACGAAAAATTAAATGCGCTGAATGTACAGCCGAAAGTACTAGCAGATTAAAAAAGACCTTATACAACTTGAAGTTATTAAAAACAAGGATCATAACATTCATCGAGTGATTCGTAGGTTAATGCAACTTTTTAAAAATTGTTTGCGAAGAAGTTTTTCACCATTTATATCATTAACTTTACTAATCTACTTTTTGTATGAATGATTCATGTAATATAAATTGAACTGCACCACATATTTGATATATACACACTCACACACACACACACTTGTGCAAATTAATTGAAGCAAAACGAATAATTGCGTTATTCTTTTTTTTTTTCGTATTTTTCCATTGAAACATGAGCCAACGCACATATTAGTACTTCATATATCCATTCCACAAAATCGTTCCTTGCAGATTGACCACAGATTCTCGATTGGGCTTAAATTAGGAGAGTGTCCTGGTTAATCTATGGTACTTTGAGTTGCTCACTAGTAAGGGTTGCCAGTGTGTTCGTGCAACGTTACAAGTTTTGTACGCTTCCTTGGAGTAACGTCTATCACAGAGAATGACCGAAGGACAATTAATCGACAGTCGAGACAATAGTGTCTGGGCGTGATAAAAATCTGATGCAATCACGGATGATGTAATATTTTTCAAGGCCAAACAAATTTCATCATACAACCCGAAAATAGATTCATATTAATGCACACCAATGCAAATGATCTAATTTGAGGAAAAAAATAGAAATCGATTACACCCTGTCACTCCAGTGGGTCTAAAACTGACAATATTGGTGAAAAAAAAAGGAAACTAAAACGGTTGTTTCAATTAATTTGCACGATGGTGTAGTAGTTGCATTTCTTGGGCTGGACATGTGTACAAGATGACGATTACAACTGGAAAGATGCAAAGAAAACCTTTCCGGTTTTGAGAACTTGGATGAAGGAGAGACATGCCTTTTTTTTTTCTCGAACGCTGACTAAGAATTTTCTTTCAGGTGAAGGTTGGAGAACCAGACCTTTGCTGGGGAAAGTTATATCGATTTCTAGTAAACTGAACTATTCAAGACGTTTTAATCAAGGAGTTCCGGCTTACGAAAAAAAGGAATATCACTCCCAAAGACCATGGGTGCTCGGATTGAAACGCCTCAATAACGACGAGGCATTCTTCATCTGGCTTGCGATTCGAGGCGGGCTCTGATTCAGCAAAATGCCTTTCGTAGCGAGTTTTGTTGATTCTCCAAAATGATTCTTTTGCGGAGAAGAGTCTAATGATCAATCAAGCCTCTTTTACAAGGTTGCGGTGGAGTAATGGATAGCGGCTTGGATTTAGGAATTGGAGAGACGAGTTCGGCTTCCAGTCGAAACCATTACATGCACTTACGTGTTAATACACTTGGGAAAGGTATGAATCCTTTTCTTCTAAAAAGCTATGGGTAGATAGCAGGACAGACTGGGTTCTATGGCCTTGAATGGCAACTGGTCTACCGCAGAAAGAAATGGCAACCTACTGCGGGAAAAAAATCTGCCTCGTCAGTCATGTATCACACATAACTGACTGACGATGATCATTTAATAATAATTATTTGCATGCTTCAGGGAATGTTTTTTGCTTTGCTAGTCAGCTCTGTAGCAGTACGCTCCCGTTGCTTGATAAGAAACGTATTTTCGTGTTTACTCGGTTTAATGCAGTCGGTGATATGGGTGGGGATGCCCATGAAGAATGTCTTCTGTGATTCGTTTCTTTCTCTCCCACTGTCTGGTTGCCGTTTTAAAATATCAGCGTAGGGTTAAAATCAGTGAAAGTTAGAAAGAGAGGCTGTCTTTTGTGGGCTTTGTCGTAATGTGAGGGAATGTCGCTCGCACAACTAGGTCGTGTGTGAGGACAAACTTGCTTTTTGAAATGGCTTTTTGACGTTTGATCAAAATTTCGATCGAATCATAGTCATAATCATAGTAAAAATGAAACCGTAGGACTGATGATGGGCTAGTAAATGTGTCATCTCCGTCAGAGTCAAGTTAGGCGAAACTGTTGAATATCAAGAAAATAGTTCTTTTTAGACATTTTGATTACCTCTGCTTTTTCAAAGTAAAAAAATATTTTTATCTAGTGGCGAATATTAAAAATTATCCTAATAAATTATAATTACCCTAATAAATTATAATTATCCTAGTAAATTATAATTGCCGTAATAAATTACACTGGGGAACAAAAACATTTTTTTTTTTTACGTTGTTTATGTTTTTTCAAATGATTTACGACAATTTTTCACCACTGAATCCGAAAATGACATCCGTTTCTCTCGATCAGGTCATGTTTTTGTGCTAAATTTAATTCTGATACTACTACAACAACAACAGCGCCCTAATACTAATACTACTAGTTTGTATTCTATGGTTTTGTATTGTACAGTTTTAGTGTGTTTTGAGATATACGCACTTTATTGCGTGTTATTGGTTTATAAATATTTTGAAGGCGTGTTTTAATTTTTATGTAGCTGTTTTTGCCTGAAAATAATTCTGATTGGTTAAAATGAATAAGTTTATAATTAACATGCTAATTAGATTTATTGTGTGAAATATGTTGCATATTTAGATATTTTAATGGACATGACAATGTAAACAAAAACAGAAGAAAGGGCGTGTAGCCATAGCTCAAAATGTTGACCTGATTGAACAAAACCATTGTGCCTTTTGGTTTCAGCACATCAAAATTATCCTAAATCAGCTAAAAAAAAATTATACAATAAATTTGGTGTTGACTAGTGTTACAATTATATTAACTATTCTAATCATATCTTGTTCTCTATACCATATCCTCTGTAATAAGTAAGAAGAGGCATTCTGAAATTATATATATTATTTCCCAACAGCCAAACCCCTGTAAGCAGGAGTAGCCTACTGAATGTTGTTTATCTTTGATATATATATATATATATATATATATATATATATATATAATTATTTATTCGAAAATTCTAACATAAACATGTTATAAAATCACTACAAAAATAGCCATTTTGTTTCAACACTTCTGGCGTTTACTCCAACTTAATTTCAATAAAAACAAAATAAATTGAAAAACATATGTATTTTTTCCTCGGTCTCTTTAAATAACTTTATAATTTTAAACTTAATATAGATTAAATTTAAAATTTAAAATTGGTAATTTTTAATTTTAAATTTTATACTATAATTTTATATTTATTAGTTAGAATAAATACTACTTTAGTCTAACCCCAACCTTAAAGCATTAAATAATTATTATATCCTTAAAGTCCGTTGTCAAGATTTTTGAATTCTCATATACGTATTTTGATTGGTCATTCCAGCTTATGTAACAGCGTTTCCCCTATCGAGGGGTGTTTGATTGATTTGAACATTTTAAAACCCTTTATTCTACATTCAACATCATCACTTGATAAGACACCAGAAGTGTTGAAACAAAATGGCTATTTTTGTAGTGATTTTATAACATGTTTATGTTATAATTTTCGAATAAATAATTATATATGCTCTACTCTGTATTGAGCACTCTCTTAAGAATAGTATTTGTTGGTTATTGGAATTTATTCCGTGTACACCAATCCTATACTTGGGTATATATATATATATTATATATATATATATATATATATATATATATATATATATATATATATATATATATCAGGTCATCCCATAAGTTCAAAATATTTTCCCTGATTATCTATGACTTCCTTCCATCTATTAACAAGCTTACTCTTTCCATTACTGTAAAATTCTTTTGGCTTTGATTCGAAGAACTCTCAAATGTCAGTTTTAACCTCTTCCTGTGTTACAAAAGTTGTTTCTTCCAAATGATTCTGTAAGCTATAAAATAAATGGTAGTCTGAAGGAGCAAGGTCGGGAGAATAAGGTGGATGAGGAATTTTCTCCCAACCAAGTTCTTCGATCTTTTGTGACGTGATTCTTGCTGTGTGTGGTCGCGCATTGTCCAGATGAAACATCACCCGTTTTCGATTCACTAGAGCAGGTCTTTTTTTCCTCAAAGCTTGGTTCAAACGCTCTAATTGCTGACAGTATATTTCAGCATTAATTGTTGCATTATGTGGTAAAAATTCAAACTGGATTATTCCTTGGCAATCCCACCAGATTGAAAGAAGAAACTTTGGCCCATGAAGTTCCCTTCTCGGCTGTAGCTGGGGTCCTTCCCCTTTACCAAGCCACTGTCTACGACGCTTAACGTTTCGATAAAAGATCCATTTTTCGTCGCCAGTCACAAGTCTATCCAAAAAAGGTGAAACAAGTTGGCGAGAATGGAAAGAAGAGCAGATGTCAACTCCGGATTTGAGGTTGTTTTCAGACAATTCATGAGGCACCCATTTTCCAAGTTTAGGAACTTTTCCAAGTTGTTGAAGATGACGATGAACAGTTGTATGGTTTGAACTGAGAACCACTGCCAATTCCTCAACTGATAAAGCAGGATTTTCTTCAAGGGCTGCTTCAAGAAGCTTTTCATTAAAACTCAACTGGACGTCCGGTTCGATCTTCATCTTCAAGGGTGAAATCTCCACCTCTGAATTTTGCAAACCATCTTCTGCAAGTTCTTTCATTCACACATTCCTCTCCATAAACTGAGTGAATGTTTCTAGTCGCTTCGGCTGCTGAGTTTCCTTTCTCGAACTCATAAAGCATTATGTGCCTCAAATGATTCTTGGGTACTTCCATGATAAATTTTTAATAAAAATTTTTTTAATTTTATTGTTCTCTGAAATAAAATTTGATCAGTTTAAATACATCTAAACATAAAAATAATGTTCAGCTCCATTAGACATTATAAAATACTCTTTAAATTTCGTTCATTTTAACAAAAAGTTAAAATTCGGACAGAACTTATGGGATGACCTAATACATGAATACATAAATTTACTGTTGGCCGGTGTAATCACAGGCCAAACACGGAAATATAAGTAAAGTGCTCAATACACTATTCTGAATATGTAGAGAAGATTAAAATAATAAAATTATAAAATGTGAATATGTCTAACCACAATACTTCTTTGGGTTTCTACAGTTAGTTGTCATTAGCTAGTGGAGTAAACTGAGTTTTCAAGCGCTTCGTAATTGCTTTTTAACCGGAAGATTTATTTACACCGTGGTTCGTAAATGCAAGGAGGTATACATTTTCACACTTTATCATTGAAACTGTAGTGGACCGTGAAGAACACACGTGGGTAAAAATTTCCTGCTAGCCGGTCCAGCTATATGAGAATGTTGGACTTTAATTAAGTCCAAAGAAGACAAAGAAAACAAACAAGACCGATATATATATATATATATATAAACAAATATATTAATAACAAGTTAAACAAAGACATGGACAGTTACATAGAGTTTGTGTGGATAAATTATGTGTGTGTGTTGTGGTAAGTGTTCGTACGTACGTGCATTGTTCTTAGCGT
>OZ038490.1:110405473-110432973 GCA_964036315.1 Acanthosepion esculentum | reverse complement strand
CGACGGGAGAAGCATAATAATAATAATAATATATATATATATATATATATAGTGAGTTTACGGACTGGTAATTGATAATAATTGTGGAATCAAATGCGGTTATTGTTGCCTATTTTACATTGGTGTTATCTTTTTACACGTTATTTATTATTGATTACTTAATTATTTGTTGTTGATATTATTATCATTACGACATTGTTTTTAGCATTCGTTGCTTGTTAAGGTGTTTATTATTTATTTAATTCATTTATTTATTCAGATTTCTTTCTTTTTCTTTTTTCTCGGGGTTTAGTTATCTTGGTTGTTTAGCTTAAGTCATTGTCTCACTCTAAAATATGTAACATTATCTGCGAGAGAATTTGTTTTCGAGTATTCATTTTGTGATATGTTCAAAGTTTTCCTAAGTAATTCGTGTTTGCGATCATATCCATTTTCTTCACGGGACAAAGTTTACAGTTTTGGGATTCATTGTTGTAGGCTGATGCTGGTTTCTTCATTTTCCTTCATATTTTTGGTGTAATTTAGTTTCAAATTGCTTTCAATTTTATAATTTATATTTACATACGTCCTATCCCTGATCACTTTTACCGATATATATATATAACATACCTTAAAACTTTTCATTTATCAATTTTTTTTCGTCAAAATATTTATGTTAATATCAAGAGGAAAGACCAAATGATTATTTGAGTATTAATATATATATTTTTAATACTTTTTAGAACCTTTGAAATTTTGATGAAAAAATTTGTTTTTCTTGGGTCTACATGTGACCATAAATTATTATGGGAAATTTGAGCTTCTTTTTGTAATGTAAAACACATTGATTCGGAAATTCTGCCAAAAATCAAATAATTTTAATAGAACTTTCAGGAGCTATTAAGAAAAAAATATTTTGTTACATTTGATACCCGCCACATTTAATTTTATAAAATTTCGTGAAATTCAATTTTGTAGTGTTTAGTGTTCATACTAGTTATAAGGACAAGTCCTTGGAGAATTTAAATCATCAATTGTTTTTGTCAAACAGGACCCCCAGTTAAAAAATATCTGCTCTGAATTATAAAATA
This sequence comes from Acanthosepion esculentum, assembly GCA_964036315.1. Classification (NCBI taxonomy): domain Eukaryota; kingdom Metazoa; phylum Mollusca; class Cephalopoda; order Sepiida; family Sepiidae; genus Acanthosepion; species Acanthosepion esculentum. The sequence continues at coordinate 110,431,903 of OZ038490.1, read as the reverse complement.
AAAATCCAATGAAACTAAGACATTATTTAAATAGAAAAGCTTTTAATTGCTTTTATGAATAAGATATATTATGGACACTATTGTCTTATGAAAAACCTTTTTTTCGATGAATAATGAATTTTTATAAGAATTTTTTTCCATTTTTTTAAATTTTAATTGTAATAATTTGTAATGTTTTAATCTTTTAAAATTCTGCATTAATTTGTAGAGGTGAGCTGATATTCTTATTAAGGAAAAATTATATTTTACTATTCATAATCCGAAAAGCTTACTACAATTCAGCGATCCACGGTATTATAAAAAGAATTTTGAAATTTTTTTGTGTGTTTAAACGTGTCAATTTTTATAAATATGGATGTCCATACACAGAAAATAAGCGTTATAATTATATTCAATTTAAAATTTATTGGTAATTTTCTAACGTTTCCTCAACAAACGTCTTCGTAAGACTATAAAGCCAAGTAACCAAAATTCAATAAAATATTAGATTACTTAGAATATTTTCCTAAATTTTTAAGATTATTACGAGTTAAAAAATTATATAAAAGTGTTCACGTTGTATTCGTCAAGTAATGTTTACAGTTATGTACCCTTTATTTAAAAATGTCAAATGTCAGTTTATCAATAAAACTGTTAACACCCCATAAAAATACCCACCTCCGTGTTAAAAAAATGCTTTTTTGCGATACTTTATACTAAATGTAATATTTGTGTTAATCCAGATTAATTAAACTGTAATTTAGTTAATCTTCCTCAAATAAAGTTTCAGAAAAGTACATTTTATTTCTTAAAAGATTTTTAATTAACAGAATTATGTTGTGTTGACAGATTTGTCAATATAGACGATTTTAGCTATTTCTAAACAATAATTCTTATCAATTTAAATTCGTTTTGTAATACAGCAAAGTATTTTGCTTATTGGAAATTTTAAATTTAATGTGTTAGCTTGGAATTAAAACTAAAATGAAAGCTTCAAGAAAAATTATTCATTTTTAAAATGTATATTAAACCTTAGGTATCGCGTTTTTTTCTTTTTTTTTGAGGTACCTATCTGTCAGTTTCAGGACATATGCGTATATATTTCATTATATATATATATATATATATATATATATATATATATATATATATATATATATATATATATATATAGTCATTCACAGACAGACTGTTTCGTTGTATCACAGCTCATTAGTGTGGCTAGGCATCCGATCGCTTCAAGCAGGGACCGAAACCCAACGGATTTGGTATCAATGGTAAATTCTAACCCCCTAGGTCATCGAGAGAAAGGTTAATTTTCGCGTATTTATTTTTCATAAACACACCAGTCACTTAGAGAACTCAATCGGTTTAGAGAGTCTTGTGTGTGTATATATATATATATATATATATATATATATATATATATATATATATATATATATGTATATATATATGTGTGTGTGTGTGTGTGTGTGTGTGTGTGTGTGTGGATGACAATATATGTGTGGTGGGTAAGGGGTTGCGTGTATATATATATATATATATATATATATATATATATATATGTGTGTATGTGTGTGTGTCGGTGTGTGCGTCCTGCGTGAACTATTATTGTACAGTGAATCCTGTTTGCAAGCGTATCTATTTTCACATTTTAAGGCTATATGCAAAAAAACCGTTATTCATTTTTAAGTCTTGCATCCAAATTCTTTCTTTCTTGCCATGTTACTGAGATTTTTTGATTTTTTTTTTTCGTTTATTTTTCTTTTCCGTTTTCTCTTTCATTTTTCCTCTCACTGCAAACATACGCTGTCGCTATCGGCAGCACTCCTTTCTTTGCCTTTACCCACCACCTCTCCATTTCTCTCTATCTCTCTCTTTACCCTCTGATACAATGAGGGAGGGGGACGGCAACACTCTTTCTTTAATCTCTGTGTGCGTGCGTGTTGGCTTTAAGTGTCATCTTAACAAATTTTATCCATTTCAAAGTAACCCGTGGACTTGTAGACAAGAGAGAAAATAATAGTAAAGAATTATAACTTAGTTGCTTTTGTTTTTGACACCCTTAAATAGAAATTTATACCCGTTTTTTTTTTTTAATCTACTAACACACATGTACATTTTCGCGTGTATACGCTAGAACTGAATTAGGAAAGGCATCGTGTACGTTTAAGGTACAAATGGGTATTTAAATCACAGATCTACACTCACACATTTTAAGATGTATTAAATCTGCCTGCGTTTAAAAGATCTTCAAATTAAAACTATCTTCAGTGATAAACAGAATTAAACAAGTGAAGGAAAAACAAGTGTTACACAACATGGCTGGTTTTCTCTTCAATAATTACTTTTTACTTTTTTTCATCTTGTTAGGTAAGTATGTTCTTTTTCTTTCTTTTTTTTTTTTGTTCATATGACATCATTGTCGCCTTTTTATTTTATTTATTATTGTTTTTTTTACGTTTCTAATTCCAGTTCGATAATTCACATTTAATTTGTTTTCCTAATAATAGCATTCATTTTAACACGTCCGTAATTTATCTGCTTCGACGATCAATAACACCGACTTCTATAAAGTGGTCGTAGGCTGTGTACAAAGTTATTTTGGTCTTTCCCTAATGATTGAAAAGTAAGTGTAGTTCTGACAATTGGAGTTGTTTTTTGTGTTGCTTTCCTGCGACAGCATTTCAGCCGATCCAGTCTTCATCCTTATTCATGTGTACAGCTCGTAAAAACAAGAGACTTCCTCGCCCACCCTACAACCACACAACAAAAATAAGTTAAATAGTCCCAACAAGTTTGAGTTGATAATTATTTTACTCAATAATACAAGGAGGGTGCTAAAAAGTTCTCAGAACTTGGTTACATTTTAAATCGAACGCGCAGATTCACACATTTAAAGATTATACGAGGTTGGATAATTTTACGTCAAACCTTGTTGAGATATTTAATGGCAAATTTGATATGGATCATCTAGCAATAATCGAACTCACTAAATACCCATGCCACTAGAAAGAGGACTGGGGGTTTCAGCCCCCATCAATTTTTACTGGAACGGGGAACTAAACAGAAGATTAACGTGTGTTTTCTTGGCCTCAATCAATGACAGTGCTATTAAGCTGAGGTGTACCATTTGTCTAAAAACATTACTGGCATTCATTTTTCCAAACAAATAAGGACACTTTCACTTTATTAATGAATATTATCTTCTGAAATGTCTGTAGATGTCTTAAATGCTGAAAAAAAAAAAAAAAAACGTATGTAGGTCCCATTTCAGAAAATAAGTACAAACGAATGAGAGGGAAGAAACGATTGTTTTAAAATCAAAACAAAAAATATTTACAGGAGGATAATAGACACAAAAATTAATTTTGTAATGGGATCAAATAAAAATATAGAATCATGACTCATTGAAAACTTAGCCCCCACCCCACATTAGCCCCCACACGCGCAAATACTTAGCCCCCCCCACACACAGCCCCCCACTTTTAACATCTGATTTAGTTACCCCTTCCCGAAATCTTATTTTGTAGCGCCGAGCTTCCATTAGTAATTACCAACCAGACTAGCTTCATTAACCTACACTGAAGCTTTTGATTAATTAATTTGTTTTTACGGATTATCAACCCTTTACAGGTTATTTAAAATCAGAAAATATTTTTAGAGTGTAAGAATGTTTTTTGAGGGAAGGTAATAATGGTTTTAGTGATACAATTCTTACTAATTAACCCATAGCTGGGGAGAGAAGAGATGGATTCATATCTTTCCCAAGGGTATTTGCGCGTAAGTGAATATAACGAACCCGACTGGAACTGGAACTCGGTTCTCCGATTAACAATTCCGAGCCATTGTGCATTACACCACCTGCACATCCAAGTTTACTTCACCTATTCCCAAGCTGGTATTGACCAGGCTCGAAGTTGCTTAACTTCGGTGATCGTACGAGAACCGGTGTTTCAACGTGATGTTGCGGTAAATCCTGCAGCGAAGCGACCCGCATTTTAAAGAAAATTATGGACACATAATAAGGCATTGGAAAACTTCAACGTCACGGGGGGCACATTAAGAGTAAGGGAGATCGGGGAAGGCCCCTTACCTGGCGAGCCTGTGTGTCAATAGGCGGCGAAACGGGAAACGGGGTGGTTGCTTAGCGAAGGGAGAAAACAGCAAAAGATCAAAAGGGATTCGAAAGAGTCATGTCCTTAAACAATAAACAGTATCTATTCACCTAAAAAGTTTACATGGGTGAAACACTCTGTGAAGATCGAACTAGGGTAGGACTGATAAAAAAAAAGCCTTAATACAATCCATTTTAATAAGTTACTTTTTTCGATTTCTTCATGTAGTCTTCATTTTTTTTTTTTTTTTTTGTATATCTCCCTTTGCCATAAATCTTTTGATAATATGCTGTGTAAAAAATGACATATAGATTGAGAGTAAAGAGTTTTAGGGTATTATAGCATTTATATACGTATCTGCAGTCAATATAAAACGAATGAAATGGGAGGCGACAATGAACTCCAGAGTGAAATTAACGTAATCTCAGTAGGTATTCCAAGATAAATTGTTTTACAATCAGTCGACAATTATTTGGACCTTTTAAGATTTTCTTATTTCTAACAGTCTAGAGAATTTTCTTAAAACGGGACATAAAAGGAAACGGATGCTAGAACCAATTGCAGGAGATTCTAATGAAAACATTGTTTCAGAAAATGATAGTACTTTATTCCATCTTTACAAGCAGCCATTTCATAGGAAACAAAACTGTGAGACTGACAGTTAATTTGTGCAGGAGAATCTGTGAAAACAAGTTGGAAATGTTATTAGATTTCAATTGAAATGAATCACTTCTTCCTTAACGTTGGAGAGAGAAAACTGGCACAAGGTTACATTAAGGAGCGCTCTGGTGAACAGTAGTTGGAACGACTGTTGTTCCATAGTGAACGTTTACAAAAGTGCAGATCTAACAATATATATATATATATATATATATATATATATATATATATATATATATATATATATATATGAGGCTATTTTATATCTATCAATCTATTTTATATCTATCTATCTATCAATCTATCTATCGGTCTAATTCTGTATATATCTCTTTCCTTATTTCTATTTATCTCAATCTCTTCATATCTGTCTGTCTGTCTCTGTCTCTGTTTCGGTCTCTCTCTCTCTCTCTCTCTCTCTCTCTCTCTATCTATATATATATATATATATATATATATATATATATATATATATATATATACATATATATATATATATATATCAGTCTATTTTATATCTATCCATCTAATTCTGTATATATCTCTTTTCTTATTTCTATTTATCTCAATCTCTTCATATCTTTCTGTCTGTCTGTCACTCTCTCTCTCTCTCTCTCTCTCTCCCTATATATATATATATATATATATATATATATATATAATTCTGTACTTGTCTTTTTATCTCAATCTGTTCATATCTATCTATCTAATTATGTACATGACTTTTTCCTATCTCAATCTGTTTATCTATCTACCTATCTGTCTCACTTTCTTTCTCTCTCTCTCTCTGTATATATATATATATATATATATATATATATATATATATATATATATATATATATATCAATTTAATTATTTCTGAGGGGATACAAAGAAAAAGATGGATGGTACATGAAATGTTGTTACTGGAACTTCATCCATGTCCCCTGTTTGACTCAGTTCACACACACACACACACACACACACATATATATATATATATATTATATATATATATATATATATATATATATATCCACAGACAGACTGTTTCGCTTTATCACAGCTCATCAGTGTGGGTAGATTCCGATTGCTTGAATCCAGGACCGAAACCCGGCTGATTTGGCGTCAGTCGGTGAATCTACCCCTAAGCTATTGGCGCACAGTAGAGGGAGGTGAATTTTAGCGTATTTATTTATAAACAAATACACCAGTGACTCAATTAGAAGAGTCTTGCATTAGCAGCAGTAATAGTCACTGTTTACCAATTCGCGCTTTATCTTCAGAGAGCTCAAGCGAATTAATTTTCGGGAACTTTATATATATATATATATATATATATATATGTATGTGTGTGTGTGTGTGTGTGTGTGTGTGTGTGTGTGTGTGTGTGTGTGTGTATATGCAAGCTTTGTGGAAAACAACTAACAAGGTGTGGTGGTTGTGTTTTTATATAATTTCTAATATGTTCGTATTATTTTACTTTTAACTGAATATATGCATAAAAATAAAATTAATCGTTGATAATGGCTAAAAGTATAGCCGAAAGCGCTTGGAAACATTCAGATAATTTGTATATATGTCCTGTAAAGAAAAAAATAAACGAACACAGAAAATATATATAAAAAAACAAAGACCGCACCTTGTCAGTCGTTTTCAACGAAACCTGCATAAATAAGGGACTGCTGCCCAAATACACAATATATATATGTGTGTGTCTGTGTTTGCGCGCGCGTGAGTGTTTGTGTGTATTTAGGCAGCAAGTTATCCCTTAGGCCTGTTCGATTAAATAAATTACAAATATTATGTCTGCTTATTTTTAGCATAATCCGTTCATATTCACGGATATATTTCTGTGTATTACAATTAAATGATGCAAGAAAATAATCTATCCTAGACCAAGATAATAATAAATTAAAACTACAGATCCTCGAAGTAATCTACATTAAAAAAAATTGAAGCCGACACTGAATAGAATCAGCTACAAATACTGTAATAATGTTCTAAAATGTCTATAAAAGGAACAGTTTTCACACTTTAATGTGCGCTAGACCATGATATCCCAACATAAAAGAAAAAATTCCATCGTGACTAATTTTTTTAACGTTCTAATGAACGCTAAAACATAATTGTCAGTCGTTGCATTTAAGCGCAAAAAGAAAAAAAAATCAGTAATGGATAGCTACACATAGTGTTTGCCTGATGATGATCTCAGAAAGAGATGGAAAGTACTTGGAAAATAAAAGTGATTTTCACTGTTACTGTACATTTCTTGCATCATTTGATTGTGACACACGGAAATGGGTGCTGAAAAATTTTCGTTCCGTTAATTTTCCAAAATCTAAACAACTGATCAAGGATTATAATTTTGGTGCGAGGGATTTCTTGTTAGCCCTAAAAATTTTCAGCACAACCTCAAGTAGGGTGGTGAGATAGATAGATAGATAGATAGATAGATAGATAGATAGATAGATAAAAAGTAATAAAATGTGGTTAGTAGATAGATAGATAGATAGATAGATAAAAAGTAATAAACTGTGGTAGATAGATAGATAAATAAAAAGTAATAAACTGTGGTAGACAGATAGATAGATAGATAGATAGATAGATAGATAAATAAAAAGTAATAAACTGTGGTAGACAAATAGATAGACAGATAGATATATAGATAGATAGATAAAAAGTAATAAACTGTGGTAGATAGATAGATAGATAGATAGATAGATAGATAGATAGATAAAGAGAGAGATAACAATTTCCTTCTAAAAATACGGCATTATTTTGATCTTTTAATTCACATTAACTGTTCGAGACTGGCCGATTTTGATAGCAGTAATCGGCTGATAACCGGCTTTGATATAATATGCATTATCTGTGATTATAATAAAATCATATGACTATAAATTTATCGTGGGCGTAAAGTGAGGGAATGGTTTTATTATGTAATAAAGTGAACCTCTAGGAATTACGAAAAATGACATCTGACCTGTAGAAATTGAACTGTCATACTTTTCACGATTATTAACAGCGATTAGTTAAGATAATAAAACTCAAAATAATGTTGATGTTAACGTAAATGTGTTATCTTAACTAAAGCAACGTAGAGCCTGGTCATGACCTTGATGGGTGACCGCTTGGTAATACCAGGTGCTGTAAGCTTGGATGTGAGGGTGGTGTAATGGATAATGGCTCGGAATTGTTAATCGGAAAGCCGAGTTTAAATTCCAGTTCTGTCATTATATGCACGTACGCGCAAATAACTTTGGGAAAGGTATGAATCTTCCCCAGCTATGGGTTAATTAGTAAAAATTGTATCACTAAACTATTATTCAGTATGTGTCTATATTTCTGAGATGAGGTATTATGTACACTATTTACATTATTCGGACTATTGTCCTCATCTTTGTCGTCATATTTATTACAACGTTTCGGACGTTGTACGCTCCGACCTTCTTCTTTCCTCAAGGACACATGGCACAGTGGATAAAGGCGTTTGTTCACTCCAGTGACAGGACCCAAAGAGTGTGTTCAATACTTGGTTAAGGCGGTGGAGAACTTGGAGAGGGGAATTAACAGGAGATAACTGATAACTGACATCCATTAGACATGGCACGTGGAACTAGAACAGTCTACCCCAGTGAGCGAAATAAAGGGTTCGGTTCGACATTCCAACTACCCGAAGAAGGCTGGAGCGTACAACGGCCGAAACGTTGTAATAAATATAACGACAAAGATGAGGACAATAGTCCGAATAATGTAAATAGTAAATCATTATTATCTTTTTAAAATTCTTACAATCTAAAAATACTTTCTAGCTTCCGCAAAGAGTTTGATAAGCTGTAAAAAAAAAAATCAGTCAATAATATATATATATATATATATATATATATATATATACACACAAGGTCTGTTCGGAAGATATCCAGTTTTTTAATATTAATAAAAAAATAGCCTACCTTGAAAGGTGAAACCTTCTTCTAGTTATTGTGGATTTTCATGACTTTTCCTTAGCCTCCTGTCCGTTGTAGCCCTTAACAGCGTTTGATCTTGTGGCAATCAACCCCGACCCACCCCGTTCAGCCATCCGTTCCCACAAGCTCGTCTGATAGGTGACTCGCTGCCTTATCCCATCTCTCTTGCCCTCCATATGCACTGTTAGTGTCAAATTCTCCAAGACTACCTTCCTTGTTATATGTTCAAGAAATTTCAGCGGTCTCTTTTCTGTCATTTCGCCTACCGGCCTGAATGTTTAAAAAAATCTTATTAGAGAAAAATATGAGCTATCGTTAGATTCAGTACGCTCTAACCGACTGAGCTACGATGAACTGAGCCGATCAGGCAAGGCTGAAATAGAGCCTTTAAGTGATACTTCTCTCGTCATAGATCTCTCAAAATGTTTTCGTATCAGCTCAGTTTCGACTCCAAGCTCAGTTGGTTAGAGAGTGCTGGATCTAGCAGCAGCTTCTTCCGCCTCGGAGGGACGCAGGTCCGGATCCTGTTAGAGAGCGTATCTTTTTTTCTGTAATAAAATTTCTTGAACATCCAAGCCGGTAGACGAAAATAAATAAATATTCCGTTTAATTAACAAAAGGAGAGTCTCCTCAAATAAGAGTATTCCACGGAAGTACTATTTAAACTGATAGAAATCGCTTCTTGCTTGTGAAACTCTCTTTCAACTTCTTGCTTTCTAGCCAACTTTGATCTTCAAAAATTTAAATGCAATGGCAATCGTTATTTACTGCCTTCCTAACCATTCTTCTATTGTTCTCGCTGCTTAATAATGTTTCTGTTTTCATCTCGGAGATATAGACAGATATTAAGTGTTTCTTCTCTTGTACTTCTCGCTTGTAGAACTTCTTGCTTTTCAGTCAAGTGTGATCTTCAAAAATTTAAATGCAATGTCATTCATTATTTACTCTCTTTTTGATTCTTCTTCTTTTATTGTTTTTGTTCCTTAATAGTATTTTTCTTTTCCTTATATTCTTTCACACTCAGTAACCCTTTGTGTCTTAGTGGCTTTATTGTCTTGCTTGGAGTGAAATGAAAAAAAAACAACATATTTTCAGATACATTTTCATAAAGAGTATTTTTCTTTGAATTCTACAAGACATTTAAAGAGATGATGTATTTTAATACAAACATATATATATATAATACAATGACAATAATATTTATTGGTCCTGACCTGGCATCTCGGCTTCAGTTACTTTCTCACTACCAAAATGTAGCTTTCCCGTGCCTTTAAATCGTTATTTACTGTCTTCCTGATTACTCTTCTATTGTTCTCGCTCAATTTTCGCGTGTGGAACTCTCTTCCGGTTTCTTGCTTTCCAGTCAACAACTTTGATCTTCAAAAGCTGAAATGCAATGTTACTGTCTTCTTGATCACACTTTTTTGTTTTCACTGCTTTTCAATGTTTTTGTTTTCCAATTCTTTCGCACCTAGTAACCTTTTTTGTCTTAGAGGATTTACTGCCTTTCTTGGGGTGAATTCGATTAAAATGATGTAGAAGTGATAATAAGGCTTTCGTTTTTACCTTATTCATTTAATTTCATCATAATTTTTATAAATCTTTTGTCTCATAATAATAATGTCGAAAATAACACTTTACCTATTTCAGGTAAAGACAGATCGTTGGCCATTCTAGTTCTAAAGAAACATCAGGAAACTAACACAAATCCTTCGCTTATAAGCTCGGCGCAATACACTCTTCCTATCCTTGTCTACCTGTCCCCAATTTTCCCTATCTGGGTAAAGAGAAGTTTGGCATTCGAGTTCTTATAAAGGAAACATCTTATAAACATCGAGTTCTTATAAAGGAAACATCTTATAAAGGACAGGATTTTAAGAATGATGATTTCCAAAATAGGTGTTCCATTCATTTGAAAGACTGGCGTAATAACATCTTTCTACCAAAATCAACACCTATAAAAAAAAAAAGAAGCTAAACTTACTAAATATTCACAAATCAAAAATGATCGCATAACTGAAGAGAAAAAAAAAAGTAAAAAATGTTTTTGTTTTTTTCTCACGGTTTTATCTCCATTTATTTGCTGTGACCCGCAGGGCCTTGTTTCGTGGGCTTTAGAATATGACAAAGCATATCACCGTTCACATTAAATCCGGCTTCTTCTCATTCAAGCCACACACGAACAAATGAAGAGATACACGCAGAACAAATTTACTGACATTTAATAATAATAATAATAATAATAATAATAATAATAATAAGGAAACTGAAAGAAAATGGTATGAACACTACCCAGACCCGGTTACGGAGATCGGACCTATAACAATTTTATGGGACTACACTAATCGCCCAGACATCGTTATTAGAGACCGCAAACAAAAAAGAAATGCCTCCTTATTGATATGGCAGTCCCTGCAGACTGCAATGTGTCTTTGAAGAGCTTCAAAGAGCTATCAAAATACAAGGACCTTGAATTCTAAATCTCAAAATTGTGGCACATGGGCACATCGACAATTCCAATTGTAGTTGGAGCACTCGGATTGATTGGAAAAGATTCGAATAGACTCGTTGAAGGGATTCCTGGAAGCCCATGCCTTAAAGAAATACAAAAATATGTTCTCACGAATACAGCCTATATATACCTTATGAAGGGCTTTATCTATATAAAATATGTTTTTTGTTTTTTTTAATTGCTCAGTGGAAAATGTCATGATACCATTTCAGACCTTAGGTCTCTTGTTGGGACCCAGAAAGAAATGAGTACACACAAGAAATCAAAGGAATAATAATAATAATAATAATAATAATAATAATAATAATAATGTCTTAGTGAATAAAAGGGGCTTTAGTAAATATCCAGTCAATACCACGAGTTTGTTTGTCAATTGCCTGACCATAGCCAGTTGGTCATGTTCTGTAGAGGTTGACGCAATGTGGATATCTGTTTATGAGCGGGAGTAGTAGGCGAGAATCTTTGCTGTTTGTCAAGAGAGTTGTTTTCTTTTAAGTTTTAATAATGAGGCAGCCAAGCTACTTTGTATTCACAACGGGATATTTGAGAATACTGCCAATCGTAGACAGTATGGGCTGACTGCGTCACCCAATGAGAAGGTATTTCAAACTGGGTACCAACCTGCAAGGTTATACGCTGCTCAAAACTTGTCATCATCTCATGCACATTTGGCTATGATGTATGTGCCTAGCATATTCTTATCAGACTGTGTGTCATGATGGATATCGTATATTCGTATCCTAGCGTCAAGTTTTTTTCTCATTCAATAATAATAATAATTGGTCATTATGTCGCGCATTCAACCTCCCTCAAAGAGAATTGATGGGAACATTGCCACCACAAGTTTACAAAATGAAGAGGTTACCATCCTCTTGGATTTCATTGTTCAGACGGATAGTGAAATACAGGCAAAAATCGATCAGACATAATCATGAAAAATCACGTTGAAAACTCCTGTCTTTTGATAGACGTTGCGGCTGCAGCCAACAAAAAAGACATTTTGGAAAACGTCAAAGAAACTAAGTAAAGACATTTCAGGACAAAAACATTTTTTGTACTTTTGAGGGATTTGGAATCAGTATACAAATATGGAGATCACTTTCTTGGCAGTCCTAAAATATATGCCTTGCAATAAATCATACTCATGGGTACGTCTCACATCTTGCATAGATTTCTCTCGATGCAGTGACTACAATTACATATTTTTCTCTCTGATTGCATTGTACTTCATCTGCTTGCAACTTCTGATACAAAAAAAATCTTGTCTCTTGAAGTCTCAAGATGGTAACTCGTACTACAAAAAGCAAAGGCAAAACTAATAATAATAATAATAATAATAATAATAATAATAATAATAATAATAATAAATGTGTCTTTTACAATACACAGAGAGAGAACAATCAAAGATAATCGCCCAGACATCGTGTTCAAAGACCACAAGAACAGAATGTGCTTTCTTATTGACATGGCTGACCCTGCAGATTGTAATGTATCTTTGAAGATCTTAAAAAAAACTGTCAAAATATAAGGACCTTGAAGTGGAAATCTCAAAAAAGTGGCACATGAGGGCATTAATAATTCCAGCTGTAGTTGTCATGCCGGGTTTTATATTTGTCGGAGGTTAATAACGTGCAAATTATTATTATCATTATTACTATTAATAATAATAATAATAATAATAATAATAATAAAAATAATAATAATAATAATAATAAATGTGTCTTTTACAGACATTGCTATTAAAGACCACAAACAAAAAAAGTCCCTCCTTATTGATATGGCAGTCCCTGCAGACTGCAATGTATCTTTGAAGATATTCAAAAAGCTGTCAAAATACAAGGACCTTGAAATAGAAATCTCAAAAATGTGGCACATGGGCACATGAACAATCCCTGTTGTAGTTGGAGCCCTCGGATTAGTTGGAAAAGATTCCAGTAGACTAATTGAAGGGATTCCTGGAAGCCCATGCCTCAAAGAGATACAAAAAATTGTTCTCATAAGTACAGCCGATGCTTTACGAAGGGCTTTATCTATGTAATTGGGGGGGGGGCGTGGAAAGTGTCATGACGCCATTTCTAACCTTAGGCTCGTGGGTGGGACCCGGAAAGAAATGTGTAAACGCCAGAAATCAAAGGAAATAAAAATAATAATAATAATAGTAATAATAGTGTGTCTTTTAAAATACACAGAGAGAACAATCAAAGATAATCGCCCAGACATCGTGTTCAAAGACCACAAGAACAGAATGTGCTTTCTTATTGACATGGCTGACCCTGCAGATTGTAATGTATCTTTGAAGATCTTCAAAAAAACTATCAAAATATAAGGACCTTGAAGTGGGAATCTCAAAAAAGTGGCACATGAGGGCATTAATAATTCCAGCTGTAGTTGTCATGCCGGGTTTTATATTTGTTTGAGGTTAATAACGTGCCAATTATTATTATTATTATTATTATTATTATTATTATTATTAATAATAATAATAATAATAATAATAATAGCAACAACAAAAACAATAATAATAATGAAGAAGAAGAAGAGCCCAAGGAAAACAAAATTAAAGTAAAAAAAATATGAAGCAATGATTAACATGTTTGTTTCGTAGACCATCACTACTAAGTGATTTAAATTTGTAACCTTGTGCCAGACTAAATGAAAGACAGTGAATACCTACAACATACATACATAAGTACGCCTGTCGCAGAGCGATGGTACGCAAGGTAGTGGCGTTATGATTAGCCATCTGCTCTGGGTAACCATGAGCAGTGAGTTCGATCCTTACCTTGTGCCCTAAATTGTGGCCTTGTGACAAAACTGGATTACGTTTAGAAAATAACAACTACGAAAGATTTCTTGTGGACTAAATTTCGTAGATATGAATAAAATATGGAGATATATACCGCGTTCACACTACAGGTTTTACAAGTATATGAATACAATAACTGCTTCATCTGAAGGTATTTTCTTCCTTATTTACATGCAGACTGTTGTGCTAATCTTTGGTGTTATTATCACAACGTTTCGACGGTTGTGCCCTCTGGTCTTCGTCAGGTTCTTGTTGATGCACGTGACCTTCAGTGAATTTCGAACTGAACCGTTTATTTAATCTACAGGTTATATTGTTCTCGATTCGCTGATCATGTCTAGAGATATCTCGTTTAGTTCTTAATTAGAAACTTCTCACTTATTGCTCGCCCTGTTTTCCATTGCGTCTAAGTACGCACTGCCCCGCCTAGGGATTGAACTCGTAATTGCTATATCACCAAATTTAAGTAAACAAGGGCTTCATTCCACTCAACTCGGGAGGAACAGTAACTGAGCAATACGAAATAAAATCTAGGCGAGATGTCCCGAGAGCAAGTGAAACGATTGAATGATTGATTTGATTCGTTTGTTTAACGGCACATCAACACCTACATGGGTCATTTAATGCCGAAATTTCATTTTCTTGTTATCTTTGAAGTAATAAAAATATGATATATATATTTTTTTTAAATTGTTATCATCCCTTGCAAAGGGGTTACAGGGTGTGGAGGAATTAGGAACAGAAACATTAATAATAAGCGGGAATAGGAAAGTATATATAGCGATTGACATTTAAATCTGTGCAGATTAAAGTTGGCTGGAAAGCATGGAGCCGAAAGGAGTTCCACAAGAGAGAAGTGCGAGAAAAGAAACTGTTAGCATAGAACTTACGGTTACATCTAGCCAGCTCAACTGTAGATTGATGAGATCCTGACGCCAGTCTAGTGCTGTGCTTAAATTCAAAAAGTCTAGGTACCATAGTGAAACAATTACCATGAAAGTATTTATAGAAAAGACAGAGAGCCAACTTTATGAGAGTGGGAAAGTGACTGAAGCTGAGCTGCCAGGTCAGGACCAATAATATTGCAGATTCTTATTTGGATTTTAATCAAGGAGCTCAAGGTAAATAGCAGAGGCACAGGGCCATATGTGGTAGCAATATTCTAAGCAGGCACATAATTATTTTCATGGTGAAATTTCACAAACTTTTGAATAGTAACTGGTACTATAATTTTTGTTCTCTGACCCATTTGTGAAATCACTAGAGATTAACCCAATTAAAAAGAATGCGGGTAAAACCTTTTGATTAAAAAAAAGTATCACTATGCAAGGCAATAAAGCCACTAAGACACAAGCGGCTACAGGGTGTGGAAGAATTAGGAACACAAACATTAATAATGAGAAGAAAGAGTAATCAGGAGGACATTAGATATTGATTGACATTGCATTTAAATCTGCAAAGCATGGATCTGTAAGGGTGTTCTACAAGTGAGAAGTGTGAGAAAAGAAACTGTTAACATAAAAGTTAGTTACATCTAGCCAGCCCAACTGTAGATTGATGAGATCTTGATGCCAGTCTAACGGTGTGCTTAAATTTTAAAAGTCTAGGTACCATATTGAAGAGCTCATCCAAACAATTACCATGAAAGTATTTATAGAAAAGATAGAGAGCCAACTTTTTGGCAGTGGGAAAGTGACTGAAGCTGAGCTGCCAGGTCAGGACCAATAATATTGCAGATTCTTATTTGGATTTTATCAAGGAGCTCAAGGTAAATAGCAGGGGCACCGGACCAGGTACGGGCAGCAGTATTCTAAGCACGAGTGAAAGGTAGACTTATAGATGTGTAAGATAGATTCTGGCGAGAAAAAATGTTTCGCGCAACACAGTGAGAGCAAAGACCTAGCAATGGATTCAATATAGTCAGCTTAGAACGTTAGCCCTAGAAGGTGCAACGAGACACTTTCCTGGAGGTTAGTATAAGCCATACTGATGGAAGGGATCTATCAGAAGATTAATGGAGAGATTTTATTCTTCTTTCACAATTGAATACATGGTAGATAATACTCAGCTTCTTCGCGCATACATAGTTGTGTGGACATAATTACTAAAAACGGTGATGTGTATTTTGTGTTGTAGATTCGTTGAAGTTATATTTTTAGTTTGTTTTAAGAAATTGGATATGATATGGATTAATTTTATGTAAGTTCTTTCATGTCGGTTGTTTGGCTGTTTTTGTTTAGCGGCATATCAACATCTCTATTGGTTATTTAATGCCGGAATCTAAATAATTTTGACACAATTTTATGGCTTCAAATAAACTCTCCAAGTTTTTAGTTAACCACTGATGTGGCCTGGTATTGAACTCACAACTCTTTGGGTCTAGTCACTGGATCTAACCAACGTCTTATTCAATGGGACATATGTCCCTGGGTTAAAGTGGAGAGCTGAGTTAAAGGGAAATAACTAAGACATCCAGAAGAGGCATGGCACGTGGAACGATAACAATATGCCCCGTTGGACGAAATAATGGGTTCGGTTTGAAATTCCAACCACATGAAGAAGGCCGGAGCGTACAACGGTCGAAACGTTGTGAATATGGCAATGAAGATGAGGATAACAGTCCAAATAATGTAAATAATGCAAGTAATCATAATACCTCATCTCAGAGATATAGTGAAACGTTCATTTCTCAGCAGATTTGAAAGTATTCATAAAACGACACTTACTGACTGACCTTATTGCTTCTCTCCTTTATTGTCCTCTCATTTCATTCTTTTCAAAACCACCCTATATATGTGTATAATACGCACTCGTATATAACACGCTTTCCTAACTTTGAACTACGAAATTCTGGAGAAATCTTCCTCCGGGCATAATATATTTGCGAATATGTAGCGGCTTCTTTAAGGCCACGGTAGAATCTGTCTTACTCTACGGCTCCACAACATGGATACTGACGAAACACCAAGAAGCATTACTTGACGGAACATACACCAGGATGTTACGAGTTGCATTGAACATCAGCTGGAAGGAAAACCCAACAAAGAAACGCCTATATGGTCACCTTCTTCTTATCTCAGTTTCGCTAAGAGAGAGAAGGCTTCGGTTAGCTGGTCACTCCTGGAGAAGTAAATCTGAACTTGGGAGTGACGCCTTCCTATGGAACCCATTGCGCGGCAAAAGATCGGTTGGAAGACCTCATCACACCTACATTGACCAACTTGAAGACAAGATGCCATCTGGAGGACGTGCCGACAGCAATGTCTGACAGAGATGGTTGGAGGGAACGAGTCAGGAGAACATTGATCAACTTATAGATGACAGTGGATGCCATCTGGAGGACCTGCAGACAGCAATGTCTGACAGAGTGTTCGAAAGAACGAATCAGGAGAATCTGAGAAGAATTCGCTATCTGATGATGATTATGAGCAGCTAAAATTGACATTTGTTCAGCTCTTTATCCGCGTTGTATCTTTATACAGTTTATATTATGTTCTGAAACATAAAATTCACACAGTATTTAGAGCAAACGCACGAACATGTTCACACAAAAATGCAACTGCCTTGCGGCGAAATAAGCTCACACTTAGAGAAACATAATTATAAAATAAAACAATAACATTTCAGTGGTTGTTGGCTGTTTCTCTATAGTTACGGGAAACAGAAGTGGATATTACTTCTAAGAAGAACAAGATGACTGCCGTGGATGACGACGACGACATCGAATACAACGAAGATATATCCTACGCTAACAATATTGTTGAAAACTGTTATGACGTCTAGCTTTTACACGAACAGCACTGAAGCAAACTAAAATGTATATAATATCAATGTGAATAATTTTGTTTTAATTCAGTGTTGGTTAGCGATTTAGGCCCATTAAACATTTAATTAAAACCTCATTAGTTAAAATATAGTGATTTTCTAAGCACGGCTTAGATGTGGCACAAGGCCGAAAGTATAATTAAAATATATTACTCATTAGTTAGTTTGGACCATAAATATAACTTACTTTTGGTAGTGAGTACGCTCCTCATTGGTTGCTCCATACTTTCAGCTTTGTGCCACATCTAAACTACGATTAGTAAAGTGCTATAACATATTTTTGGTCATACCGTCCCAAATATAGTAACGCACATGGCCAGAAAAAAAAAGTTAATTGTTTTCGTGTACAATACGCACTCGTAACTTTTTGGGCTTCAAATTCTGAGAAAAAGTACGCGCTATACACGAATAAATACGGTGTTTAATGGAAACTCTTTTTCTAACAAGAATAGAACAATAGATATTTCTTATAGATTAAGTAGCATCAATGAAAACAGCTATTAGCCACAACAATGTGAGGAGGATAAAATGAGCACAAGGTGCATATTTGAAAAAGGGGGACGTTTGTAAATAATATTGTTTTCCGCTTAACAAGTAATGTAAGGAAAACGCTAGTTCTCGTCGTTTGAGGCTCAATGTGTTATGTTGCCTGATACGCTAAAGATTTCGGGCGAAAAGGCGGTCAACCATTCATGACAAAATTCTAAAGACTTAATAAAGCGTCCCGGAGTATTTTTCTCTCATTCTTTGCGTTGCTTTTCTTGTTAGTACAACATTTCGGCCGATCTATTCTACGCCCTCCTTGAGGTGCCCAATATGTAATGAAAGAGATGCGCCTCTTTTCTACATAAAAATAATGACGGCGCAAAAAAGAATGGTGATTAATTTTATATCACGTTTCTTAACCCATGACTGGATTTTGAGGAAAAACAATTGAAATCGGAATATATATTTTTACTTTATTTTTACCAATGTTTGTTTAATATTGAAATGATAAATAATTTTGGTTTAACCAAAAAAAAATGTGTGGGCAGATTTAATTGGCCGGTGTTTCCACCTGTTGATATATTAAGACAAAACAAAAGAGAAGTTTAATTATTTTCAAAAGGCTCAGACTCGCCCGAAGCAATGAAACAACCGATTAACCTAAATTACTCAAAGAAGAGTCTTTCCATGAAATTTCACCTTTTTTCCTGTTTTTTGTTGTCTTATTTCGTATTTCTCTTATTTATCATTGAGATTGTAGAAATCTCAGTGATAAAAATATCAGAAAATGACATTTTGAAACACTTACTTGGAACATTGGAGATATCAGAGTTCTAATTGAAAATATTTATTATAGTATTATTTATGAAAATATTTATTATGCTATTATATTATATTATGAAAATATTTATTATACTATTATATTAAGAAAATATTTATTATACTATTATATAATATTAAGAAAATGTTTATTATAGTATTATATTATGAAAATATTTCTTATGCTATTATATTATGAAAATATTTATTATACTATTATATTATATTATGAAAATATTTATTATGTTATTATATTATAATATGAAGATATTTATCATGCTATTATATTACATTATGAAAATATTTATTATACTGTTGTATTATATTACGAAAATGTTTATTATGCTATTGTATTATGTTATCAAAATATTTATTATATTATATTTTATTATGAAAATATTAATTATACTATTATATTATATTATGAAAATATTTATTATACTATTATATTATATTATGAAAATATTTATTATACTATTATATTATATTATGAAAATATTTATTATGTTATTACAGGGGTTGAACAAAATAATTGAAACACTTGTTAAATTCAAAGAAAATTTATTTAATATGGAGTTGGTCCTCCTTTAGCCTCACATACAGCTTTAATACGTCTAGAAATGGAATCATACAGCTTCCTGGCTTCATCCAGAGGAATTTTCAGTCATTCTTCCATTAACACCTGCTCTAGCTCTTTAAGACACGACGGTCAAGGATAGCGGCTCCTAACTTGTCACTCCAAAATGCACCACAAATATTCAATAATATTGATATCTGGAAATTGGGGAGGCCACGCCATGTGTTCTCGCTCACTTTCATGCTCTTCATACCAATTCTTAACCATTTGAGCGGTATGTATTGGAGGATTATCGCCTTGGAAGATGCAGTCACTATCAGGGAATAAAGTCTGGGCCATTGGATGAATATGATCTCCCAAAATGTTCAGGTAATCTTTGCTGCTGATTCTACCATGCAGTGCAACTATTGGACCGAGGTATTTCCATGATATGGCGGCCCAAACTATCACTGATCCACCACCATGCTTCACTGTTGGAAGAAGGCAGTCAGGGTTGTAAACTTCTTTGGGCTGTCTCCACACATAAACTCGCCCTGAAGTTGGGAAAAGAGAAAAACTGGACTCGTTTGAGAATATGACTTGCTTCCATTGGTCTGCAGACAAGGCATTGTGATCTCTGCACCACTTCAACCTCTTTTGAATGTTGCGAGTGGAGAGAAGAGGTTTCCCCACAGCGGCTCTTCGATGATATCCAGCCTTATAGAGCTCACGACGAACAGTTTTAGTAAAAACTGGACTATTCAGATGATTATTCAACTCAGCAGTCACTTTGGCCGCAGTAGTCCGATGATTGTTTGCCACATTGCGTTTCAATGCACGTCGGTCCCTGTCAGTACGTTTGCAAGTCCCGCCCGAATTGATACGGTTGCTAGAAGTCTTGCCTTGTTTCTTGAATTGCATCAGTGTTCTTGATATGGCAGCTCTTGAAAAACCAAACAGTTCAGCAACCTAAGTGATCGATGCTCCTGCTATGCAAGCTTCAACAATTTGCCCTTTTTCTAATTCGGAGTGGTCACGCATTTAGCTTAAATTTTTATTAAATTCTAAAAATAAATAAGACAAAGAGAGTAAATTAGATAAATAAACGTATTTACAATAGATATAACCTGTATAAAGTTTTAGTTAAAGTTCTTAATATAACACGTTTTTCAAATATAGGAGTGGAATTTGCACCTGTTCCAATTATTTTGTCCAACCCCTGTATATTATATTATCAAAATATTTATTATACTATTATATTATATTGTGAAAATATTTATTCTACTATTATATTACACTATATTATGAAAATATTTATTATGCTATTATATTATGAAAATATCTATAATACTATTACATTATATTATATTATGAAAATATTTATTATACTATTACATTATATTATATCATGAAAATATTTATTATGCTATTATATTATATTATGAAAATATTTATTAATCTATTATATTATATTACATTATGAAAATATTTATTATACTATTATATTATATTGTGAAAATATTTATTATACTATTGTATTATGTTATATGAAAATATTTATTATGCTATATTTTATTATATTATGAAAATATTTTATACTATTATATCATATTATATTTATTATAGTATTATACTAAACAACGCCCAGGAGCCACTCATGGTAGAGGATTACTGAATATGATTGTCGCAAAAGTGCACAAGAAGAGTGTAAGAGTTGCATATTATGAGGATATGTAGGATAGATAACTTTTGCCCCTAGACTTAAAGAGATTAATATTGTAGCGATCGAGGAAGCATCCTTTTGGGAGTGTGTTCCACAACGTAAGAGTTTTGAGGAAAATGCTGTCTGAGCAGAACTTCCTCCTTGCCAATGGAATATGAAGGGAATGAGGATATCGACCCTGTGCTTGAATGGCATAGTGGGTTCTAGCGGTGAAGATCTGGACTGGTGAAACTAAGGAATGTAATTCGTCTAAATGTCTGCTATGAAAACAGCGACAGAGTCGCGAGAGGGGATGAAAATCCAGGATTCGATAAAAATGAAATCAAATTTCTATTGTCTTTCATAAAAGTTCTTTTCCAGTGACATCTACGGGGGGTAGAGGTTCTGAATCCCGACACCAGCTTTCTGTTGAGACTGAGAATTTCTCATCACGGCGTTAATCGATAACAATTTTATTGAACTGGGTTGTATCATTTGCATAAATTCATTATTGTTAGTAATTCTCCACACGAATAATTGAACTTCATCTTTTGTTTTTTATAAACATTAGCTTCTAAATCTTTTATATAAGTCTTATATGTGAAAAAAAAAATCACCTCATCATTTATAACAGATTGCTTAATAAGAGATTATTTAAAGAGGCCAATGACGTAAAACAAACGCTGGTTAACAACTTTTTTTAAGTTAAATTATAGACAGTCGCGATCCGTCTTGGACTCAAATTATGTGAGCGTCACAGATGCAGATGTGGTGCTTCCATCGATGAGTTTGGTTTGCATCATCTCTCCTGTCGTCGTAGGCCGGCCGCTTTCCTCGGCATGCAGCAATAAAGGACATCATCAGAAGAGGTTTAGATGTAGCTGGGATCCCTTCCCAAATCGAACCCGTAGGTCTCGACCGTTGTGATGGAAAGCGGCCGGATGGCATTACCATTTTCCCTTTTAAAATGGAGAAGTCGTTGATTTGGGATGCGATCTGTGCGGATACATTTTCGGCCGGTAATTTGATCAGGTCTGCGGTTGAGCCGGGGTCCGTCGCCCGGGACGCAGAGATAAAAAAAAAATAGTTAAATATTCTTCTCTTACTGATAGATTTTTTTTTTTACTCCTGTGGCAGTGGAGACTTCAGGGGTTATTGGCCCTCGTTCGATGGTGATCCTTCGGAGGATTGGCGCGATTGCGTCTCGATGAAGGGACGAGCTTCGCGAAACGGAGTTACTTTGTTCAAACTTTTTTTCAATAAATAAATTTCCAATTATTTTAAGATAAAAAAAATATAGACAATTAAATTAGATGGTTTTTTTCAAAACTAAGCAATAATAAAATAGTTTACAGAGACAATAGCAGTATTATTAATATATTTTATCGAAACTAGATGCACAAAAATTACAAACAGGACGAATTGGTTTTAAGGAATATTATTTTTTAAAAGTATATCCCTCCAGTTGAACAAACTAAAAATCTCAAGTTAATTATCAATTGTAACAATAAAAAAAAACAATCAATCTTGTCATCAATAACAACATACTGCAAAATTCAAAAGGATATCAGATCAACATTAGATAGCTCATCCCGACGAAAGCAAATTCATAAATAATTATGTCGCACTTACTACCGCTCGTCTGTCAAGACAGCTGACTCTGGACATCTCTGACCAGAGTAGCATATGGACACATTTAAGCCTATACGGAATTGAACCAATCTTGATACGCAATATCCTTGTTGAGAACATAAATTTTATACGCATCTCCAACTGTAAAAGAAAAAATAGCTTGGTTTGGTTTGGTTTGTTTTACGGCATATCAACCTCAATGGTCTTATTTAATGCCGACAAGATTTTTATGGTTGGTAATACTTTTTCAAAAATGTATTGCTGGTAATTTTTTTTCTTCAAAAATGTATTGCTGGTAATAATTATTTAGAGAAATGTATTGCTGGTAATATTTTTTCTTCAAAAATGTATTTCTGGTAATAATATATTGCTGGTAATAATTTTTCCTCAAAAAATATATTGCTATTTTTGCGCTTTCATATTGTTTTGTCCCCAGTTTGTGGGGGTTAACTATTTGTCCATAGTTGGGAGCCTTAACAGATGCTACCACCCCGGGTCAGAGTGGACCTGGGAACACCAACAATTAAGAGGTGGTTCCACGCTCCTCAAAACCTCCTGATCAGAAGCCTTGCTGTTGGATGTAGTTTATCGTCATACCCAAGACGCAAGAAAAAATAATGGTAACTTTTATTATAAAAAATCGTCCCTTAATAACAACAATTATGAACACGGTCACAATGTATTAGCCGTGTTTGAAAACTAAGAATATGCCTACTTTTCAGCACCGTTTAAAATAGCAGTTACACATTATTTAATTTATTATAGAAATATAACTAATATCTTTGAAAAAGGCTAACAAATTAGCCTGAAGTGCTCGCATTAAAAAAAATATTTGGACAATTTCTACAATCAGAAAAGAAAACACTTTTTAACATACAAGAAAAATATAAGTAACCAAAAACTACCTTGTCAGCCTTGTTGAATAAAACATATATTAAATATGTCAAAATACACAACTATATATATGATGGCTGCTCCGTCACTGCAGGAGGGCTGTCAACAAACAGGCCAAAACGAATGAGGTGGTCTCCCTGCTACAAACCTCCAGAGCTGCAATGGTAGTCACTCGATTGTTTATACACAGCTTGTGCAACGCTATGTGACCTCTCAGTATCATTCAATAGCAAAATTCTTTTAAGTTAATTGGTGGCTAACTGTGCTGCATACGATTCGTGTCGTCTTCTATTGAGAGACGAACAGAGTCGCTAATGACCGAATCAGAAAACTTTGACCTCTTCCATAGTGAATTATACAAGACAAGAACTTTCAACTCCCTGAGATATAACCTCATAACATATACCATTAACCCTTTGAGCCCTGCGTTCTTGAACAATTTTAACACTTCTGCCTGAGTTCCTGAGTCAAAATTCGCAAATAATTGGTATGTATTATTTTCACCCGGTGGCTGGACATTTAGTCATTTTTCTCTACGACTGTTCAACCAGTGGCTGGGCATTGCGTCATTTTTCTGTACCACTGGTAAAGCGGTGGTCAGGGCTCAAAGGGTTAAAATCTTAACACCGATAATGAAAAGCATCATTAAATGTTTACACAGGTCACTTAGCCACTACACTGTCCCGGAGATTAACTTACAGATTAACTTGAAACTTATCCAAACTTCGTAAGCATTGACCATCACATCACAATCAATCAAATATAAGTATTAACATAAGATTGTTATTAGTATATAATATTAAAATACATTAGAGTAAATAGTGTAAAGAAAAACTGAAAATGTACTTAAAAATTATATATTCGTCCAATTTTGTGAGCCCTAAACTGTTAATTTCTTTTTAAATAAAAAAAAATATCATTACAAACACATGATGTCACTTGAGATAGATACAATTTTGGCAATCCCCAAATTATAATTTATACAACCACACACACACGCACACACACACACACACACACACACACACACACACACACACATATATATATATATATATATATATATATATATATATATATATATATATATATATACATATATATATATATATATATAAGAGTGAACATTGAAGTCAAGACTTAGAGGCGACAGGCTGTTTTATGCTAGATGCAATCGTCAGGCCACGAGTGATATATATATATATATATATATATATATATATATATATATATACAGTGCTGTGCAAGAGTAAATAAAACCCTAAGATAATATTTTTTTAAATTGTCTCTTTTTCCAGATAATCAACAAATCTTAAACTATATATTCATTAAGGAAAACCTTTATTAAATCAATTTTCAAAAGTTTTTATCAAGCTGAAAAAAAAATATTAATTAAAAATTAAGATGTGCAAAATTAAGTGAACCCTTAAATTTAATATTTGGTGACTGCTCCTTTTGAGGTTACAATGTCAACCAGTATTTTTCTATAATTTTAAGAAGTTTCTGGCAGTAGTGAGTGCTGATTTTTTACATTCCTCTTGGCAAAACTCGCACAATTTCTCGATAGTACCTGGGTTTCTTGCATGCACTGCCTTCATT
Organism: Acanthosepion esculentum; assembly: GCA_964036315.1. NCBI lineage: Eukaryota > Metazoa > Mollusca > Cephalopoda > Sepiida > Sepiidae > Acanthosepion > Acanthosepion esculentum. The sequence goes on along the minus strand of OZ038490.1, from coordinate 110,406,359 downwards.
CCCTTGAATCACAGGTTTTCAATTGGGTTAGTTCAGGACTTTGTCTAGGCCGTTCCAAGACTTTAAGTTTCTTTTTACGAACCCATTTTTTTTGGATTTGCTTTGATGTTTCAATCATTGTTGGAAGTTCTCGCCCCGACCTAAACCCAACTTTTGAACTTAGGACAAGACACTCGTTCAAAATTACTTGGTATATTTCATAGTCCATTGTACCGTCAATTGGTATTATTATTCCTGTTCTAGCTGCAACGAAGTAACCTCAAATCATAATGCTGTCACTGCCATGTTTAATGGTTGATATCAAATTCTTCTCTTCAAAAGCCGTATTAGGAGCTCACCAGACATACCATCTATTGTTCCTCCCCAAAAGCTCTAATTTGGTCTCATCTGACTATAAAACCTTTGGCCAGAATGGTTTTAGCTTATTATTATGAGAATTGGCATAGTTGAGGTGAGCATTGTTGTGCTATTTCGTAAGCAGTGGCTTTTTTTCGGCATTCTGCTATGAAGATCGGCATTGTTCAGATTTCGTCGCACTGTAGATGTATGCACATTGACTCCGAAATTGGCCAGTGAGCATTCGAGAACTGATAAGGTCACAGCAAGATTTGCTTGGGCTTGCCTAAATAGATGTCTACTAGTTCATGCTGTTATTTTTCGCGGACGACCATTTCTTGATTGTGACGATTTATAAATTATTTGTTGCTCGGTATAGAAGTGCGCTCACCAAGTCGCTTTGATAGCTTTTTGTAGCATTCTCCATCATCATATTTTTCAACTATGCGATTTTTTAAAGCTTCAGGAAATTCTACATATTTTTTTAAATTTAATTTCTATCTGCCTAATGATTTGAGTTATATTGTTTGACTGCAGTAGACGCAGCTTA
>OZ038490.1:110330473-110400473 GCA_964036315.1 Acanthosepion esculentum | reverse complement strand
TCTATATAATCCCCGCTCTGAAAAGAAATGTAATTATTCATCTGAAAACCTTCGGCATTAAATGATCCACCTTGGTAGATGTGCCGTAAAACAAATCAATCTTTTAAAATACTCGGTATCCAAATGCCATAAAGCTATAAAAGTATTTTTCTTTTAAAATGCCCTAAACTTACAATACTACAAAAATGTTTATTTCTCTAAAAATAATACGAAGATAGATGACCAACATTTTTGACGATAAGAAGCAAAGAGAAATGCGCCCATAATGGCTGTGATCATGTCTTTGACAAACTCAGTATGACGAATGCAATTAATGTGTTTTGGCGTTGTGAAATAAGAAAAGGTGCCAAGAAAGAGTTCCTGTGGAAATCTTGGTTAACAGCACGTCAGGCCAAATGACGGTTTCCGTATGGATACAGGTTCGATTCCAGTCGGGGAATGCATATTTTCTATGAAATTTCTCGAACATTCAGGCTGGTAAATGTAATTAATACTGTTTAATTAAAACAGAGCATTTACTCAAATACGTTGTATCCATAAAAATAACGTATTAACAGAAAATATACTAAACTACACACGCACACACAAATCTATTATATATATATATATATATATGTGTGTGTGTGTGTGTGTGCGTGTGTGTGTATTTGGGCAGCAAACTTTCTTTAAAGCATCTTTCATTGAAAACGGTCGACAAAGAAGATTTCATTAATGTTTTGAGTTTTTCCAGCATTCTAACATTTTCCCATTTTTCAGGCGTTAAAGAATATAGAAACTACCCATAGTTATAATTGCTCTGGGCACTTTTGGCTAGTTCGATAGCCATTGTCAAGGATGTTGTTTTGGATGGTGAATTTCTATATGTGGATTCTACATAGTAGTTTTGCAGAAGTGTTTTAGATGCGGCGGGGGTTGTATGCTTTTTTGGCGATCATGTGATATGCGCGGCCGGTTGGCCTGGGCATCACTTCTATTTTTAGAAACCCTTTAATACGCTGTCTCCATTGCTAAATAGTGTAAGAGTGATAGTGGGAAGATGGTATTTAATAAGCAAGGCTTCATTAATGATGAGTATTACGACTATGTGATTTGAAAAGAATCTTTGTGTTATCGGCTAGAATTTTCCTTAAAGGTTTTTGTAAATTATGAGTCAATAAATGTTTATTCCTCGCACTCTGCTTCGAAAGGTGACATGTAAGACGTCTACTTTAGGAGGTAGTGGTGTTTCGGATATAGGTAATTGATTTTTGACAAGTAACACAGTCTTGTACTGGGCATTGGAATTGGTAAACTATATTGGAACAACTAAACAAAGGTTAAGACTTCCTTGCCGTTTTCAATGAAAGATATATATATATATATATATATGTGTGTGTGTGTGTGTGTGTGTGTGTGTGTGTGTGTGTGTAAGGTATAAAAGTATCATTCCTGTTTCTCACAAACTAAATTCGCATTACCAGTACACACACACACATACATACATATATATATATATATATATATATATATATATATATATATGATAAAATATACTTTTAAGATATGCTATATTTATGGGTTAAATGTGTTCCTCATCAGAGATAGTGCGGATGTAAATATAAAAGTGGACATTGAAATCAACACATGCCATGTACGTTGTGTTTCACTCAAGCAAAACATAACGCACATTGGCTGACGATTGCGTTTAGCATGAAAGACTGTCGCCTCTCGGTGTTGACTTCAATGTCCACTTAATAAAACAAATATTGATAGATTCGTACCTTTCCCAAGAGCAATAGTGCGTAACTGAAAGCAACTGACTAGCTCGGATTTTGAACTCGGCTCACCGATCCGTCCTAGCGCGGCATATATATATATATATATATATATATATATATATATATATATATATATATATATATATATATATATATATATATATATATATATATCGGGTGTCTATAAAGTTCGTGTGCACGTTAGAAAACTTATAACTTTATTTGTATTTGCGATATAAATAATTTGTAAAAAGGATTAGAAAGAAGTAAATCTATATTTTTTAAGGTTTTATTGAAATTTTATTTAAGTTTCCACATGTCCTCCATCATTAGCAATACAAAGGGTAATACGATTTTGCAGTTCACGGAAAACATTTGCCAACTGATTTACAGTAATGCCTGAAATCACATTAGTTATTTTAGCTATACTTAAAACTAGGTACTTTAAACTTTATAACATTTTTTACAGATTATTTCTATCGCAAATACATTTTTTAAATAAATTTTTTAAAGTGCACACGAACTTTATGGACACCCTGTATATATATATATATATATATATATATATATATATATATATATATATGTGTGTATATATATATATATATATATATATATATATATATATATATATATATATATATATATATATTAGGTTATCCCATAAGTTCTGTCCGAATTTTAACTTTTTGTTAAAATGAACGAAATTTAAAGAGTATTTTATAATGTCTAATGGAGTTGAACATTATTTTTATGTTTAGATGCATTTAAACTGATCAAATTTTATTTCAGAGAACAATAAAATTAAATTTTGTTTGATTAAAACACTGCTAACATGGAAGTACCCAAGAATCATTTCAGGCATATAATGCTTTATGAGTTCAAGAAAGGAAACTCAGCAGCCGAAGCGACTAGAAACATTCACTCAGTTTATGGAGAGGAATGTGTGAATGAAAGAACTTGCAGAAGATGGTTTGCAAAATTCAGAGGTGGAGATTTCACCCTTGAAGATGAAGATCGAACCGGACGTCCAGTTGAGTTTGATAAAAAGCTTCTTGAAGCAGCCCTTGAAGAAAATCCTGCTTTATCAGTTGAGGAATTGGCAGTGGTTCTCAGTTCAAACCATACAACTGTTCATCGTCATCTTCAACAACTTGGAAAAGTTCCTAAACTTGGAAAATGGGTGCCTCATGAATTGTCTGAAAACATCCTCAAATCCCGAGTTGACATCTGCTCTTCTCTCCATTCTCGCCAACTTGTTTCATCTTTTTTGGATAGACTTGTGACTGGCGACGAAAAATGGATCTTTTATCGAAATATTAAGCGTCGTAGACAGTGGCTTGGTAAAGGGGAAGGACCCCAGCCGCATCCGAGAAGGGAACTTCATGGGCAAAAGGTTCTTCTTTCAATCTGGTGGGATTGCCAAGGAATAATCCACTTTGAATTCTTACCACATAATGCAACAATTAATGATCAAATATACTGTCAGCAATTAGAGCGTTTGAACCAAGCTTTGAGGAAAAAAAGACCTGCTCTAGTGAGTCGAAAACGGGTGATGTTTCATCAGGACAATGCGCGACCACACACAGCAAGAATCACGTCACAAAAGATCGAAGAACTTGGTTGGGAGAAAATTCCTCATCCACCTTATTCTCTCGACCTTACTCCTTCAGACTACCATTTGTTTCGTAGCTTACAGAATCATTTGGAAGAAACAGCTTTTGTAACACAGGAAGAGGTTAAAACTGACATTTGTGAGTTCTTTGAATCAAAGCCAAAAGAATTTTACAGTAATGGAATTAGTAAGCTTGTTAATAGATGGAAGGAAGTCACAGATAATCAGGGAAAATGCATTGTTGATTGAATCTGTAATTAAATGTAAAATTTGGTCACTTGTTTTCTTTATTCAAAATTCGAACAGAACTTATGGGATGACCTGATATATATATACATATATATATATATATATATATATATATATATATATATATATATATATATAGTTTCGTTAAAGACTGCTGACGAGTTATTGCCATTAATCTTTTTATTTAATTTTTCTTGTGTTCGTACAAGTGGTTTCATTTCTAAAGTAAAGTGCGTAAAACTATTCAAAATTTCTCCATACCCGAGCGATTTCCAATATTCTTTTAACCATTATCAAGGTCGATTTTTATTTATTTTTAACGGAATTTGTGGGGTTTCATAGGGATGTTTTATTTTCCAAACACGGTCAGCACGTCGTGGCCGTGTTCATAGTTAATGTTATTGAGTATTTGCTATTTCTTTTTTATTATTAGTAATTCCATTATTTTTTTACCTGGTTTTACAAATGGTTGAGGCTATTATACTTGTATTCTCTACTGCGATGTTGCGGACAGAGTTCTTAAATTAATCATCTACTATAAAAAATGAAAACAGCTAACGTTATCATCAACAATAACAAAACACCTGCAATATCTAAATTACAGAGAACCAATATTATTTACGGAATCACATCCCCTTAAATGATCTGTGTTCTTGATCAAACCAAACACATAAATAATTATATTGGACATACAACTACATGCCTATCTAGACGACTCATGTTACACTTATCTGACCATAGTTCAATTAGGACTCATTTAAACACAGTGAAACCCACCAAAGTCCATCCGCAACATGCTAGTAGAAAATACAAGTATATAATCGGTCACGATGACTTGTGACTTTGTGCTAACATTGACAGCTTCTGGACAGTTCCTGCTGGTTAAACCTAGCTGTACGTGGAAATCGCCTCCGCAGACCGATAACATCGACATCTTTCTAACTAATGGAACCCCTGTCTCATGGTCGTAAAGGGAACGCTCTAACCACTTTTCAGAACTTTTCAGCAACACCTTGCGTGTGTGTGTGTGCGCGTGCGCGTGTACTGTAAATGTTTTCAAGCAATGATTTTAGTACCCTTAGGAAAGATAAGAATCCATCTCTTCCAGCTTAAATGTCAGGATGGACTGGGTTCCATAACCTTGGTTAGCAACCATTCTAGAGATGGTGACTCGATAAAATCAACCATCTCCCAGCAAACCTGGGCCATTCGTGGGGATGCATCGGCCCATGAAAAAGCAAAGTGACTGAAATTCTTCAGTCGCGTAAATTGCGCATTTCCCTCCAGCGAACCAGCGCGGTAGAATAAGTGCTCAATCGTCTCTGTAAATAGAAAATACGGCAAGATCTGGGGAAGACCTGCACAGACAGCGAAAAATGAATATTACTGGATGCGGTTTACACACCCATAGACATATATGAATATATCTTGTATATACGCATATCCCACTTTGTAACTGTCTTTCAGACATTTACGATGTTCAGTTTAATCTGATTGTGTAGAAATCCCTTTAAGTGCCATTAAACACGGAGAACTTTTTTCTGTCTTCCCCTTTAAATTCTGACACTGAAAGCTCACCTTGATCTCGTTTCTTTTGTATTCTCGTTAATAAGCCATTTTTTTTATTGCTATTGTCTATTTTTCTCCAGAATGATTGCTTTCCCCTCTGCCGTGAAAGAAAAGAGAAATATAAGGAGTGTTGAGTCAAAAACAACAACCCTAGCTTTAATAGAGCCGCTGTTGGTTGAACTAAAACTGAAATGGAATAGTTTGTAAAGAAAAGCGAATTCCGTGTCCAACGTACAGTACAACTTTTCTATACAAATGAACAGGCACAAAACAGTTTCTGACTAGAAGATTGTCGATGTGGCCACATTAACACTCGCTAAGAATAATTAACAAAGATAAATGCTGACGAAGGAATGAAAAAGCCTTTACCTAGATATCAACTTCACCAGAATTAGCCGTGTTGAGCCGGTGTCTCTTAAGTCGTTAGAAATCACGTAAGGGATGCTCATATAGCTTTCTTCTAGTCTGGCTGGCTCTAATTTGCTGCCCGTGCGGGGTTGTTCCATGACATTTAATATGAAAGGGCAAATCGTTATTTTTGTATCTCAAGAGATAAGTGTTATTTTTTGTTTTGTTTTTAATCATTTCATCCCATACAAGGTTGGAATGCTGCTAGTACGCAGGGGGTTACAGCGAAGGTAAGTGAAAGAGAAGACTGAGAATAGGGAGGATTGAGGAAAGGACGAAAGATGAACGGGATTCAAGAAGATAGAAGATGGCGATTGATGTTGCATTTACATTTTTGAAGATCGTAGTTACCAGGGAAGCAAGGAAGGGATTTCCACAGGTGGGAAATGCGAGAAAAGAAACTGTTGGAGTAGACCTAGCAATTGATTCAATATGATCATTACACTTCATGCCAATGGAAAACGTAAGGCTAAGAAGACGTAATGCGTTGCTGATGGCAAGCAGAAAAGATTATGTGTAGTTTCTCAGAGTTTCTCTTACAGGAACCTTTTAGGTATTAGAACATATTATAAAATTAAATTGTCTTCTATTTCTGTCACTAAAATGAACTCATGTGGGAAGTGCGTGAAAAGAAATGTTACAGTAAAGGTGACGTTTGCATTTTGCTATTTCAACAGTAAAAAGGGGACCGAGATGCCAACCTAATAGCAAGCTTAAAATCATGTAGTTGAGGTACCAGTGAAAGTAGCTTGTCAGAGCAGTTGCAATGAAAATATTTGTAGAAAAGACAGAGGGAATCCACATCACATTTAAGAGAAAGTGACTGTAGACGAGATACTAGATCAGGACCTATCACATTGCATATCCACCTCTGGATTTTGTCAAGGACCTCGAGATGAACAGCGGGGCCACCAGATCATATATGACGACAGTATTCAATGCACGGACGAATGGTTGATATGTAGATTTGTAGGATGGACTCAGGCGAGAAAAAAAAACCTTCTGGCAGGACACAGACAACCAACTTTCCTTGCGGTAGAGGAAGCTATTGATTCAATGTAGTCGTTCCACCTCAGGTCATTGAAAAAACGTGAGACCAAGAAGACGCAGAGAGTGAGAGCAAGAGTAAAGAGGACTGTTTGAGGAAAGGATATAGAGAAGGACGGGGATCAGGATCAAGGCACCAGGAGATGTCAATTGACATTACATTTGAATATTTGAAGATTATAGCTATCCGGGAAGCAAGTAGGAGGAAGTGAGTCCCACTGGCGGGAAGTGCGAGAGAAGAAGCTGTCAGAATGGAAGAGGCGGTTACATTTAAATTTATGTAGCTGAGGTACGAGGGAAGAAAGCACGTCAGACAAAAGACAAAGGGGGGCCACGTCACGTCGCTAACGAAAGTGACTGAAGTCGAGATGACAAGTCAGGATAAACGCTGACATGTTTGCATAAAATCATATGAAATCCATTTGTATTTTTACAGTAATCTAAGATATGGGGTACGAATCCATCTCTTCTCTTCTCCTCAGTTGTGGGTAAATAGCGGGTTAGACTTTGGTTGGCGACTAGTCAAGGAGAAGGAAAACTCTTGGATTCAAACCAGCCTGGAGAGTGTTGGGCTCTGTTATGTTATCTTTTCCATGACGCATCACTGCTACTACGGCTGCAGAACATCATTAAGTTACGGGAGTTGTGATCATGGGAATAAATGTGTATATGTGTTTGTTCTCAAATGCATTATGCTTAATTACAAATAGACCAAAGCTATGTATGCGTTCTACGATAATTTTCGTGTCATTATTATTATTTACTAAGCTGATCTGTCATAAAGCTAAACGAGATTGTGTAGTGTCAGTCTTGCTTTGCTTGAAAAACAGCATACTGACTTTTTATGTTGGCTTCGAAACTGACGAAAAAAAAAGAAAATAACGAGAAATAATGTCCCATGATAATATGAGACTGAATCTGTCATTTTTAACATTATAATTTAGTTGTGTGTGTGTGTGTGTGTGTGTGTGTGTGTGTGTGTGTGTGTGTGTGTGTGTGTGTGTGTAAAGTCGGAGCACTCGTCAGAATCATGGACCTTATATTCTTGTGATTTTTTTACGGGTACACTTCCCAAACTCAAGATGACCAGATATAGCACCTGATCTCTCCTCTGATCAAGCTCTAACAGATCGGCAAGAAAAAAAATGGCCGGTTATATTCAGTGCCTCGGGACACCTCGAGGTGATGTAATGGTTAGCAAGCTTGTCTCGCTAGAACAATTACGACTGTGTAGTGAGTTCGATTCTCACTGGGTTTCTCCCCCCACCACCACTAATTTCGGCCTTGTGCCACATCTAAGCTATGCTTGGAAAATCTCTATATTCAGTGCCTCGAAAACCAAACTAGTTACATTCCATCATCGCCGACCGGACACTGAACTATCACCAGTCGAGATGAATGGATGTTCCCTCAGAGAGGCCCCCTGCCTTGAGCGAATATTGGGCCTCAACGAAGACCTCAAGTGGAATTCTTACATATAAACCATTGCTAAAGATGCAGAAAAAAATGATCGGTTTCACGTAGCGCTCCAATAAGTACCTGACTCTTCGTGATATCCTCTACCTTTATAAGAGCCAGATCAGTCCAGAAATGGAGCACTGTTGTCATATTTGGGTGAGTGCTGCCCAGACTTCACTCTCCAGCCATGATAGAGTTCAAAAGGGCGCACCTTCGAAAATCTCGATGCCCAGAGATTGGCGACTAATCTCACTTTCGATCATGCACAAACTACCCAATGGATTAAAAATGGCTGGTTACATTAAATGCCCCGAGGACTAAGCTATTTACATTCCATCATCTCCGATCTGACCCCGTACTACCACCAATCAGGATGAACGAAGTTCCTATGGGGAAGCATCGTGCCATGAAAGTGGAACTCGTACATGCTAAGGATGCAGGTAAAAGTGGTCGGCTCTTTGTACCGCTCCATTAAGTACCTGACTCTTCGTGAGACCTTTACAAGTGCCAGGTCAATCCAGAAATGAAGCACTGTTGTCATATTTGGGTGAGTGCTGCCCAGACCTCACTCTCCAGCCATGATAGAGTTCGAAAGCATCTCCGAACACTTGTAGGTGACGAATTGTTCTCCACTCTCAACCCCTCTCCCACAGGCGGGATACGGCAAGCTCTACCGCTACTCAAATAGAATGGACGAACTAAATTCTCTGGTCCTACCGAAGCAAACCTTCTCGGCAAGAACACGCCATGTCATTTACATAGCAGCAAACCACCTAGATTCCCGCGAAGCATTGCCCTGTGGAACCGACTCCCAACTGGATGTTCCCACCGATTACTACAATCTTAACTTGTTCAAGGCTAGGGTTAACCGATATCTTCTACTCCTATACACACAAATGGCCTCCAAACGTAAACCTCTAGCACTAGTGCCCCCCTCCGGAACCTCGATGTAAGAAATAAATATCTATTTCGATCACACATTTCATATCTATCTATCTATCTATCTATCTATTTATCTATCTATCTATCTATCTATCTCGGTCTTTTCATATCAAAATTACCTATTTCTATCTTTTCATATCTATCTATCTATCTATCTATCTATCTATCTACCTATCTATCTATCTATCTCGATTTTTTCATATCTATATCTATATCTATATCTATATTACGTATCCATTTCTCTATTTTCTGAAGAGAATCAGTTCCCTTTACTGCTCCATTAAGTATCTGACTCCTCCTTCTTTCCTCTACCTTTACAAGAGCCAGATCAGGCCCCCAAAAAGGGAGCTGTCCAATCCTCACTTTCTACTTTCTGTCTTTTTCATCAAGATCTGATCCGATTCTTTGAGCATCAGCTCAAGATGAAGATTAGAACGGATAGAAAACGCTTGCATTCAACGGTCTTCAGCGAAAGGTGGGTGACTGAGGCGAGCCTTGATTTTCTCTTTTAGGTCAAGCCTACGTCATATCGGGGTGGTTTCCTGTGGAACCCTCCCCTTGATTAGGTGAGACAAGCTTTTGTGTACCTAGTTAATGTGAGTAAGTGTTGTTCCCGGCCTGTCCCCGGCCACATCTTTGGTTATGATCCAGGTTGAGATTTCCAACCTCTCCAATTTGTTTTTGGCCCCTTTTATCTCGACTGGGTTAGCTTAATATTTTCCCATAGCCGTATAATTTGTTATCCTTCTCCCACTCCCATAGCGAGAGAGCTTCTTGATTTTGTCCAAATGGGCAGAATACAGCATTTTTGAGGGTTGGACGGGTTCTACTAACATCAGTTATGCTTAGTTGCTTTTGTGTATCGCTTTAGTTTCTTACTGGGTTCATCTCCCTCCCCTTTCATTTCATTCATCCATAAATTTTTAATTGCACATATATAATCATTATATTTTTATGGCATGGGGCGCGTTTAGTAGGACCCCCTTGAGAGGATGCGGTATTATGGTGTATGGAGGATTGATTGGTGATGGACGAGTTCTTATGGTGAATGTGGAAATTGTAATATATGAATAGGTCGTGAATCGGATTAGCTAGGTATAAGATAGTTAGTGATGGCCAGCCTCCCCCCCCATTTCGGCCTTGTGCCATAATTGTGTAATTTTTTTCACAATAAATATTGAGTCCAAAAGCCCTTCCATATCCTTGTAGGTGAATTTTTTTTTCACCACACCGCAAACCATTTCTCACAGAAGCTCTATCTCTACTTCCATGGAAAGTGCTTAGACGAAATACATTCCTTAGTTCCACCAGTTTTGACCTTCACATCTAGGACCCATCATGCTACGCGCATTTTAGAAAACCACCCTCATTACTCCCCCCCACACCGTATTGGTGAGAAAGAAGATCCAATCGAGGAGCTTCTTGCGAACCACTGCTCTGTGGAACCGACTCTCAAGAAGGTTTTTCCCAATCGCTACAATTTTAACCTGTTCAAGACTATTAACCGTATATAGTGATTTTCCAAGCGTATCTTAGATGTGCCACAAGGTCAAAAGTAGGGAGCACCGAGTGAGGATTAACCGTATATATCCGCATAAACTCTGTCTCTTTGTAACCATCTACCTTGAGTGGCACCCGGGCCTTGTACATGGTGAACCTCACTGTAAAATACAAATCTCTTTCCCACGTACCTATTCCAGGTATAGTTGTAGGTCACCAATTGGTGGCCAAGAGATCATCGCAGGTCAGCCCTGCAAATGTCTTTTCTGAATAGTGAAAAGTCTATTCTGTATACTATATATCGAAAACAGGCAGCTATTTCAACTACCAAACATTGTTGGGATGAATTTCTGATTGATAGAATTCTTTAGTATTCGCTCATGTGAAAGAATTTATTCCTTAAATGTCTCCTCGTCGCAAATTCATCTCCGTTTCAACTGAACCCAGAATCACGCACTGTTGTTAATTGTAAACCCCATAATGTTTCTTCATAACTGTATAGTAAGAGCCTGACCAGGGTTATATAGGGTTTGGAATTCACAGTTGTCCTTCTCCTAGACTGGTTGCCAGCCGCATCTAGGAAACTATTTAATCCATGGCTTCATATCTTTCCCAAGAGGTATTTGCGTGCAAGTAAATGTAATGAACTCGTCCGGTATTCGAACACAACTCGCTGATTCCGCGTTCCGGGATGTTATCCATTACATTACCAGCACATCCTCATTCCGGGTAAACTGACATTTACTCGTTAATAATTTTTTTTTTAAATTAAAAAAAATTGGAAATGATAGTGAGCATTTTCTGTTTTGAATAACGGAAATGAGTTGAATGCTGGGATGCTTTTGTCCGTAACTTCCGGTCTTTAATCTTTTCCATGCAAGTCTTTACTCTGCCATGTGTGCTTGTAACGTGTTCGATGAACAGAAGAAAAAATGACGGAAAAGTTTCCTTTCTTCTTCCTAAGAGTTTTTTCTTTTACTTTTAATTCCCTATGAGACAACATATCCGATAATTACTAGTTGCTTGTTGATAAGCCAGGAGGCATCATCATCATCATAATAATAATAAGAACAAGAACAAGAACAAGAAGAACAAGAAGAATTATAATCAACTAATTATTATTATTATTATTATTATTATTATAAGTGGTACTTATCATCATCATCATCATAATCATCATCTTCATCACCATCTACCACCTTTCTACAGATACTCCTACTGTTATTGTTAATAACAATATGAAGAGGAATGTCGTGACGTTTCTTCAGGTGAAATAAGGTTCGGGGGGGCATTACAATGAAACAAGTTTGTTGTGTCATAATCTGTACTTCATCTTACATGTCTGACGTTCTGGAAGTTACAAATTAAGATCTAAGTAAAAAGAGGAGGGGCGAAAACATTCAAGAAAAAAGTTCCACCCTTTTCTTTCTTTCTTTCTTTCTTTTCCATTCTTCCCTTTGTTAGTTTGTTTTTTCTTTTCTCTTCCTTCCACTCTCCCCCTTCTTTCTTTCTTTCTTTCTTTTTCTTATTTCCCCCATTCTTTTCTTTATTTATTTCTTTTCTATTCCTTCTTTCTTTCTTTTCCATTCTTTCTTTCTTTTTTCTTTTTTCGCTCATTTCCATTTTTCTTTCTTTCTTTCTTTTCCTTTTCCTTTTCTTTTTTTACTTTTTCTCTCGTTTCCATTTTTCTTCCTTCCTTCCCTCCTTCCTTCCTTCCTTCCTCCTTACTTTTCCATTTTTTCCCATTCCCTCCTTTGTTTGTTTCTTTCTTTCTTTTCCATTTTTTCTTTATTTTTACTTTTTCTTTCATTTCCATTTTTTCTTTCTTTCTTTCTTTCTTTCTTTCATTCATTCTAGAAAGCAATACATTGTTACTGTTTTCAGACATGATACTCTTTAGTCAAATTATCCTACAATCTAAGAGATCTCGTCAAAGTACACAATGTCAAGGTGAACACAAATGATGATTGGAAGATTGAGCCAATTTGAGAAGGCTTGTCTGATTTGAAAATCATCATTCGAAAAACTCGCTTGGTTATTGGGTTCGAATATCAACGGCAGGTGTCAGTGAAAAAAAATACGAACTGTGTCATCCACAAAACAGGACTTTACTTGAAACTTCCTACGAACTTTAATAGTTTGCTGTCAAAGGAACCTGTGTCCTTTTCTCAGTTTTTTTTTTTTGTGAAAATCTAAAAGAAAATCCCATCTTTGTATTCTCACATTGCAATACAAGACATGCGCAATGTTTATAATCATTTCACGCCAAGGGAGGTGATAACGGCCATAAGACGGAAGGGGTTACTGAGAGTGAAAGAAAAAAAGTAAGCGTTAGTGAGTAGAAAAGATAGTAAAAGAACAGGATTCAGAAAGATAGAAAATGACGATTGATGTTACATTTTAAAATCTTTGAAGACCATACGTGGCAGGGAAGCAATAAACTGGAAGAGAGTTCCACAGGCGAGATGTGCGAGAGAAGAAAATATTATAATAGAACTTGCGATTATATCGAGCTAATTCGATAGAAAATGATGAAATTAAACAGTAAACGAAACACCTTAGGGTATTGATCAGTTACCTTAGTGGACGCGTTTCGTCCTCTCAAGGACATCATCATCATCATCAAGGCAAATGCAACGATTCTATTTTGTAACAAGTAATTATATACAAGAGGAAAATGGTTTTGTTTTTCGAAAAACAAAATAAAATTTAAGAACGCTCATAAATATTCATCAGTTATCCAAAAAGTGAGGCAAGCTATAGAGTACACGAAGTGACACAATTCAATGTCTAATAAACTAAAGTGATCAAATGACGTCCTTGAAATATATATATATATATATATATATATATATATATATATATATATACAGTGTGACCCGGATATAAGAGAAGTCTCTTATACCCGGATTTCTCTTATATCCGGGTTTGGTCTATTTTGTTTAGGTAAGTATAGCACTAATTTGGGACCAGAGAAAATCTCTCTTATATCCGGGTTTCTCTTATATCCGAGTCTCTTATATATGCATTTACAGGATTTCGAACGCTCGTGCACACACGTACCCATATACAATCTTTCAGCATTCTCTATCAAATTTTCGAAAACATTAGTACTGAAAGTAAACCATTCCAAGACATAAACTATGATCTGGAATTGGAATGAAAACACTTATGGCAGCTACCCTAAGTCCATCATATATTTTCTGAACGTTTTTGTTCTTTCGTTGTTGGCTGTTTTTCTTTGGAGGGTGTCGGCTCCCCACCCCCGCTCCGAGCAATGAGATAACGCCATTAAGATGCTAGGGGTTAAGAAAATGAAAAAAAAGTTAGTGATAGAGAAAAGACAATAAAAGGACTGGGTTGAGAAAGGCAGAAAAATGACGATTGATGTTAGATTTAAATTTTTGAAGATCGGACGAGGCAGGGTAGCAATAAACTGGAAGAGAGTTCCACAGGCGAGAAGTGCGAAACTATTAGAATGTAACTTATGGTTACATCTATTTCCCCAGTAAAACAGTGAGAGATTTGGTTGCTAATCTGGTACGACGTTTAAATTAATTAGGGAGAAGTTCCATAGAGGAAAGCTCATTGAGACAATTGCCATTAAATTACATGCAGAAAAGACCTATAGGGCCACTACGTTACCGCGGTGATAAAGTAACCGAAGTCGAGATGCTAGGTTACAGACTCACCTTTGGATATTGTCAAGAATATCAAAATATATAGTAGGAGCACCAGACCAGATGTGGCAGCAAAATATTAAATGCACGGATGAAGGGTCAATGTATAAATGTATTGTTGTAACCTAGAAAAGGCTGCTGAAGGAGGAATAACCAAGACGGAGGCTGGAAATGAAATGGTAATCTTTATAACATCAACAAAATACAATACTCGCCAGCGGCGTGAAGTAGGTAAACCACTGCTAGTGGTGAACTACTTAGCATATTATCCCAACTTACAATAGTGTCCAACGTATTTATAAGGATTGGCACATACCCATTAGTATTCATAGGTATGGTATATAGCATGTATGATATGGGTTCTGGGGAGAAGAATTGTTTGTAACGACACAGTGAACCAACTTCCCTAGCAGCAGATCGAAAAATTGATTCAATATACTAATTCCACTTTATGACAGTCGAAAACCTTGAAACTGTGAAGGTTCAATAAGTTGTTCTCTTGGAGATTGGCATCAGCCATGATGATGGAAAACAAAAATGGCTCACTAAGATGACTAAAAGACAGCAGTTCCGGCTTTGAGGCGTTAAAATTTACAAACCATGTCTTGCCCCAGGTAACAACTGATTGTATGTCATTTTCGAGATCAGCGGCCAGTTTTACATTATAGAACCTCTTGAACCTACTTTGAGTAAATAGTTGTGTAATCAACATAAATACCGAGTTGGGAACTGATGGAATCATGAAGGTCATTGATGAAAATAAGGAACAGAGTGGATCAAAGATAGATCCCCATTCTATCAGCGAACAGGAACGTAGCCTCTTTGAGGGTACGCTTACAATTATTACGAGCGGACACAAAGAGACGTCGGTTATTATTTGAACTATCACGTTGATATAGCCGGAAGAAGTGATTTCAGTTGTCCATAGCTCTTGAACAGACGGGATTTTTACCAAGTAAAAAATTGCAGTTTTGCTTTGTATTTCCCCGATGGCAAGAAAGCATCGATGCCAATTTTCACCCACGAAGAAACCTTGGTGGCTCAGTTTTCAATGGGAAAATTAAAGATTTAACTGCAGGGAGCGTCGCGAATAAAAATCAGGACATGAGTCCCAGTCAATGCGTTGATAATAAAATGATGTCTTGTGAATAAGGTTTCTTGCCTAATAGACGAATGAAAAGTAATATCCACAGATACAACAGCATGATCCAAATTGCTAAGGAGACAAAGTTGCAAAGCACGATAAGAGTTCCGAGAGGAAAGGTGCTTTCTCTCTCAATTTTGTACCCACACGCCTATACTTTGTGTGTCAGTATTTTTAATATGTTAATAGGTCAGCGAAAGAGAGGAAACAATGAAGAGCCATGATCAGTTGGGTTCTGAAGAGAAATGGCATAGAAAGAAGAATTAGACTGAAAACTCAGGTGACATGCTACCACCCCGGTTCAGGGTGGACCTAGGAACCCCAGCAATTAAGAGGTGGTTTCACGCTCCTCAAAACCTCCTGGTCAGAGGCCTTGCTGTCGGACGTAGTTTATCGTCTTACCAAGGACGCGGATGTAGTTTATCGTCATACCTAGGACTGACACAAAAATGATTATACAACAATGCTATGAGGGTCGGTCAAAAAGTAAGTTCTTATTTAATTTTAAAAGTATTAGAATTCTTTTATTTTACCTATAAACCGTTAAATGATTAGAAGCCCAGAGGAAATACTTTTTCTAACCATAATGGTTTTTAAAAACTGTTGCCCCTCTGGACACACGTAAAAAACCCAAAGAAGATAGGATTTCTCTTTTAATTTTTTTTTTAATTCTCTTTTTTAGCAAGTGCCGTAAAAATTCACAGGAATTTAGAGAATGTTCGAACTTGATATAAACACAGTAGAGTTATTGGCAATCTTAGAGAGAAAGGCAAAAGTAACCTGAGTGACAGGCTCTGTGGTAGCAGGTTTTCTGCTACTGTAAATGAGGATAACGAAAAACAAGCTGATGCTCTCGTACAGTTGACAGTTGGGTCCGAGTCGCTATCGATTACTCAACCGTAATCTTGATTTCGCCAGTCATAAACTACAAGAGTGGGGCACCCATCAAAGAAAAAACTCATTAAAGTAGTATTGGTGGTTTGCATGGATCGTTAACCATTACTCTACACTAAGACGTTAGGAAGATATGAATCGATTTAAATATCTATATTTACTTTCATTTTAATTTTAGATACTTTGATTCGCGCTGTCTAATACGCGACCGTAGATCGACGGCCAGTATAGAATTGCAACAAATAGAAAGTAAACAAGTGAAATTAATTGTAATATTAGCCATTTCCCTACAAGGAAACATTTGGCATTCATTGACCAAACAGTCTGTACTGCTCTCTGTTGAAAATTATAAAATCTTTCTCTTAAAAAAACTTTTCAGGAAAATAGGTTTCTCAAATTCAGAAGCTGTTATCACTCTTTCCAGTATTGACGAGGATTTCCTTCCTAAACTTTTATTTGAAGTAGAGTAGAATGTTTACATCTTGATTATGTCATTATTTTCTCTTTGATTAACATATGCTATCCCTTTTGGTTGTTGCTACTGTTGAAAGTCATTAAGTGATGTAGTTTCTGTTATTTGGTACCGTTCTTTGTTTTTGATTCTGTAGCGCCAGTCCATAATGCTCAAAAACATATGATCTTTTCCAGGACCCTCAAGTTTAATTTGCGCAAAGCCTTTTTTCACCATTGAGCTGGACAGGTTTGGCGCCATGTATGACATCCATATCAAAGTCCCGATCTGACGAGGCTATTTAAGAACATGACTCGAGTTTTCAGGTTGATGTTTTGGTTTTGTAACAATTTGCGGTGTTGGGCGAAACTAACTCTAACGTAGCCTATTATATGTTCAATTGTAACCAGCTGATAGTTTCGACATTTCTGAACAGATTTGTCGCCATGCATGACATCAATATGAAAGTCACGATCTGACGACGCTATTTAAGAACATGACTCGAGTTTTCAGGTTAATGTTTTGGTATTGTAGCAATTTGCGGTGTTGGGAGAAACTACCTCTAACGTAGCCTATTCTATGTTCAATTGTAACCAGCTGATAGTTTCGACATTTCTGAACAGGTTTGTCGCCATGCATGACATCAATATGAAAGTCACGATCTGACGAGGCTATTTAAGAACATGACTCGTGTTTTCAGGTTAATGTTTTGGTTTTGTAGCAATTTGCGGTGTTGGGAGAAACTATCTCTAACGTAGCCTATTCTATGTTCAATTGTAACCAGCTGATAGTTTCGACATTTCTGAACAGGTTTGTCGCCATGCATGACATCAATATGAATGTCACGATCTGACGAGGCTATTTAAGAACATGACTCGAGTTTTCAGGTTAATGTCTTGGTTTTCTAGCAATTTGCTGTGTTGGGAGAAACTACCTCTAACGTAGCCTATTCTATGTTCGATTCCCTTTTCTCCAATACTTAATTTCTTATAGCTGATCCATACGCCGAGCTATCTGAAGTGTTTAGTATTCCATATCCTGAATCTGGATATAGTGTAGGTACCATCATTGTTTTCGTTCTAATTCCAGATGATATTTTCTGTTTTGGAAAAGTTTATCTTGTCCTGTTTCTTGGAGTATTCAGTCGAGGATGTTAATTTTCTGTTCAAGTCCCAACTATGTATATCTATGTCATCAGCATCGCCCCTGCACCCCACCTTTTATCCTGTGTACATTGGCCTCGGGACAGAAAGCAGAATCATTGTCTTCTATTGGTAGACTCGTTTGGGATGTGATATGGAAATATTTGAGATGGTCAGTGTCCATCTCATCACATCTGTGTTTGTAAATGAACAGGTCATATTATAGGAAGAGATTAAACAAACAAGGGCTCTCATTTCCTCCTGATGAGGTTTGAAATGTACGGTTCTCTAGAAGGTGTACTCTTTTCAATTAGAGATGCAAGCAATTACTTGGAGTTGTTTGATGGCATATATGCCGTCGTTACATCCCATACCAGAACGAAAGCCAAACTTGGTCACGAGGAGTTGACTTTCATAAAATGATGAGGGCCTAGTTAATATAATGTTTATACGATGTAAGTTATGATGTTTATTAGTATGTCCACCATTATGGATCTAGTAGAAATATTTCTATATACGTAAGGGTCTTGGGGATTAACTTTCAGTGTCCATAATGCATAATGCGTTATAAGACCTACTTTTGTGAGATAGATTTCTGGTTCCAGACGTCTTCCTTAAAATAGAGAAACTTGTTAGGGAATTCGGTGAGAAAGTGAGCTATTTTCGAAAGTTTTTGCTTCACAGTCTAGTGATTCTTTATTATTCTAGTATCAATCTTTTCAGCTCAGAGTTATCGTCCCATTGATGTATTTGTTTCCTTCTAGGCAATCCGGGTTTCAGCTAATGAAGATATAATAACATTATTTGATTCCTCGACACCATTGTGCAAATTAATTGAAACAAAGCAAATAATTCCGTTAATATTTACATTTTTTTCGTATTTTTCCAATGAAACAAAACCCAGTGCACATGTTAGTACTTCGTGTTCTCATTCCACGAAGTCTTTCCTTGCATATTAACCACGGATTCTCGATTGGATTTAAATCAGGAGAGTTTCCGGGCCAGTCTATAGTACTTTCATTTGCTCACTGATAAGGTTTCCAGTGCAGCGTTACAGTTTTCGTACGCTTCCTTGAAGTAACGTCCATCGCAGACAATATCATAGGACAACTAATCGACAGTCGAGACAGTAGTGTCTGGGCGTGATAAAAATCTGATGCAATAACGATGACCCAATATTTTTCAAAGCCAAATAAATTTCATCATACACCCCGAAAATAGTATCATATTACTGCACACCACTGCAAATGAGTTAATCTGAGGAAAAATAGAAATTAATTAACTGTCATTCCAGTGGGTCTAAAACTGACCGTATGGTGAAAGAAAGGAAACTAAAGTGGTTGTTTCAATTAATTTGCCCAACGGTGTATGTACTGATCGAGATTCATTGACATCAATTTGAACTCAAATTTATTACTGAATGGTAAATGTATCCTTTCGTTTTTAACGAGTTGGATGTTATACCTTGGTATTCTTCTTGGCTTACGTGGGCAGGAGAGAGCTATTGTGTTATTTTGTTTAGTTACAAGAAGTCTCTGTGATATAGGAGTCAAAATAAATAAGAATGGGGGACATACACATCTAGATTTAAAGAAAGAAAACGAAAGGAACGATTATAATCGAAAAGAGAAATAAATGCTGGAAAAGAGACAATGGGAAAAGGTAATAAAAATGCATATTGCTAAGGATTATAAACATTTCATTTGTTTTTCTTCATTTATTCGTCGTTTCTCCAGAAGAAACACAAACGAAAACAAAGATTTATTTGCCCGAGTAAATGTAAAGAAATTTATAATCGCTGAATGGCCATATTTTTGCACTGTTTCAATCAGGAAAAGGTCGGCGTATCAGCTTGAGATTTTCTGTATGCCAGCCTGTCACATGACCCGTGTGAGCGCGTTCTGCAGACACTCACTAAGTCGCTTTGTTAGTCATCCTCCATTAAGACTCATCCTATTATTATGGCGGAGGAGGGACTAATGGAATCGATTTGCCAGGAAGCGGGGGGGGGAGTCCTTTATACCTCTTTCTTCTTGCTTGTTTGTTTTATTCTAATGCAGTTCTTTATTGGCGGATTACAGTGCAATTAGAAACGATACATTGGCCTTGGTGAGCCTAATACTGACAAAGTGCAAAAGAAAGAAAGAAAGAAAGAAAGAAAGAAAGAAAGAAAGAAAGAAAGAAAGAAAGAAAGAAAGAAAGAAAGAGAGAAAGAAAGAAAGAAAGAAAGAAAGAAAGAAAGAAAGAGAGAAAGAAAGAAAGAAAGAAAGAAAGAAAGAAAGAAAGAAAGAAGACTCAAAAAGAAAGAAAGAAAGAATCGAAGTTCATAAAGAAATAGAAAAGAAAGGAAAAACTCTCATAGCAAGAAATAAAGAAAATTCGAAATAAGATTAAAAAGAATGAGTGAATGAATGAAATTTCAGAAAGACAAAGGAAAAGAAAAGAAAAGTCCACAGAAGACTCCAAAAACAAAAGAAAAATGAATGAATAAGATTATAAAAAAAAGGAAATATAAATTTAAAAAATAAATAAATAAATAAAAGAGCTCATAGTTAAAAAAAAAAAAGAAAGAAAAAATAACAAATAATGTATGAATGTGTTATATAGGAATAAAGTGTCGCTGCCGACACTGGAGTTTGAACACAGATCACCAGAGAGCAAACAAAGGCGATCCCATTTTGAGTAAGTAGATCACGTGATGGTAAAGGAAATGTATATATGGGAATTTGCATGGCGTCAAATTGATCGCTATTTCTACTCTATCATCTCATTACTATACGGATCGCTATTGTCTATACTATCCACTATACTATTTCTCTATACTGATCACTATACGGATTACTATTCGGATCACTATTCGGTGGTTACTTTTCGAGCGAGTATTACCGAGCAAGTACTACTAGTGCGAGGACGTCTGACACCAGTATTGTTTAACGGTGTTACTATAGTTGTATCTGCGATTACAAAGTCTCTACTACAACAAGCATTACGAAAGTGACACCGAGTACTCGTTGGCATTACAAAAGAATGAATGAATGCAAGTTCAGAAGAAAAGACTCAAATAATGGACGGATGAGTGAAAGTTAAGAAGAAAAGAATGCAAGTTTAGAAAGAAAGAAAGAATGATATTTCAGAAAGAAAGAAAGAAAGAAAGAAAGAAAGAACGAACGAAAGAAAGAAAGAAAGAAAGAAAGAAAGAACGAACGAAAGAAAGAAAGAAAGAAAGAAAGAAAGAAAGAAAGAGTTGGTAGGAAAAAGATTAAAAAATGAAAGAAAAAATGAATGAATAAAAGTCACCTTTTCTCTCCAGAATCTATCTTGTATCTTTACAAGTCTACCATTCGTCCCAGTATTGAATATTGCTGCCACATCTGGTCAGGCGCTTCTGCTATATATATAGATATAGATTTTTGCTAAATTCCAAAGAAGATTCTGCAATATTATTAATCCTGACCTGGCATTTCAATTTCTGTCACTTTCCCAACGCCGTGACGTAATTTCTCTGTCTTTACTATAAATATTTTCATAGTAATTGTTCTGATGAGCTTCCCCCCCTTGTACCACGACTTCACGAATTTAAATGCAGTACGAAATTAGCAGCTAGGTCTCATAATTTCACTACTGAAATTCTTAGATGTAACCGTAATTTCTATGCCAATAGCTTCTTCTCCCGCGTTTCTCGCCTGTGCAACTCTCGTCTGGCTTGTTGCTTTTCTATCAACTACGATCTTTAATATTTTAAATATAACATCAATCGTCATCTTCTGCCTCCTTGAATGCTGTTCATTTTCCCTCTCTGTTTCTTTCACTCTCAATAAAGGCTTTCAGGCTTTTTATCTCTGTGCTTGGGGCGAAATCAGTAAACAAAGAAAAAAGATTGCTTGCCTTAAAAGTGTCATCTTCAAAACTTTTTTTTCTGAAAAAGTATATATATATATATATATATATATATATATATATATATATATATAACTATGAATCGTCAGGGTACGCTGGCCAGCGTACCCTGACGATCCGCGTAGGTGAAACCTAGATAGGTTTGGCTGGCTCTTTAGGTTCATAGTTAGATTTGCTCTACTTAGTGTACTTTACTTAGTTACTTTTGCTTTACTCGTTTTGGAGGTTTTTTACATGTTCTTAGTTCTTTCTTTTTTTTATCCCTTATTTTTCCTTGGGTATTGGTTTGTTCATTTACAAGCCAAAGCATCTAAGGTTTTTTCCAGACGAGTATTATAATATGTCTTTGTTTACAATGGAACTTGATCATAGCAATTTTGGTCACAGAGGCATCGAGGAGTTTACGATATTAAATACATCGGATCAGTTTGGTGACTTTCATTTACAGGCAACGTATTTCGTAAATAACGATTCTTATTTTACTTCGATAAATGATCAAATTTTGATCCCATGGCAACCGTGGATGAACTTATGAATGACCAGGGAACCATGCAGCCATTCTTGTCTCTCTTTTCTTGTTACAATGATGGTCACCCAGTACAAAGCCTGTGAGCCACTCGAGGTAGATGGTTACGGAAGAGGGAAGATAACTATAAGATTATAGTGATCGGAAAGCATCTTCTTGGGAGTCGGTTTCACAATAGAATATAAAGGGAATGAGGGTTGTTTGCTACAATGTGCGTGGAATGGTGAGTCTTGGCCGCGAAGGTTAGAACTGGAGGAGCTAAAGAATGAAGTTTGTTTGAATAGTTTCCATGGAAATAGCGATAGAGCAGTGAGAGGCTTGGGGCATTTAGTCTGTGGGAAAGGGGTTGTAGGGTGGAAAATAACCCATCATCCGCACGGAGATGCTTTTCTTATGACGAATCTGAAGCTGAGAAAATTCTTTGAATAGAGTTCCGATGATTAGCCAAACCTCAGCATCCCTGGCACCAGAGGTCAGATGCCAGAAGCAAGAAGTTTTTTTTTTTCTGCTGGGATCATATTTACAATATATTTTGGAGATGAGTCGACCAAGACCTGATATTCCCGACTGAATATGCCTCAGAGTTGTAATCTGAAACAAAACTGTACAATAGTAAATATGAAAAAAACTGTTGTAAATGTTTAAAATGAATGTTGGCCGTAACTATTGACACCATTTGCTTCAAGTTTCCATCCTCACAGAATTTGGCATCTTTTTGGGTGACGAACTGGTCTGAGTTGTTTTTACAGACTTCCAGAGAAATTAAATTCTTCTTTCAACTAAGATAATTGTATAGTGTTCGAAAAAATCTGGTAAAACGAAGGTGCTAGCCAAGCTATACATATTTCTAGCGGATTTGCAAAGAGAACTGATTTTTCCTGATGAAAGACGACACTCTTCCGATTGGCCAATTCCAGACACTTTTCATTAATTGCTGCCTTTAATCCTACCAACTGGAAAACTACTTGTCTGAATTGAGCGTCTGATTTTGCGGAAGAAGTTCATAATACACAGTACCTTTCCAAACTCACCAGATACAAAATATCACCTTCTTTGGATACACATCGGTTTTTGAATAGTTGACAGTGGCTCATTTCGTTTTGCCTAGGATACTGTTCGCTCTACAGTGTTGTAAACAATCGAGTTTCATCGCCTTTTCTTTGCTTTCATCGCTTTTTCTTTGTTCTTTTCAACAAAACTGGGCCGTTTGTGTTTCCTTTGAGTAGTTAATCGAAAATAGTAATGTGGTTTATTAATATTTTCCCCGTTAAATCGTTAGGCAGCCAAAAATCGTAGCGATTTCCGTATCCAACTGTTTTCAAATGTCTTACAGAGCTCGTACGACATATGTGAAATATCTCTGCGACGTCCCGTGTGGTGTTATTTTTTAATTAGCGTTTCGTTTTGATCACTATCAACGACTGCGGGCCTGCAAGTACGTTCTCGATCTTCCAGCTCAAAATGATTTCTCAATCTAGCGAACAGTAATCTCAGATATGGGACCATATCTATAAACGGCACATATCTTTTTGGCTGTTTGTACAAAGTTTTTTTTCTTTTCTTTTTAGAAATAAAAGCGCATTAAATGACGGAAATATATCACATTTCCCCTATGTTCACTTTTAATAAAAACATATTTAACATTCACGACGCAGAAAGGCGCGTTGGAATGTCACCTTTCGGAATATATACATATGTTATAAATTTTCAGTCACAGGCGAAACGAAATTCCGTGTTCAAACGCCACCTATTGAACAATGTTATAGACATTTGTTCCAATCCAATATGAGATGAACAATAAAGATTCTATTATTTGAAAAGTGGTCATATCATTTTATTAAATAGAAGATGCAAGAAAAGATTTTATTCTAAACTTCACACTATACAGGTTAGTTCATGAATATATAAGCTGAAAAATTGCGTTAATTACAGTAAAGACTGTTTATTTCCCCTTGCAACTTTTTAAAAATCATTTCACCCCCAACTAAGGCAATAAAGTCACTAAGGCGCAAGCATTAGAGAATATGAGAAAAAGCAGTTAAGAAGAGAGAGAACAATAAAAAAAAAACAGGAATTAAGAAAACAACCGATAACAATTGACATTGCATTTAAATTTTTGAAGGTCAAAGTTGACTGGAAAGTAAAAAGCCGGATGGAAGTTACACAAATCAGAAGTACGATAAAAGTAACTGTTAACATAGACTTGACAGTTACATCTTGCCATTTCAACTGTAAAAGGATGAGAGACCTATCCGCCAATCTAGTACTGCGCTTAAATTCATAAAGTCTAGGTACCATAGAGGAAAGGTAATCAGAACAATTACCATGAAAATATTTATAGAAAAGACACAGGGAAGGCGATGGGAAAGGGACAAAAGCGATATGCCAAGTCAAGACCAATGATTTTGCAGATTCTTTTGCACAAGACCAGATGTGACGAATGGTAGACTTATAAATATGTAAGAAAAATTCTAGCTAGAAACATTGTCTAGCACAACATTGTGAACCAATTTTCCTAACTGCTGACCTGGCAATTGATTCAATATAATCTTTCCGTTTCATGTCAGCGGAGAACGTTAGCATTAGAAGGCGCAATGAATCACTCTTCTGGAGGTTAGCATCAGCCATACTGATGGAAGGTATAAAGGGTTCTCTAAGATGATTAAAAGAGAGGAGTTTCGTTTTGAATTGCGACTGAAGCAGATTTTGCTTGCTTGACGCGAATAAAAAATTTATGTCAATTAATGTGATTTTTTTTATTTTTTTTATTTTTGCAAAATACAGTGCGTCAGAAAAATTCTAAAATTACTGTTCACTTATTTTTAGATTTCCTTTTCTTTGCGACGAAATTTTTGTCGTGAAAAAAAAACCTGCTCTCCTGGGCCTATATTTGGCTGGTATATTTACTCTAGACTAAGTAAATAAAAAAATGAAATCATACAATCGGAAAGAATGATACGAGGTCCACCCACTATGAAGAACACTAAGATATATGACCGCTTTCTCGGTAACAGCAAAAGACAAGCACATGACATACTTTTTTTAAACAGAGAACTTTTCCAAAGACACAGAGGCGTCCGTAATGCTTGATTCACTTATAAACACGTCCGACTCGATATATATATATATATATATATATATATATATATATATATATATATATATATATATATATATATACGGGCGGACAGCCGAATCCGACACGCAGAAGATATTTATCTCTTATCCGGCTTCGATTTGAACTCGAAATCCAATCGCTTCACTCGAAAGAAAATATGGCATGTTCTTTCAGGATCTGGATGAACATGACTTTCCACAACTTTCCGCTTCTTGTTTCTTGTAACCTCTGATCATCTACCATCCCTCTTCGTCATCCATTCACGCAAACCCGTTACATAGGTTAATCGCTATTTCACACTGCTTCTCTTGCTTTCAGAATACCCTGTCAGTTTCAAATTCTCTATCACTTCTTTTCTCATGATGTGCCTCAGCTACGTTTTTCTAACTGTTTTGTAACCGCAGATCAAATATGAAAAATCACAAAGCATTAACTGTCTATAAAATAACATAATATACAAAGCTACAGTAAGATCCAAAGGAGAACCTAAAATATATATTTAGAAATAATAAATGGTCCCTGGGAACAGAAAAGCTACTCACCCAAAATATCATTTAACAACACAAAATGTGCAAAGAGCACAACTCTGTCATATATGGAAACTCAAAAGCAAACAAAAAAACAAACCTTCTCCTCCCACACTAAAAACATGGTAAATAAGAAAAACATTCGCGACTTGTAACAAACCCTCAAAACGAGTCCCCCTTTGTGTATATGAAAAATGACTATAATTACATTCCCAGAATAAGATAAAATCCTAAACAAAAGATCAGACTTCATTTTCAAATGCAGAAACGAAAACAAATTTTTACTACGCTACCAACAATCACATCCTGACCAAAAGGGATAAATAAAAGTAAATGTAATAAACTTTGTTTCAAATACCAGAATTTAAAACCAAGGGGAAATAAACGAACGAAAAATAAATGAAAAACAACAAAAAAATCAAATTGTAAAGGGCTGGTTTTCATGTCCTCCCAGTTCACTTAACCCAACATTGACCTGTATATTGAGCCCGCTAAAAGACTTGTGATATATGTCTTGAAGATCGTTTGAGGCCGTATTTTGCTGCAAAGAATATTGGTTAACTTGCTCTCTAGAAGAACTCATACACGTAAAATGAAACCGGAAATTCTAGATAGCTCTGACTGCCAACAACGGATATGGCATTATTTTTAAAAAAAAACATGGCACCGTTACGTTATGCCAATCGGCCGAGATGGTTACCCATATATTACCAGAAATCCCTCCCGAAAACAGTGTGATACTATTTTCTCTTTGATAATCATTGTGCAAGTAGCTATTACTCTACTCATACTTTTATCGTGAGAACGTTCATACATTCGTTAAACCCAAACTCTCGTCAATTTTGTTGGTATGTCATCACTATATTTTTGATTTCTACGTTTAGTTCCGAAGTTAAATATATATGGTCGGAATCTGAATCACTATTTACATGGAAACTGTTCTGACCAGCTACGCTCCTGAATCCCACCATTTTTTACATATATTTGCTAAAACCCGCCATGTATTCCCTAGACTCCGTCAAAATTTCCCATTTTAACGTCGAACGTTCTTAATTTCTTTAGCCATGCGTCTTTGTTGTTGAATAATAATGATTATGCAGTTCTTGTTGATTTTTAATTCGTTTGTGCTTATTTTTATTTGTTCTTGTGCTAAAGAGATTGCGTTATATAGTTCGCTTATAGAATGGTAAAAATCTTATATAAATAGTTATATAAATTTACAATTGCGTTTTTAGATTACGGAACCAGCCTATGATTGCTTTGTATTTTTCCACTGGTTTATTACTAACTTCATCCTTAATTCTGAGTTCCTTCTTGGTAGCATTGTTTTACCTAATTTACATTTAGTTGCGTTTATGAGTCTGCATGTTGGGTTAGTTTTCTTTCTGGTTTTTAGTGTAAAGGATGTTTGTGATATAGCGATACAGTTTATTCGGTCATCAATGTTTAATGTTTGGGCAAAAATCTAGCTTCCATATTAATATCATATTCTGCAGTTTGTGGTACATTTCTGTATGTTTTACTCGTGTCGTCCTTCAGTAGTTGTGTTTTGTGTGGCTTAGTTCATATAAATTTCTGGGTTTTTTTTCTGCGGTAATAAATACGTTAGGTGAATTGTTTATTTTAATATCTCTTTTAGCTTTTACTTTTTTTTTAAATCGTCTGTTTATGAAATATTTCTTACTAAGTTGTCTAGTTATTTGTGTTGTTGGGGACATTTTTTGTTTAGAAAACGTATTTTTTTTAGTGTGGTATTTGTATTAAATTCTTGGTTTCAGAAGAAATGCGCTTTTTCCCTTTCATTCTTTTTATAAGGCTTTTTAAAAAATTTGAATCTGTAAGTGGATGGTAGTGGAATGTGTAATTTCCTCAGGGAGTAGTCGAGGCCGAACTTTTCAAGGTCCATGATAATGTAGCGAAAGTGCTCTACTTTTTATCGGGAACTAAATATGATAAAATATAATTTAAATGTATTCTACATGTATGTGTAAAAGTGCTCAGTATCAGGGATAGAGCGTATGTAAATATAAAAGAGGTCACTAAGGTCAATACTGCGATTCGAAAGTCTATTTCCAGGCGATATGTGTTGGATGGACTATTTATAGATACTAGTCAATAGGATATTATGGATAGCGAGGTCAGGTATTTCCGGTTTATATCAATATTGATACATGTACACATAGGTGGATTCGAACATCGTGATAGATAGATAGATAGATAGATAGATAGATAGATAGATAGATAGATAGATAGATAGATAGATAAAGAATGAACACGCTGAGATAGATAGATAGATAGATAGATAAAGAATGAACACGCTGAGATAGATAGATAGATAGATAGATAGATAGATAGATAAAGAATGAACACGCTGAGATAGATAGATAGATAGATAGATAGATAGATAGATAGATAGATAGATAGATAGATAGATAGATAGATAAAGAATGAACACGCTGAGATAGATAGATAGATAGATAGATAGATAGATAGATAGATAGATAGATAGATAGTGAGCAACTTTAGATAGATAGATAGATAGATAGATAGATAGATAGATAGATAGATAGATAGATAGATAGACAGATAGATAGATAGATAGTGAACAACTTTAGATAGAAAGATAGATAGATAGATAGACAGATAAAGAATGAACACGCTGAGATAGATAGATAGATAGATAGATAGATAGATAGATAGATAGATAGATAGATAGATAGATAGATACTGAACAACTTTAGATAGATAGATAGATAGATAGATAGATAGATAGATGGATAGATAGATACAGAACAACTTTAGATAGATAGATAGATAGATAGATACTGAACAACTTTAGATAGATAGATAGATAGATAGATAGATAGATAGATAGTGAACAACTTTAGATAGATAGATAGATAGATAGATAGTGAACAACTTTAGATAGATAGATAGATAGATAGATAGATAGATAGATAGATAGATAGATAGATAGATCGTATGATATATGTGTAGGGTTTTTTATGTGTACGTTAGGGAGAGAAAGCGAAAGCAAGAGGACACGAGAAAGAAAAAAAAAGGGGGGGAAAGAACGTCTTGTCACAAAATTCACCCAAATTCCTTTCACCCCCCAACGAAAGTTCGCCTTACCCTGCAAAAACCTCAGAGTTTTATAGACTCATACTAAACATCTTATAATTACGGTAAATGCCTCTTCCAGTCTCTCACGCAGTGTCTCGCCCGAAGCCAAACTCCATTATGCTATTTTGTCATTTGACATAAAATGAAAAAACGAAAAATTTATGAATAAAAGCAAGAAAGTAAAGGAAATGTGTATGTGGGGTGAGGGAGCTGACAAAAGGAAGGGGTACACTTCTCCCTTACTGTGTTTAATCCTTTTGTGACATGAGGGCGTGCCCTTCTCAGGGAAATTACGTTAGAATGCCAAATTCATGAGCGAGTGCTCGACCCCTGATAAACCATCTAAACCCCGAGGTATTCAAATCAGTGTCTCTTAAACGATCAACGCATTTTTTTCTTATCTAGAAAAAACAAAAGTGTATTTATTCATCTAAATTTTAAAAAGATTTAAATGTTGCAACTTGTACAAGTAAACCTAGCTTGCTAACAATTGTTCCAAGTAAATCCTGCAGAGACATTTAATGACATTAGTGTAGTCTGGTACAAGGCCAGTTGAAGACTGTCATTTAAACGTTGTACAGATTAATATGAATACGAGACTAACTTTATCATGCGTAAAATTTTCCAACTCCGAACTTCGTCAATGAATATCGGCGACTTGGTGTGTGGCTTTCAGTACTTTCTCCGAACATGGATTCTTCTTCCAGTTAGTATGTAAGAGATTATCTTTCTCCTTTCTCTCGGATGAGTACATATATATCTACCTGTCATCCGGTTTGTCCCACATATGCACCCCCAAGCGCAGCTGGGTCAGTCATCAATTTACATGACGGTGAAGCCATTGAATCTGCATCTGGTAGCTAGGAGTGTATCTTTCAAATCATTTCGCTGATGCACCTGGATTCTCTGGTGATCTTGTGTAACAATAAGTGCAAGGTCTATTCTGGTATCATCTGAGGTGAGTTGCATACCACAGGATAAAATGGGAGAAAAAAACTTGTTATACCGCTATTACAAAAGGAGAAACTCATTCTGTCAAGAAAAGTAGTATTCAAAATAATGGTTTTCATCTAGGCTTGATCACTGACCTCTGGTATCAGTAGGAAATACGCAATTATATCAATTACCAAATACTCCATAAATATCTATTAAGCTTAGTTAAAACTAACAGAAATGTATTGTAGTAGGTAACTAAACGATCATCAGTTTTAGTAGATAAAGGAATGGGCTATATAACGAGACATAGAGACAAGTCTTCTATATAATAAATGTCAATGTCAGTGTGTCACTGTGTCACGTTTTTCAATTAAAGGGGCACAACTCTTTAACTTTCAGTAGCATATGTAACAGAAATTTTGGATTCCCAAAATTTCATTACTGCGATTGTTTTGGGAGATTTTTTTACGTGATTTTTTTGCGACGAATCTTTTGCTACGGTAACAATTTTTATAACTTGGAAATAAATTTGGTAATAATTGAAATTAATTGCGAAAGTCACCCATGAAATAAAATTAATTGTTTGTAACGGAAAGTAAATACCTATGCACATTAAATTGTCTTTAAATTAAATGGCGGCAGAAGAATTATCGTTGAACTTTTCAAAGGTAAGCTTAGATATTAATGCAATACTTAAATGCAGCGATCAATTTTGAGTTCTTCTGTAGTTTATTGTTGCTTATCACATACGACAGCAGAATACCTCACAAAAAGAAATCTCTGCCAACAGAGGACCAGATTGCAATCAAAAGAGCCAAGGCTGCAGCGAGGAAAAGGAAGTCCCGTGCAAATGAAAACACAGATCAAACGGCAGCCAGGAGAGCTTCCAGCGCTTAGAATATGCAATGACTTAGGGACTCATGAACAAGCCGAAGACTCAATCAAGAGCCCTCCGCAGGAGGTAGTTTAAATTCCGCCCGATATGGCGGCTTGAAGCTAGTATAATAATATATATTGGTTGAGTCATAAGTATTTTCCGTAGTTGCTCACATGTTCTGTCCATGATATTCTCGGCATCCTTCTGTAGAACCACATCTCTTTTGCCTAAAGTCTCTTCTTCATTTGTGAGGAGATTTTCACTGCCATAGAGGAAGACTGATATTACATAGCAATTATTTTTCTATCTAACAAAATTTTCTAATAAAAAATCTCGTTAGGCAGGTAACTCAGTTTCCCACTGATCCGTCTTGCCTAGGATATGCCTTGTGAGTATCAAATTCTCCAAGCCCACTTTCCTTATTCTCTGTCCCAGATATTTTCAACTGTATCTTATTCTATATAGAAGTAGCATTGTTTTTTTTTCATTTTCCGTAAAGATTTCTTAAATCCTTTGTCTAAGGTAGACTAAGCATCCTTCTGTAGAACGACATCTTTGTTGCCTCTTCTTCATCTCTGAAGAAATTGTCTAGCATTCACTGTCATATAGACTGATTGATATAACAGAGCGGTTCACCATTCCTTTCTTTGATTCAAACG
This sequence comes from Acanthosepion esculentum, assembly GCA_964036315.1. NCBI lineage: Eukaryota > Metazoa > Mollusca > Cephalopoda > Sepiida > Sepiidae > Acanthosepion > Acanthosepion esculentum. Next base: position 110,368,954 of record OZ038490.1, on the reverse strand, counting down.
AAATTTATATATTCAAAGTTTATGCTCTAACACAGGATTGGTTAATTGATCAGTTTGTTGGACGGCACATCAGTACCTTAACGGTCATTTAATGCCGAAATTTAATTTTCGGGGGAGCTTTGAAGTAATAAAAATGATTATATGGAATTTACGGTTACATACAGCCATTTCAACTGTAAAAAGATGTGACCTATCTGCCAATCTAGTACTACGTTTAAATTCATGAAGTTGAGATACCATAGAGGAAAGTGATATTTATTCTCGTTATTTACAAGATGTGTGGCTCTAGATGAAAAAGGGATGCGAGAAGGCGCATCTTCAATCTGTCTTAGACTTAACTAGCCACAAACACTGACCCAAACAAGAATATTCCTTGCAACAAAACAACGCATTCTTACTTATCATTCTTACTACAGGCACCACAATACTTCAGAGACTCTATAAAGTCCTAGACAGTCGCGATATGTAACAAACAGTAAAGTTTACCAGCACAATTATAATGAAAATATCTATAGAAATGGCACAATAACGCCTTACGACAGTGGAACAATGATTGTAGTCAAGATGCCAGCCAGATCTTTGGATTTTGTTTGTCTAGATAATTACAAATAACTGGTGTCGCTGTAAAGGCAACTTTACGCACGTAAATGAAGACAATAACAATTTCTTCATGAACAAAAATGATTTTCAATATGCATTTCTTAGTTATACATTCCATTTGTTTCCCCTTGACATCTAAAATGAATATAATTTGGCTGTTTTGTTTCAGTAGTAGATCAGCTCACCATTAAGGAATCGGTTTAGGCAGCCTTGAACTCTTGGCCCGCGTAGACGGGTTTTTCAGCTAGTTATATTTATATAGTATTATTGTCCGTCCTCATTATTTCCTGCGTACGCACGTTTCGCCAACATTACAGAATAAAAAAAAAGAAAGAAACGCTGAGCGCAGTAAAATCAAAACGAATAAGAATCTAGGAATGATTTAGAAGGAAGTCTCGCAGAACATTAGAAATCATCCCCATTCCCTTTGCGTTCCATTCGTAAAGCGTAAGTTCCACTTAGAACTGTTACTCTGTAGAATAAACTCCTGAGAGATTGTTTCCCTAATAACTACAAATTTAACATCTTCATGTTCAAGGTCAATCGATATCTATCCTTTATATCCTCATATGCACGCCCTTTACAAAAATGTCACCCAGTAACCCTTCACCTTGTGGCACTTGGTCCCTGACATGGATGAATGAAAACTTATTTTAAATTACTAATGAATTAATTTCTATCTGAAAGTTCCCCACTGCCTTAGCCGAGTACTGAACTCACACTCTATGGGTTCTGTCACTGGATCTAACTAACGCCTTTATCCACTGTGCAATGTGTCCTTGAGGACATCTGTGTATGAATTTCTGGGTATTATAAACGTAATGTCATCAGCACTATTTTTACCAGTGCTCATATTGCAATTTTTGCTGTTATCATTGCATGTTTTTACCACAGGTCATATTGCAATTTTTTGTTGTTATTATTGATTTTCTCTGGCACTACTTATTACTGGATCCCATATTGTATTCATTTGTATGCTTGGTCGGCTATGGAGATTTTTGTGGCCTAGCATATGTGCTGATTCCTAAGGCAGTGGAGAACTTTCAGAGTAGAATTACTAGGAAATAACTGATAACTGACATCCATTAAAAAACATGGCACGTAGAACTAGAACAGTCTACCCCAGTGAGCGAAATAAAAGGTTCAGTTCGACATTCCAACCACCTGAAGAAGGCCGGAGCGTACAACGGCCAAAACGTTGTAATAAATATTACGACAAAGATGAGGACAATAGTCTGAATAATGTAAATAGTGTACATAATACCTCATCTCAGAGATAGAAAAATCTATTTCAAAAGCTGAATCATTTTAGACTGAAGGAACTGGAATTGGTGAGTTAGTTGACTCGTGTTTTATTCGTAAGGGATTCCAACTCATGGAACTGGAAATGGTGACAGAAGATGTTTCTTCCCTTCTTTCCTTGGCTAGCAAATAATTCGAACGTTTTTTTTAGCTTTCCTTTTGTTTTGTTCTTATTATTTTACATTATTCTATTTTAACTGATTTATTTTTTGTAGAAATATTTACGCACAAGTCCAAATCTTTTGTAATCTGGTGACCTTTTAAAAAATGTCACTTGAAAAATTCACAGATGATAAAATATATAGACCACCGTGTACGCATGTCTCTGTGTGTATTTACCTGTGTATGTGTATATAAATATTTCTCGAACAGAGATAGTTCATGATTATATGCGTATGAATAAATAGTTAAGTCTTAGACTGATATAGATTAATTACGCAGTTTAACTTATGCAGATGACACAGTGTCGATAGCAAACACAGAAAGAAGACTACAAGATTTCCTACAGATGGTAATGAAGGAAAGCGAGAAGAAAGACAGTATGCATGGTTGTTAGCAAAAGGGAACAGCCCAACATGCAAATTACAACCTGGAGATGACAACATAAAATAAGTACAACAATTTAAATATCTGGGAATTGTTTTAACAGAGGACGGAAAGTGCGGGAGTGAACACAGAAAGAAAACTACCAGATTTCCTACAGATGGTAATGAAGGAAAGCGAGAAGAAAGACAGTATGCATGGTTGTTAGCAAAAGGGAACAGCCCAACATGCAAATTACAAACTGGAGATGACAAAATCAAACAAGTATAACAGTTTAAATATATCGGAAGTGTTTTAACGGAGGCTGGAAAATGCTAACTGAAATTCGAATGCGCATTAGGAGAGCGAAAGAGTCTTCTAAAAGCTAAGCAAAGTATTAAAAAACAGGAAAATTTGGTTAGAAAAAAAGAAAAGAGTACTGAGCTCTTATGTAATATCAGTTTTCCTTATATGGCAGTGAAAACTTCACAGATGAATGGGACTTGAAGCAACATAAATATGCTTCTACAGGAGGATACTGAGAATACCAAGGACAGAACATGTGAGCAAATGGAAACAAAAAGGATACTTATACTTAACACCAGGAAGAGACAGTTGAAATTTCCAGGGTGCATAATGAGGAAAATAGGCTTGGAAAATGTGATACTCACAGCGCAGATTGGAGGCTAGTGGGTCAGGAAAACAACGAATAACCTACCTAGCGAGCTTCAGTTAATGGATGCTGGAATCTGGTTTAGGAGAGATAACAAAAAGACAAAATTTATTAAGATTTATTACTAGAAAAGACCGGATAATTGAAAGCGTATTTTTTCAACAGTGATGCTATAATGAGTCATCCAGCAAAGATCATGTAGCGTCGTAGCTGTCCTTATTTGAATACCTTAAAAGTGATAGCATGTACTCTGAATTCATCATAAAAAATCAAGATATGGAAATAGTAAATACTAAACCCTTTAAATACATCATTGTATGAATCAATTATACGAAATTTGCTATAGGAAATAAGGAAATTGAACAAAGAATAGGCTGCAGCGAGGATAGTTTTACATAATACCCTCAGTTGCACAAAAACAAAAACATTAGCCTAAAAACTCGAGTCATGTTCTTAAATAGCCTTGTCAGGTTGAGGCTTTTGTGTGGATGTCATACATGGCGCCAAACCCGATCAGAAATATCTAAAGTGTCAGCCGTATTCAACCACATTCTCAGCTCACTGGTTGAAAATGGCTTTGAGCGAATGGAGCCTATCGGTCTTAGTGAGAAGCATCATTCTTCGAACTTTGTGAGCAGGTTCTACAGAATCACAGACAGAGAAGTGTACCAAATAATAAAAACCACATCACTTAAAGACTTTCAACAGCAGCAACAACTAAAATGGATAGCACATGTAAATCGACGAGAAAATAATAGCATAATCAAGATGTTGACCTTCCACACAACTTCAAACAAAAGGTTAGGAAGGAAACCCCTATTAGTACTAGAAAGAGCAATAACAATTATTGTATTTGAGGAACCTATTTTCATGAAAAATTATTTTAAGAGAAAGATTTTATAAGTTTAAACCGAATGTAGCACTGACTGGGTTCGAATTCCGGTCGAGTTCATTAAATTCACTTTCGCACAAAAGGGAAGTTTTGAATCTCTTATCCCCACAGAGAGGGCTTAAATGACAGGACAGACTTACACTGTAGCCATGGTTGGCCAGCAGTCTAGGAGAAGGATAACTCTGAATTGGAAACCTGTTTGGTTTAGTGTGTGGTTGGTAACTCCATCTATTAAAAAAGAACTTATTACCTAGAAAAACCACAGCATTATCTCCTAGTGTAGTAAGACTGTGGCCTTATGCTCTACAAGATAGTCTAATGATTTTAAGGGGAGGATGAGGTATTTATATAATTAAGTACTTTAAAAAAGGTTTAAAATACATTTTTTAAAATGGGGAATCTTTTTTGACGTTTTTTTAATTTTTAATTCCAAACTAATAGATTTAATTAGTAATTATTAGTAAAATCAATAAAATCGATCATATTGATAAATCTGTCACCACAAAATAATTCTCTTTATTAACTTTTGATTAATCTGAATTGAAGTATTTTGTTTAAAAAAGCATTTTAGCACAGAGGTAGGTGTATTTATGAGGAGTTGACACATTTATCAACAGCCTGATGTAAATTATGTAAGCAGGAGATAATCGTAATAAAATTATATGATGAATACATAAACACCGAATTGAATGTTAAGTACTTTGGCTTTATATTACTTACGAAGACGTTTGTTGAGGAAATGTTAGAAAATTACCAATAAATTACCAATAAATTTTAAATTTACTATTGTTACCGCACCTATTTTCTGATAATGTCGTATGAACGTCCGTACTACAAAAATCAGCTCATAAAAATAATAATAATAATAATAAATAAATAAATCCTTTTTAATATACAAGGGCTCGTTGAACAGTAAAATTTTTCCATTTATGATTAGTTTTTATTTAAGAAAAATATCACTTGGCTTCTAAGTTAAAATTTATAAATTATTATAACCTAAATTTTAAAAAGAAAGAAAACAATTCTTGTAAAAATGCATTAGTCAACGAAAAAGAATTTTCATAAGATACTAGTGTCAAAGTTATATTTTATTCATAAAAGTAATGAAAAGCTTCTCTAATTAAATAAAGTCTTAGTTTTATTGTATTTTTACTTTACGATTCAAAGCAGATTTTATGTAACGGGATGTTTCGTTTGACTAATGGAAAATTGATTTAAATTCTCTGAGGACTTGTTCTTACAATTGATAAAAACATTAAGTGCTACAAAAAAGAATCTCTTGAAATTTCATAAAATTAGTGGGGGTTAACAAATATAAAAAAAATGAAATTACCAAGATATTCTAAAAGGGAAACATTTAAAAAATAATTTCATTCATTTGTGAATAAGTCCTGAAAGTTTCATTAAAATCCAATAATTATCTGATTTTTGCAAGAATTTCCAAATCAAACTATTTTTCACCGCAAAAAGACGGTCAAATTTCCTTTACAAATTTATGATCCCACGCTGAAGCCAGAAAAAAAAAATTGTTAAGCAAAATTTCGAAGGATTAAAAAATATAATTTTTACATCAAATCTTTTGGTGTTTCCTCTTAATAATAATAACAGATTTGACGATAAAACTTTGGTTTTATTAACTTTCAGGCATTGTTTCATCATGGTATGCTCATTTTAGCTAATCTATGGAAGTACCTATATAGAATTTATGTAAGAAAAATATACTAAATTATACTATAAAAAGAATAAGCGTAAACTAAATAATAAAAAACAATTCATTATATTTGTTTAACTTAAGTAACTGTAATGAACAACTGCATTAATTTCCTTGTTATATTTTTAAAGCGAACATAAAATTCTTACTGATCCAACCCGTCAATATCGAGTTGAGTCATGCCTTAACGGTATGTGGCGGTAACAGAGGTTTCCATGGTAACAAGCGCTGCGCCAATGACATTTCGACACGTGAGTAGAAATCAAACGCTTTCGTCTGTCGGTATGCACGCATGCGCACAATAACTTCATCCACTGAATGAAACAGTACCATGTCACTCTTCACAGCAAGAACAACTATCATTTTCTTTCTTTCTTTCTTTCTTTCTTTCTTTCTTTCTTTGAGCATGTTGAATTTTTGGAGATCAGTGTCAAAGTGCACATCTTCACGATCTCTTATGTTTTCATATATGAAGTTATCTTCAAAAGGCTAAATACTAGTTAACATTTTAATAGCGTTTATTGGTTAAACTACGCCAACAATGTACAATGCCATATTTGTTTTTTCGACTAATTTATTACAAATATCAAACTTGAATTTTTGTAACTTTTAACGAAACTGCATGAACTTTTTAAAAAATATAATTTGAAGTCAGAATTGCTATTTTCTGTAGATTTTGCTTACTTTCCTCCTACTGTAAATATTAAAGACCGTAGCGTGAATTTCACATCATTCTGTTTGATACACGGATTTTTTTTAAAGCTTTGACTAAATGCGTACTTAGGGTTGGTATACAGGGTATCCATAAAGTTCATGTGCACTTTAAAAAAATTATAACTTTATTTGTATTTGCGATAGAAATAATCTGTAAAAAATGTTATAAAGTTTAATGTACCTAGTTTTAAGTATAGCTAAAATAACTAATGTGATTTCAGGCATTACTGTAAATCAGTTGACAAATGTTTTCCGTGAACTGCAAAATCGTATTACCCTTTGTATTGCTAATGATGGAGGACATGTGGAAACTTAAATAAAATTTCAATAAAACCTTAAAAAATATAGATTTACTTCTTTCTAATCCTTTTTACAAATTATTTCGCAAATACAAATAAAGTTATAAATTTTTTAAAGTGCACACGAACTTTATGAACACCCTGTATATTGACACGTGTTGGGCACCTCGAGTCGGTGTAATAGTTAGCAAGCTTATCTCGCTAGAACAATTACAAGTCAGTTCGATCCTTACTGGGTGCCCCCTACTTTCGGCCTTGTGCCACATCTATGCTACACTTGGAAAATCACTATATTGAGACGTAATCAAATAAACCTCTCGACAAGACGAATAATAATTAGAGCGTTTGTTTTCTTTTGCTATGAATTATTTCCTAAAGAAATAAAGGATATCAGATGATGACGAAATTGCTTCCTTGTCTCAGCACAAATCAAAGTCTGTTTCCCACGGAAGACATCAAACAAAACTACCCAGTTTTTGGACGCTAGCTGATATTGATCCAAGGATAAAGGCGGCCATAAATCGATATCAACAAAGAGATCAAATCCTCTTTAAATTTGCCTTTTCCCCAAACAGGAAGCAATCGTTTTCTCAAAGTTTACAGCCATATTTGTCTATTTGTTCAGTTTATTCCCTTAAAGGTCGACAACTGCAATGGCAGGGCTGTGATGATAATCTGGAAATTTATTGCTGTCTCGTCCTGTCTACAAACATGCAATTCCAAACTAGGAGACCGATTCGCTAAAGCTGCTTATCAATGATTTACGAAGCTTAGTTAAGTCGACACAAAACCAAAAAGGCGCAAAATAATCGTGGGAAAATTGTATTACGCCGACTTTTATTTAAAAAAAAAAAGAACAATGCTCGAAATACTAGCTTTTACCAGGGCTTGAACACCGAACTCTTTATCTTGTCGGAAATACGTAATTATCCCATCCACGAGGAAGACTGCCGAATAAAACTTACTAAACTCATCTTTGTACAACGGATGAACAAATGTAGAAAAATTATCATAACACTCTCGGGCAAGTTGTAAGCTGCGCGTCGTGATGTAGAGACGGTCAGTGGTATTTTTAAAAATCATTTCACTCCATGCAAGGCAATAAAGCCACTCAGACGCAGGAAGTTACTGAGTGTTTGAGAATATGCGAAAAAACGCTATTAAGGAGAGAGAACAATAAAAGAACTGAAGATTGCATTTAAATTTTTGAACATCAAAGATTGGGAAGCAAGAAGATAGAAGAAACTGTTAACACAGAACCTACGGTTTAATCTGTTCATTTCAAAGCTTTCAAATGATGAGAACTTACCGCCAATCTAGTACTGTGTATGAATACCTTTACAAGTTTTACATGTTTTGGTGATAAACTGTTAATATTTATATTCGAGAATTAGGATAGAATTTAATTAAACAAAAAAAGGTACGTCAACAAAATTTTGATTGACTTTCTTAACTATATAATGAAACTGCAAATTCTGGTGTCGGGGTATGATGACGAATACAAAATAATTACCACTGATACATTTTAGCGGCGAATGCATTTGAATCCGTTTTTTTTATGCTCACCCCAAAACAAAGCCTAACAACAAAAAAAGGGTAACATAGTGATCTTGTTGTATGGACGTAAGTTGAAGATGCAAGTGTAGATTATGAGGATATGTAGAGAGATATACAAGAGAGATGCCGGTTGACCCTAGACTTGAAAATTTTAGTGATCAAAGCGTCTGTTCCACAAAGTATCGATTGTCGGGAAGAAGCTGAGTGGATCTTCCTCCTTACCAATGGAATGCGAAAAAAATTGTGATGATTCAACATTGTGTACGTGACATAGCCAGGTTTGATTTTTGTTTGTTTGTTTGTTTGGGGTTTTATGGCATATCAACCACTATGGGTTATTTAATGCCAGATCCAGTATTTACTGGATATATCAAAAACGTATAGTTGGCAACATCATTGTTTCAAAAAGGTATAGCTGGCAACATCATTGTTTCAAAAACGTATAGCTGGCAACATCATTGTTTCAAAAAAGTATAGCTGGAAACATCATTGTTTCCCATCACATTTTAGGGGTAAGGTGTTAGTATATTTAGTGTAGGGTTTGGGAGGGAAAGTTAATTGTAAGTTGTAGTTGTTTTGGGATGGGTTAGATGTGATGGGGCATGACATGACCAGCCGATTGATCGGATCGACGGCCTTTTGGTTGGACGTAGTTTATCGTCATACCCAGGACGCGGATGTAGTTTATCGTCATACCCAGGACGCGGATGTAGTTTATCGTCATACCCAGGACGCGGACACACCTTGGGATTTCACTATTTTCCCATAGCTGGGACCCTAACAGGTGCTACCACCCCGGGTCAGGGTGGACCTGGGAACATCAGCAATTAAGAGGTGGTTCCACGCTCCTCAAAACCTCCTGATCAGAGGCCTTGCTGTTGGATGCAGTTTAACGTCATACCCAGGACGGTGTAACGGTTTGAGGTAATGGAACTAAAGAATGTAGTTCGTTAGAACATTTTTCCATGGGAATAAAGAGATTATAGCTGGACTTTAAGGGTAAAAGGATAAAAATAATGTTAGGTCCCCAAAATCTCCTAAACTGGGCAAGCGTAGAAACCAATACAATATGACAACCAGTGTGATGAATAAGGAAACAGATACTGGAGAAAGCCAAACCGCCCAAAACAAACATAATAAAACTAGAGAGGCTGGCAATGAAAACCCTACAGCGGAATAACATCATCATCATAGTACCAGCTGACAAAGGCAATGTATTAATGCGCAAAACGGAGTAAATAGCAGCTATAGTAAAGTTTGGTTTGATTTGGTTTGGTTTGGTTTGGTTTGGCTTGGCTTGTTTTACGGCATATCAACCTCACTGGGTTATCTAATGCCGACAAGATTTTTATTGCTGTAATAATTTTTCAAAAAATGTATTGCTGGTAATATTTTTTTTTCATTTTTCAAAAAATGTATTCCTGGTAATAATTTTTTCTTCAGAAATTTAATTTTCTTTATTTACATTATTCGGACTATTGTCCTCATCTTTGCCGCCGTATTTATTACAACGTTTCGGCTGTTGTACGCTCCGGCCTTCTTCAGGTGTTTGGAATGTCGAACTGAACCCTTTATTTCGCTCACTTGGGTAGACTATTCTAGTTCCACGTGCCATGTTTAATGGGTGTCAGTTATCAGTTATCTCCTGTTAATTTCCCTTGAAAGTTCTACACTGCCTTAGCCGGATATTGAACTCACACTCTTTGGGCCCTGTACTGGATCTAATCAACGCCTTTATCCACTGTGCCATGTGTCCTTGAGGATACAAATAAACATATTTTTAAAATTTCATAGTGTTTTGACCCCAGTTTGTGGGTTAACTATTTGCCCATAGCTGGGACCCTGACAGGTGCCACCACTCCAGGTCAGAGTGGACCTGGGAACACCAGCAATTAAGAAGTGGTTCCACGCTCCTCAAAATCTCCTGATCAGAGGCCTTGCTGTTGGACGTAGTTTATCGTCTTACCCAGAACGCGGATGTAGTTTATCGTCATACCCAGGACGAACAGTAAATCACAGAAAGATCCAACAACGAAAACAGAACGAAAACTGTCACAGATCCTAATCAAGAACAAGGACCACTTCTCACCTAAGACAGACAAGCAGTTATCACAACGTTACAGCAAGCTACCTCAAATATACGGTCTCCCTCAAATTCACAAAGATAGTATTCTGCTCGGGCTGCTTATTAGCTTCCAAGGCCATGTGTGCCACCCTCCGAGTCTCTTCCTTGTGGATATAATTGACTCATTAATAGGAAAGTCACCATCATATGCCGGGAACTACGCGCACTTCATGAAAATCAAAAATGCTTCCTTCCAATCCAACCAGATGGTGAGCATGTTCACCAAGTTACCCACGGAGGAGGCACTATCAGTAGTCAGGTATAGACTGGCGTCGAACTCATCCCTAGTAGAACGTACTAGTATACCAATAGATAACCTGATAGAGATGATGACTTTCTGAACAGCCCACTTCGGAATGGGATCAAACATATATTGACATGGTGAAGGCTTAGCAATGGGCTCGCCATTATCACCAGCAATGGCAAACATATACATGGAATACTTCGAAAAAATGGCATTAAAATCCACATCACTAAAACCATCCCTAAGACTGAGATACGCAGATGACTCTTTCATACTCTGGCCACACCAGGAAGAGGTTCAGCTACTACTGAACGATATAAACTCAATAAGATCATCGATACAGATCACGATGGAGATAAAAAAAAACAATAGCAAACTGGTATTCCTAGATTTAATATTTATTTACCCACTGCCCCACGCAGCAAGATGTGGCACAAGACCGAGTTTTAAAGTGCGGTATCCGAGCCCGTAGGCTCCGGCAAAAATTTTCTATAGACCACGTAAAAAACGGAGTCAGTTTCCCGAGACGAGACTCTGCCCTTCGGGCAGAGCCTCGTCTGGAGATACCCTCTGACATGTGCCAGGTAAGTAAATGTAATAACATCTCAAGCAGAGCATGGATTCAAGACATCCGTATACCACAAGCCAACATTCACCGTACAATACCTCAACTTCAAGTCCCACCACTAATACAAAGTAAAGAAAGAAATTGACCGCTGCGTACAACATCGAGCAAAAGTCATAAGTAGCGACCCAGAGACATACAAACAAAAAATGGTCAGTATAAGCAGTACCCTACAACCTAACACCTATCCTGGGTGCATGACAGCAGCTCCGACAAAACCTGGGATAGAAGGGCGCAAAAGAATAACAACACCCAGAAAACAGCCTCGTTCTGCCTATTCTATGCGAAGCGATTATCGGAAAAAATACAAATGATCTGTGGTTCATATAACATCAGGACGACCTTCAAAAGTGGTTTAACACTTTACAGAGACCTCTTCCGAATAAGACCTCCCATAGAGAACATGATTAAGAACTGTGTGTACGTCATCCCATGCAGTTGTAGTAAGACATATGAAGGAGAAACAGGCCGTCCTCTTATGATAAGACTGAAGGAGCACCGTAAAGCCATGATATGAGGGGAAATAGAAAAATCAGGCGTAGCTGATCACATATGGATGAAAAAGGGAGATCACCGCACCCTGTGGGATTAGGTTGAAATAATAGACAGAGGACATCACTGGAAAATACAAAATCAGCACATATGCTAGTCTACAAAAATCTTCTAAGCAGGCCAAGCACAGAAATGAATACAATATGGGAACCAGTAATACGGAGTGCTAGAAAAAAACAATAATAACAATAAAAATTGAAATATGAGCTCTGGTAAAAAAATGATTACTGAGATATTAGATTTATAAGTCCCAAAAAATCATACGCTGATGTCCTCAAGGACACATGATCCAGTGGTTAAAAGCGTTGGTTGAATCCAGTGACTTGACTCAAAGAGTTAAATCCCTGGCTACAGCAGAGTTGAACAAAAAGGGAGGTAACTGATACTGAGACACCCGGAAGAAGTATAACACGTGGAACTAGAACAATCTATCCCGGTGGATGAAAAAAAAGGATTCAATTCGAAATTCCAATCACCTGAAGAAGGCTGGTGCCTAAAACAACTCAAAAGTCGTGAATATAGCAACGAAGATGAGGACAACAGTCCGAATAATGTAAATAGTGTAAAGCGAAATAATAGATTTTAAGGTTATATAAAGTAGAAATAATGGGTTTTAAGAATTTTAATGTGTAAATAATGAATTTTAAGAATTTAAAGTAGAAATAATGGATTTTAAGGGTATAAGGTAGAAATAATGGGTTTTAAGAATTTTAATGTGTAAATAATGAATTTTAAGAATTTAAAGTAGAAATAATGGATTTTAAGGGTTTAAGGTAGACATAATGAATTTCATTTACATTAAGTAGATAAATATTTTTTAAAAATTAAAATGTAAAAAAGATTAATTTTAAAGATATAAGTTTGAAATATTGGATTTTTAGGATATTAAACAGAATTATCTGTCTATATCTCTAAGGTGAGGTATATGACTACTTGTATTATTTACATTATTTGGACTGTTATCCTCATCTTCATTGCCATATTCACAACGTTTCGACCTTTATATCTCTGAGATGATTACTTGCATTATTTACCTTACTCGGAATGTTATCCTCATCTTCACTGCCATATTCGCAGCGTTTCGGTCGTTGTAAGCTCCGACCTTCTTCAGGTGAACAGTCTACCCCCGTGGACGAAATAAAGGGTTTGGTTCGAAATTCCAATCACCTGAAGATGGTCGGAGCGTACAACAGCCGAAACGTTGTGAATATAACAATGAAGGTGAGAATAATGTAAATAGTGTAAGTTGACAGAATTAAGGAATTTATTGATATAAATGAAAAATATTACGTTTTAAGACACTCGACTTAAATTAGTGAAACTTATTTAGTGAAACCTAAACCAAAAGGAGGCACGGTGGAGTAGTGGATAGCGTCACGAATTGAGGAATCGGAGAGCCGAATTCGAATTCCAGTCTAATACCCTTGGGAAAAGTGTGAATCCTCTTCTTCTCCCTCAGCTATGGGTAAATAGCAGGAGAGACCGGGTTCTATAGCTCTGGATGGCAACTGGTTTACCGCAGAAAGAAATGGCAACCTACTGTGGGAAAAATCTGCCTCGTCAGTCATGTATCGAAAGATACCTGATCGCCTATCACGCGTGGCACATAACTGACTGACTGAAACCAATATATACTTCCTTTTCCTATCTCGAGTTTGAACCGACTAATTAAGTCAGAAAACGCTCCCTGCATACACCGTTTGCTTTCCATTTAAGATGGTAGATCAACTCATAGCAAAATGAACTCGAAAATCACTTAAAATTCATTAATAAGAACTCAACAAACATTTTCAGTTTCAAGTGGCTAATTTTTATTGCCTGGCATCGGACGATGTCTCAGTTTTCTTTTCATACGTGTCTCGGCTTTCGGAATACAATTTTCTTCCCTCTTGTAGATGAAAAGCTTGAATGTTTTTATTGCACTGGCCAATTAACTAGATACGAACACTCGTCTGGGCAGCCAATATACAGCTCTGGGTTAAATCATTGAACTTGTAAGCCGGGAAAAAAACAATTCAATCGACTCAACCATTGGTTAGAATACAGGGCTACTATCTGAAGAGGCGCAGGCACCACTGGACATATATTTTAGGAACTCCAAATCTTGAACTGCGACATGAGACTCTTTCCAATCAGCAACATTAAGACAACAATCCAACAAAGGCCAAAGAGCCTGGCAGTCCTTGTTAGGACATAGAAGCCCAAATATGAGAGAACGAGTGGTACCGTGGAATTCTTGAAAATAGACCATACAGGGGCACCTTCCCACCAGCAACGAGGACTGTGTTATCACTGTTATATTCATCAATGGAGGTTACTCTACGATCCCCACACGAGGCAGAAGAGAGTGGGGCTACGACGGGATAAAGCTGTGAAAATCTGATGTTTTAGGGTTAAAAAGTTGCAAGTAGGACAAAGATAGCCAAAACTAAAAATTTATGGGTTTTTTTCAGGGTTATAAAAGCAAGGGAAAAAGTACTGAACTGTAATGTAACATCAGTCATAACTATATGACAATCTCCTCTCAGATGAAGAAGAGGTTTGAAGCAACAGAAAATCTGGTTCGACAGAAGGATGCTGAGAACATCATGGACTGAACATGCAAGTAATAAGGAAGTTTTAGAGAAAATGGAAACAAAAAGGACACCAGAAAAAGACAGTTGAAATTTCTAGAGTACATAATGAGGAAAGATGGCTTGGAAAAATTGATACTCACAGGACAGATTGAAGGTAAAAGAGACAGAGGGAGACGACGCATAACCTACCTAGCAAACTTGAGTAAATGGATGGTGGAACAAGAATTAGGAAAGATAACAAAAAGACAAAATATATTAAGAGATACCAAGGACAGGAAATTGTGGAGAGCCATGATTTTCAACACCACATAGAAGAAGAAGAAGAAGAATTAGCTCTAACCAAAGAACTGGGCAATAGAACTATTAAGCTGCACCAGTGAATAATTCAAGCATCCAATTCCCAGAATGTAAGCTATGAATAGATTCTGGAGAGCTCAATTATGCCATAGAGCTGCAATGATCCTAGAAAATTTTGAAATCTAACCAAATACAGGGGCATTTTGAAATCCTATGAAACAGCTATCAGAGCGAATTATTCTAACGACAATATTAAGTAATATTTGTCCGATTTTAGAATCAACTTTCATTCCTGAATTAATGTATTTAAACAGTTTAAATCGATCAAAATAGGAATCCTGAACATCTATACATTCCTATCATTGAGTTACAAGGCTGTTCATGCTATTATGATGAAGCTCTAAAGGTTTGGACGCCAAGTAGTATCTGAACGCAGTTCCTGAATCTTCTTTGCAACGGAATGACTTTTGGCTTAAAAAGATATCAAGATACTTGATAAAGTGGTCGTCAGTGGGCGAGAAATCATGAAGTTAGATTGGTTGATAGAAATAGATTAAAATCGATAGTATGATAGTAAAAGAATCATTTTCAAATAATGCTTTTCCAGTTGCCTTAACCAAAATAAATTTGATCCATAGACTGGATAAGGAAAAAAAACGGCAACATAAACTCTATATTCTAACAAATTCGATTTAATACAATAACGGATTTATTAAAAATATGACTTTCAGTAATTAAATTATTTAAAAAATAAAATTATATAACAAAGTCAGGAAGGTTGTTTTGGTTTAGAAACTAACAAATTTTAACTGCCAAGATGTATCATTTTATAGCAAAAATACAGCCGTTCGGTTGATAAAATGCCCAGTCATAGACTAATGCTTCACTCATCTATTGAGATCAACGCTCAAACAAGCACAGTTTGTTTTTTATAGATGAGCAGAGCTAAAATTAAATTTTGTGAAGTCATAATATCCAAGAAACACACTTCAATAAATTCTAAATTGTGTTGGTTTAGTCTCGTCTTGAAATTATAAATAAACAATGTTTATTTAAAAAAAAATACCGTGTAAGATTAGCTTGTATTCAAAACACGCTCCTTATTGGTGAAGCTAAATTTTCGAAGAATTTATTAGAGTGTCTGATAATGAAGAAGCCAAGGGTTGATAAACAACTGTCAGCGTTTTGGCTCTACTGTAGAATATGAGAACGTTTCATTAAACCAAAAAAGAACTGAATTCAGTCGAAACAAACGGCCATTTGTCTTGTGCAAATGGTGGTTATCAGTATTCCATTACATTTTTGGCAAACTTGGACATTCCTGCACGCAAAAAAAGTGTGTATCAAAAGGACGGTTTTTACCTTGACACCACGACTATTATTTTAACTACCTTCACTCCTTGGCAATTTTTGTTATTTTAAAAACTGATTATTAGAATTTTAATAAAACCTAAACATATGAAAGTGAATTTATGCATAATGTCGTCGACGATACATATATATATATATATATATATATATATATATATATATATATATATATAGAGAGAGAGAGAGAGAGAGAGAGAGAGAGAGAGAGAGAGAGAGATAGATAGATAGATAGATAGTTTACGAAAAACTAGGTAATCCGTATGGGTAGACCCAAGGAGGATAAAATCCAGAGAGCTCATTGTAAATCAGAGCTAATAATTTAAATAAAAACAGACCACTTTAAGGTTCCATATAATAAATTATTTCCCCACAGCCCTTTTAAAGGACCGCGGATCATCAGATTTTACTTCTCATGATCCGCGGTCCTTTAAAAGGGCTGTGGTGAAATAATTTATTATATGGAACCTTAAAGTGGTCTGTTTTTATTTTTATATATATATATATATATATATATATATATATATATATATATATATATATATATATACAATTATCCGATGCAATGAGAACGAAAATAATATATAAATTCTAACATTTACAGCATTAATTCAAAAGAGGACTCGATACCAATAGTAGAGCAATAATTATTTATTATAACTTTTTCATATAAACAAAAACAGTTTACTCACTACAAAGATGCAACTTCGTTTCAGTGCATTTCAATTGCACTTCGACTGGTGAGAAACAAAATGGTTATAACATAGCTATAATAGATATAACCATTTTGGTTCTCACCAGTCGAAGTGCAATTGAAATGCACTGAAAAAAAGTTGCATCTTTGTAGTGAGTAAACTGTTTTTATCTATATGAAAAAAATTATAATATATATATGTGTGTGTGTGTGTGTGTGTGTGTGTGGAGAAGATGCGTATGGCTTAATGACTAATGGAATCAGTGAGCCAAGCTCAAACTTCGACTCGAGTAGTGTGTGTTCATTTCGCACTAATGAACCTTGGAAAAGAATGAATCATTTATCGTTTGTATAGCTATGGATTAAACAGCAGAGCAGTCGAGATTCTTTAGCCTTGATTGGTAATCAGTCTAGGAGAAAGGAAATTTGACTTAAAAATAGTGGAGATGGCAATAGGAAAGAACTCCACTATTTTCTAAAAAAATATGCATCACAATGACGTGTTATAGGTGTAACAAGAATGGAAGCGGTGGAGGGCCATGATCGTATCTATACTGACTCAGAAAAAAGAGAAACGATAGTCAAATAATCTTGTTTTGAGCGTGTGAATTTGAATCTATAAACAGAACGAATTTCAAACACGTCGATTCAGTTTCGAATGTCTTTTATTCTGTTGATGTCCATCCACATGTGTGTGTGTGTGTGTGTGTCTGTATGTGGGAACGGAAATAGAAATTATACTCACAGATGCGAAATAGGATTATGATAAATGGGACGAATGAGAAAATGTAAAAAATAAGGGACTTAATAAACAGGGAGAGGTTCAATTAATGGGGTGATAGAAAATTATTAAAAACAGTTCCTTCAAACTATAACAAGAGAATCGTGAAGAAATACGACTAAATAATGTCCATGAATGTCTCCAAGAAAAATGCTTTTACAAAATCGAAAATATCATATCTTTCTATCACTGTAATATAAATAAATATCCATGAAAAGTCCAAAATTATTAAGTTATATGGTTCAAATACAAACCTAAATCCGAAGACGCATTGGGATAGGGAAAAACGCCTTCCAAACGCTAAGCAGCGTATTAAGAAACAGACAATATTCGTTAGAAACAAAGAAAAGAGTACTGAACTGTTACGTGATATCAGCCAACCTATATGGCAATGAATGAAGAATCTCTTCACAGATGAAGAAAGAGAGAAAACGGATTCTTGGGTTACCATGGAGCGAAAATGGGAGCAACGAAGAAGTGTTAGACAAAACGGAAAAAAGGAAACCTATGCTTAACATTAGGAAGAGATAGTTGACATTTCTAGGGTGGATAACGAGGAAAGATGGCCTGGTAAATCTGATACTCACAGGACAGATTGAAGTCAAGAGGGACAGAGGAAAACAACAATTAAGTTACTTAATGAGTTTGAGTAAATGGATGACGGAGCAAAGTTTAGGAGAAATAACAAACAGACAAAATTTATTCAGAGCTACAAAGGACAGGAAATCGTGGCGAGCCATGATCGCCTACATCCTGAAGAGACATGGCACATACAATAAGAAGAATGAGTTTGAATAAATGAATAACGGAGCAAGGTTTAGGAGAAATAACAAACAGACAAAATTTATTCAGAGCTACAAAGGACAGGAAATCGTGGAGAGACATAATCGCCTACATCCTGAAGAGACACGGCACATGGAAGAAGAATGAGCTTGAGTATATGGATGACGGAACAAGGTTTAGAAGAAATAACAAAAAGATAAAATTTATTCAGAACTTCGAAGGACAGGAGATCGTGGAGAGCCATGATCGCCTACATCCTGAAGAGACACGGCACATAGAAGAAATTCCTGAGAAGTTGAGGAGAGTTGGAAATAATCTAAAATTTAACAAGGGAGAGCGGGTTTATTTAGGATCTAAGAATAGACGTTTGCCGCCCAAAATATCATTCTCGTTGCCAAACATGTATTTTGTTTGTCTTTTATTTTTCATCTTTGAAACTGCTTTCTTTTACTCTTCACCCACCCACTATCTTCATCTCTCTCTCCCTCTCCCTCTCTCTTTTGTGCTCTTTTTCCTTTTCTCCTTTTTTTTTACTTTTATAACGCTTTCCCTTCTATTTCTTTCCACGCCTTAATCTCCCACTAACCAGTTTCATTTTAGTCAGAAGTCTTTTTGATCTGACCTAACCATTTGTCTATATTGAGAAAACGATTCCTCTTTTATGGACATAGAATTGACACTAGCCCCCATGCTGATCATTTATAGCGCTTCACTTAATTTCTAGGGTACATAATGAGGAAAGAAGGCTTCGAAAATTTGATACACACATGACAGATTGAAGCCAAGAAAGATGATGACAAAACAAGGTTTAGGAGAGATAGTCAAAAGACGAAATTTATTGTGCTACAAAGGACAGGAAACTGTGGAAAACCATGATCGCCAACGTCCTGGACACGGCATATAGAAGAAGAAGAAGAAGAAGAAGAAGAAGAGGAGGAAGAAGAAGAAGAAGAAGAAGAAGAAGAAGAAGAAGAAGAAGAAGAAGAAGAAGAAGAAGAAGAAGAGGAAGAAGAACAACAACATTCACAAGATACTTAATTTGAAACTTTGAAAAATTGAATGAAAAGGAAGAATTTCAAGATACTTCGGAAAGCTATAAAATTTTTAAGCTCAAATAATTTCATTCAAAAGTTATTCCTTGCAAGAAAAATCTCAGTAAATTTGATAGATTTTTAAAAGTATCATTTTTATTACCTTAAAAGCACAAATAGTTTTAAAAATGTAAAAAAAGAAGTCTTTTTGAAGACGAACAGGAATACGGAGTTTAAGCGAATTTAAATGCCTATAAAAGGGAAAAGAGTGTTTTGAAAGCCAACAGCGTCTCCAGATCCCACTTCAAAATGTCATTGAATATTTAAAAACTTTCTGAAAAATAGTTTTTAGCGCCATCTTTATTTATAGTTATTAACAGATATCTAATCCGCCGTTTACTGTGGACAGTTTACTAACAAATTTATCGCTGTTGTTATTAATAAAAGGCGCCAGTCGATACCTCACCCGGATGTTAACATTCAAAGAGCGTATGTATATAAAATGACTGTATGCGTATAAAATGCAAAATCCTTATTAGTTATTCACGACATATAGGCTAGTTTGGCACAAGGCTATTTTATCTAGAACTCGATTTACACTGACACAAGACCATAATATATAATTTACTAGTGCATTTATCCATCAGAAAAGATTCATGAGCAAGTGACCATGCACTTATTATATATAAAGTTATATATATAAAAGTGCGTAGTAATATTTGCTGAATTCATTTTCGCAAGTATTTTTAAAGAAATAGTTTTTTAACAACGAATTTATCAAAAAATATACTGATTACATGTAGCCTTTTAAGCGTTGTCACGTATTTAGAATAGAACAAATTTGAATTTTGTGATTAGCGTTCAAAAATAGAATAAAATACAATGAAAATAAAATATAATATCTTTAATTAAATAATTTCAATTAAAATAAATAATCAGTGCCTCTATATATAACGATAATTTTAAATAATCTTTATTAATATAAGCCGAGTTTATCTTCCAAAGTGTCATTTCTATGTAAATACTTTTAGTTCACTATTTACATTATTCGGACTATTGCCCTCATCTTTGTCGCCATATTTATTATAACATTTCAGCCGTTGTACGCTCCGGCCTTCTTCAGGTGGTTGGAATGTCGAACTGAACCCATTATTTCGGTCACTGGGGTAGATTGTTCTAGTTCTACGTGTCATGTTTTAATGGATGTCAGTTATCAGTTATCTCCTGTTAATTCCCATCTCCAAATTCTCCACTGCCATAACCGGGTATTGAACTCACACTCTTTGGGTCTTGTCACTGGATCTAACCAACGCCTTTATCCACTGTGCCATGTGTCCTTGAGGAAAGAAGAAGGCCGGAGCGTACAACGTTTCGGACGTTGTACGCTATATATATATAGGTAATAATCCGTCGGTATATAATCCAAGTGAAGTATAAATTATTAAAACTGGTCCACAAAGAGAGTTCAATGTATTTATTATAACAGAGCATATGTAAATAGATAAATTACATAGAAAAGAAATTCAAAATGACATCATTTGAATAGCTATTTCACCCTACGAGATCTTACTTTTGGGCATTGTCAACATGTGTTGATATATATGTATACGTGTAAATGTGTGTGTAGAAAATAAGGACAGTAGTATTTACGTGTGGATTAGTGTTTCTAAGTAACAGTGCACTCCTTGGCTTTGTTCCGTGAATCAGTGTAGTATTACGTTAGAAAACAAGAAAAGGGTACTGAAGTGTTATGTAATATCAATGGATGGCAGAACAGGATTTAGGAGAGATATCAAAAAGACAAAATTTATTAGGAGCTACAAAGGACAGGAAATTGTGGAGAGCCATGATCGCCTAGATCCTGAAGAGACATGATCGCCAACTTTCTGAAGTGGCATCTGCTAGTGTATCAAATTATAGTTTCCCTACCCATTGCCGAGTCAGAACTGTTGCAACTGTGTGCTTTGCTTGCAATTAAAATGTCGGTCTCCTGCTTTTCTACCGAGGATTAGTGTAGTCTCTGTGTGTTCTGTAAAAAGTGATTCCAATTTTTTTCTCAGGTAGCCATCCTCGCTTTGATGTCATCAATATGTCTACCAAATTATTCAATCTGGTCGCATTCAATTAAACATGACTCTTCACATATGTGTGTGTGTGTGTGTGTATATATATATATATATATATATATATATATATATATATATATATATATATAAAAGTGGGCATATATATGTATGTATATATGTACAAGTATACAGAAATGGCTCTAATATATGTACATGTCTGGGAGTGTGTGTATGTACACATATATACAAATAAGCACACACACATATATATATATATATATATATATATATATATATATATATATATATATATATATATATATATATATATATATATAGTCAAACCTAGGTTTGACTAGGTTTGCTCTACGCTTGTATTGAGCTCTTTAGTTAGTTGTTTACTCGTATCGGGGTTTTTTCTTTGGGCCTTGAACCTGTATCTGTGCGATTATTTTCGACAGACTTTCATGTTCCTGGCTCTTTCTTTTTTTAAAACCTTTTTTTCCTTCGTGATTGATTTGGCTGTTGTTAAATCAAGAGTTCGAAGGTTTTTCGACACGAGTATAGTTACCTATATTTATATATATATATATATATATATATATATATATATATATATATATATATATATATATATATAAAACACTCTTCAGTTTCGGTGGACTGATTTAAAATTCATTAACACCAAGAGCATCTTTAACCCATAAATACAGCATACCTTAAAAACTATATTTTATCATATATATATATATATATATATAATAGTTTTTTGATTTACTTAAACATAAAAAAGTCGATATCTGTTTATATTTCTGAGATGAGGTATTCAAATTATTTACACTATTTACATTATTCTGACTGTTGTCCTCATCTTGGTTGCCATATTTCCTGTTCCTAAAGATCCAGAAGGTATATAATATGATTGGATTTAGAACAATTTTAAGGAATAATTTTAAGGAAATTCTCCGTTATCGTCGGAATTGTTAGAAATAAATGGTTATGCCGATGATATTTTTATGTAAGAACAGGGGCAGGTTTATTTGTGGACAAGCTTCAGAGGATCTTAGCAATATTTATCGGAAGCATCGGAATAAATGAATAGAATCAAAGGTATAAACAAATAATATGTTTATTTAATTGACTTCGATTGGAGCGAGTCCTTTGTAAATCGAATCGGCGAAATTTCGTTCAGCTGGGTAGTTACTAGCTTACGAGTCAGACTTTGATAGCAATCGTCATATTTTGGCAGCTGTAGGGAGTATGGTTGCTTTGGGAACATGTTACGAACATGTTAAGTCTTAAGCAGATGATCGCTTAGTTCTTCACTCGACACGCTCTGGACGGTTTCTGGCTGTCTCATCCACTGCTGTTTGTCGGCTGTCTCTTTATATACAATTTTCAAAGGCTCCAGACTACTTGACGCGAAGCTTAGTTTGGGCTAACATTAAGTCTTTTTGTTCTTTTGATTGGCCAAAAATTATTTTATTCATTTTTCTGACGTTCCTTTCTGTTTCTTTTATTTATTTATTTTATAGCGGAAGTTATGCGCGGAGCCTCTCTTATTTTGGTATATTTCTAGTCACAATAACTAGACTCTGAACTAGCAAACTTCCGTTTCGAAGTTGTCGTTTAGCCTTTTCTTCTTCCTATTTTTATATGAAAGTTGACTTCTCATTACTGGAGAGAGAGAGAGAGAGAGAGAGAGAGAGAGAGAGAGAGAGAGAGAGAGAGAAAGAAAGAAAGAAAGAAAGAAAGAAAGAAAGAAAAAGAGACATGTTTTTTAAGGAAAGTAAATGTTTTCTTTTAAATTGAATTGTCTTTAATATTTTATTTTCATATTTTATTTTTACACTTGGGCACACCGCATATTTACATGAAAACGTGGAAAACGTTTGATAATATTTTTATATTCTATATTTCCGAATGTGATACTTACAAAATCTTAGTTGTGTGTGGAGGGGGACGATGTGTTATCACACTCACTTGAATTAAGTTTTTATTATCTTTTTCATAACCCTGACCGTTTTCTCTTGTTTATTTCAGTCATGGCAAAAGTTCATTTTTCCAACGCAACCGAAGAAGAAGCTCAGTGGATCGAAGCCTACAACAGACTTCAAGGCACAAACAGACCGGATTTTCAAATGGACAATGCATGGTTGACTATCAATAGCAGTGTACACTTCGACATCACCATCTTCTCACAAGATACTGACTGCTACAAGGTAAGCGAGATCAATTAATCTGTCAGCTTTCATGTATTCTAATCGCGAAAAAACTGAGCCTCAGCCTGAAGCCTATTATCGCCGAAGTATAAATGGCACTCGCTTGGTAGAAATCAGCACAGTTTAACAAAATCACTTGCTTTGCAGATCTAACAGGTATTTTCGTATTAAAACGAATCAAAATATTTTGAATATTATTATCGTATAGAGGTTACAACATTACTAGAGTCACTAATTCGTAGATGCGATAATTATGCCAGAGTAAACCGATCTGTAAACATCTGTCTATATCTCTGAGATGAGGTATTATGATTACTTGCATTATTTACATTATTTACATTATTCGGACTGTTATCCTCATCTTCTTCGCCTATTCACAACGTTTCGGCCTCTATATCTCTGAGATGAGGTATTATGATTACTTGCATTATTTACATTACTTACATTATTCGATCTGTTATACTCATCTTCATTGCCATGTTCACAACGTTTCGGTCGTTGTACACTCCAGCCTTCTTCAGTGGATTGGAATTTCGACACATTGCCCAGTGGTTAATGACGTTGGATAGATTCAGTGACTAGACCCAAAGAGTTGTGAGTTCAATACCAGGCCACAGCAGTGGTGAACCAAAACTTGGAGAGTTGAGTTAAATGGAAATAACTGCGACATCCGGAAGAGGCATGGCACGTGGAAGTAGAACAATCTACTTCGTTGGACGAAATAAAGAGTTCGGTTCGAAATTCCAATCACCTGAAGAAGGCCGGAGCTTACTACGACCGAAACGTTGAGAATAATGCAAAGAAGGTGAGGATAACAGTCTGAATAATGTAAATAATGCAAGTAATGATAATACCTCATCTCAGAGATATAGACTGACATGGAAGGCATGGCACGCGGAACTAGAACAACGTACCCCGGTGGACGAAATAAAGCGTTCGGTTCGAAATTCCAATCACCTGAAGAAGGCGGCCGAAACGTTGTGAATATGCCAATGAAGATGAGGATAACAGTCCGAATAATGTAAATAATGCAAGTAATCTGTAAACGTTAATCCCACTCTTTATTATCATCATCAAATCCACTGCAGTCGGACACCCACGGCTGCTCTTCTCTATACAATGCCGTTTCCCATTTGTGGTTTGCAGTTGCTCGCTTTATAACTTACTATCTTCAATCAAATGGCCAAAGAATTTCAGCGCTGTTTTTTTTTTTTCACAAGATCGTTTTTCGTTGCGTAAGTACCCAAAGTAAAACTTTCTGAATGATTTTATCCTTGCTTCTGTCGCAATTTCCACTGAATGTTAATCTCCTCTCAGAAATTGTAGTTATCAACATTGACAATTCACAATAAAGCATTTGGTTAGTAAAATGCCCGCCGGTCTCAGAAAGGGCCTCCAATCTCTGGCCGACTGGAGCAGGAAATGGCTCGTAAATTTTAATGCCTCCAAAACGAAACTGCTCTCATTTACCCACCATAGAGAACACTCCCCCACGCCCCCATCCTATCAGCATGGCTGACGTCCAACTCCACGAGAGCGTCTCTCTGCGCCATCATGGTCTCACGTTTTCCACTGAGCTGAGGTGGAACAACTACATTGAATCTATAGCTTCATCTACCGCAAGGAAAGTTGGTCCTTTGTGTCGCGCCTGAAGGTCTTTCTCGCCTGAGTCCATCCTTCAAATTTACAAATCAACCATTCGTCCTTGCATTGAATACTGTTGTCATATATGGTCTGGTGCCCCCGCTGTTCATCTCGAGGTCATCGACAAAATCCAGAGACGGATATGCAATGTGATAGGCCCTGATCTGGCATCTCGTCTACAGTCACTTTCTCACAGACATGATGTGATTTCCCTCAATCTTTTCTACAAATATTTTCATGGCAACTTCTTTGACGAGCTGCTTTGCACTGGTACCCCAACTGCAAGAATTTAAACGTGCGACTACGTTGGCATCTCGCTCCCACCCTTTCGCCGTCAAAACTGTTAAATGTAACTGCCTCTCCTACTACAACAGATTCTTCTCTCGCACTTCCCAACAGTGGAACTCCCTTCCTATCACTTGCTTCCCTGATAGCTATAATCTTCAAATATTCAAATGCAATGTCAATCGACATCTTCTGATGCATTGATCCTGATAATAATAATAATAATAATAATAATAATAATAATAATAATAATAATAATAATTCTATGGGACTACACAATACACACTGACAGAACAATGAAAGCCAACCGCCCAGACATTGTTATTAAAGACCACAAACAAAATAAGTGCCTCCTTATTGATATGGCAGTCCCTGCAGACTGCAATGTATCTTTGAAGATATTCGAAAAACTGTCAAAATACAAGGACCTTGAAATACAAATCTCAAAAATGTGGCACATGGGAACATCAACAATCCCTGTTGTAGTTGGAGCCCTTGGACTCTTTGGAAAAGAATCCAGTAGGCTGATTGAAGGGATCCCTGGAAGTCCATGCCTCAAAGAGATACAAAAAATTGTTCTGGCAAGTACAGCCCACACTTTACAAAGGGCTTTATCTATGTAATTATTTTTTTTGTGGGGGGGATTGGAAAGTGTCGTGATGCCATTTCTAACCTTAGGTCCCTGGGCGGGACCTGGAAAGAAATGTGTAAACGCCAGATATCAAAGAAAATAATAATAATAATAATAATAATAATAATAATAATAATAATAATAATAATAATAATAATAATAATAATAATAACTGAATTCAACCAAGCGCACCCCTATATACCCATTCTCACTACAATATCCGACACAAGATTTTTCCTCAACAATAAAATGTACTCCAAAATTAATAACATACATTTAAACTAAAGTCAACAAATGCATTGATTCTATCAGAAAGCACTGCACGCCAAACTAGAAAGTGGATATGCACACATACACATAGACTTTCCCATTTCTTCCGATGATTGTCTTCGAGAATGACGAACATACTAGCAGGCAGATCCAAAAATGCCCAGAACAATTCGACGGGGTGTAATGTTTATCAAGCGTGTTTCGCTTGATCAATTAAAACTGAACAATGTGTGATCCTCACTTGATGCTCCGTACTTGTGCCCTTGTGCCACATCTAAGCTACGAAAAATGTTCACTACAATTCAGACACACACACACACACACACACGCCACAAGATATAAACACGTGACATCTACCTGACAAATGAAAACGAATTCGAAATACTGAAAAATCTTCTTCAATAACTCATTTCCAAAAGAAATTCCGGTGAAGCTAAAATACAAGCGAAACATGCTAAATTTATAAACGTTTTCCCATTTGTTGCAAATATAAACCTAGTCTTACTTAGTGAAGAGAATGATCATAAAGATGTCTAGTATCATACAGTCAGTGAAACTAGCCGCTGGCTTAAAGAAATAAAGTTCCCCCCAAGTCATACTGATCTTAACCTTTTATTTAGAAAAGACTCCGTGGAAACTGAAAGCAAATACATTTTACATTCATTTCAAAGAAATGCGCAACCAAGGAGAATACTTTTCAAACGAAAATAGCAACAATTTGGAAGAAACACGAGAGACACGTGAAGAATTTCGGACTTAGTAGTGAAAAGATATTTACCATGTTACCTCATAGACCAGCAGTAACTAAAAATGGTAGTTTCCTTAAACTAAATGGTTATGTGGTGGCAGATTCACATAAAATTACAGCTACACATATGTTTGTACACGCATATACACGCACACACACAATGAAAGAAGAAGAAAAAAATCAAACTTACATCAATAAAACATGATACATTATTTTTAACTTAATATAAAATAAAGAAAATGAGAAAATAAACAATCAATTACTGCTATCTCTTGACAAATGGAAGGAGCGATTGCTGGGGGCTCCGTCTAAAAAACTCTATACTCGAGATGGTGAAGGTAACATCAATCAGCTAAGTAACAAATTCTATATTTGTATTAATCCTATATATATATATATATATATATATATATATATATATATATATATATATATATATATAAAGACATTTTTATGTTTATACATTCTTTTTATAGATACAAATATTTAAGTAAATGCTCTGTTTATAATAAATGGTATTAAACAACATTTACCGACCTGAATGTCGAAGAACGAATATTTTCCATGAAATTTCAGGTTGGTAAATGTTGTTTAATACCATTTATTATAAACAGAGCATTTACTTAAATATCTGTATCTATAAAAAGAATGTATAAACATAAAAATGTCTTTATATATATATATATATATATATATATATATATATATATATATATATATATATATATATATATATATATATATATATATATATATATATATATATATATATTCAAACATATATGTGCTTACATATAACAGACAAAGAATGTCTATTATTTTTTATCATGAGCCGTTCTAAACTTCGTATAGTTGCTTTAATTTCGGGAGACAAATAAAGACAAAAACTGTTCAACATTTGGATATTTTTTATTATACTGTTCCTTGATCTAAGCTTTCGGCTGACATGAGCCATTTTCAGAGTGGTTATATGGACATTTAAACAAAGATATTCACCATCAAAGATGATATTCTGTTATGTTGACATAGAAGATTGCTACGCGACGATAACGGTCGCGGAATAGCAGACGCAGGTCGTAAATTCATGATCCGGTTCTATGACGTCGTACCAAGTGATAAACCCCTGACTTTCTAAAAAAACAAACATTTCTAAAGATAATTTCATTCATGTTTGAATAAGTTCTGAAAGTTTTATTAATATCTGACAATTATTTGATTTTTAAAAGAATTTCCAAATTAATGTTTTTCAACCGAAAAAATAACGCTAAAAAACCTAATGCTAAATACTATGTGACCCCTAACGTAAAGAAAACAACATTTTTAACAAAAAATTTCGAACGTGCTAGAAAGGATTAAAGAACCTTAAAATATAATTAAAAATACTTTGGTCTTTCCTATTATTAATAACATTTTGACGATGAAAACCTTTTTAAGTTTTCGGCCTTTTTTTCATTATGGTATGCTGTTTTTTCGGCGAATTATTGATATTAAAATGATAAATACATTTTTAGAAATATTAATTTAAATATAAGATTTGTATGTTATTTTTTATTTTTATATGAAGACAATGTTTGTGGCACTTTTGCACTTTTCAATTCCATAAATTTTAAATCAATAAATTTATATGAAAATACTAAATTGAATTTATATGTATATTTTTAAAAGAATTTATATAAATTTATATGATTTGTAAGGCCCATCTGAACTTTTACACAGAAAAATTAATACATGTGAAATGTTGTTTCACTTTCTATTAGAGTGTTTATTTTATTCCTTCGTCAATAACGTACGCCAGGTTTAATTATGTCTACTTGATTATTGTCTTTTTGTGCTTGAATAACGGCTAATGAAACTGATCATCAAATTTGTTTCCTGTTAGTGCCCTTTGCTCGAAACAGATCTCGCTCCGGGCAAAGAGACCACGACGATACTGATACCGTCAGTTCGACCAATGGTTGTAAAGTTGGCCAAAGTAATGCCAGGGAATCATTTGGAACCATTCTGCAAGTAAGTAGCCAAATTATATGAAACTTTCTATTGATCTATTTCTCTCTTCTTGCTCTATCCTTTTCTGATTCCTCTCTCTCTCTCTCTCTCTCTCTCTCTCTCCCTCTCTCTCTCTCTCTCTCTCTCTCTCTCTCTTTCTCTCTACCCCCTCAATAAATTTTATCGCGTCTTAGGTAGACGAAGGAAAAATATAACTACAATACCATTCCTGTTTTCCAAGTCCTATCAACTGACCGAATTTTTGCTAGAAACTTGATGTTAACCTCCGTTTATCTCGCTGGAACTTAACTCGCAGGTCATTAAACTATAATCTATTCTTCCGCGCGTGGTCGATTGGACACTTAAGAAAATACCATCACTTAACATCAATTTGACCAAAACAGATGGTGCTTATGCAAGTCGTTGTCGGCATCACAACCCCTCTTCCCGCTGAGAGAGAGAAAAGAAACAAATATACTCTCCCTCCATTCTCTTTGTCTTCTACGTTCAGTCTATCGTAAAAACAGACTTTCTCTTGTTTTCCAGTTTATTTTTTAAAGCCCTTTTCCAATTTACCAGCGCCTTCTTAATAGTGTTACCCTAAAGAGTAAATTTATTCAATAAAATCACCATTAGCTTCAACCACGACCACAAGACGACTTCGTAATCTCCTGCAATTCTGAACGGTCTCATTTGGTGAATGTTACCATAATCCTTACCTTCAGTTAATCTTTGGTGTTCCAAGTTGTTTTGTTGGTCTCTTGCTCAACTGCGCCCCACACATAATAATCAAGGGGGTTGCAGTTTGATGAGTTAGGTGGCCAAATGTAAAGGGTGATGTGATCGTAGAAATTGTCTGACAACCATGTATGAGTTTTCCTGCTTGTATGACATGGTGCAAAGTCCTGTTTCCAGATATAGGGCCTTCCAGCAGTCACCCTCTTGACCAAGGGCAACATTACCTCTTCAAGGCACTTGATGTAGGCCTCCGTGTTGAGTCTGAGGTTATGTGGAAAGATGAATAGAGGCATAATGTTGCTATCACCAGTGATCACTCCAAACACTTTCGTAATCACCATTAGACTCATCCAACTCTTTCCGAATCCTCTGCACTATCCTCAGATTGATACTCAAACACTCTGAAATGTTCCTATTGGAGCTTCCGGCGCCAATGCCAAGCAGTAAAGCATGTCGTTTCCAAATTTCTGGCGGAGTGTCACATAGCCTCAGACTCAACACGGAGGCCTACATCAAGTGTCTTGAAGAGGTAGTGTTGCCCATGGTCAAGAGGGTGGCTGCTGGAAGGCCCTATATCTGGCAACAGGACTTTGCACCATGTCATACAAGCAGGAGAGCTCATACATGGCTCTCAGACAATTTCTGCGATTCTTTTTCCCACAGATGGTGACCAATTGACTTTACTATACTGGACAGTCAACAAAATGAAAAAACAAACAACGCGCATGCACGAAATTAAAAATATGAAATGGCGACAATTTACCCATCGCGCCCTGTATTATGACCGAGTTATGACGGAGTTCTTTTCTGATCAGCTTGTCGTAAGTTGATTCTGTTGTGAGTTTTATCAGTAAAGTCATTTAACACCAGTGTTTTTTTTAACCTGTTTTTCTTACATAAATAGCGATGAAATGGTTAATCCGTCAAGGCCCGCTGTAAAATTCGGTTGCAATTCTAAAAATTCAAACAAAAGTCCGTTATTAATTATAGATTTAGAAACGTCCGGTAGTAATTATAAGTTTCGAAAATAGGAAGAGACATATTAATGGCTTTAACAGCTTTGTATTAATGACAATCCCGTGTAAAATTCTAATTCACGAGAATAATGATGAAACAAAAAATAATATTAAATAAAGAGAAAAATAAGAATTTAGTCTGAAGAAATATAAAAAGTTTCCAAAGACAAACATCTCCAGTTCTATACAATCGACACAAATATTTTTCACATCAAAGTTTTCTCTAACCATTCTTCTTGGAAAATCTACAAAGATTATGGCGATAAAGTTAACTTTTATATCGCTTTTGTGTGTTTTATTGACACGTGTCATGTTATCAAATATGCGCCGAAGTGCCAGATTTACAAACATTAAAGTGACCGGTATATTTATCTAAAATGACGCTATACATTCATTCTAAAAAGCATTAACAACATTTGCGCCGAATGTAAGCTGATTATAGATAAGTACACGTAAAATAGCGATTATCAGAGTAGCGATTATGGAACCGGGTTCAAATTCCGGTCGAGACCTTGGAGTTCATTTTCACACAAATATCCTTGGGGAAGGTATGAATCAATCTCTTCTACCCTCAGCTATGGATTAAATATCAGGGTAGACCGAGACATCAAAATTTGTTTAATAATCAGACTCAGAAAAGGACAATTCTGTTACAATCCATCCAGTATAACTTAATTTTACTGAAACTAAAGTAGCACCACCTAGTGTGGTGTGGCTCTAATATAACCCACACGGAGTGTGCGGGTTCGACCGACTAATAGATAAATCGATGGGTAGATAGATTCCTTATCTATCTATCTATCTATCTATCTATTTCAGCGTGTTCATTCTTTATCTATCTATCTCAGCGTGGTCATTCTTTATCTATCTATCTATCTATCTATCTATCTATCTATCTATCTATCTATCTATCTATCTAAGCGTGTCCATTCTCTATCTATCTATCTATCTCAGCCTGTTCATTATCTATCTATCTATCTATCTCAGCGTGTTCCTTCTTTATCTCTCTATCTATCTATCTATCTATCTATCTATCTCAGCCTGGTTATTATCTATCTATCTATCTCAGCCTTGTTATTATCTATCTATCTATCTATCTATCTGGAAGAGCGGGGGATTTGGAAAAAGATCTACACATGTTATTTCCGGTTTTTCTCATTTTGTGTTAATAACATATTGTTCGCTTAGAAAAAACAAACAAAATTTTTCCTTAAAAAACTCTTTCCATTCAACCAACTACAAATGTATAATACTTTTTTCTTGCTGTCAGTACTTTACCTGCCCATAATGTTTGAAGATCACAAATGTAGGTGGAAGCCACGTCCCCTTTACTTGTACAACCTTATCAAAATTTACTCTTTGAAATCTACCGTTTCAATTCTGAATTCTCTTTTAAATTTCCTGAAGTTATTTTTTAGATTCTATCTCATGCCCCTTACTAACAGTCAAATGGAGGAGGAGAATATAGGTAGAAAATTTATGCTACACTAAGCGGGGAGGACATATCTGCTTTGAAAATCTGCATTCAAAATACTGATATTTACCCCGGCGCGAACACTGAAAAGTGTTGATGGATTGTACTTAACGGTATTTTCATAAACAAGGTTTTGTGATATTTGAAGTTTTTGTAGCTGAAGTGGAAATTTTGCTACTATAAAATCTTCCGAGAAATCATGACCCTCAAAAATCTGAATGTGGATTTCAAATCGAGGTCAATGAAGCTGTAAAATAATTCCAAATTTTAAGCCTGAACGATTTTGAGCTAAGTTTCAAAACGAGGCAATTGACGATTTTGTGCTCAGTTTCAAAACGAGGCAATTGTCGATTTTGAGCTAAGTTTCAAAACGAGGCAATTGACCTTTTATAATCACTTGAAAAAGTAAATCTAAACCTTATAGTCTGGTCGGATTTTGTGCCGAATTTAAAACAAAGTATTTACCATTATAATTCTTCTTGATATATATATATATATATATATATATATTTTAATAAATTTCGACTCTAGCTACCTAGGCTCTACAATCTTCCACACAGGTATGTTGCTTTAAAGAATCCATACTAAATTTTCCTGTACAAAATACCAACACATGCTATGTGATTATAACCAGAAAGGGACGGTTTAAATTTCTGGGATAAATAATGAGGAAAAGGGGCTTGGAGAATATAACATCCATAGGACATATTGAAGACGAGAAGAAGGACAACATGTAACCAACTTTTGTATGGTGATTTTTTACGCATAGATTAGGTGTGGCACAAGGCTGAAATTGTGGGGCACCCAGTGAGGAATGAGCTCACTACTCAGTCGTAATTGATCTAGCGAGACAAGCTTGCTAACCATGACACCGCGTCGAAGTGCCCAAACTAACTTTTGTATGACTGTGTTGGAGAATAGGGAGAGAATAGCTGATAAAGTCAAAAGCTACTGCGAACGACAAAATATAGGAAGTGACTTGGAGCAGCAAAAAACAGAAAGTTATGGAGAGAAGCATTTGTTCGATGACTAAGGTAGCTGAATATTCAATACCAACGTATAGGCTCTTCCCACAGGGAAGATTGGTGAAGTTATCTTGGCCTTGTGCCAAGCTACATTAAACTTATTAAGTCTTTCCACAAACGCATTCCTCTGGCAAAAGTAGCATGTTGACACGCTCGAGATGTTTTTACAAGATAACTCGAAGACTGTCACTAAATATTTTCTTTACTTACGAGATGTCGGCTCGAAAATCAGGTCTTGCCGCTGGATGTTCCAACCAGGAGACATGTTCGTGACTCAATTAACAAATTGACACAGCCGACGTGTGTACAAATATGTTTTGAGAGGAACAAAATTTAGTGTCGGGTAGACCCCTTAACTAAAAATGATTATTTAAACACTTTCTTTAAAATTTATATTAAAAAGATTTCTTTTGAGAAAACCTATTTTTCATGATTAAATATTTTTTAAATCCTAACGAATTCCATTTTTTTTTTAATTTTTACAATTGTTAAATTAAACTCTGAGCATTATGAATCAAGCGATTACTTACTTACTGTCCCTCGGGTACCCATCAAGGAACAACACCTTATTATTTAGTATCAATGCTACGTTCTTGTGTTTAAGGGGTTTATGTTTCTTTCTACATCTCTTCCAAGTTTATTACACGCTGTATTGTTGACTGCCTTGTAGTAGTAGTAGTAGTAGTATTAACACTACTTCTGCCCAATAATCGTTAAATTTGCATATTTTTCTTTTCATTATTAATTAAAGGTAATACTTATACAGGGTGTCCATAAAGTTCGTGTGTACTTTAAAAAAATTATAACTTTATTTGTATTTGCGATAGAAATAATCTGTAAAAAATGTTATAAAGTTTAATTTTAAAAAAATGTTTCATAAAATAATTATTATGAAATTATTTAAATAAATAACGACCTCAATCAAATAAAACAGTAACATGTATTGTTATTTATACACTTATTAAGATGGACACAATCAACCAACGCATTGCAAATATACATCCGTTGTCACTGCACTAATCGCAACGGCGCCGCACGCGTGTTTTGTTAGCGCATGCGTAGCGCATCACCTTAAATATTGGGCGTTTGTGAAGTAACATAGAAACTGAAATTCAGGTGTTTGAATTTAATTTTCGCGACCCCAGCATTTCGCTTCGCGACCCCATTTGTTTAAGAAGCGCTGTATTAGATGATAGCAAAAGTTTGTATTCGATTAGAAAATTAAAAACAAAATTTTACATACTTACAAAAAACATTTATTAGTCAAGTACCTATCCCATCGTTCTACAAGGTTGTTGATTCCATTTCGTAGAAACTTTTTTGTTGGAAGGAGGTTATGGGGTAGTTTTCGACTAACTCTACAGAGTCAAATTTTTTGTCATTTAAATTGTCCTGTAGAAATGAAAATCCGAAGTATCCAAGACAGGGGAATACGTTAGACGTTGTAGGCTGGGGTCCCATTTCAAGTTTCATTAAGTTCTGTTTTGCAACATGCAGTCTTGCGTTGTCGTGGTGGAAAATGACACTGTGGTGGACTTCACCACATTAATTTAACTTTAGATTAGGAAACAGGGTTGACGCAGAAAAAAATAAGCCAAAGACATTGTTACACATAAAATATGTATTTAACAAGATGTACAATATCAAACAACGATGTGAAAGAAAACATGCATTTAAGTAAGAAAAGGTTGAATAAAGCAAGAGTTGTCTCTCTTTAACTGTAATTTTAGTGTTCAATGAGAAATAGTTATTTGATTCAAAGTTCACTGGAAGAATGTTCATGAGAGTCTCTTGTAATGATTGTTCTTGAAAGATTTTGCTGTGTAAGAAAGGATTATGTGAGTATATACAAGGTATGTTCAGCATGTGAGTGGTGTGTGTGAGTGAGAAGGTTGGCGCATGGTTTCAACTGTCGTGGATTCGTCTGGCAGCTGAATTCTCACTAAATAGCTAAGAAAAATTATTGCTTAAATAAGTAACTATAGGCTCCAGATCACTGCGCGGGAAGAATTATTCTTCACGTGCAGACGATTTGATTGGTTGGCATCGACCAATCAGCGAGCGAGCGAGCTTTGGGGAGACTTAAGAATGCTTCTGTGATCCGTTTCTCCCAAAAGTGCACAAAATTGACTACATAAAAATAGAGCGATTACAAAATTGTCGCATTGCTGCGATTTGTAAATTTTCTATAATAACGTACTTGTGATTTATTAACCAATGAATGCTTGGCGTTGGATGTGATTTGTATTTTTGTATCTATGTATATATGTATGTTCGTGCGTAATAGGTCCGCATGACACCTTTACGATTTACCAAATCGGCTTTTTTTCTTGAATAGTCGCATTGAGATTGGTGTGTTGATGGCAATACCTCTTCGCAGTTATTGTTTCACCGGCTGGAAGAAGTTGAAAGTGAATTACCCCCCTCTGTGTCCCACAAAACAAAGAATCACTTCGATTGCTTCCATTTTAAAATTCCCCCCCCCCCAAATGGAAAAATTCCCCCCAAAGAAGCAAATAAAATAGATCTGAAAATATTCATTTTAAATGAACTCAGAACTTTGTGAAGCTAAAAAAAAAACAGAGGATAAATTACATCCTTGGGTATAACACAATCCCGTAGTACAGCCATGCTTATAAAATTTGTTTTGAAAAGTTGTTTATTATCCATTAAAATCCCAATGTCGTACATATATTTTACTAAAATATTTAATTTTTCGTGATATTAAAGAGTAGAAATTAACCGGATGTTAAACCACTGCGTGTTTCTTTTCTTAATTTCCGTTTCAAAAACTTATTTTCGAATGGGAAAAGATGTTAACTAGACATAACCAATAATACTATTTAAGGTGTTAATTATTCTATCAAACTTTTCTGTTTAATATGAATTTATTATATTTCTATATATTAATAAAACATGAAAATAAAAAAAAACTATTGTCTTTCATCAAGAATGAAGAGAAACAAATATGGCCGACATATCAAATACCTTTTGTAAACAATTGTTATCAACACCTGTTGACTTTGTGTTTTATTATCTATTGATAATATAAGTGTTGAGTGTATTTGCTATTTTGCTGTTTTGGATTAGAGAGCTAAGTAAAATATCCGACGACGTGTACTTGTGTATAATACGCCCCCCTTTTCGCTTTGAATTTTTATTCAATTTTTTTGTATTATAGTCAAGAAAATACGGTAAAAATTCAAGATAATATAAGCAACCGAAAAAGTCTGCTGAAATAAAGAAGTAACAAAATAAGTTATCGACGTAATTAAATATCAAAGGAAAATATTTTGGAGTATGCGGGCGTGATGGTTAATA
The DNA here is from genome assembly GCA_964036315.1 of Acanthosepion esculentum. Lineage (NCBI taxonomy): Eukaryota > Metazoa > Mollusca > Cephalopoda > Sepiida > Sepiidae > Acanthosepion > Acanthosepion esculentum. Next base: position 110,332,182 of record OZ038490.1, on the reverse strand, counting down.
CTGGATGTTAATGGATATTAGTTTGGGTTAATTCCAGGTTCAAATTTCTGCTAGTATTGTGCCATTCTTTTTTTGTTTTTGTTTTTTTCTCCATGTTTTAAAAGGATTGCTTCACACCTTTATTATCTTTATTTTAAAAATTAAGCGTAAAAATTTCCAGCGTTTTTAATGAAAAGAAGATTTCTCTACAGGTCTCTAATTTAAAAACAAAACGCGTGTCTGAGAACTTTCGCACACACTCGATATTAAAAAAGATTCATCAATTCAGAATTTCTTATCTTTAAAAAAAATCAGGCTCAGAAAAATATTAAAAAAATTCGTTTATCTGCCACTTGATTCCACAAGATAAAAGCATATTTTCAAATCTATTTAGTCATTTCCCCACGGTGACAGGATGTGACTCAAGGTTAGTTTAACGAGGGGGGGGGGGGAGCATATGCGTATATATAGGCCAAGAACAAAAATTACCAAGACTACTATTATGCAACAATGAGGGAGTTACTTTTTTAGGATTGAAATCAGTGACCAGCTAATCCCTCATTACAAAATCCGAGTATTGCCCGAAAGCAGAAACACAGCAGATAACAGAGCAGATACTAAGGAACAGTTGACCAGACTGTTCGTAACTGTCTAACACCCTGCCTCGAGCAGAGAGGGACCCGGACGAGTTTTTGCCGAACGGAAAAGTTTCGTCCGGGTAGGTAGACAGGCCCTGAACCCGTTTATGCGGCTTCTAAGAGAATATTTTCGGCTGAGCCTACGGGCTCGGAGAACCCACGGTAAACTCGGCCTTGTGCCACATACATCCCTCGTGGGGGGTGCAGTTAAATATTAACAGATCTGTTCGCACTGTGCTATCGAACTTGAGCAGAGAGGAACCCGGACGAGGCTTTGCCAAGGGGCAAAGTTTCGTCCGACCCGTTTATACGTGTTCTAAGGGAATATTTTTGGCCGAGCCTACGGGCTTGGAGAACCCACAGTAAACCCGGCCTTCTGCCACACACATCCCTTGTGGGGGTGGGGGCTGTTAGATATTAACAGAGCAGATACTACACTTTGATCCGGTATCTACTTGCTCCCCACCCTCCACACCAACGGTGGCGGGATGTGCCCTTGTCGCGCTGACGTTTATATCAACCCTCTCTCTTTAGTTCAATGAGGGTGTGGTGCTGCCACAGGGCTGGAATCCCCGAGTCTAGGTACCTCTCAAAGCTTTTCCGTGAACTATCCTAAGAAAGAAACACGACAAAGAGGTGAAGAACAGATGTTACAATTAGTATTTACTTTACCGCCCACGGTGACGAGATATGGCACAAGGCCGGTTTAAAGTGAGGAGTCTTAGCACGTGCACATGGGTCAAGTTAAAAAAAAAAATACCCGGTTCTCGCAACCAAAGTAGCGCTGGCGTCGATATTCAACCGACCCTCTCTCTTTGGTGCCATGATGGAGGTGCTACCTCACAGTTGAGATCCCTGGGGCCAGACATCACTCATTTATTTGTTGTGTTCTGTCCGAAGACGGAAACACAGTACAGAGATAAATGTAGATTTGTTCGCCCGAATGCAAATTATGTTTACATGCTGTCCCACGCTGGTCAGTTTAATGTGGGGATAACGGGTGCGTTCAAAATTAGCCCAGCACCCCAGCAACCGTCGGTTGCTCTGGTATCAGTATTACTACCGACCCTCCCTCTTTAGTGCAATGAGAGT
>OZ038490.1:110320473-110325473 GCA_964036315.1 Acanthosepion esculentum | reverse complement strand
CTTTTTTTTCAGCATGACGTATCACTTTTTGGAAAGGGGAGATTACTGGATGTTTGTCAACTACACAAGTTATTCTGATGGCTACTGTAAAATTTTACGTATCAACAATCCACCTGATAACAATTATCGTAAGTAAAAGCTAAATATTGAAATCTTCTGCATTTTTGTCAAGAGTTTTTGAAAAGAATTCATAATTTTATTACTAAAAAAATAATATTGAGGCAACTGGATTAAATGTGTGTCAAACCAGATTTATGAAATCTGTGACAACATACACCCCTGTGCAAATTAATTGAAACAAAACGAATAATTCCGTTATTTTTTTTTTTCGTATTTTCCCAATGAAAATGGGGCACATGTACTTCGTATGTCCACTCCACGAAGCTTTTCCTTGCAGATTAACCACAGATTCTCGATTGGATTTAAATCCGGAGCGTTTCCGAGCCAGTGTATAGTACTTTGATTTGCTCACTGGTAAGGCTTGCCAATGTGTTCGTGCAGCGTTACAATTTTCTTACGCTTCCTTGGAGTAACGTTCATCGCAGACAATGGCTGTAGGACAACTAAACGACAGTCGAAACAATAATGTCTGGGCGTGATAAAAATCTGATGCAATCACGGATAAGGCAATATTTTCAAGGTCAAACAAATTTCATCTTACACCCCGAAAATATATTCATATTACTGCACACCACTGCAAATGACCTAATCTGAAGAAAAAATAGAACTCGATTACACCCTGTCATTCCAGTGTTTCTAAAACTGACCGTATGATGAAAGAAAGGAAACTAAACCGGTTAATTGAATAAATTTGCACAAGGGTGTAGATCTATGAAATCTGTGATAATCCAGATCTGTGAAATCTGTGGCAACCTAGATCTATGGAAGTTATGACTACCCAGATCTATGAAATATATGACGTCCAGATCTGTGAAATCTATGACAACTCACATCTATGAAATCTGGCAACCCAGATATATAAAATCTGTGACAATGTAGTTTTTTTAATTATTTCACCACAAGGAAGGCAATAACGCCACTAAGACGCAAGGAGGTTACTGACTATTAGAGAATATGAGGAAAAGACACTATTAAGAAGAGAGTACAATAAAAGAACAAGAATTAAGAAGACAAAAATAACGAATGATATTGCATTTAAATTTTTGAAGATTAAAATTGAAGGCGGAAGGGAGTTCCACAAGCGATAAGTGCGATAGAAGAAACTGTTAGCATAGAACTTATATTTAGCCATTTCAACTGTAAAATAATGAGACTTTACCGCCAATCTAGTACTGCGCTTAAATTCATAGAGTCTAGGTACAATGACGAAGAGTTTATCAGAACAATTACCATGAAAGGATTTATAGAAAAGGCACAGGAGACCTACGTTAGGACGGTGAGAAAGTGTCTGAAACCGAGGTGCTACGTCAGGACCAATAACATTACAGATTCTTCGTTTTATTTTATCAAGTATCTCTGTATTTTATCAATAATTCTACTGACCGGCTGGAGCGGGGCGTTTCCCCGTTAGGATCTATAACTCTATGCAAAGACAAAGGAAAGAGAAAGTGTTTCATTAAGAATACATTGATCCGGGGATACAAATGAAACATAATTTTGTATACTGATTTCTCTTCAAGAGGGTCTAATATCCTAATCTTTTCCCCCAATCTAGTACGGCGCTTAAATTCATAAAGTTTAAGTACCATAGAGAAAAGTTCACCAGAACAATTACTATGAAAGTATTTATAGAAAAGGCGCTGGGAAGTTACATTATGGTGGAAAAGTGACTGAAACTGAGATGTCAGATCAGGACCAGTAACATTGCAGATTCTTCTTTGGATTTTATCAAAAATCTCTACATACATAGCTGACGCACCTGACCAGATACGACAATAATATTCAAAGCAACGACGAATGGTAGATATGTAAAATAGATTCTGACGAGAAAGTTTTTAAGCCCGACACAGAAAACCAACTTGCCTAGCAGCAGGCCTAGCAATTCCTTCAATATAATCTTTCCACGTCATGCCAGTGGAAAACGTTAGTCCGAGAAGGCAGATGGAAATTAAAAAAGGTTTCTCTCAGGGAATTAAAATAGAGCAGTTTCGTTTTGAGAGCGCTATAATTAACAAGCCATTCCTTGTCCCGTTTAACAACAGAATGCTGATCATCTTTTAGATCAACTGTCAATTTGACTTTATCGAACTGATCAGACTTACTATTATGACAGGAATAGATGTTTGGGCCATCATCATGCATACCTATTTGGGAACTGACGCCTCCAGCAAGGTCGCTGAGTAATATTACGATCAATAAATAAAGCCCTGGGGTTCACCTGCATTAATGCAAAATGATCTAAAAGAGTTGCCGAACAAGATGACTTTCATTTCGTGATTCGATAAGAAAAACTGAATCAGTTCAAAAATCAGTCCCGAAATACCATAACCCCTTTCAATTTTTGAAGAAATCTAATATGCCAAACCTTTCCAAATGTCTTCGAGATATCCGAGTTTCACTATTTTTATCTAAAGCTTGATAGACTCTTTCAGCAATAACTGTTAACACATCAACAGTTGACCTAGACAAGCGAAAACCATGTTGCTTATCTAAAAGAAAATCCTACGAGTTGAAATGCTTAACCAATTCAGAATTGATTAAGGCCTCCAGTACTTTACCAAAAATAGCTAGGAGGCTAATAGGCCGATAATTAGAAGGATAAAAATGGCTCGCCTGAGTTCTTAAAGACAGGAATTATAGAAGGTCATTTCCAACAAGCAGGAAAGCATTTATTGTACAGTTTAAAGAAAACAGGTACCAGTTCAGGAGCACATTTCTTAAGGACTATTGAGGGATACCATCAACTCCACATGCTTTGAGGGAATCTAGTTTAGAGATAATAACGGAATTAATGGACAGAGTTATATGCATATCACCCAGTAGAGACTCAGTTCTAAGTGGAAAGTCAGGTAAAGATACTCCAGATGAGTGAAGAGTAGAATTGGAAGAGAATTTACGAGCAAAATATTTTGTTTAATTTAGTAGATGTTTGCACCTCAAACCGAGTGAAGCGAGGAGGAATATAGTACATACTCTTATTTATGTCCCTATTACAGAGCCGCCAGTAGTCACGAGAGACAAACTTGTTAGAAGTTATACGGTGTCTCATTTTATCAGCAAACAAAGGCTTAGCCTCTTTGAGGACACATTTACAATTGTTACGAGTAGATACAAATAGGTTTATGTTTCAGCGTGGTACCTCCGATCTACCACGCTGGAACATCCGGAACAAGTGATTTCTAGCAGCAGAACAGACCGGTGTGAAGACTGAGGTTTCACCTGTTTTTTCCAAGAAGGAACAAAAGCATCGATGCCGGCTTTAACCCAGGAAGAAATCTCTGTGGCACAATTCTCAATAGGAAAATTAAGAATCTCAATCGCAGTGGCATCTCGAAGAAAGTCACGAAATGAATCCCAATCAGTAAGCTGGTAGGAAAAAGAAGTCCCGTGAATAGTACGTTCCTTTCTAATGAACAACACAATAAACATAGGAGTACTTGACCTGTTCACGGGACAGGAGACTGGGTGTCTTTATCAAACCACCATCTCGTGGAAGGTTGAGGAATAAAACTCTAGACCTCTTCCAGCCAAGGGGAATTACTGGATTATTAAAACCTCTCTGGAGGTTATCTCAGGATTTGAAATCAAAGGAATATTAACATAAAATTAGACCATTCAAGCAAATTAAAATTAATAAAAATGTATCAATAAATATGAAAATAATATTTATATATAAAATAAATAAAATATTATAAGGTTATTGTCAAAGGAATGTTTTAATTATTGTTGTTAAAAAGATTTGATAAATAATAGGGGAATTACCAACCAGTCAGCTATGTGCCGTGCATGATACACGCTTAGGTGATACATGACTGACGAGGCAGATTTTTCCCGCAGTAAGTTGCCATTTCTTTCTGCGGTAGACCAGTTGCCGCCCAAGGTAGGGTCTGTCCTGCTATTTACTCATAACTGGGGAGAAAAGAAGAGGATTCATACCTTTCCCAAGGGTATTAGCACGTAAGTGAATGTAATGGACTGCAATCCGAACTCGACACTGCGATTCCTCAATCCAGGCCGCTATACATGACTCCACCGTACCTCCCCTTGCTAATTGCCAATGCGAAACCATTAGTCAAAAATAAATAATGAGAAATAGTCATTACGACTAAGTTATATTCGTACATACAGTGTTGTAATACAGTTTTTATGAGATCTGTGACAACACAAATCTGTTAAATCTGTGATAATCTAAATCTATTAAAACTGATAACCCAGGTTTATGAAATCGATGACAATACAGATCTATCAAAGCCAAGACGAACAAATATATATATATATATATATATCGCTTTTGAAACATGAGAACTCTTATGTAGTGAAGGAATCATATTTTTAAAACAAAAAATATTATAATATAAGCTCTACTTCTGTATGGAGCACTGTCTTTTTGAAAATAAAAGCAAAAATACTAAGGAACACCGGATTATTTACCTAACGAGTTCTTTCCTATTTTTCTGCATACCTGCATATATATATATATATATATATATATATATATATATATATATATATATATATATATATATATATATATATATATAAATATATATATATATATATATTCAGTTGTATGGATATTAGTTTGTGACCCTGGATTTCACGCTTTTGCAATCATCAGGCAAACTGAGTTTGCCTGATGATTGCAAAAGCGTGAAATCCAGGGTCGCAAACAATTGCTATAGAATGCTTTTGCCGAGGGAACTAAAGATGGCTTTTGAAACCAGCATATGATTTGGCATTAAATGTACACGCTGTGCATGTCGGTTTCAGTTGCTGATTAATTTCAGGCAATTTCATTTGTCCATTTTGGCATTCCGTTGATATGGTTAAGAAGAAGAATTGCTCTGAGGGGAAGAATACAACAACACACAGATGCGTCA
>OZ038490.1:110240473-110315473 GCA_964036315.1 Acanthosepion esculentum | reverse complement strand
CTGCCATAAAAATATGATCTGTCCTTTAAACGGTCAATGTATGATTGACAATATTGTATACCAAGCTAACATACATTCCGGTGACAATGTTAAATTTTATTTTGGTTCTAGCCCGGCAGCCTACGCTGTTGTAACTGGTCATGGCTGCCGAATCTGTGGAAAACAATGCAAATCATTAGCTGGGCCAGTCATGCCGGAGTGTGGCACTGATGAATCTTTGCGGGATATTGTGTGATGGTCAAGTTCGAAAACGAGGAGGCAACCATAATATATATATATATATCATAGCAATAAAAGTATTAAGCTTAATATTACTATACATATTAAAAAACGCGCGAAGCAACCGGTTTCGCTCCCGCTCATCAGGCTTACAACGGGAGATTTAAATTTAAAAGACAGAAAATGTACAATAAAAGGAAATGTGGAGGGGAATAAAAAAAAATAAAATATATAAATAATTATATATGAGCAAAAGGAGCTAGAGGCAAATGACAGCGAGCCCCAACAAACACTCACGTTGTTTACACAAGGAAGGCTTGCGGGACCCGATGTAAAGTGCCTCCAGCACCTTCAGGTGAAATAACGAGTGTGACCGGGACAACACGGTGAACCGGTCAACGCTAAAATTAACTACACACAATCTGCTATTTAATAAGTGCTCACAAATGGCGGACCCGTAGGTGTTTGGGACGAGTCCATTCAACGGCAAAGTGTGGTTCCTGATTTTGGTAGGAACGTGCTGTTTAATTCTCATGTCCAAGCGTTGTGTCGTCCTTCCTATGTAGTCAGCCCCGCAACTACAACCATATTTATAAATTATAGAGTTAATTTGATGAGGAGGGAGGACGTCTTTACACACTGAACGAACCATGGGCCGGGTTTGAAAAACAATCCGGACCTCAGCAGAGAAAAAACAGCGACGAACCTTTGATGAAATTTGTCTAACCATACTTTCACATTTGGTACCCCAAGGCAATCTTAGATAAACCGGGCACTTTTTAACGATACAGAGTTTGGCAGTTCTGAACACCTCAATTTTGTCACGGATAACCGAATGAACAGTGTTAGGTGGATAACCTAAACCACATAGGGTATCCTTGACAAAATTGATCTCATCGTCCAAGAAGGACTCTGAACAGATTTTTAGTGCCCTATGAAGGAGGGTTCTGATAATGTTTATCTTACGTTTGGAGGGGCAATATATATATATATATATATATATATATATATATATATATATATATATATATATATTAAATAAAAACAAACCACTTTAAGGTTCCATATAAATTATTTCACCACAGCCCTTTTAAAAGTGAACATAGAAGTCAACACTTAGAGGCGACAGTCTGTTAAATGCTAGATGCAATCGTCGGGCCTTCTATGTTCACTTTTATATTTACACACGCTCTATCTCTGATATTGAGCACTTCATCCCATAAATATAGCACACTTTAAGACTATATTTCTTCATATATATACATATATACATATATATATATATATATATATATATATATATATATATATATAATTTATTCGAAAATTATAACATAATTTTTGAAAAAATTATAAATGGTCTACTCTGCATTGACAACTCTTTTAAGAATAGTATTTTTGGTTATTGGAATTTATTCTGTATACACCAATCTCATATATATATATATATATATATATATATATATATATATATATATATGTATATGTATATGTGTGTGTGTGTGTGTGTGTGTGTGTGTTTATTCCAAGCGTTCGACTAATTTCATCCGCTTCTTGATAAAGTTCCTCAAAGTACGAAACGCGTTGACATAAAAGGTTTTACTCTTGTCAGTTATATATATATATGAAATAAATACAATTACATGAGTTTCCTGTACTTTTTATCAATCGCTTGAAAAAGATACCACCTTCAGTTGGTTTAACAATCTTGACTATATATAGATATTTAGATAGATATTTAAATAGATATTATATTATATATAGATATTTTTTAATGTTGACTATCTTCAGTTAGTCTAACAATGTTGATTCCGTCCAATTTTATACAATTGTTGCTTCCAAACATTTTTGAAAAAATATTACCACCAAGAAAAATCTTGTCGGCATTAAATAACTCGTTCAGGTTGATATGCCGTAAAACAAACCAAACCAATTGGTATTTGTTAAAAATTTAAGAACCTGACTCCGGTAAATTAAACAGTACCACAAAGTGTGAGCTAATATAGTGATTTTCTAAGCACGGCTTAAATGCGGCACAAGGCCGTAAGTATGGGTCACCCAGTGAGGATCGAACTCATTACGCAGTCGTAAGTGATCTAGCAAAAGATGTTCTTTAACCATTACACCACGTCGATGTTCCCATGTGACCTGATATAGACTCGTATACCGTTTAAAAAGTTAGTTTAATAATTATCTTCTTACAATCACACCATAAACATATGAATGAACACAATTTTAATCTTCTTTTTTGCTTTCATTATGCTTTGTGAGTGTTAAATTCTCTTAGTCGCCTTTCTTCATTAGACGTCCCTGAAATTTCAACTCCTTCTTTCAATTAAAACTATAAATTTCCTTATGTTTCTTATTTTCCTTGAAACTTTCTTGTTACTCAAATATTCTGAGTATGATATTCTAAGCATTCGTCGATAAAACCTCATATCTGTCGCTTCATATTTCTTCGTCAGTGGAAAAATTGTCCAGCATTCACTATTATATATAAGATCAGATATTATATAACACTTCAGTATCTTTTTTGTTTTGTTTCTAAGGATATTTTTTCTCTCTTTTAATACTTTGCTGAATTTCTAGAAGGCATCTTTCGCTATTCCTGTGCGCCTTCAGATTTCTGTGTCACATTTTCCATCGTCTACATTAATCCGAGAGTTAAATTTCTGTTCTTGCTCGATTTTGACGTCCCCAATATGTCACTCCCATCTTGGAATGGCTCTTTTACTGACGACTATTCATTTTGTCTTTTTACAGTTAGTCTTTTCTTCTCCTTTTTCATTACAACCTTTTAGCTTTCTTTTCTGAGTCTGCCATTAACAGAGTGTCAACCTTGTTTCTCATGTTAAGATTAGGCCAGCTGATAATAAATCCTGATAGGACTTCTAGTTTCCTTATGTCCGTCTGTATCGGTTAAATAAATCTGGTGAGAAAAAGCATCTTTGCATCTATAATCAACTTCCTAAGGACTATTCGGTTTTTTAAATATGTAACTCGTCTATCAGCAACTGCACTCAAATTTGGATGTATGTTGTTATAATAGATGTGCGGCTCGAAGTGAGAAACTGGAGGGCAGATTTCGAATTCCAGTCGAATTCGTTACAATAACTTACACACAAATACCATTCGGTAAGGTATGAATCCATCTCCTCTTCCCCCTGGCTATGGATAAATTGCAGAATAGACTGGAGCCTAAAGCCTAGGTTGGCAACTAGTATAGGGGAAGGAAAACTCTCTTTGCTTGCACCTCTTCATGTTTGAGATGTTTTTGATGTCTTACAGAATTTGATTCTCTCCTTGCTTGCACCTTGTCTGATGTTTCAGATGCACTTGATCTTTTATAGTTTGCATCATCTGCTTGTCTCCTAGCGTGTACCTCCTCTTTTGCTCTTCTCTCGCTTTACCTTAGAGCTCTGGACTTTGGATTTTTCCATGGCATTTCCAAAAAAATAACCTTGAATTCCTCAATTCACTCCATGGAACTTCAAAACCACCCTTAACCCTGATTCAGACTATTCCGGCCAAAAGACCGATTTGAACCGACAGTCTGAGTAGGGCCGAAATTCCAGTTCAGCCCGAACACTGAGTTCTTCAAATCACAAATTCCGTGGAACTTCAATTGAGTTGAGTTCTTCAAATCACAAATTCCGTGGAACTTCAATTGAGTTGAATTCTTCATATCACAAACTCTACGGAACTTAAAAATCTCGCGTCACAACTTTAACTCTGATTCTTTTGGCATTTTGCAAAAATAAAGTTGATTTCCTCAAATCACAAAGTTTTAGAGATATTTTTAATTGAATTTAAAACAAACATTTTTAAATGCACAAATTTTTTGTTCCTTTAAACTTAATAAAAATTAAAACTTTTAAAATCACTATTTTTTTTTTTCAGTTATTTTAAAATTTGAATTTTTAACTGTTCCCTCCTCATCCGTGCACAAATGCTAGATGTTCAAGCAGCAGATGAAGGGCAGATTTTCAATCCTGGGATCATCCTGATTCCAAAAAATTCTAATATGTTTATATTAAGCAAGGGGGATTTCTGGCAGAATTTGTTGTTTATTTATTTAAATTTTCATTGATTCGATCTTTGAATTGACACTTTTCTACAGGCAGAAGCAGCAAATGGCGAAGAGCCAAAAGACATAGAGAAAGAGAATGATCTAAACGAAGAAAAAGTGCAAGAAAAAGATACAGAAAAGGCGAAAGACATTGAAGAAATTAAAAAAGAGGCGGCCGATGTGGCCAACGGAGATAAGTCAGTCGAAACTAAAAAAAAGAAACGCCTTCATTCGTTGGACACGTTACGAGGGTAAGTAACGAAAACTGTAATAACGTCCCTGCTTGACAAATGCTATTTATTTTTTCATTTTTGGCAATTAGCTTCAACTGTGATTGATTTTATTTTATTTCCGTCTTCATTAAGTAATAAAACAAGCAAGTGTCTCGTTATTCAAAATACAGATTCTTTCATGTCATGCGCTAACATTTAATATGCAGTGCCAAATTTCATTATATATTTGAATTTAAGGTATTAAGGGATCAAAAAATATAAAATCGGAAGGGAAGAAAAGAATGTTAAAATGCTATATAATATCCAACATTTATATTTCAATGAATGCTAAATAAGTTTGTCTCAAATGGAGAAAAGCCTTCAGACGAGTGAGATGTGGCTGAGATGACAACGAATGAGAAAGTTCTAAAGCGAAGAGAATCTACAAAAACAATCAGAAAGAGGCAACAAAAGGTTTGGAGACACATAATGAGGGAAAAAGGCTCGGGGAATTTAACACTCACATGGTGCACCAAAGGCAAGAGAATCAAAGAAAAGCAGCGAATAAGTTAAATTTGTGTAATTAAATAGCACAAGTGACATAAAGAAAAAAGGAGAATGTATTGCTGAGAGCAACAAAAGAGAGAAAGCTGTGAAGAACCATGAACACCTATTCCTTGACGGGACAAGGAACACAGAGAGACATGACTTAGTCTGACACGAGGACACAAATATGATGTACCACGTGAGAAAAGAACTGAATAACAATGAATTGTATCAGATCTTTAACCATCGCACAGCACGAGAAGCCATTGGTAGCTTAATCATATCTCTCAGGGTGTAGGTGATCACAACTTCATTTCTTTAATATCTGGGAACTGCTATGATCGTCTATGTCCTGAAAGGACATGGTATTTTTAAAAAAATGGTTGATTGCTACCATCTGTAAATGCAAGCATTGTTTTGCAAATCAAAACAACAACGTTAGCTTTTGAACCTTCATTCATTCATTCAGTTAGCGCATTTGGCGCCGTTTCTGTGGTCACCACTCCCGTCTTTCTCAAAATTGTGGTTCATGGGACATTCAAGGCAGAATAGTGCAATAAATGCTCAGAAGTTAAAGAGGCCAGACCTACAAGGTAGATTGAATTCAGAGTTTTCCTTCTCCTAGACTAGTTACTAACCAATGCCATAGAGCCCATCTGTCCTGCTATTTAACCATATCTGGGGAGAAGGAATGGATCCATACCTTTCCGAAGGGTATTACTACATAAACGAACTCGTCTGGAATTCGAACTCTTCTCTCCGATTTTTCAATCTGAACCGCTATCCATTACCTCACCGTGCCTCCCAAGTTTTTGAACAGACTGAATAAAATCTGAATCTTATATTCCTCTAGACCAGTAGTTCCCAAATGATGTAGCACACTTTTTAGGTGTGGCGAAAGAGGATAGCAGGTGATGGAGAATGATTGGAAAGATGAATGAAAGATTTATAAACAGTTTCAAAAAAATCATATGATCAAAAATGGTTTCAAAATTTAAAATATTATTATGGATTACTTGTAATTGCATGCGTGAGTCCCAGTATAAATAGTTATAAATAATTATTAACCAATTTTATCATGGTGATATTTTGCATTATATCAAGTATTAAGAATATAGTAACTACGCCCCGCAAATTGGAGGAGAGAGTTATCAATGTCCTGACTTCGAATCCGCGGTTATCTCTCTCTCTCTCTCTCTCTCTCTCACACACACACACACACACACACACACACATACTCTCTCTCTCTCACACACACACACACTCTGTCTCTCTCTCTCTCTCTCTTTCTCTCTCTCTGTTTTTTTTAATTTACTTTTAATCACATAAAATTTGGTGAGGTACGAGCAAATTTTAATTCCGAAAATAGTTTGGGTACCACCGCGCTAGATTGATAGAATTGGTACAAGGCCACAATAGCAGAGCATCAGTAGAACTGATATTCAATCTATTTTTTTTAAATCGTCGCCTGTCTAACTATTCTTCACTTCGTTCCTCTCAAGGAACAAATACATTTGAGGCTTCTTGCTTCTTCATATCTGCTACCCGGTTCGTGGAATTCAAGTCCTTTCTCTCATCCAATTCATTGTAGTCTCGGCTAATTGCGAGGAAGTGGCATACATTTGACTGTCAGTCGTCAAACAGCATTCTTAAAGAGAGGCGTTTTAATCCACTTTTAAACCTGTAAACACCGGTCGTCCATTTGTTTTTTTCGCATAATCCCTATAAGATATTTTCATCTTTCTTCCATTTCTTTGTTTGACATTTTGGTTCTAACAGCTTTGCTCTTAGACATTTATTACATTTTTTGTGTCTTCTCTAGTTTTATCTTTTATCCTATTCATAAAATTGTCAAACTCATGTCGGTCTTCACTGTGATTAATAGGGCTAAAAATATTTTTATGGCTATTGAATAAACTGAAGACGGGTTGTGCACTAAAGTATTCTCTATTATTAATGTTGTTTGATTTCAAAGCATAAATATTTTAATTCTGCAATAAAAATTGCAGGTGTAAATCAGTGGTTAGAACATTGGGTTGATAATAGTTGGATTCGAAGGCTTTATATCCGGGTTTAAGTCATTGTGTTATAATAATACAGGTTCCAAATGACTTAAACATGAGAAAATGATATTGGTGTAAAACTTATTAGTGGTCTTCATTCTTGGAACCGCTCAAATCCAATAAAAAGAGAATGACTCTCGCCAGTAGGACGGTTTCCTTTTTACTAGGGAATCATGGGATATTACATTTTTTTCTGTTTTTTTTTTTATTTCTCGTGATCGTTTGAGAACTACAATCTTGTTTCAGACTCGTTACAAGCCAAAACGGTTAGCATTTGAAGGTATTACTTTCTTTAACTTTGAGATGAAACATTATCATTCCAAGAATTCTTCCCGCGATCTATTTTTGCTGTTGCTTTTGTTGTTGCAACCAAATTTCCAACTGGTATATTCTACTCATCACGTGTTCACCACACATGAAAAATTCGTTCTCTAAGATTGAGGCAAGTCATTATCATTCCAAGAGTTGTTTTATTGTTTTATGCCATTGTAGCTTTTGTTGATAACAGAATGTTTCGAGCGATCTTTTTTTTTCTGCTTTCCTTAATAATTCTTAACAATTGCGTTTTGATAAAGATTTTTTTTTAAATTATTAATTATTAACATCTTTTTAATTCATTTGTTTTATTATTATTACTATTGTTTTATTTCCTGATTTCTGGTGTGTACCCATTTCCTTCCGGGCACCGCCTAGAGACCGAAAGTCAGAAATGGCATCATGACGTTTTCCACTGAGCACACATATTTTACATAGAAAAAGCCCTTCGTAAGGTGTGGGCTGTACTCGTGAGAACAATTTTTTTGTATTTCTTTAAGGCATGGGCTTCCAGGAATCCCTTCAACGAGTCTATTCGAATCTTTTCCAATCAATCCGAGTGCTCCAACTACAATTGGAATTGTCGATGTGCCCATGTCTCACAATTTTTAGATTTCATTAGTTTTATTATTATTGTTTTATTTCCTTTGGTTTCTGATATATACTCATATCCTTTCGGGTCCTGACCAAGGACATGAGATCAGAAATGGCCTCATGACATTTTTCACTGGGCATTTTTTGAGGGAAAAACACCTAAGATCGCATATATTTTATATAGATAAAGCCCTTTGTAAGGTGTGCGCTGTACTCGTGAGAACAATGTTTTGCATTTCTTTAAGGCATAGGCTACCAGGATTCCCTTTAATGAGTCTATTAGAATTTTTACAGTCAATCCGAGGGCTCCAACTACAACAGGGATTGTTGATGTTCTCATGTGCCACATTTGAGAGATTTCGATTTCAACGTCCTTGTATTTTGATTATTATTATTATTATTATTATTATTATTATTATTATTATTGGAATGCACCAAAAGTATTTTTAAATTTTACAAAGCATATTTCATAGACATATTTCATGATTCTATTATAATTGTGCTCGTCCCTCCCTTCTTTAGTTAGCACGACCATTATGTCCTGTCAGTACCTCATAAATAATGGACTATTCTGCGTTTTGATCGTGAGAAGAGAGGAGGAAAGAAATTACTTGGTTTCAATGAGAAAATAAAGAAGACAAGATAGAAGTGGAGAGAGAAAATCAGATTGAGAACAGATACTACGTTTTTCATCATCATCATCATCATCATCATCATCATCATCATCATCATCATCAATATTATTATTATTATTTGCGTATTTTATGTTTCCTGTTTTGTATCCGGTAGAGCCGGGTCCAAATTATGGTCCTTAGGCCCTATAGGAGAATTGTCATTTAATTTATATCACTTTTCGTAGTATATGGGATGTTCCTAGTAGGGCGATCTTCTGGGCAACCTGTATGTTGATGTTACCTGGGACACTGTTAGTAAAATTGTCCATTCCTTTTCTCCCCAGGCCCAGAGATCCGATTACTATTAGTCTCAGTCTCAGTTTTTATTATTATTATTATTATTATTATTATTATTATTATTATTATTATTATTATTATTATTATTTACTGAATACTGTTGTCTGCATTGTATTAAACTCTATAGAGAAAGTAACTGCTTATAAAAAAAAACTTTTCGTGGGCGGAAGATCAGTTCTCCTGTAAAAATTAAACTTTCCTCTTCAGACACTAAAATTGTTGTTGTTGTTGTTGTTGTTGCTGTTGTTGTTGTTGTTGTTGTTGTTATTATTATTATTATTATTATATTCGTCGATATTTTATATTATTTAAATACCAATCGTTTTTATTTTATTTTTTGTTAGTATTGCCATTATTCTCATGGTCTTTGTCAATTATGGTGGCGGTGGTTATTACTTCTTCGAGCATGCTCAGTGGAATGGCCTCACCCTAGCCGATCTTGTCTTTCCTTGGTAAGTAAAAATACAAATATTTATGTGGATTAAAATTAACTCGAAAATAAAAAGATATAAGTGGCAAACTGAGAAGATAAACAAGCACACACACACACACAAAAGACATTACGTCTTTAGAAATATTTATATACATTATGATATGGACAAAGTCCGGCAATTATGCTAAGACATTTTTATGTTTATACGTTCTTTTTATAGATACAAATATTTAAGAAAACGCTCTGTTTTATAATAAACAGTATGAAACAAATATTTACCGGCCTGAACGTCCAAGAAATTGCCATAGAAAATATGCGTCCTCCGACAGGAATCGAACCTGTATCCTATAAGGAACCGTCACTTACCCTGATGTGCCTTAACCGATTGGGCCACAGAGGATCGTTCGGTTAGCAAGGTCGATTTTACTGTCTTTACACTACAATCGTCCATGATTCTCTCACGTACATTCATATCTGCTCAATGCGTATCCAAATGTAAACAAATGACGTCACACATTATGAAATGGACATGGTCCGACAAATATTTTAAGACATTTTTATGCTTATACGCTCTTTTTATTGATACAAATATTTAAGTAAATGCTCTGTTTATAATAAACAGTATTAACGACATTTACCGGCCTGAATATCAAGAAATTTTTAAAATTTCTCGGACATTCACGAGAAAATTGTTTACATTTGGATACGCATCGAGCAGATATGAATATACGAGAGAAAATCATGGAAAATTGTAGTTTAAAAACAGCAAAATCGACCTTGCTAACTGAAACGCCCTTCTATGGCTAAATCGGTAAAGCACGTCAGGCTATACGACGGTTCCGTATAAAATACAGGTTCGATTCCTGTCGGAGGACGCATATATTTTCTATGACAATTTCTCGGACATTCAGGCCGGTAAATGTCGTTAATACTGTTTATTATAAACAGAGCATTTACTTAAATATTTGTATCTATAAAAAAGAACGTATAAACATAAAAATGTCTTAAAATATATATATGTGTGTGTGTGTGTGTGCGTGTTTTTCTAAAGAAATTATGGATTTTTATTTATTAATTCGACAGACTTTATTATTTAAACATTATTTTTACTGGATGCCCATATTTTAGTAGACGCTCCGCTAAAATTTTTTTTAAAATCAGTATATTTATTTTACTTCACAGGAGAAAAGAGGGATGCAGGTTCGAGTCCTGTCGAGGGGACCTATTTTTCTTTAATAAGAATTTTCGAATATTCAGGCCGGTAGACGAAAATAAATAAATATACTGTTTACTAAATAAACGAAGTGTCTACTCAGATATGGGTATTCTCTATAAATAACGTTTAATTAATAAAGTTTGTCGGGTTAATAAATCGAAAATCCATCACTTCTTTAGAAATTGCTTTATTTACGTTTCAATACCAAACTAAGCAAATATGACTGTATCGAGAGTCTGAGAAAGATTTGCATTTATAAAGCACTAGTCAGCTTTGTTTGATCGTCGCCGCACTTCGTGACCGAGACGGTCCAACGACGGTTTTCCTCTGCCAACTAGGAACGCAGGTTCGAATCCTGCTGTAGAGCCCATATTTTTATTTAATAAAATTTCTCGAATAGTTAGGCCGATATACGAAAATAAATATACTGTTTAATAAATAATCAGAGCGTCTACTCAAATATGGGCATCCACTAAAAAGTAACGTTAAAGTAATAAAATCAATATACATATTTTTCTAAAGAATCAATGTATTTTATTTTTTAATCCGACATTTTTATAAACCTCAAAATACAGAATCGAAGTGTGCTTTCGTCAAAATAAGAAATAGAGCCTTACTAAGTGGTAATTTTTCCTACAGGGGATGACGCAGGTTCGATTCTTGACAACAAACACACACTCTTTATTAAGATTACTCGAATGCAGGGTCCGATAGACTGTCTAAAGTAATAATCAAAAAATGAGGCGTCTATTTCAAATATGTGTATCCACTAACGTTTGAAGTAAGAAGACATGTCGGATTAAAAATAACATCTATATATCCTTTAGAAATTCTTTTGTTTACTTTTCGGATATGAAACTGAGCAGATATAAAGATTTCGAGAAAAATATGATTAATTGTACTTTTCTTAAAAGAGAAA
Source organism: Acanthosepion esculentum (assembly GCA_964036315.1). Taxonomy (NCBI): domain Eukaryota; kingdom Metazoa; phylum Mollusca; class Cephalopoda; order Sepiida; family Sepiidae; genus Acanthosepion; species Acanthosepion esculentum. The sequence continues at coordinate 110,303,916 of OZ038490.1, read as the reverse complement.
AAGAGCCTTTCTTTGCTGTGACGCTCTTCGTAGCCGAGCGATAAAACACACTGGATATAAAGGTGGTTTCTCCTACAAAGAGGGACGCCAGTTCGATTCCTACTGAGCAGCACATTTTCTTTATTACGATTTCTCGAATATGCTGGCTTATAGACGTAAAATAAAATGGAGCGTCTATTTCAAATACGTGTATCTACTATAATAACATTTGAATTAATATACAGTGCTGTTCGATAAAAGTGACTCACCTGATTTTTTTTTACTTAAAAATTTTTTCGCCTATTGTTTTTGGGGTCAAACTAATTTTTAATCTTACTAATATAAAGACCCCTTCCCGACCACTTAGTAAAAAAGTTTACTGACCCTAAGGTATTCTACTGACAATTATAATTTTGGATATAAATGAGATTTAGGGAAAAACTCTGTGCAGAAAAGTGACCCACTTATTTCCTGCAACTAGTAATCAATAGAAACATAACCGAACAGCTTTAAATAAAGAATAATAGAGGTATAATTTATTTATAATCGGTAATATAGTTCGAAATATTTAATAATCTATGGGTCCTCCTTTATTTTGAATAACCTTTTCAACCCTTTTTGGCATTGACTTGATTAGATTCTGGCAAATCTCATCTCCAAGCATTGAATTCCATTCGGATATGAAATTCACAATCAAATCCTCTTTGTTGCTCAACTGTTTTCTCGAGAGTCTGTACTTTATAATGCTCCATAAGTTTTTTATGGGGTTGAGGTCAGGAGATTGGGGCGGCCATGTCATAACACTCACCTGCTTCTCATCAAAGTATTCCTTCATCAATTTTGATTCGTGACAGGGAACATTATCCTGCATAAAAATGAGCTTGGTGGGGTCGATTTGCACCCTTTCAGCAGAAGGGAGCAGACAAGACTCTAAAATTCTATTGTACTGCTCGCTCCTGAGGGTCTTTTCAATAGGTTTTAAGAAACCAGTTCCATGAAAAGAAAAGCATCCCCAGAACATTATACTGAACGGATGCTTTACAGTACTTGCTGCTAAATTCAAAGAGCTTTCAAAGCTTCTTCTTCGAATTTTAGATCGCTTATCCTTTGAATTTAGCTCAACTTTCGTTTCATCGGAGAAGAGAACATCTAGTAAAAAAAATCAGGTGAGTCACTTTTATCGAACATCACTGTATATGTGCGTGTGTGTTTGTTTTGTTCGAGAATATTTTTTATCTACCAAAATGAATTTATGTTTCGTTATTAATGTTTCCTTCTTTTTTGTCAGATTTTTTATTCCTTTTATTCTGTTATTTTTCTGTTTGTTTTTTCACTTCATCTTTTTCCCCGTTTCAGTTTTTCTTTCGTTGTCGATTTTACTCTTTTTTTTCTCATTTCTTTGTTTCGTACTTTCTTTTCTTTTTTTCGTTCGTACTTTCTTCCTTTTCTCAATTCTTTTTTTCTTTAGTTCATTATTTCTTAATTCCCTTCTTTGTTTCTTTATTTTTTCTCACTTCGTTCGTTTTTTATTCGCTTTCGCTTTTCTTTCTTTTTTTACTTTTTTATTGTTTCCTTCTTTTTTTCCCCTTATGCCATTTTTCCGTCCGAATATTTATTTATTCATTTTCTTTTCCTTTTCTTTTTTTTGCTTTCTTTCTTTTTCTTTTTTCTCAGGTTTATTTTCATCATGGGTACAGCAATGAATTTTTCTTTCCGTGGTCTGCTCCGTCGAAAGGTTTCCCGCTGTAAAATATTACTGAAAGTCCTTCGACGTGCCATAATCCTCTTCGCCCTTGGTATTTGGCTCAATACAGCTTGGGGACGTACGTAAAAATTCTCTCTTCACACAGATTTAATCATAAGTCGATAAAGAAAATAGGCAATGAAAAATAAAATAGATACAGGGTAGAAAAAGAAAATTAGTGTGAATTTCGATATTCGTTTATAAATAAAACTTTTTTAATAAATAAAAAAGATATCAATATAACTCAGATAATATCAAAACAAATAATTTATTCATTATATCTGTAATAAGAAAAGAGAGCAAGAAAAGGCTTAAGGAAGATTTATTCTGCTTAGAATAAGTGATAGAAGCGTAGTGACTATTTATAGTCCTCTACAAAGGAAAGAGATCTCCAAAGGGAGGTAATCATAAAACAAGGGAGATTACTTCCGATAGCTTCCATTATTTTCAATTACGAACTCAGCAGGACCTCACAAAACTACGCAGCCCTTAACCACGAAGTTCTTGGACATCTTAGTCTTGAGGATATTTGTGTTTAGGTAGAAGGTTCTTGTTAGTGTCTCGCTCGAAAAGGCCCCATATCTAGAGGGTTTAATTGAAAATTAACTTTGCTTCACAGGACATGCTGAATGCAAAAGGGAGAGAGGAAAACGGTGCATAGAGAACTTCTGTTAATGGTTGGCAGAAAAAGGATTAAAAGAGACAACAAAAAGACAAAACTTACAAAGAGTTAAAAGGGACAAAAAGTTGTGGATCGCCCACTTCCTGACGAGACACGGCACATAGTAGAAAAAGACAAACTTCTGCACTTTTATTACTGTGTGACCGGAAGCACTTTCCTGGATGCACACAGTTACCTTCTAACTTGTGTCATGGTAAAACGTGGTACTTCAGTATCTTGAAGTCGGCATCATCCCCACCTTTTCTCCAACCTGCAGAATAATGGAAGCATCTTTTTTACCACTGGAGACCACGACACCATAGACCATAGATCATGACCTGAACTGTATATTTGAGCATCATCTCTTGTCTCTGCGACCCACTAGTTGTTTCGGCAGTTCTAAACAATATCCATTTCGAATATTCACTTGTCATATAATATTTTGGAAATTAATCCATAGCTCTGAGGCTACCTTAACACGTTTTTGCATTTTCCCTGAACTCATGCATTCAGAAGTGTATTGGGCTCCTGGGATATTATTTAAGGCTCAGGTTGTTATGCAAGATCCATGTAAAGATCTTGGGACTCACTTGAAACTCGGCAACAATCTTACGTATGAATATTGTTGGATTCTTTGCCATTTTGATTTTGTGTTAATAAGTTTCGCTTCATATTGATAATGGCACATCCTGGTTTCATTTAGTTTCCATTACCCAATCTCTATACTCTTCTTAGCATTGTAGAGACCGCACAAAGACATGTTGAAGCAATTCTTTGCCATTTGTCTGTTTGTGATGCCATTTTGCACGATAACTCTGCAAAAATAGGTGTTTATTAATAGCTAACAGCATATTTTTTATTCTGTAATTCATTTCACATGGCTGGTAGAACATGTTAATTTAAATATTACTGCAATATTATTGCTTCCCTACCCTTAAACCCTCATCCCACAGGCGAAACGTTGCTAGCCTTTCACTACTATGCCCGCTATTCCTAGGACATATGTTCATACGATTTACATATCTTAGTCCCATCAGCCTTGATCTTCACAGCTAGGACCCCCACCATGTTAAGTTTATGGTAGCAAATCATCCCCATTCCCTTCGTGTTCCTTTTGATAAAAAGCAATTTTCACTCAGACAGCTTCTTTCCCAGAACTGTTACTTTGTAGAACAGACTCCCGAGGAGATGCTTCCCTGACAACTACAATCGTGGTCGCTTTAAGTCCAGTGCCAACCAGTATTTATCCTACTTGTCCTCATGTTAATTCCGTGGCCGGACATTTGGTCGACGGACATTGGTCAAGAGACATTTGGCCGATAGACATTTGGCCGACGGATATTTGGCCAAGAGACATTTGGCCGAGAGATATTTGGCTGAGGGACATTTGGCTGAGGGACATTTGGACGACTGACATTTGGACGAGAGACATTTGGCCGAGAGACATTTAGCCGACGGACATTTGGCCGAAAGACATTTGGCCGACGGACGTTCGGCCGAGAGATATTTGGCCGAGAGACATTTAGCCGATAGACATTTGCCCAACGGACATTTGGCCGCGAAATATTTGGCCGAGAGACATTTAGCCAACGGATATTTGGCCGAGAGACATTGGCCGACGGACATTTGGCGGAGGGACATTGGCCGGGAGACATTTGGCAGACGGACATTTGACCGAGAGAAATTTGGCCGACGGACATTTTGCCGAGAGACATTTGGCCGAGAGACATTTGGCCGAGAGATATTTGACCAAGAGATATTTGGCCAACGGACATTTGGACGAGAGACATTTGGCCGAGAGACATTTAGCCGACGGACATTTAGCCAAGAGACATTTGGCCAAGAGACATTTTGCAGGCGGACGTTCGACCGAGAGATATTTGGCCGAGAGACATTTGGCCGATAGACATTTGGCCAACGGACATTAGGCCGGGAAATATTTGGCCGAGAGACATTTAGACGACGGACATTTGACCGAGAGATATTTGGCTGAGGGACATTTGACCGATGGACATTTGGCTGACGGACATTTGACCGGGAGACATTTGGCCGACGGACATTTGGCCGAGAGACATTTGGCCGACGGATATTTGGCCAAGAGACATTTGGCTGAGCGGACATTACACAAATAAATGTACAAGTAAAAATAGTAACAAGCAATAGTTTAAGTATTTTAATTAGTACTATTATAAGGTAGAATAGGACTTGGCATTTAATGGCTGCTATATCAATTTTAAAAGACCTATGGTTAATCATGCTCGTCCGGAGTAAATGAAATGAAACCCAGAATAAAAAACAAAGTATGCAATTTGAATTGCTTTTTCTTTCTTCTCTCTTTTCAGCTGTCGAATTAAATAGCATAAGAATCCCTGGTGTTCTCCAAAGGTTTTCACTTACCTACTTTTTTGTGGCTCTCATGGAAACAGTGTTTGCTCGGGCAGAGGATAAGCACAAAGTAAGAAAATACACATGGAACTATACGAATCTTCATTGATAAAAGTCCCCAACGTTATAAATCAAGTTTACAACAAGATAAAATCATGAAACCGATACCAAGATGAATTTCAAAACGTTTGATTGATAAGTAAAGTCTCCAATTCTATAAAATAAGTTTTAGACCAGATAGAATAATGAAACTGGCATCAAAATGAAGGACATTGTACTTTTTAATTTATTCGAACTATTGTCCTCATCTTGATTATTATAGATGTTACTGCAATCTTTAAAGTTGAGTCAAAAGGGCGGTTTTCCCTTGACACCGCTATTATTTTAACTACTTTCAATTCTCGGCAATTTTTAATTCTTTTAAAACGCGATGATTTTAATGAAACCTAAACATATGAAAGTGAATTAATACATTTTCTTTCTTCTTTACAATTTACAACAAAATAATAAACACTATTTATTGATTAGATTCATTATTTATTTATTATATTACTTATTGGAATGGTTGATATAACATTGACTTATTGCAAATCGATTCGAACTTTATAAAATGGTAAATAATAAAGATTACTTTATAGTTGGTTCACATATTTTAATTTAGTAAATGCTTATAAATTATGAACAAATGTTTCCATATGTATTTCTTTATAAATTGGTAAATGATAAATATTGCATTGCATTAGTTTCAATACACTGTTATTAGTTTTTAAATGTTGTAAATATAAAATTATTCTTGTAAATAAACAATTTCATAAATAAAGAATGTTTAATATTTGCGTTGTAAATTCCCATGAACAAAAAAAAATTATAAATTCACTTTCATCATATGTTTAGGTTTTATTGCAATTCTAATCATCACTTTTTAAAACAATAAACATCGAGAAATTAAGCTAGTTAAAATAATAGCGGTGTTAAGGGAAAAACTATCCTTTTGTCACATCGTTTTCTTTGCGGGCACAATGGTTAAAAATCGTTGATGTTACTTATAGAAACAACGTTTCGATCAAGTACGCTACGACCATCATCAGTTGTCTATTATTTGACTGACATCAGACGTCTACTGATTATGATGTTATTTTTGTCCCTGTAATGTCAGTTATTGTTGCTTCCTACTGACAGTGTTTCCGGATCCAGGGAATGAATTCATGACCACTAGACTACAGTTACACACGATTTACAATATTATATATCCAATAGCCCCCCCCCCCTCCAAGAATATCACTTGTATATGTTTGGGACATTCATAATACCCTAGTGATGACCTTCGGAACGGTGGCGTAATGGATACGGGATTGATTAAAGACTTGTTAATAAAATTTGGTAGAAAAAAAACTATTTCAAAGGGACGAGTGTTTCAGCTAGCACGAAATCACAAGTCATCGTGACTGAGGATTTGAGCATACTGATACCGAGCTTTTATCAACTACTGATCCCGCCGGATTGCGTGCTCTCTCCTGGAAACTGTAACTAATATCCGCTCAGCATAGTTGCGGTATAACCATCGGGTTGGCTCTGTGGATGTTGAAGAAAATCAAATGTGCCTACAACAGGGATTAGCTAGCCACCATAGAAGTCGGTATATTCGGAAATGAAAAGACAGTCATTATACATACATATATATATATATGTATATATATATATATATATATATATATATATATATATATATATATATATATATATGTATGTATGTATAGACATTTGTATGTTTATACATTCTTTTTATAGATACAAATATTTAGGTTAATGCTCTGTTTTATAATAAACAGTATTAAACAACATTTACCGGCCTGAATGTCCGAGAAATTTTCATAGAAAACTTTCGTCCTCCGACAGGAATCGAACCTCTATCCTATACGGAATCGTCATATAGCGTGACGTGCCTTGGCCATTTCGGTCACAGTGGAGCGTTCGGTTAGCAAGGTCGATTTTACTGTCTTTAAACTTCAATCTTCCATGAATCTCTCATGTACATTCATATCTGCTCATGGCGTATCAAATGTAAGCAAATGACGTCACACATTATGAAATGGACAAAGTCCGAAAATTATTTTAAGACATTTTTATGTTTATACATGACTTATATAGATTCAAATATTTAAGTAAATGCTCTGTTTTATAATAAACAGTATTAAACTACATTTACCGACCTGAATTTCCGAGAAATTTTCATATAGCCTGACGTGCCTTAGCCGTTTCCGCCAAGAGGAGCGTTCGGTTAGCAAGGTCGATTTTACTGTCTTATATATATATATATATATATATATATATATATATATATATATATATATATATATATATATATATATATACTGTTATGGTGTCCTCCCTCTAAAGAGTCTATGTTAGACTCTTCCCCCTACTATAAGTTTAGATAGGATTAAAGTCATAAATATAAGTGATTTTTGTTCTATGTACTACATTTTTGTATTTGTGTGCATGTGTATGCAAATGTTTATGTCCATGTCTTTGTTTGTTTGTTTTGTGTCTTTGTGTGTCTCTGCGTGTGTGTCTTTTTTTTTCAGACTGAAAACGTTAGTCTCATTACTCGGTAAAAAATGAAGCGTTTTGCTATATAGACACGTCAACTAAATAACGACACACTCTCTACTTGACTGATTTGTTTCTTTCTTTTCAGACTGCTCCATGGGCAGCTTTTCGAGACATCTTTCTTTATTGGCCAGAATGGTTACTTAATTTCGCCATCTTGGCTGTACACCTGGGTATCACCTTCGCTTTACCAGTACCTGGATGTCCCACGTGAGTTTTTTCTGCTTTTATTAGAGAATTTTAAAGAACATCTGATATCCTCATTTATAAATAATGGGGCTTTGACTTTTTGAACACTTCACACATTGTACACAAATCACAGGCCGTGAGAAAATGAAGTAAGATATTTTTGTTCGAAATGTCTTCTTTGTCATTGATGACGAGTAAGATAAAAATCAATAACTGTATTTCTCACGGTTGGTTAATATTGTCATAGAATAATCGTATTACATTTTAATGGGGGTGTTACTTTGAATATACGCTCTTCAGCGCTAGGGGGCGTCGTCAGTGATGTTCTGAATTGGGTCGGTCATTGGGGAGTTTCGTGTCTTTCAAACATCGACCCTATCAGAGCTGATCAGTCTCTGATGCGCCCCCCACCCCCATCTAAATTACCAGCCTGCAGACACTGACTTATATTAGGCAAACCATACAATACCCCCCACCCCCACCCGTCACGCATTTGATTGGAAGTTGAACAGCCAATCGCAATGATGTCAGCTCTATTTAAGTTGTGTACTGGGGATTTTTTACTTTTTCTTTTTTTTTATGGATATTCGTCGGATACTCGGAAGGTAATTATGTGTTTTCCCGTTTTTTTATTTATTTTTATTTTTTTATACATTTTTTTTACTTTTTTGTAGTTTCATCTCCCCAGGTGATAATTACATTATAAAAAATAAAATAAAAAATAAAACAATAAAATAAAATAAAAATAAAACAATAAAATAAAAAAATAAAATAAAATAAAAAATAAAAAAATAAAATAAAAAATAAAACAATAAAATAAAAAAATAAAATAAAATAAAAAATAAAACAATAAAATAAAAAAAATGCAACCTGAAAAGTAGCGAAAATCTGAAAAAATATTATCCAATATTCCACAATAGACTCACACAGATTTTAGCTAAACTGAAAATTATTAGTAACTTAAATTTAATTTTAAATTACGTTTGGAAATTTATCATTTGTTTTCATTAAGATAGAACCTGAAAAAGTGAATAAAGCTATTTATGGTATCTTGCTCAGGCACATAATTCTTTAATGAGGTTAGTTCCTATGTCACCCTGCTGTACCAAATTCACTTGCTCTATATTTTAGCACCGACGTTTATGACAAACATTGTACAAATCATTGATTTTTGTATGACCGTAAATTTTCCAACTACTAAAGATTTCTTCCTAGCTTCTTTTATTTGGATTTTTATTCAGCATTTTTTCTCAAATAAAAATCAATTAGTTGAAGGAAAATGTTTCCTTAGGGTTGGCCACTGCATCCGAAATCAGTTCTAAACCTAAGTTTCTGGCGCAGGCACACATAGGCACAAGTGCCAATCCTTCAGGAAGGGTAAATGTTTTAATTCAACGATATGAATTAAAAGTCGAAGCCAAGATCATGGCGAAAGTCGGTACAAATACATTCTATTACAACACTGTAATGGGTAAGGGATTAATTTATTTATGGGTAAGGGATTAATCTATTTATGGGTAAGGGATTAATCTATTTATGTGTGAGAGATTAATTTATTAATGGGTAATGGATTAATCTATTTTTGTGTGAGAGATTTATTTATGGGTAAAGGATTAATCTATTTATGTATAAGGGATTAATTTATTATGCATAAAGGATTAATTAATTTATGGGTAAGAGATTAATCTACTTATGTTTAAGGGATTAGTTTATTTATGGGTAAGGTATCAATCTATTTATTGGTAAGGGATTAATTTATTTATGGGCAAGAGATTAATCTATTTATGCTTAAGGGATTAGTTTATTTATAGGTAAGGGATAAATCTATGGGTAAGAGATTAATCTATTTTTGGGTAAGGGATTAATCTATTTATGTGTAAGGGATTAATTTATTTATGGGCAAGAGATTAATTTATTTATGTGTAAGAGATTAATTTATTTATGGGTAAGGGATTAATTTATTTATGGATAAGGGATAATCTATTTATGTGTAAGGGATTAACTATTTATGTATAAGGGGTTAATTTATTTATGGGTAAGGAATTAATCTATTTATGTGTAAAGGATTAATCTATTCATGAGTAAGGGATTAATTTATTTATGGCTAAGGGGTCAATCTATTTATGGGTAAGGGATTAATCTATTTATTGGTAAGGATTAATTTATTTACAAGTGAAACATGAAGGACTGAGAAGAAAAATATATACTGGATGTATGTAAAAGTCTCCAGGGCTAATTTTCTGAAAACTACAAACTGGATACAATTTTTTCGTTGGAAACTTTTCCAAACACCTTACATACACATACATACCTAAATACATACACACACTCACATGCACACACGCACACATATACACACACACACACACAAATATATATATATATATATATATATATATATATATATATATATATGAAATGAAAATATGGATTAAATCCGAAGATAGAATGATTAAATAAGGAACAAGTAGAAATATTTTCATTGATTGAACATGTTTTGATTTTTATTTAGCGTCATCAGAAATTTTGAAAGTGGATTACTGTGGAGTTATGTTTCAATTTTTAAATTCTATTAAAATAAGAATCAACACTGCATGTCGTCTGTCAGCTTCACGTTTTACATCAACCTTCAAACCTGGTGAATGACTTCGTGTTACTTCGTCTAGGATCGTATATTTCCGTCAGACTTCGGACATCTTCAAATTTCAAACATCTTCGCATGTCTTCGTTAATAGTATTAGCATTTGAAAAACTGGCCACTTAACTTGCGTTCTTTGTAATTAAAAATGAGTAATGAGACTTGCTTGACGGTTGATAGAGTTGGTTTATTTCCTACCGTAAAACTGTAGTCAGCGTTGAGTCCAAATACTAAGGCCAGAATTATAAACGCTGTTTTTAAAAGCGGATCTGCGCCGCCCATTCTTGAAAACCATGTGTATTCCTCTTCGTCGCATTTTCCCAAAATTAAACTCTGTGCCAAATTAATAAATATTAAAAATTAGTAAAGAGCGTCGCATCTGACTCCGAAGTAAAGTTTAAAATAAAGAAGCCGAGCAAATACTTACAAAGATATACACTTGCCATGAGTTTAGGAGGTAGTGATGTATTTTTGTATCGGTGCTGTGTTTGATTCCCAATATGAAAACCATAAATTTAAATTATTTTTTAAGAAACAGTCAGTTATTAGCAGCGTAATGAATGAACAATGAAGGATTGAAATTTCAACACGGTGTATTGAACAATTTTCAGAATATATACATAAAAAAGGTAACAAAATTGTTGATATGTAGTTCTTTAGTTATCGTTTGTAAGGGAAGCGATTAGGTGTAAGGTTATTGTTGGTAAGACCGGATTTTGGAGGTCGGTTGACCAAGGTCATGGTGGCGACGATAAGAGACTCCTGTAGTGAAATAGTGAAGCTGCGTGGTATCACGAGTGGGGTGACGTTGGTGGGGATGAACTGTCTATCTTCAGAGTTGAAATCGACACCGGTGAAGTGTATGGATAGTCGTGTGATGAGGTCGAGGTGTTGAGACGAACTTCCTGTTGTCGGCGAGTCGTGCCGTTTTAAGTTTAACAGACGCTGGCTCCCAGAACAATTTTTGTTTTGCCAATGTTCGTGATTAGATATTGTATTTTAGATGTTTGCGGATGGGTTGTGATGCCTCGAGGACCTTGAACAGACGACGTTTATTTATTTTGGGTTTTGTTTCGGTGACGCTCACATCCAGCTGACATGACTAGTGAAATGTATTTGTGAATCAGAAAGAGATCTTGATTAAGTAGTATAACACAGACCAACCATTCCAAACATTAGCGTCACAATATCTTCCTATGGTCTGTTGTCGAATTTTAGTTCTTTGCCGAATTAAGCTATGCTATAAGATATTAATGAATAATAATGGGTTTTGTATCGAACTCCTTGTGTATTTATAGTTCGAACCCTACCTGAATCAGAATTCACGCTTTTGCCGAAAAAGAATTACTAAGGAACTGATTTCAAATCTAATATTTTTAAAACTCTTATTTTCAGCGGTTATCTTGGACCCGGCGGTATAAGCGAAAATGGCTTGTATTTTAATTGCACTGGTGGGGCTGCACAGTACGTGGATAGATTGGTATTGGGTGAGAACCACATTTATCAGCACCCAACCTTCAAGGTCAGTATTTAAAGAATTTTGAAGTATTCAATAAATTCCTCAAGTCACATACCTTCGCAGTTACACACGAATACTTTCACATATAATTTATTGCAGCCTTTTTAGACAAAACTTTAGAATGTTAGAAAAAGTAATGAACTATATTGCACCTGAAGACTCAGAACAATAAAACTGGTAAAATGTTTATAATTGTTGTCGATTTATATCTGAAATAATAATAATAATAATAATAATAATAATAATAAAAAAATGTGGCACATGGGAACATCAACAATCCCTGTTGTAGTTGGAGCCCTAGGATTGGTTGGAAAAAATTCCAGTAGACTAATTGAAGGGATTCCTGGAAGTCCATGCCTCAAAGAAATACAAAAAATTGTTCTCACAAGTACAGCCCACACTTTACGAAGGGCTTTAGCTATGTAAAATCTTTTTTTTATTTATCATTGGAAACTATCATGATGCCATTTCTAACCTTTCGGTTGCTGTGCGGGACCCGGAAAGAAATGTGTACACGCCAGAAATGAAATGAAATTAAAAATAATAATAATAATAAAAATAATAATAATAATAATAATAATAATAATAATAATAAAAATAATAATAATAATAATAATAATAATAATAATAATAATAATAATAATAATAATAAAGAGATTCCTGGTAGCCAATGCCTTAACAAAATACAAAAATTGTCCTTACAATCACAGCTGATAGCCTACGAAGGGCTTTATCTATGTAAAATGTGTATATTTTTAGGCTCCATTATTTTTATTGTTATTTTCACTTTTTTACACAAACGTGCAGTGGAAAATGTCAGGATGCCATTTCTGACGTTAAGCCTCTGGTGGGGACTCAGAATTAGATGAGTATACAACAGAAATCAAAGGAAATAAGAAGAAGAAGAGTAAATTCAATGATGCTACACCAGGCATAACTGTCAAGGTATCTAGTGTTAACTAATTGTAGTTATTAACAATAATAATAATAATAATAATAATAATAACAATAACAATAATAGCAACTATTACTACTACTACTACTTATAATAATAATAATATGACTATTATTACTAATAATAATAATAATAATAATAACAATAATAATAAATATCCAGAAACGATTGATCATCTTGTATCAGGTTGCACGATATTGGCACCCACTGAATATAAAACCCGGCATGACAGAGTGGGCCAATATCTGCACTGGAAAATTTGAAACTTCTACGGGAAGGAAACTGAAAGAAACTGGTACGAACACTACCCAGACCCGGTTACGGAGATAGGATCTGTTACAATTCTATGGGACTACACAATACACACTGACAGAACAATCAAAGCCAACCGCCCAGACATTGTTATTAGAGACCACAAAGAAAAAAATGCCTCCTTATTGATATGGCAGTCCCTGCAGACTGCAATGTATCTTTGAAGATATTCAAAAAGCTGTCAAAATACAAGGACCTTGAAATAGAAATCTCAAAATATGGCACATGGGAACATCAACAATCCCTGTTGTAGTTGGAGCCCTAGGATTGGTTGGAAAAATTCCAGTAGACTAATTGAAGGGATTCCTGGAAGTCCATGCCTCAAAGAGATACAAAAAATTGTTCTGACAACTACAGCCCACACTTTACGAATCTATGTAATTTTTTTTTTCAGTGGAAAGTGTCATGATACCATTTCTAAACTTAGGTCCCTGGGCGGGACCCGGAAAGAAATGTGTAAATGCCAGATATCAAAGGAATTAATAATAATAATAATAATAATAATAATAATAATAATAATAATAATAATAATAAACATTAGGTATGGCTATCCTGGCTTCTGGTCTTAATTGATTGGTGGTGTTAACTTGTACATGTTTTGTCTTGATAAATTAAAATGATAATTTGTGTCTATTTTGCACGAATACCCTTGGAAAAGGCAAGAATACACACCTGCCTGTAGCTCAGATATTAAATTTTGTTGCTAGTACCATACAATTCAATAACATCTCTTTCATAACATCTCTTCATGTTACTTGGAGAGTACTAGGTCCCCGGCAAGCACCTGCCATTGTTTTGTTTTATTTTTTCATAGGCTACCAAAGTATGAGGGTTTCGAATTCAGCTTATACTTTATTCCAGTTTACGTGATTTGCGATAAAAAGCAAATGAGATTACGATGAAAGTCGTACTTATAAAAAAAGGAATCATAATTGATAACGCTTCGGCTAAGAAATTCGAATAATATTATATCCATTGTAATAAACTGTATGACATTTTTGAGGTGAGTAATTGTCAATAAACTTTAATTATATCGCTTGATTATTTTGTCCCTGTGATGTCAATTATATATAAAAAAATATTGCCAATTTCTTATGTCAAAGATTAAATACAAAATTATGAAAAAGATATACGAACTGCCATGATAACCAAATGTTGAAAAAATCTATAAAGTCTCTAGAAATGCACTACTGCACCCTTCATGATGTCGGCGTAGTGGATATAAGCGTTGATTATAGATGCGTTATTGACATCTAGAGATCATAAATTCAATCCTCGGATCAGGTAGTGAGGCATCAATTATAACAATAACTTAAATCACAGGGACAACACAATAATCAACAGATATCCCATATCATCTAAACAATAGACACCTGATGATGACCGGAGAGCATTTGGCCGAAACGTTGCGTCAATAATAATATCTATAACAACCAAGATTAGAACAATACTTACAAATAATTAAAACATATTGTATGGCTTTTTCTGTATGTTCATGTCTGTAATATCTTGTACATTGTAATATACCGTACCTACGAAGACTAATGGGTATGTCCCAATCCTCATAAATACGTTGGACATTATTGTAAGTGGGGGGTAATATCCTGTCTAAGTAGTTCACTACTAGCAGTGGTTTACCTATTTTACGCCGCTGGCGAGTATTGTATTTTCTTGATGTTATAAAGATTACCATTTCATTCCCAACCTCTGTTTTGGTTATTACTCATTCAGTAACCTTTTGTAGCTTACAACATTTTCTATTTGTATGCAGGAAGCTTGCTCCCTGTATAAGTTCTGGATTATTCAAATAAATATATTTACCAGATATTTCAAAAACTTGATTAAATATTACATGATTAACAGAGATGGCGTCAGCTATTAGGGAGATGTGATTAAATACACTTTAATGTTTAAAAAAATATTTCTAGGTTACAACAGTATCTATCTATCTATCTATCTGTTATATACCGTACCTATAGACACTAATGGGTATGTCCCAATCCTCATAAATACGTTGGACACTATTGTAAGTGGGGGGTAATATCCTGTCTAAGTAGTTCACCACTAGCAGTGGTTACCTACTTCATGCCGCTGGCGTGTATTGTATTTTGTTGATGTTATATAGATTACCATTTCATTTCAAACCTTCGTTTTGGTTATTCCGCATTCAGTAACCTTTTCTAGGCTACAACATATATTAAAATCAACTGTGATATATAAAACGAATAAATAAATCCTTCCTTGATTTGAACGCGTGTCCTGGAATTTAGGCTGGTAAAAATGCTTCAAGGTGACACTGATCCTTAATAAAGCGTACAGATCTTTTGTTCCTAAAAAAAATGCCGATCCATATATAAATATTTCCGTCATTTTTATGGGTACTATGCGAGATATATACATAATATATACATAATTTATTTTCTTTGCAGGAAATCTACAAAACAACAAGACCATACGATCCGGAGGGAATCTTGGGAATTCCAACATCTATCTTTTTGTGTTTCCTTGGAGTTCAGGTAAAAATTTGGGATATATATATATATATAAGAGTTCAGACCCTAAAGGGAAACAAAGTTAATGTACAAAGTTACTCGAAAAGTTCAGTGTTCATTTTAGCTGTTTGTTTTGTCAAAAAAAAAAAAAAACGGAAACGGTGTTTCCTTGGAGTTCAGGTAAAAATTTGGGATATATATATATATATAAGAGTTCAGACCCTAAAGGGAAACAAAGTTAATGTACAAAGTTACTCGAAAAGTTCAGTGTTCATTTTAGCTGTTTGTTTTGTCAAAAAAAAACAAAAACGGAAACGGTGTTTTTTGGAGTTCAGGTAAAAATTTGGGATATATATATATATAAGAGTTCAGACCCTAAAGGGAAACAAAGTTAATGTACAAAGTTACTCGAAAAGTTCAGTGTTCATTTTAGTTGTTTGTTTTGTCAAAAAAAAAAAAAACGGAAACAGTTGATGCAACGGAGATGTATATTTTTTATTTATTTTTATTTATTTTATTTTATTTTATTTATTTATTTATTTATTTATTATTTATTTATTTTGTTATTTTTTCCTTTTTAATCCCTCCACCCCAAGCAAGGAACAGGATTCAGGAAGACAGAAGATGACTACCGAGGTTGCATTTAAATTTTATTATTGAAGATTGTAGGTGCAGAGAAGAAAAAAAATCAGAAGGGATTTCTGCAGACAAGTGCAAGAAAAGAAACTGCTAGAATAGAACTGATGGTTGATTCCAGCTAGTTCAACTGTAAAACGGTGAGACCTAACTGCTAATCTAGTAGTAAACTTAAATTGCAGTTGAAACACCCAGGAGAACGGCTCATCAGAACCTTTGCCGTGAAAATATTTGTGGAAGAGACAGAAGGAAACCACGTCTCGTCGGCGGGAAAGTGAGTCGGAATCAATGACATTAAATACCTTTCCTTGGATTTTGTCAAGAATCTTGAGATATCCAGTAGAAGCACCAGACCATATATGACAGTAATATTCACTGCACGAAGGAATGGTTGATTTACTGACGAATGATTATGTGCCAAATAAGGATGTGTTCCAAAGAGAGGAAGAAGCATAAAGAAACTGCTGCTAACAGTAACAAAAATATAGAAGTTTCTCCGGGTAGCGTGGCGGTTATTGGTACAGAAAATTGGAATCATTGAGCCGAGTTCAAATTTCAACCTCGTCAATTGCGTTCACTTTTGCACTGATGCCCTTAGGAAACGCATGTTAATGGCTTCAGTCGCTGGGTAGACTGAACTCTCTAGCCTTGGCTGGTAGCCAGTCTAAGAGAAGGACGACACTTAATTCAAAACCGTGGTGAAGGAAAATGTTTTTCTTAGGAAGTCATGGCATTTTACAGATAATAAAGAAACGAAGTTATGGTCGCCTACATCCTTAAGAGGAGGGCTGATATCAGTACACTTTTTCTTTGTTTCTAATGAAATTTTTCTGTTACTTAATACTTTGCTTAGCTTTTGGAAAGCAACTTTCGCTATCCCAATGCTGCTTGAGAGGAGAAATTATAAGAAAATTGATTGATAAGAATTACTAAAGTATTTTTCTTTTTCTCTCTTAACAGTCTGGCCGAATCCTGATGACTTTTACAGGCCATCGAGAGCGCATCTTCAGATGGATTATATGGGCCGTGATTACCGTAAGTAATTTTCGTTTTTTTTAGCTTCTTCTTCTTCTTCTTCTTCTTCTTCTTCTTCTTCTTCTTCTATGTGCCGTGTCCCTTCAGGAAGTGGACGATAATGGATCTCCACAACTTCCTGTCCTTTCTAGCCCTTAGTAAATGTTGTCTTTTTGCTATATCTTCTAATTCCAGTCATTTAAACAAGTTCGTTAGGTAGTTTATGTGCTGCTTTCCTCTGTTCAGCTTGTCATCAATATGTCCTGTGAGTGTCAAATTTTCCAAGCCTTCTTTCCTCCTTATGTGTTCTAGAAATCCAAACTGCCGCTATCTGGTGTTAAGTGACCCTTTTATTTCCATTTTTTTCTAAAGCGTCGTTATTGCTCACATGTTCAGTCCAGGGTATTCTAAGCACCCTTTTATAGAACCACATTTCTGTTGCCTCATGTCTCGTCTTCATCTGTGAGGAGATTGCACAGTATTCACTGCCATAGAGAGCTACTCTTTTTTTGATCTGTTGTTTCCGGTTTCAGTGTCACATTTCCCATCCTCTCTTAAAACACTTCCTAGATATTTAAATTTTGCACTTGTTTGATTTTGGCATCTCCAATTTGTAATTCACATAATGGGCTGCCCCTTTTGCTGACGACCATTCTAAAAAAAAAAGAAGCAATTATAGAATCTCTAATGTTCTTTCGAAAAACTGAATATAATAAAAACAAAAATATTGCAATATCTGTTTATAATTCTGAGATGAGGTATTATGATTAGTTGCCTTAATTACATTATTCGAACTGTTATCCTCATCTTCATTGCGATATTTACAAAGTTTCAACCGTTTTTACGCTCCGGCCTTCTTCAGGTTATTGGAATTTCGAGCCAATACCTTTATTACGTCCACCAGGGTAGATTGTTCTAGTTCTCATGACATGGACCTGTGGATAAAGACGTTGGTAGATCCAGTGACTAGACCCAAACAGTTGTGAGTTCAATACCAGGCCACAGAAGTGGTGAACCAAACACTTGGAGAATTGAGTTAAAGGAAAATAACTGAAACATCCGGAAGAGGCATGGCACATGGAACTAGAACAGTCTACCCTGGTGGACGAAAAAAAGGGTTCGGTTCGAGATTCCAATCACCTGAAGAAGATCGGAGTGTACAACGGCCGAAACATTGTGAACATGGCAATGAAGATGAGCATAACAATCTGAATAACATAAATAATACAAGTAAAAATATTACAGTTTACTATTGAATCAGATGGTTCTGTTTGCTTCCATTGATAACTTTCCATTTGCTGTCCTGCGCAGATAATTTTCCTCCATTTTGTATTCAAGAAAAAAACACGTTGAATAGATAGTAATATGTTCAGCAAGTGTCGCGCGGCGGCTTCGATCAAAGGACGCGGCTTTCATGTTCTGTAACGGGTCGGGATTATTGAAGGTACGACAAGTCATGGAATTAGACAATCAAGTAAGGAGACGTTGTCAGCAGATGATGTAGAATTGGTCAGGGAAACAGTTTCTGCTTGCCTTCTTTTCAAATATTCAGCTTTCTGCGGGGAGTTTAACTGGAGAGGAGACTCTTGCTCTTCACGAATCTGAAGACAAAACTCATTCAATGATTATCCAATCAGTGGAAAAACAAAAGCAAATACGGACAAAAGGGAAGGTTATGGTGATGGGTTTGTTGTCTTCTTTTTTTTTCTTCTTTTTTTTTTTTAGTGGTGAGGTACGCTGAGGACATTTTGCTAATTGACGTTTTAGAGGGGAAAAGGAGAGCAACGTTTGCTTATTACGAAAGTGTTTTAAAAAAATGAGTTAAAAATAAACAAAATCACCGAGAAAAGTCTCAGCAGAAAACCTTTTTCTACCACAACAATGGCCCTGCCCGTTCCGTTCCAAGAATTTTGATGGGAAATCCTAAGACATTCATCTCAGTCCTATTTCAGTACCTTATGATGCTCGTTTTCTTAATTCGTAAGATTTAAAAAGTCTAAAAGGTTTCTGTTGTGGTAGGATCCACCTAATTTGCATAGTGGAGTACTGACTATATAAATATGGTTGGTACCGGGAAGACAAGGAGGCGAATCACGAGATTCACTAGAGACTCTGCCCGACTGCGACTTAGTCAACACATTCTCCAGGAACGGTCTTCCCAGGAATATACAAAAGACTATATGTAAATATTGTGTACACTTTCTTGTTTCAATACATTTTGTTCTAGGTACATTTTGTATTGCATTATTATTCCATGCATTAGTCAAGTTTCAACAGTTTCCCATTTTTAAACACTTAATGTGCGTTGTGGTGCAATCGATATCGACTTGGACTGAGAAATCGGAGAGCCGATTTCGAATTCCAGTTGGGTTCGTTATATCCTTGAGAAAGGTATATATCCATATCTTCCCCGCCACGCTTCAGTTATGGGTTGAATAGCATAACAGAAAGGGTTTTATAGCCTTGGTTGGCAAACAGTCTACCGTAGAAAGAAATGACAAGAAAGCCTTCTGCCTAGTAAGTCATGAATCGAAAGAGACATGATCGCCCAGGCGTATCTTATGTATGGCATGGCATCAAGAAAATGGCTGCATTGGCACGATTAGATCCTCTGGACCCTCAATTCTTCGAAAAAGTTATAAATGACCGGTATCATCGCTTACATAATTTCCTTGATGTTGATGGAAATAAGGCTTATACTTTTGATAAATGTTTCCTTTTAATTGCATTTTTTTTTTCAGGAACGTTTCAAATGCTTCTCGTATTCGTTTTAAGAAACGATATCCCCTTTCACATTTTGTTGCTTTGAAGATGATAAGAACAGATATCGAAATAAAATATCAACTATAATCTCGGGAAATGCTACAAACGTATTTTCAGCACTTGCTATTTACTTTTTTATATTTTATCTGCTTGTTACTTGCAGGGCGCCATTGCTGTTGCATTGTGCAAAGCGTCGGTCAATGATGGAGTAATTCCGATCAACAAGAATTTATGGTAAACTTTCTTCATTATTATTTGAAAAAGAAATTTAAGTAGAATCTGCCTGCACACACAAAAAACAAATTCCCTGAAAGAATTTTATCGTTCAAATTAGATTTAATAAGTTCCTCATTATAAAATTATTCTTTTAATTAACATTTAAAATGGGTGTTTTCAATTGAGGTTTTTATTGTCGCTTTAAATTTTTATTTGCTAAACAAAATCAAATTTTCGATGTCTGCACTGCAAGACAAGTATATTTTAAACTAACAAACAAACGTTTGTTGCCGGCCATTTTTAATCATTTCACCCCAAGCAAGAAATAAAAGCCACTAAGACGCAAGGGGTTACTGAGTGTGAAAGAAAACATTATTAAGGAGAGAGAACAATAAAAGAAAAGGAATTTAAGAAGACAGAAGATAACGATCGACATTTTGCATTTACATTTTTGAAAATCAAAGTTGACTGAAAGTAATAGGCCGGAAGAGAATTCCACAAGCCGGAAATGCTAGAGGAGAAACTGTTTGAATAGAACTTACGGTTACATCTAGCCATTTCAAATGCAAAATGATGACACCTTGTCATCAGTCTAGTACTGCGTTTAAGCTCATAAAGTCTAAGTATGAAAGAGGAAATTTCATCAGAACAATTACCATTAAAATATTTATAGGAACGTCACAGGAGAACTACGTTACGGCGGTGAGAAAGTGTCTGAAACCGAGGTGCTAGATCAGAAACAATAACATTGCAGATTGTTCTTTGAATTTTATCAAGTATGTATTTTATCAATAATTCTACTGACCGGCTGGAGAGGGGCATTTCCCCGTTAGGATCTGTGACTCTATGCAAAGACAAAGGAAAGAGAAAGGGTTTCATTAAGAATACATTGATTCGGGGATACAAGTGAAACATAATTTTGTATACTGATTTCTCTTCAAGAGGGACTAATATCCTAATCTTTGTCCCCAATCTAGTACGGCGCTTAAATTCATAAGGTTTAAGTACCATAGAGAAAAGTTTACCAGAACAATTACTATGAAAATATTTATAGAAAAGGCGCTGGGAAGTTACATTATGGCGGTGGAAAAGTGACTGAAACCGAGATGTCAGGTCAGGACCAGTAACATTGCAGATTCTTCTTTGGATTTTAGCAAAAATCTCTACATACATAGCTGACGCCCCAAACCAGATACGACAATAATATTCAAAGCAAGGACGAATGGTAGGCTTATAAATGTATAAGATAGATTCCAGTGAGAAAAATTGTCTAGCACGATACATTGAACCAACTTTTCTCACGGCAGACCTAGCAATTGATTCAATATAATCATTCCACTTCATGGCAGTGGAAAACGTTTGCCATGACATGAAAACGTTAGATTTGACATCGTTTTAATGTAACAGATTTGGACATGTAATCTGAAACAATTAAAACTAAGCCCAGTCGGATTATCAATCTGTGCATTATACATGCACAGATTGATAATCCGACACAAAAAGCAAATACAGAAACTACATGATGTACGAGGTCTGATCAAAAATATCGAGACTGTTTCTATGGTACCGGAGCATAAATAGACCTTGAATTCTATCGTAGCCTCCACACTAAGGTATAAGTCCATTAGTTTTCGTCCATTTCCGTTGTGAGTAGTTGGAAGGAAAGTGTGTAGAGTGTGTTCGTCTCACCAAACCAAAGAAGCTCCATCAGTGAACATGACTTGTGCAGTAGGTTTTGGCCAAGCACAATATTCCCTAGGCCCGACAACCAACATATTCTCCAGATCACGCCCTTACTCTTTGTTACCAAAGCAAATTTTAATAGCAAGCATGAATTTATAAAAAGCGTTACTGAAATTTTACACACACATAATATCAGCCTTGGGAGACGGCACTGCATTTGGGAAGGGCCTGAAAACCATACCACAGTTGCTCAAAGCCTTGTCAGTTAAATTGTGTAGACAAAACTGCTGAAAGTCAAAATTCATTGTGACTTAGGGCTTGAGCGTGTTTCTTTAACTACTGATCACGCTAACTGTAAGTAAAAGGTACGCTCAAATATATTTCTAAAGAATTAATGGATATCAATTTTTAACCCGATATTTTTATAACTTCAAACGTTATTTCTAGTAGATATTCGTATTTTAATAGTGTTTATTTCGTCTCACGGCTTGTGTACTTGGGAGAACTTAATAAAGATAGCGTGAATAAAGAAAATTTACTTATATTTTTATTTTACAGTACAAGGCCCGGGGTCACTCGAGGTAGAGGGTTACGTTACGGAATAGTTTATATGGATAGGAGAAGATAACGGTTGACTCTAGACATGAACAGGTTAAGATTGTAGTGATCCGAGAAACATCCTTGGGAGTCTGTTCAATAGAACAGTCGTCCACGAGAAGAAGCTGTTCGAGTGGAACTTCTCACCGATGGAATACGGAGGGAATGTGGGTGGTTTGCTACTATCTAAGTCGCATGGCGGGTCCTAGGCTTGAAGATATATATATATATATATATATATATATATATATATATATATATATATATATATATATACCTTTTAACAGTTTGTGACTGGAAGGGCTAATTCTGAGGAGGATATGAATCCAAGGAGAGCTCAATGAACAATGAAATCAAGTTGAACATCTCAGTGTTCACGAAATAAAAATTATAAACGAAATGGATGATTAAAGCCTCTGTCTTATTATTATCACAATATATATATATATATATATATATATATATATATATATATATATATATATATAACAAACCAACACTTAATAATATTAACTTTGAACATGGACATAATATCTTGACCGTGTTTTGAAACAAAAAATGAATCACTTTATAAAACATACACATAACAAACTATTTCTAATTCTAACAGTTGAAATATAATGCTTGATAATGGCTAAATGTATAGCCGAAAGCACTCGGATAAAAAGAACATTCGGACAATTTTTATATAATTTATCCTCTGAAAAGAAAAACTTTATTAGATCGCACGAGAAATTATATAAAAAACTAAATAAAAGCACCTTGTCAGTCGTTTTTAATGAAATGTGCTTGAAAGAAGGATTGCTGCCTAAATACACAAATATATATATATATATATATATATATATATATATATATATATATATATATATATATATATATATATATATATAATAAATATGTAATAAATCCGTTGGTATATAATCCAAGTGGATCCTAATAATATAAAATATTAAAACTGATCCACAAAAAGAGTTCAATGTATTATAACAAAGCATATAAATTGCATAATAGAGAAATCCCCAAAAACCTCATGAGGATAGACTATTTCAATTAACATCAATGCGTTAGCATTTTTCGACTCAAATGCTGGACTAATAGAGTGTTAGAAACTTAAAATTCAATATTTAAAAAAAAAGAGACAACAGTTGAAGAATTGATACAGAGCTCACCAAACGAAACGCCCGTGTGGTGGAAAGAGGAAGGAAGGTGGATGTTGTCTGGCTTAAATGGAAAAAGGCTACACAAATCTGACCCAGATATTAATTCTAATTAACCCCAACTTGGGATTATGAAAAAATAGAAGGGAAATTAACGGACGACCAGAAAAAAGAAGTTAAAAGATGAAATTATAAATTATTAGTTATATAACAAAAAATAATTTTTTTTAGAATTAAAAATTATATATATATATATATGTGTGTGTGTGTGTGTGTGTGTGTAACAAAATATAGTCTTAAGGTGTGCTATATTTATGGGCTAAAGTACTCAATATCAGGGTTAAAGCGTATGGAAATGGAAATATAAATATGGCTTGACGATTGCGTTTAAGCATGAAACTTACCGTCGCCTCTGGGTGTTGACTCCAATGTTCACTTTATATATATATATATATATATATATATATATGAACAAAAATTAAACTAACGAACAAGTCAAAATATAAGATTTCTAAAGTTTCTGATGCGTATCTAATTTCAGGTCCACGTCATTTATCCTTATAAATGCCAGTTTTGCATTTATCCTTCTAACTCTCCTCTACATTTTCATCGACGTCCTTGGATGGTGGTCCGGTCGTCCATTCACATACACAGGTAAGCGATTGAACTCTTCTGACGTGCGTTTCAAAATGAAAATTTTCTAGAATATTTATCATGTAACTGTAAACAATAAACATTTAAATGTCTTTTGGGCTAAATCAACTCCAGCATAAAAGATCATATCAATGGGCCATGATTAGCGAAATGGCCGAGCAGTCTTGTAGACCTTCAAGTCCAGTTCATTAAAAGAAGCTCAACTACCGACAACGGAAACAGTTATGAAAGCGATATTTTTTAATCAATTCACCCCAAGCAAGGTGATAATGCCACTAAGATGCATGGGAGTGAAAGAGAATAAAAAGACTTTAAAAAGAACCAGAAATCTTATCCTAAACAGGAAACAAGTGATAAACTTCTTTTCCTGTTCAAAAGAGCAGGAGGAGTGTGAACAGGACGATAGACAAATCTATCTACTCCCACTAAGAAAAAAACTAAATAAATAGTAAATAAAATTTCGGAGTTTAGGCGGAGATGCTAAAAATATAGAACAGACTTTAGAAGTAACCGAAACTCCAATCCTAAGCAGGAAACGAGAGATCAATTCTTATTCCTGTTCAAAAGACCAGGGAGGAGTGTGAACCGGACAAACAGGTCAAACAGCGAGTGAAAAAAAAAGTGTGGATTTGCTCGATCACATGATGGTATATTGTTTAACTTGCATATCTGAAATCTAGTCTAAGAGGTGAGTTTTTTTTTCTTAAGAGATTCCACTCAAAACCAAAGTGATCATTTGGGCAGATTTGGATCCACACTCATGAATGGCGGCAACTTACTCTTGACATGATTTCTATTGTTTCTTCTGTCCTTCTTGCTTTCAATATGTCCTGTGAGTATCAGATTTTCCAAACCCTCAGTCCTCATTATACACCCTAGAAATTCTCTCTTCCTAATATGCGCCCTATAAATTTCAACTTGACATCTTCCTAACGTTAAGTTTCCTTTTTATGTCCATCTTCTCTAAAAACCGTTGTTGCTCACATATTCAATCCATGGTATTCTCAACATCCTTCTGTAGAATCACATTTTTCTTCCTTCAAGTCCCTTCTCCATCTTTGAGACCAAATAGTGAGTGAAAACAAGGTGGATTTGCCTGATCACATAAAGACGTATAAAAAAAGAAATTTAAATAACTCTTTTTTTTAAAACTCGCCTACATAAAATCTTGTATAAGGGGAGAATTCCTTTTCTTAAGAGAATCACCTTAAAACCGGAAGTGACTAATTGGACATGCTTACATCCACTCTTGTGAATGGCGGTAAGTAATCAAATTTAAAATTAACAACAATGAAGGATTAATTAAAGTAAAGAAGACGATATGAATAATAAGCAACTACATAAATATTTTTTATCAAATAATGAATAAAATAATCGACAAATAAATAAAATTAAATTAAATTAAACCGGCATTCACGAACCTATGTAGGAGTATATTCCTTTAAAAGTGTAAATACTGGTTCCTTTTGTGTCGAATAACACTGAATACTTTATTTGCATTATGCGGACTGTTATCCTCAACTTCATTGACATATTCACTACGTTTTGGCCGTTGTACGCTCCGGCCTTTTTCAAGTAATTGGAATTTTGAACCGAACCCTTTATTTCGTTCACCGGGGTAGATTGTTCTACTTCCACGTGCCATGCATCTTCCAGATGTCTCAGTTATTTTCCTTTAACTCAACTCAACTCTCTAAGTTTTGGGTTCACCACTGCTGTGGCTTGATATTGCTGGTCTTGCTGGCCCAGTGGATAAAGACGATGGTTAGATTCAGTGACTAGACCCAAAGAGTTGTGAGTTCAATACCAGAATGGTTATACCGCTATCGGAGCATAGCAATTTTCTTTCAACATAATAAAATATCGTCTATGACGGTGGATATCTTTGTTTCATTTCTGTATAACCATTCTGAGGATGGGCCATGTGAGCCGAAAGCTTCGGACCAACCTGATATAAATGTTGGACAATTTTTGTCTTTATTTTCACCAGAAATGAAAGCAAACGTACAAACTTTAGAACGGCTCATTATCAGACATAATAGACATTCATTGTCTGATATATTGAATAATATATTTCTACCCTTAATCGCGTGAGGAGGCACGTTGGAGTAATGGATAACGGCTTGGATTGAGGAATCGGAGAGCCGAGTTCGAATTCCAGTCGAATCCATTACATTCACTTACTTGGGAAAGGTATGAATCCTCTTCTTCTCCCTCCAACTATGGGTAAATAGCAGGACAGACTGGGTTCTATAGCCTTGGATGGCAACTGGTCTAGGAGAAGGACAACTCTGAATTCAAAACCTGCGGAGGGTCGTTTGGGGACCTTGTGGCATTCGTTGCACCAGGTCCCTGTATTCGTCCCTCCAAAAAGTGTGGATGGCCCTGCACAAAGCCTTCACCACTATAATCAAATCCTGTGTGGGTGTCGGGCTTTCAGTTTCTGGGAACTGATCTGTCTGACCCTCATACGTCGAGTTCGACGGGAGAGTCCATCATATATAATTTCATCTACCCTTTTCATATATATCTATATATATATAATTTCATCTAGCTTTTCACTCGGCTTTACATTTTACATGTGTAAAGATGAACATCCTTTTTCGTTGTCCTTGTACACAAGTCGGACTTGTTTCGTAAACTAAGCGTCACGGGTTTATGCACCCATTGAAATTCCTTCTGTTCAGGAGACCGAAATTTGCAAACTTTTCAAAACTATAATCGATCGTACTGTAGTAAAAAGAATTAACAAACTTGCTTCGGCGATAGCTGAACATTTATTAAACAACCGGTTATTAAACCACTATTAACCGGTTATTAAAATGCCCGGTTCTATAACCAAAAAAAGATCTCGATACTGATGAAGACACACTCTGATTTTCACTTGAAGGTTTTATGATCTATTTATATTAAGTCCTGTCAGTCACCCTTCTCTAGGCATAAGTGGTTGTTAGGCATAAATAAAGCTTCCAATACTTATATATTTATTATATAACATCCGGTCGTTGATGTTTTTCATTTAAGTCGCTTATCCTCGATTGATCTCTTACGAGAGAGGATCGATAAGCTGCTTTTTTGTTAATTGTGGTTTTGTATTTCGATATTCCCACTTTACGGTAATATAATTTTTTATGGTACTCATCTTTTTTTATTCTTCCTCTTGTTATTTTGACATGTCCGTATTAATCGCTATTATTAATTGCTTTTTACTCATATTAAAACAGTGCTTCTTTTTTTGCCCAATGCACCCCCAAAGTCAGAATATCATTCTCCAAGATTGTCTGATTCAAAAGGTGCATTCCAAATAATATGCATATATTAATGAAAAATCTTCATTGTTTCCCACATTAATACATATAAATTTACATGGATTATTTTTATAGAGAAGTTTGTTTTTTTCTGACACTCATAATGGACCCCAAATTCTGCAACTAAAAAATAAGAAAATGTAAAAAAAAAGAAGGTTTTTACCTCTCACTTTGAAACCTTGAAATTCTCCCCCTGGATGAGAACCCCTGCTCAAGAAGGACTTCATTGGACTAAAGTACTGTTTTTGTTGATGGAATGATATATGTTTGGGAGGGACAGATATAAAAATGCTCTCGTGGGTTACAATTATGTACCAAGTGGAAAAACTCAAGATGCTGGAATGCTGAAATTTTAAATTAAAGTTTTTTTTATTTTTTTATTTTTTTCAGACATGTCTGGCCATGCAATCCAGTTGATCTCTTTCAGATACCTTATGCTTTTTTTATGAGTTTAATTGTTTTTAAGTCTCCCACATTGTGATACCAGAAGATCTGCCAAGAATGATGCAATATTGTAAGAACCTGAATGCAAATTTACTGTCGATGATCTAGCAATCAAAGTACTTTATATACATTTTCCCTTTAGTAAATTGCTTGCTTTCACTTTTAATTCATATATAATTCTATCAACAAAAACATTACTTTAGTCCAAAATTCTTCTGGAGGATGAAATATGTTACACAGAATTTTTTCCATCTTGTCATTCATTTACCTAACATTGTCCTGATATATACAAATATCATATACCCCTATATATATATATATATATATATATATATATATATATATATATATATATATATATATAGGAGGTACGGTGGGTCGGATCCATTACATTCACTTACGTGCTAATACCCTTGGAAAAGGTATGAATCCTCTTCTTCTCCATCCAGCTATGGGTAAATAGCAGGACAGACTGGGTTCTATAGCCTTGGATGGCAACTGGTCTAGGAGAAGGACAACCCCGAATTCAAAACCTGCAGATGATCGCTTGGGGACCTTGTGGTACGTAGTGCACCAGGTGTCTGTATTCGGCTCTTCAAAAAGTGTGGTTGGTTCTACACAAATCCTTCACCACTAAAATCAAATCTCGTGTGCTGGTGTCTGGCTGTCGGTTCCTAGGAACTGAGCTGCTTAACCCTCATTTGTCGAATTCGACGGGAGAGTCGAGTAAAATGTTCATTCCAATTATTTTTTTACACTCATGATGGACATGGAAGAGTAAAAGATTTTCCCTCTCCCTATATGTTATGGTCCAATATCCTCGCACCACTGTTATGGTCCAAGGTTAGGATCAAGGAAGAACAACACGAACACAAGAGTAGGAATAACAAAGATATATTACACAGAATAATAATACAATAAGTTGAAGGTGTTAGTATGACTGTCAGTCTGTTTTATAGTCAACTACTATTTGTCTCGACTCGTTCCGTCTCGACTCGTTCCACTTCATCCTATCCGTCTCTCTTGAGAGGCGCAGTCTTTATAGTATCAGGAAGAGTTCATTATGTCGTTACAGGTAAGATCCCATAACACTATAAAACACTGAATTTGCACCTGGCTGAGAGCTCCCGTATTAAAATATTTTAGATACATACTATTTTACGAAAACTCCCATTTTCTAACATTTTATTCTGTTTAGATCGATTGACGAAGAAGATAGAAAATAAGCCCCGGTTAGCAAACGTGTTTCCCGGATCAACTTGAACCGTTCTCTATTGATTCCTACTGTTCTACCCTCAGCAGATATGATCTACCTAAGAACATACTCAGATCTTTCGTCAATAGCTATGTAGATGATACAACGGTATATAGGCGCATCTCCCAACATCTAGATGCGCAAAACATGGCAGCTGATCTCTTCCCTGACCAAGCTCTAACAGCTCAGTGGAGAAAACTGGCTGATCATATTCAGTACCTAAAAAAAAAAAAAAATCTAGTAACATTCCAGCACCACCGAATATGCTCTGAATTTTCGCCTATCGCGATGAATAGATGTTCTCTCGAGAAGGCCCCTTTGCCTTGAACGACTATTTGAACTTAAGCTCAACCCAGACCTCAAATGAAACTTGTATATACGATCCATCACTAAAGATGCTGGAAAGATGGTCGGTTCCTTCTACTACTCCAGCAAGTACCTCTCATGTTCTATCTTTACAAGAGCCAGATCAATCCCAAAATGGAATATTTCAGTCATGACTGGACTGGAGCTACACATTATTCACTGTCAAGTCTTGATAGAATTCAAACGGTTCTACGCGGCTTTGGGGCGATTATTTTCCATCCTACAATCACAGATCAAGCGTTGCAAGTATCTTGCTACTCAATCGCTATTTCCATGAAAAATATTCTGCCGCGCTGTATTCTTGAGTTCCAGCTATGACCCGCGTATACTAAGTCGATTCCTTTCTTTCTCACATTAATAAGAAGGAAGTTCCACTCGAACAGATTTTTTTCCCACGCTATTTTGTGGGAGATTAACGTATGCTTTCCAAACCACTACAAAATCTTAAACTCTTTAAGACAACGGTTAACCGTTATCTCTCCCACATATCCCCATAAACTGCGCTAATTACCTCCTACCATTCATACAACAACCTCATCGAAGAACCGAGTGGAATTGGGCCTTTTATAGGGAGAAAACTAAAAAATAAACGCCATCATTTAAAAAATGTGCATATAGACAAGCAAGCAAATATTCGTTTTATTTTTATTTTATTTTCGTTTTATTTCTACCAAATATTGTTTGTTAATTTTTTCTTGTTGTTTTTTAGGCATGAACTCAATTGTCATTTACTGTGCCCACAACATTTTCGCTAATTATTTCCCAATTAATTGGACGATTGAGAAAATCCACTGGAAATTGTTGCTGCTGGATACATGGGGCACGGCATTCTGGGTAATCGTTGCCTTCATTCTCTACAAAAAGAAGATATTCGTGTCCCTTTGAGAAAACAGAGACTGTGTCCCAAATTCCCCCCCCCACACACACACACATTGATTTTCACGACTAAAAATGCTTCCATTAAGCTATTGTCAACACTACATCCCTGATAATCAGTTTTACGCTTCAATACGATCTTGTACTAAAGATCGTATTAAAAAACGAAATTGATAGTCACCATAAAGTGTTGCTTCCTATGTCCGCACTGAGACACACACGCACACACACGCACACACACTCACATACACGCATCTCGAGATTCTTGACAAAATCCAAAGAAGAATCTGCAATGTAATCGACCCGGACCAGGCATCTCGACTTCGGCCACTTTCTCAACGACTTAACGTGATTTCTCGCTGACTTTTCTATAAATATTTTCATGGCAACTGCTCTGACGGGCTTTTTTCCCCCGGGTACCCCGACTAGATGAATTTAAATGTGCTACTAGATTAGCATCTACGTCTCTCATTTTCACTTTTGAAATAACTAAATGCAACCGCCACTTCTATTTCAACAGTTTCTTTTCTCGCACTTCCCGCCTGTGGAACTCCCTTCCAATTTCTTGCTTCCCTGACAACTCCAATCTTCAAACATTAAATGCAACGTCAATCGCTATTTCTGTCTTCTTGAATCCCGTTCATCTTTTGTTCTTTCTTCAGTCTTCCCTATTCTAGAACTTCTCTTTCTCTTTGAAGTAATTCACCGAGTTTCAACAGAATGCAGAAAACAGTGGACGGCCGTTTTGTTCACCGAGACAAGTTGGTCTAGTCAGTATGGCGCTTTTGTCATATCGTAACGATCCTGGTTCGGTAGAGGGATACGCACTGCTGATGAGTCCCAAAATTGAAAGAAACAGCTGCCCAGTGCTTTCTGCATTCTGTTGAGGACTCTTCAACACTCGATGAGTTACTTATTTATGATTATTCAAATGCCACTAATAATTTATATATATATATATACATATATATATATATATACATATATATATATATATATATATACATGTATATATATATATACATGTATATATATATATATACATGTATATATATACATGTATATATATATACATACATTTATATATACATATATGTATATATATACACATGTATATATATACATGTACATATATACATGTACATATATACATGTATATATATACATGTATATATTTATACACATGCATATATATATATACATGTATATATATATACATGTATATATATACATGTATACATATATATATATGTATACATATATATACATGTATATATATACATGTATATATACATGTATGAATATATACATGTATATATATATACGTATATATATACATATATATAGATATATATACACATGTATATATATCTATATATACACACACATGTATATATTTATATATGTGTGTGCGTGCGTGTGTGCGTGCGTGCGTGCGTGCGTGCGTGTATGTGTGTGTGTGTGTGTGTGTTATCTAACATCCCTGGAAACATTTATCTATGACTTCATTTTCCTTTCCCGTTATTTGTGGATAGATCAGTGCCGGGTCTAAATAATTCAACGTAAATGTCAATTGTAGTCTTTCATCTCTAATCAATGCCGTCTCGTTTGTATAACTGAAAATGCTGATATCGCACTTCACAGAATGAAGGATCAAATTAAAATACTAAAGAAGTAGAAAGATGATTTCTTGCTGACATAAACAAGTTGAGCTTTTTTCCTGCCTGTTTTCATAACACTCTATATTTGAAAGTAATCTTGTCACAGTTGTAGACATGCGCAGTTGCACCCGCCTTTTTTTATGAGATCAAACAAACATTAATTTTTCGTACACATTTTTTGCGCATATTTTTACTCATTGTTAGCTTTCATTTTCAATTTTCATAATGTAATTCGTCTGAAATAAATACCGCTCTAAAATATTAAAAGCTTTCATTTTGTTTTTCATTGTTTTACTGCTATTTTTTGAATTTGAAGTAAAAATAAATAAAAGGATTGACTGATGATTTGAGTCTCACAATTTCCCTGACAATTTTCAATTTTGTATACTCCTCTGAAATAAAATTTTGTATACTCGTCTAAAATATTAAAATCATTATTTTTGTTTTTCAGTTTTAGCGCTAGCTATTGTTGAATTTGAATTAAAAATAAATAAACAGATTGAACAATGATTTGAGCCCCACTAATTCCCTGACAAAATTTTACAAAATTCCCTTCTTCACTATTTCAATCACCTCAAATCATCTTCATTCTTCTTCATTCTTCTTCTTCTTCTTCTTCTTCTTCTTCTTCTTCTTCTTCTTCTTCTTCTTCTTCATTCTTCTTCTTCTTCTTCTTCTTCTTCTTCTTCTTCTTCTTCTTCTTCTTCTTCTTCTTCTTCTTCTTCTTCATTCTTCTTCTTCTTCTTCTTCTTCTTCTTCATTCTTCTTCTTCTTCTTCTTCTTCTTCTTCTTCTTCTTCTTTCTTTCTTTCTTTCTTTCTTTTCTTTTCTAAATGGATGACAGACTAGAGGGTTGGCGGGATAGTAAAAAGGTAAACATTGCTCAGAACTACAAAGGGTAGAGACTTCTGTAGTTTCGATCACCAACTTCCTGAAGAGACACAACACAAAACGAAGAAAGAATTTCTTTCTTTCTTCTTTTTGCGTCTCTATCCTTTGTAGCTCTGAGCAATGTTTATCTTTTTATTATCCCGCCAACCCTCTAGTCTGTCATTCATTTAGCACAAACTTGTGAGTTACATTCTACATTCTCTTAAAATCTACCTTCAACTTTGTGTAGTTCACAATATTTTGAACTTTCAATGTAAAAGGGTCGACTGAAACTTTCATAGCCTAATCAAGATACTCTGATGTAATGTGACCAAATAAGGTTTGTTTTTCAACATAGTCCCCCGTTGCGGTCACACCCTTCTTCAATCAGTGTTTCAGTGCTTGAAACCCCCGTTGTTGAAGAAGATTTCATCCTGTGGGTCAAAAAGTCATCAACAGCGGATATGACGTCATCATCACTGCGATGCTGGTTCCCGGTAATGTGTTTTTTTTTCATATTGGTGAACAGATCAGAGTTAGATGAGGTCAAATCAGGAGAATAGGGAGGGTGATCAATCAGTTCAAACCCATAGTGACGCACAGAAGCCATTGAAATCAAGGACGTGTGTACTGAAGCATTGTCCTGGTGAAAAAAGACTCCTTCCGTCAGTTTTTCTAGGCGTTTGATCTTGATAGCCTTTCGTAACTGCCTTAGAACGTTGGCATAGTACTCTCCATTGATGGTGTGGCCCTTTTGAAGATAGTCAATAAACACAATGCATTTTGCATCCCAAAAAAATGAGGTCATCACCATCCCTTCAAATCAAACGATATTGGCCTTCTCTGGAGCAAGTAAGGATGGGTGTTCTCACTGCATTGTCTCTTTGTTTCTGGCTCAAAGTGACGAACCCAACACTTCAGAAAATGTTCAAGGAAATCAGCTGGATCTACCTCAAACAATATCAGATTTTTCCGTGATATGATCAGCCTCGTACGCTTTTGATCAGGTGTCAGAAGGTGTCAGAAACCTTCGTCATGCCAAGTTCATTGTGCAGAATATTCGCAACTCTCTCACGGAATATACTAACAACATTGGATATTTGATTTATACTTAATCGCCTGTCATCCATCACAGCGTAGTGAACACGTTTAATGTTTTACTCGGTGGTGGCAGTTACAGGACGCCCAGAGCTTGGGCCATTTCAAGACTCCCGCTTTCCCTCCTAAATTCAGCTTCCCACTTTTACACTGTTGTCAAAGCTGGGGCATCATACCCTAATTTAGCAACCATGTCAGTATGAATGTCATTGGGGGGGGGGGTGTTGTTGTTCTAAACCGGTGGACGAAATAAAGGGTTCGTCGTAATTCCAATCACCTGAAGAAGGCCGGAGCGTACAACGGGCAAAACGTTGTGAATATGGCAATGAAGATGAAGATAACAGAGCGAATAAAGTAAATAATACAAGTAATATTTTGTTACCCAAGTCTTCTAACGGGAAGGAGACTTGTTGTCTACCTCGAAAATCAGCATTCGAAATCATAGCTTTTATATCAACTACGTCATACCAAGTTCATTGTGCAGAATAGTATCAACTCTCACACGGAATATACAAATAACATTGGCTATTTGATTTATAGAACACGGTTAATGTTTTTTCTCTGTGCTGGTAGTTACAGGACGTCCAGACCTTGGGTCATCTTGGGACACTCCCTTATCCTGCTAAATTCAGCTGCCCACTTTTGCACCGTTGATAAAACTGGAACGTCATACCCTAATTTAGCAACTATGTCAGCATGAATGCCATTAGGGGGACTAAACCCTTTTTTCTTTAGGTACTTGATTACACCACTGTGCCAATTTTTTTCTATTTTCAAGGAATGTCGATACTTGTTATTTTTGAAGTTTTCTTTGAACGGTCAGATGTCAGGAAAGAAACAATGCAGTTATTAATAATAATTGAAATTTATGCATGCAAGTTTTCAAAGCTCTGGCATGAACCCTTCATAGTCAGGCTATGAACTTTTTGTCTCAACCATGTATTTTAGTGAACTCTGATCAGGGCGAAAATTGCAGTCAAGCAACATATATCAATTATAATAATATACCTCATTATAATATTATTGTTATTATATAATTTATATGTTATTATATATGTGTTATATAAGTTATTATATAATGATATTATTATTATTATTATATTATTATTATTATTATAAGCCTTATATATCAACCACGTCATGCTAAATTAATTTTGCCAAATATTCTCATCTCTCTCACGGGATATACAAAAAACATTGGCTATTTGATTTATAGTTAATCGCCTGTCATCCATCACCATGTGGTGAACACGGTTAATGTTTTTCTCGGGGTTGGTAGTTACAGGACGTCCAGACCTTGGGTCATCTTGTCACACTCCCTTACCCTGCTAAATTCAGCTGCCCACTTTTGCACCGTTGATAAAGCTGGGGCATCATACCCTAATGTAGCAACCATGTTAGTTAGCATGAATGTCTTTGGGTGCTGAACCATTTTTCTGCAGGTACTTGATAATACCACGATGCCAAATTTTGTTCATTATCAATTTTCACATTGTATACTCATCAGAAATAAATGCCGATCTAAAATATTCAAATCTTTCGTTTTGTTTTTCAATGTTTTACCGATATTTTTGAAATTGAATTCTTTTTCTTCTTACCAGCCGGGATACCCTTAAGAGCTAAAACCCCCTTTTTATGCAGGTACCTGATAAAACTACGATGAAAAATTTTGTTCATTTTCAAAGACATTGCTACTACAGCTTGTTTGAAGTTATTATGTAAATCAAATAAACCTCAATAACTCATAAAGTTCTGAACCAATATTTGTTAAATTTAAACCATTTCAACCGTTAATAAAATATTTAATTAAATTTTCTGCTGTTTTTAATGGTTAGTTTTTCAGATGTTTGGAATTTAAGAAAATGCACTGCTTGAAGTTAATATGCAGATTAAACTAATATTAGCTTAAAACCTCTTAAATGCAATAAAAAATATATTTCTTTTTGGTGTCTGTCTATATTTCTGAGATGTGGTATAATACACTATTTACATTTGACTATTGTCCTCATCTTTGTCGCCATATTTATTACAATGTTTCCGCCGTTGTACGCTCCGGAATTCTTCAGGTGGTTGGAATGTGAACTGAACCCTTTATTTCGCTCACTGGGGTAGACAGTTCTAGTTCCACGTGCCATGTTTAATGGATGTCAGTTATCTCCTGTTAATTCCCTTCTCCAAGTTCTCTACTGCCTTAACCGGGTATTGAACTCACACTCTTTGGGTCCTGTCACCGGATCTAACTAACGCCTTTATCCACTGTGCCACGTGTCCTTGAGGATTTTCTTTTTGTCCCTAATATATGTTGAAACATGAGTACCTTCCCAGTCCGTTAGTGAATGTGCTTCTTGATTCTGTCCAATTGCAGAATATAGCGGCCACTCTTATTTTTATGGGGTGGTTGGGTCCTACTAATATCTGTTCTGCCTAATTTGAATGCTTTGTTTCCTTTTGTTTTCGTTTTCTGGGTTCATTCCCAAATCCGGATTCATTTCATGCGCACATATTTTTATATACAGGGTGACCCAAAAAACGGGAATTTTTGAAGTGCGTATTGCCAGACATGAGCAAGTGGCAACACTGCGAGACAGTGGCCTTGAGCAAGTAACCATTTCGCCATTTTAGTAACGAGAATGAAATTCACAGTATCCCAGCTGAGATGTTGCAGCAGTCAATGGGGAATCTCAACAGCGGATTTCAAGAATGCATTCGTACAGGAGGACGCCCTCTACAGGACGTAATTTTTAAAAAATGAAAATTCCATCATTGTTTCTTAAATGGCATGTTTTAAGATTTCAATTACTATGAATTAAATATTTTTCTTCCATCACTCTCGGTTTTATTGGATTGTTAAAAAGTTCCCGTTTTTTGGGGGGTCACCCTGTATTTTTGTAAAAAAAAAACAAGAAAAACAAAAAAGAGACATTTGAACTTTTGATAAATAATGAAATTTTTATGTCATGGGATTTTTTTTTTTTGTAGGTTCCCTGGGAATTTGTGGTATTGTGGAATATGTAGCTTTGAATGGTGACGGATGAGTTTTTGTGGTGAATGAGCAAATTGTAAAGAATTCATGGGTCGTGAATCTGATTAGCTAGGTCTAGGATAGAAAGTGTTGACCAGCCTTACTCCCCTTTCGAATTTGCCTTGTGCCGCAATTGTTTCAAATGAAGCAATAGACAACTATGTTGAAACATGGGTAATGGAAAGGATTTAACAAATGCTCAAAAAGAGAAAATAAAGTTATTGACTGAGGGAATGTCCACACTGGAGATATCAAAGATTCTTTGCAGAGATCATCGAGCAATAAAGAAGGCTATTGAAAATATAAGTAAGTTTAGAACTCGAAGCAAAGGAATAGACTTTAAGAACTTGCTTCCTCGAGATGAACGTAAACTAAAGCGACTCACAGCGACACAACCACTTTTAACGTAGATGGCAATTTTTTCCATTCGTCTTTTTGTTGCTCTAATTGTGTGGTCTGTCCAGAACTCATTTTCATCCCTAATTCTACGTGTCTCTGTGGTCCGTTATCACAGTGATGGCCGAGGTACAAATATGGATCTGTACTTTTTTTCAAACTAAATTTTAATTGTTGAAGTTTATATGATTTGCTTAATAACTTCAGACAGGGTGTAGTTACTTTCAACGTCTTCTTTGAACAGTTAGAGGTCAGTTTACCTGGGAAGAAACCGTGCGGTTATTAATAAGAGTTGAAATTAATGCATGCAAGATTTCACAGCGCTAGCAACAATCCTTTGTAGTTAGCCTTTGAAATTTTCAGCCAACCCTCGTAGTGAGCTCCAGAGCTTGTCACAACTATGAACAGACAATCAGGAGAATATTTTATAATCAATATTATGTTCGATCTGGCGTATTCAATAACATTGTCAGTGTGAATTGTCCCACAGAAGTTTCACAGATTCATTTTCGAAGACTATCTCCGGCTTATGTTTGAACCACTTGTCGGAAGTTTGGAATCCATACTTCCGGCAAAAACACTAATGGACATGCAACCATTATTATTATTATTATTATTATTAATAATAATAATAATAATAATAATAATAATAATCTATTTCTTGATATCAAACACTATAACTACAAATACAACTTGTTTTTCTTATATTGCAAGATTAAACTAGAAAACAAATTTTAGACAAAATTTTTATTATTCCTATATATATAATTAATACAAATAATAAGTTTGTCACTTAGCTGATTGATGTTGCCTTCAGCATCCCGACGCCAGAGTTCCGTCGACGAACCATTCTGCAATCACTCCGTCAACTCGTCACCTGGTATCAGCACATTTATTTATATATATATATATATATATATATATATATATATATATATATATATATATATATATATATATATATATATGTATATATATATATATATATGAAGAAATATAGTCTTAGGGTGTGCTATATTTATGGGATAAAGTGCTCAATATCAGAGATAGAGTGTGTGTAAATATAAAAGTGAACATAGAAGTCAACACTTAGAGGCGACAGTCTGTTTCATGCTAGATGCAATCGTCAGGTCACCTGACGATTGCGTCTAAGTGTTGACTTCAATGTTCAGTTCACTTTTATATATATATATATATATATATATATGTATATATAATATATGTGTGTGTGTATGTGTGTGCGTGTGTGTGGGTGTGTATGTGTGTATGTCCTGAATATTGTGCTGAACCATGCAGCAGACTGTCGCCGCTAGGTGTTGACATCGGTGTCCACTTTTATATTTAAATACGCTCTATATCTGATACTTATCAATTTTACCCATAAATATGACATAATTCAAACTATATTTTTATCATATATATATATATATATATATATATATATATATATATATATATATATTTAAAAAATCCACATTACAACCAAAAATGTTTGCGGTACCTCTCTTTTTAATATACACACTTTTCTCTCGTTGGAACCACTATAACCTCTTCCTCATATATATATATATATATATATATATATATATATATATATATATATATATATGCACATTTTATTAAAAACGACAGACAAGGTGCTTCTATTTAGTTTTTTATACAATTTCTCATGCGATCTAATAATTTTTTTCCTGTTTTTATTTACTTTTTTTATTAAAAAAACATTAGATCGCATGAGAAATTGTATAGAAAACTAAATAAAACCACCTTGTCTGTCGTTTTTAATGAAATGTGCATGAAAGAAGGATTGCTGTCTAAATACACAAATATATATATATATATATATATATATATATATCAAAACATTATGACAAACTTCCTAATTAGATGCTGGTCCTCAATGTATACGTAAAGTAGTTCTTAGCCAAACTTGTATAGATCCTACAAAATCCTTGCCTCTGGTATCGGGTTCTCGAATGTTCAGAACATGATATTTAACTGTTACAGCTGCATGACGGACATTCTGCAAAGCCAACCTGCTGGTTCAACACATTCCATAAGTGATCATTGTAATTGAGATCTAGAACGTTTAGTGAACAGAATATGAGTGAATTTTTCCCTGTTCGTAAACTAACCCAGTAAAACTCGTGTAGTGTGACATGTTGCATTGCCCTGCCGAAAAATGTCACTGCCATTGGAGGAAAAAATTAGCATGAATGAGTGTGCCTATTATATAGTGATATTTAGGTATGTGATAAATCGCCGAAAATCCATGTCTAAACTATCATATTACCTCCACTGTATTATTATTTTCCCATAGAGAAATTTAGTGTCATTGTTTCACCAAGATAACGACTTAAACGTACCCTGACGTTCAACATATTCAGGAAAAAGCAAGACGAATTAGATGAAGTGAAATACTTTCGGTAATGGGTACTCTATGTCTATAGTTTGCCCCTGCATAGCTTGATACGCAACAAAGATCTGAAACATTTCTTTATTAACATTGATTAACGTTATCTGAAATTTGTACCACAGTAACCCGTCTGTTGGTTCATACTTGATTTGAAATCATCAGTTCATTTCTAGAATCAGTATGCCTTCGATATCCAGTGTTTTATAGGCAGTTGGTGAGTTTTCCCTCCTCTGATCACTGCAGATAGGAACTCATTATAACTAAACGGGAACCCCTCCCCAAGACATGTCATTCCGGAAATGCTATGATCTTGTCTTTTGTTCACAGCAATTTGTTTTTATCCAAATTATTAAAACCTTTCTTGCTCATAAGAGAGCCAATCAACACGCCAAAAAAATCTCCAAGACCGGCTTACTATTTATCTAACTTAGATTTTGACCTATGCAGCTGTTACGAGACAGTTTTTATTCGTAAAAATGTATAACAGCATTATTCAGTAATCAAATGTTTCTCCCTGTCTATTTATGACCCTGCATCAGCTTTTAAATAATGTGTGTGTTTAATCTTAAAAGAAAGAGTTCTACTTTTGATTCGGTTGGGATTTTTTTTTTCGAGATCTTTAAATTATTCGAATCGCTGCCTCCAAAATTTATGTTATATTGATAAAAAAAAAATGACAGTTTGAAGTCATGAGCCTCATTGGGGATCTGTTAAAATTAAACTCACTACATGTTATTCCTTGTATTTACATTCAATTGGTTACATACATTGCATTTGCAGAGGTATATATTTTACAACACTTAGCCTTTAAAGTTTTTTTTTTTTTTAAATTGACATATTCTGCTAATTTTATTGTAGAAAACCTTTGGGAATGAGAGGACACGGAAAAATATCGTTATTTTGAAATTCTATGCTGTTTGTTGGTTGGAAAGATATCACGTATTTTTTATTTTATTTTATTTTTTTTTGTGAAATTGTCTAACTTTGGCCTCTTGGCTCTCAAAACAAAAAAGTTTTTATTATTAGCCGTAAGAAGATACTTTCTGTCGTAATTTTACATTTCACAAGTAGAAAGATAATGACTATTTTGAAAAGTATTTTTTTAATGATTTCTAATCAATATTATTTTTTGATGTTTTATACACATATATATTTGATGTTTTATACACATATATATTTGATGTTCTAGTTTCTATAAAAACGACAATGGTAACTACTGAAATTAAACATAAGGAATAAATAATCTCCAAAGACACCTGTCTGGGCCAAAAATGCGCATTAAAATAATTTGGCAGTTAATGGGTTAAAGAATATGTTACATGCGGTAGGATTAACGATTCCATTTCCATAATTGTTTGTTTCCTCACAATTTTAACATGCTGACTAGTTTTGTCGCACTGTAAAATCACCTGTCGATTTTTTTGTCCATCTAAAAGTCTTTTCTAATGAGTAATTCAAATGAGCCATTTGCTCTCTCTGGTATTGCGCATCACATTACATGATTCAATACGCAAGTAGCCTAATCGTTAGTGGCCCAGAACGAGAAATCGATGAACAGAGTTCGAATTCCAGTCGAGTTCATTATATTTACTTTCACACAAACATCCTCGGAAAAGGTATGAATCCATCTTTTCTTCCCTCCAGCTATGGGTTAAATAGCTGGATAGACTATATTCTCTAGACGTGGTTGGAAACTGGTCCACGAGAAAGACGACTCTGAATTCAAAACCGTATATGGCCCTGGTAAAGCATATACAGTTATGGAAAGGATTATATAGTTCGCAATTGACGACGGTGCAGGGTTGTGGAATCTATGATCTCGACTGCGACCAGTGAGGTAGGTAGGTAGATATGTAGGTAGATATGTAGGTAGATAGGTAGGTATTATTGTACAGTAACGACTTTTCCAGATTCCAGCAATTCATGATTTTAAAAAAATACTATTTTAATTCGACCAAATACAAACAATATTTCCCTAGTAGATTCAACTTGAAACGTTGTAGACTGTTCTCGAACCAAACAAGTTTTTTTCTTCGTTTTAGATTATTATAATTATTCCACTTTTAACCATCCATAATCTTCTTGTCGTAAAATTAATTTGTCAAGCAACAAATCTCTAAAAGCTAACCGATATTTGTTCTCGTAAGTTCAGATGAAAACAATTTTCACAGTTTCCTAAGCCTTTTAAATAAATTATATTTGTATAGTGGGTTATCTAGTCGATGCTCCTTATGATTGCCAGATATGAGGGCATATTCCTGATTCTATCCCTCTTAGAACAACGGGGAGGTGGTGTCTAGAAGACGGATCTTCAGTTAATTCGTTATGAACGGAAA
Source organism: Acanthosepion esculentum (assembly GCA_964036315.1). Classification (NCBI taxonomy): domain Eukaryota; kingdom Metazoa; phylum Mollusca; class Cephalopoda; order Sepiida; family Sepiidae; genus Acanthosepion; species Acanthosepion esculentum. The sequence goes on along the minus strand of OZ038490.1, from coordinate 110,261,662 downwards.
GTAATCTTTTATTTTGTTTAATAAACTGTTCGACTTATTCCTCTTCTTGGAAATATTTACTGAAACATAATTATTGTTTGTTATTGGTATCCATCCCGGCCAGAGAAAATTTGAGTACCTCTTATCGACAACTGTTTTTAAATTCGTTTTCAGCGACGGAACGAAATAAGTAGTTGTTCCATTAGCCAACCACGCTGCCCACCAACCAAATGTCCCTCCAGAGGTGATGGTGTGGTTGCATTGCGATAAAATAGACATGTCTAAATCGGCCGAAGAGTTCGTATTTATTATATGGATTTTGTCCGGTAAATTCTTCCGGCACCAAGTGAGAGAATCAGTGACAAGTACAAAGATTACATGCCGAAATTTATTTTGAAAGAATATCATTGCTTTCAAGAAATACGACCGTGGAGCGGCTAGAGAATCTTTTAAAGGATTTATTATGGAGCTTCGTTGGACATAGATTCCTACAAATGTGACGTCCATTGGAATTGGTCTATTTCGGAAATGTTTTTCTTTGATTTCATGAAGAATCTTTTGTGCTTTAATTAAAATATCTGCCCTAAAGGTAAACATCTCCCTTAATTCCATTTCAACATTTTTGAAATATTCCCAAGAGTACAAAAAACCATTCAAGATGACAACGGAATCGTCGCCCAAGTTCAAATCTTTCTTTTTCAGTTGGTTAACTATAATCACTTGACGATTGGAACAAATCTTATCGACATTTCGTCTCTCAACTACAGACCTGTTCGTTTTCAGGGTGAACAGTGATAAAAGGTTGCTTTTTGTGACCAAAATTCGGTGTTTCTCTTTGGCAATGCCATAGCTGAAGGCGAAAGCATACATTTGATTGCCGAGCCCAGCTTGAAATCGATAACACAGATATTTCGGCCACTTACCTTGTCCTACTGAAGTTCCATGACTAGCAGTCGGTTGGTCCATGTCGTTCCATGTCGTTTGTGAATCTCTGTTCATAGTAGCGACGTAGTTAAACCAAGTTTTGTATCGAAGATTATGTCCAGTTTCCCCCGAATGTCTTCTTTGACTGCTCAGATAGAATACCAAACCTGTCAGAAGCACAATGCCGCCTCTAATAACTGCAAACAACGAAAAGGTTATTACTATATTGGTTCATTTTTTTTCGGTTCTCATTATTATCGAATAAGGATTACAAATGACATGGTTATTTTTTAATACTATCGTTAATATTACGTCGTACCATTCATGCTTGGAGATATCAAGAATGATTTCAGCCATTCATCATCGTATTGTATAATTTGAAATTACAAATTTAGTTATTTTGTGGCACTAAGTTGTACTGCATTAAACGACGAATTTACAATGATTCATGAGATGAAAATAAGTAAATATAATAGATTGATTTATAGCTCCAAAATTTAGACCGTTCTTTTACTAGACTCCTGTTCTTCTCATTTTGCTGTCTCTATTTGGGGTTGTGCAGCGGTTAACGAACCGGAAAGAAAAATCGGCAAGCCAAGTTCGTTATATTCACTCAGATATGCTTGGTAAAAGTATAGATCTACCTTATATCCCCCTACACCAAGTTTTGAGTGAAATAACAAAGCTGACTAGACTCTCTAGCCTTGATGTGGCAACCAGTCTAGAAAAACGCAATTCAAAATCAGTTGCTAAATCAACAACTAAGAAAGTTAGTTCATTGTGTCGGGCTAGACAATTTTTCTCGACAGAATCTATCTTACATATTTATAAGTCTACCATTCGCCCATGCTTTGAATATTGCTACCTCATATGGTCTAGTTCTTTTCCTATACTGTTATATACCGTATAGACACTAATGGGTGTGTCCCAATACTCATAAATACGTTGGACACTATTGTGCGTGGGGGTAATATGCTGTCTTCGCTGTCAGCGTGGGAAGCTCTTGCCGTGTCGAACTCTCTGCCTTTGGGTAGACAGATACCCGATCCCGCGTATGCAGTTTTTGCTCGAGCACACGGGCTCGGATTTCCCCATATTAAATTTGGCCTTGTGCTGCATCCTAACTCGTGGAAAGACAAGTAAATATCGCAATATGATGTCTAAGTAGTTCACCACTAGCAGTGGTTTACCTACTTCACGCCGCTGGCGAGTATTGTATTTTGTTGATGTTATAAAGATTACCATTTCATTTCCAGCCTCCGTCTTGGTTATTCCGCATTCAGTAACCTTTTCTAGGTTACAACATATACATTTAGCAATTCTTCATAAAATGCGAAGAATAATTTGCAATGTTGTTGGTCCTGATCTTGCATCTCGGTTTCATTCAATTTTCCAGCGCCGTAGCTGCCCTGTGCCTTGCTATTTGTATAAATATTATCATAGTAATTGCTCTGATGAATATTTCTCTATATAGTACATAGACTTTTTTAATTTAAGCACATTACTAGATTGGCGGCAAGGTTTCAACATTTTACAGTTGAAATGTCTAGATGTAACCGTAAGTTCTATGCTAACAGTTTCTTCTGTCGCACTTCACGTTTGTGGAAGTCTTGTTTGGCTTCTTTCTTCCCAATCAACCTTTGATCTTCAAAAATTTAAATGCAATGTCAAACGCTATCTTATATCTTCTTAATTCTTGTTATTTTATTGTACCCTCTTCTTAATTGTATATTTTTCTCATCTTCTCTGACACTTACTAACTCTTTGTGTTTTAGTGGCTTTGCGTGCGGTGAAGTGATTGAAAAAGCTTTAAGGAGGACGTCTCGCTATCTTACCCTAGACACATCACTGCTGTTATGGTTACAGTAATGTGGTGTTCTCACGATCCTAATGATTTAAGGAACTTGTGATGTGACCATATCTCGTATTCTGTGATGTTTTTTTTTTACTCGTTCCCGCTAAAGCAGAGGATATGGATTTTTACTACCAAATCGAGGGATTGAACTCACGATTACTTTTATAAACTCGATATAAATCCACTAGGCCACCATCCTGTAAACTAGATCCCTCCCTATGTCTCGGTTATGTATCAATATTTATATCTACTACCAGGCAGTTCGGTACACGTTATCGCGCGTACCGCTCCGACAATTTCCACCTGATTTTATAAGATGAGATTTTCAGGTATCTACTGATTATGAGTTCAATCCCAGCACCAGGTAATGATATTCAATTAAACGAGCAAAACGCTGCATCGAATGGACAAAATAAGAAAAGAATTAACAAATACACAACATACCCTAAGTATGGACAGTCAAATGAGAACAGTGAGCATCTGAAGAAGGCCGGCGGTTTTTCGGCTGAAACAACCAACCAAGATTAACAGTGCGAATAAATCAATGTACAGTAAATCCTCGATTTAAAGAATATCGGATTAAAAGGAACCACTTGTTATCCACAAGTGGTTCCTTTTAATCCGATAAACCATAGCGAACTATTTTTAGTGAACGGAGTTAGATAAATATTAGAAGGAGATCATTCATCTAGTACGTGTTAAATTACTTGGTACATGTCAACTTTAATAGCTATAAAGTTAGTTGGAAATCAAATTAAAAATTGACAAACTGTATTAAATTTTGTTAATAAAAAAAAGGAAATTAAATGCAACTCAGGCATATCGAAAAACTGCAAGCGTCTTTAAACGTCAGCGCTGACAACCCTGTTCGCATCGTGGCGTTGCCCCTGTTATGTGTAGAAAATATATGAGCGTATGAAGTACATCTATAACACTGTTTTCAAACATTCTCTCAATAGGAACACGAAAAGGTATGTAAGATTGTTTTATTTGATAACCCTGTTCACATCGTGCCGTTGCCTCTGTTGTGTAGAAAATATATTAACGTATGAAGTACATTTACAATACGGTTTTCAAACATTCTCTCAATAGGAACACGGAAAGATATGTAAGATTGTTTTATTTGATATGTTCAATAGTTTTAAGTAACATTGGTCATTTGGATTTTACAAAACGATATTCCTTAAACACTGTGTTCGACAGAATTTGCTTCTTATTTAGGACAAAAGGATTTATCGGATTTAAGGAAAACACGCGATCCCCACACTCGGTTCTTTCAATCGAAATTTTAATGTATAATAATAACCCTACGTATTTAAGAAGTATCCGATATAAATAAATCGAATGTTGTATTATCTGATAGTTTTCATTTAGTTGTTCTATAGTCGAATCTGAAATTTTTGGTTATTTCCGTCCATGATAGACTTGAATTTTTACTCTTGGAATATATTGTCTGTGGAGCAAAGACATCTTACACTTTTTGAATGAGTTTAAATTGAAAGATAATATAACAGAATAAAAGAAAAAAAGCCATCCGGCATTTCGAGAAGAAAGTGTTTACGAGACAATAAAATAAGAATGGTTACTGAAATTTCGCTCAAATATTCTCCAAAAAGACAAAAATAAACGTCATCTGTAACCAATATGCTGTCTACGCTGTCAGCGTGGGAAGCTCTTGCTGTGTCGAACTCTCTGCCTTTGGGTAGAGAGGAACCCGGACGAGGCTATGCCGAAGGGCAGTCTCATCCGGGGAGGTAGACAGATACCCGATCCCGCGTATGCAGTTTTTGCTCGAGCACACGGGCTCGGATTTCCCCATATTAAATTTTGCCTTGTGCTGCATCCTAACTCGTAGAAAGACATGTAAATATCGTAATATGATGTCTAAGTAGTTCACCACTAGCAGTGGTTTACCTACTTCACGCCGCTGGTGAGTATTGTATTTTGTTGATGTTATAAAGATTACCATTTCATTTCCAGCCCCCGTCTTGGTTATTCCGCATTCAGTAACCTTTTCTAGGTTACAACATATACATTTAGCAATTCTTCATAAAATGCAAAGAATAATTTGCAATGTTGTTGGTCCTGATCTGGCATCTCGGTTTCAATCCATTTTCCACCGCCGCAGCTTCCCTGTGCCTTGCAAGAAATGTGGAAAAAGACACGAATACATCAATAGAATAGGTGGAAAAATTGAATATATGTCTCGGTTTTATGCCAATATCTGGGTTCAAAGTTGGAGAGTTATTCATTCATGCGTAGATGGTGTAGGACAAATAGATCTGACGGAACCCATCCCTCTCCAGATCGCAAACAGTCTTCTCTTTCGAATTAAAAAAAAAGTTTTGTTTGTATGTGACCGTAATCGAATAATAACCCTTTCAGCTTTGATCACCGCTTTACTGGTAAACGAGAAAAATGACTTAATGCCCAGCCGCCGGTTGAACAGTGGTAGAGAAAAATGACTTAATGCTCAGCTACCGGTTGAACGGTGAGTAAATACTTGTAACTATTTTTATATCTACCGTGAAAACCTTCGCGTAAAATAGTTAATTGCATGAAAGAAGTAGCAGTTCGATATCTGGCTTGCATTAAGTGTGCAGTCAACATGTCCCCGCGCCTCACGTGAACACCAACGTCTGTCAAATTTCCATCGTGAAACATTACATACCAATTATTAGCGAATTTTTGACTCAGGAGCAAAGGCAGAATGGTTCAAATTGTTCAGGCTCAAAGGGTAAATTACAATATGTGCTCACATATTGCGTTAAAAAATACAATTAATGCTCGTCTAATACAAATATATATATATATATATATATATATATATATATATATATATATATATATATATATATATATATATATATATATATATATATGTCTTAAATAATATCCACTTGTAAAACAATGTAAATTAAAAGCTTAATCTGCTTTCAAGTGGTTCTTTCTGTTGATATGGTGGCAGCTTTCCAGCAAATCCAGTAAACTAAAAGAAATTTTGTTTTGATTAATTTCAGGAATTGTATGAACTAAATAAAAAAGATTCATGGTCTGGGTAAATCGAGAAACACTTGGAGCAAGTCTTTGGTAATTCGAAAACGTATATTTAAGTGGCCAGAACTGAAGACAATGGAACTGCTCATTATGACACTGTAAGATCATAAAGAATATATTATTATAGCCTCTATTTCTTATTCATGTAGACGTTATTCTAGTGGTTACACTTATTCGAGTAGACGCCTTGTTTTTGTTTTTTGTTGGTTCTTTTGTTGGTTTTTTGGTTTGGTTTGTTTTTGCAGTATGAACTATGTCTACCGCCCTGTGCATTCGAGAAACATAATAAAGGAGATTTGTACTCCCAGCAGAGTTTGAACCCATGCCCCTCTTTGTAGGGGAAAACTCAGCTACACAGAGGGTCACAACCCATCAAGATTCAATTATTTTTTAAGAGATTGGACATTCTCTAGTTTTTATCTTCTCGGAAGCTCACTGTTCAAAAAAATAAATAAATAATAGAACAGGGCGTCTACTCAAACATATATATCGATTAGAATAACGTTGGAGTAATAAAATATTAATATCGGATTAAAAAATAAACCTATTCATTCCTCAGATATTCAGTACTACATATCCCACTCCCCCGAAAGTGAAAGAAACGCCCTAAACAACATCTGCAGTATTTTTAAGATAATGGTACCCAGCCAGGCCAAAAATAGTCGGAAAAGTTTTTGCTAAACATTTTTCGCAGTGGTGAGTTTTCAGACACCGGATGAGCAAAGTAAGTGGATGCCCCTCCGGCCAGCCAAGCTGACCACCAACTAAATGACCCGATCGATGAAATAGTGTGATTGCACAATGACAAAATGGCCATATCTACGGCCGGAAAGCTACCAGCGGCAATCTTGATGTTTTTCTTCCATAATAAGTTTTCTTTAGACCAAGCAATGTCGTCTGAACATACAACAAAAAGAATATTGGAAAACCTACGCGTAAAATAGTCCATTGCATGAAAGAAGTATTTACGTGTAGCAGTTCGATATCCGGCTTGCCTTAAGTGTGCTTTCAACATGTCCCCGCGTCTCACGTGAACACCAATGACTGTCAAATTTCCATCGTGAATGCCGCTGTCTGCTAGATATTGACGTTTTATATCATTCAAAATACTCTTAGCTTCGAAAAGGATATGTCTTTTAAATGTAAATATACGGCGAATAGCCGCGGAGTAATCTTCGAAATACATCCACGATTGCAGATAGCCCTTCAAAAAAACATCGTTGTCGTCTGCAAATTCCAAAGTTTCATGGTCAAAAGCACAACTTCTTCTCTCTTTATACGGAATTAACCGTTCGCATTCTGCCGAGTCACGATCTAGGGAAATCCCTTCGAAAATATTCACGAGACGATTGTTGATGATAATGAGTTCTCTGTTTTTTTTATGCGCGATTCCGTATGCCGAAGCGTAGATAAACATTTGATTGCCGAGTCTTCCTTCAAAACCTACGCAAAGAGATCTGTTTCTAATTTTTGTACCAAAAGTGGCAGTTAAAACATTCCGGTTCCACGGGGTCCACTGTGTAATATTTCTTAGCTTAGTCTCCAAGACGAAGACCACGAATAAGCTGGCACCGACCGCGATGAAAATACAATAGACTAAAATAAAAATAAACAAAAAATAAATAAATAAATAAATAAAACAGAACGCATGAAGAAATTTAAAAAAAAACACGTAATAGACATGCACAGCTAAACATTTTCTTTCGTTATAATAAACATTTCTTGGGGGGGGGTGACACAGGGAACTTTTCAAGGATTAAAATAAAAGGGGGTAAATATACGATAACAATGAAATATGTTTAGGGCTACCGATAAATCAAGCGAGAAGATAACAGTCACATATTTCCCACATAGAGAAATCGGTAAATTTCTGGGACACGTAATGAGGAAGGAGGGTTTGGAAAATCTGATCCTCACAGGACAGATTGATGGAAAGAGGAAGAGGAAAGCAGCACCTGACATGAATGATGGGCTTGAGTAAAAATGGATGGTAGAACAGGGTTCGGGAGAAATAACAAAAAGACAAAACTTATTAAGAGCTACAAGGGACAGGAAGATGTGGAGAGCCATGATCATTCGCGTTTAGATAAAAATCAGAATTAACAATTTAGTCAGGCTTTCCACGGACACAAAAATACCAGAATCTCTAATTCATTTTTTTTAGGCACGGCTTCTACACAACCGAATTTTCTTATTGATATATTGCAAAATAAAATTCGAGCCCTTGTAAGAATTGATGAAAAATAAAAATAGTGTACTTGTTTGGAAATGGGATTTCCTTCATATTTTCTCATTCCAGCGGTAGTCATTAATCTTGCGTTACGTATTCGATATCTCACCTAGGCAGGATGCAACACAAGGTCAATTTAATATAGAGAGCCCGAGCGTGTGCACCCCGGGCCAGGTCCAAAACTAGCCCAGTCCACGCATCCGGCGGTTGCGCTGATACAGTTAATACAACCGGCACCCCTCTCTAGTGTAATGCAGAAGGTACTGCCGTACACCGGGACCGGGCAGATTGCGCTCTGTCCGAAGACAGACACAACCGAAAGATAGGACAAAACGGAACCTCGCTTGTCCGACTCGCAATATTTGCTTATCGTATTCGGTATTTAGACGCAATCCCACGACGAAAACGCCATGAGGCACAAGGTGGAGTTTAATGTGGGTTTACCGGTAATACCGTGGAAAAATAGTTGAAGCTCCCTCGACACTTCCTCATTTTTGAGGACGCCTCAGACGCCAGGAAATAACTCCGGGCCCCTTCTGAAGGAGAGGTACAGCCTGGGACAGCTCCTTGTGGCTTGCGCAAATATTATAATCAGAGGAGTGAACTTCTCTGCCATCCAGAATACAATATTAGTTTATCGTATTGAGATTTATTGTATACAAATATACAATTATGGCACAAGGCCGAAAAGAGAAATGGATGAGGCTGGCTAATGAGATTCATGACACATTCACTCATTACAAGTTGCACATTCACGATAAGAACTCGTCCGTCACCAATCAATCTTCCGTATACCATAATGCCGCATCCTCTCAGAGGGGCCTTCAAAACACACCACGTGATATAAAAATTTGATGATCATAAAAATTTCACAGATAAACATCTAATGATTGACAATGAGAGGGGAGGGAATAAAATCAAAAACAAACTAAATAGCAAAACAAAGATAACTTATATACTATTTACATTATTCGGACCTCATCTTTCAACGTTTCGGCCGTTGTACGCTCCGGCCTTCTTCAGGTGGTAGGAATGTCGAACTGAACCCTTTACTTCGCTCACTGGGGTAGACTGTTCTAGTTCCACGTGCCATGTTTAATGGATGTCAGTTATCAGTTATTTCCTGTTAATTCCCCTCTGAAAGTTCTCCACTACCTTAACCGGTATTGAACTCACACTCTTTGGGTCTTGTCACTGGATCTAACTAACGCCTTTATCCACTGTGCGATGTGTCCTTGGGGACATCTGTGTGTGAATTTCTGGGTATTATAAACCTAATGTTATCAGCAACCTTTCTTTACCAGTGCTCATATTGCAATTTTTGCTGTTATCATTACATGTTTTTACCATAGGTCATATTGCAATTTTTGTTGTTATTATCGCTTTTCTCTGACACTCCTTATTACTGGTTCCCATATTGTATTCATTTCTATGCTTGGTCGGCTCAGGAGATTTTTGTGGTCTAGCATATATGCTGATTCCTCGTGTCGCATCGTCCAAATCACCATTCAGGCCGTGGCCAGCACCGATAGAATCACCAGAATACGGGGATGACACATTGTCACGTATGCGCGATCAATGAGCACGAGCTTTTCGGGAGCGATACGAGCCGACATGGTCCCATAGGGAGCGGACTCGAGGACAGTGGTAGAAGGCATGCGAAGCCATTTCTTCGATGCCAAGTTCACATCGTTCACGTTCTGGCAAATCCACCAAGCTCCATATGAAGGCCCTGTCATTGAGAGATAGCCTATTCTGAACCACTCGCCAGGTAAGCGAAAACTCAGGGTTGCTGAGGTAATCCACCGCTGGCACACAAGACCAGAAGAAGCGAAACTCCTCCTCCGACAAGTCGAGCCGCTCACGTAGCGGATCCTTCGCGGTCCCCTCCACTAGTTTCCGATAGAAGATTTTCCTGGGCCGAGAAAGGTCACTGAGCCGAGGAATTATCGTCAAGTCCTATCGACACTTGCGAAGGAAATCCGATTGAACCCGGGGTTTACGACGGCGCTCAATCTGCGAGATGGGAGGATTCGTTCATCGTATCCTGTCCCTCCCATTACTACTTGGGCATTTATATAAGTTATATGACTTGACTATGCTAATTTGCTTACCATTAACATGTTACTACAATTCCTCTAAACATTTCTTAGCTAGCATAAGTAGCACTGTCAGGCTAAGATAATAATACTGAAACAGAATGGTACGAAAATACGAGAAGGTTCCATGTTAAACATGCTGTACAACATTCGTATGCAAATATAGAAGCATGAGACAAAGCCATCATTTTTCTAACAATGCAGGTGTCCGTCATGGTTCGGTTATACGCGCTTTCTATATTTTATTAACATTCTGCCACATTAATCCTCAGATCATTAGTAAACATCTATGCCACAATTTACTGACGCACTTCCAAAAATGAAGATGATCAAAGCCTGGCAGCTGGTCTCTCTTCTGATCTAGCTCTAACAGCGCAATAGGGAAAAAAATGACTTGTAACTTTCAATACCTCAAAAACTTAAACTAGTATCGTTCCAGACCCCGAATTTTCTCTCGTCACGATGAACGATTCCACATGAGGCTCCATGTTTTGTACATCTATAGGGCCTCAACTCTTATATACTGTACACATCTAAAGAAACTTGAAAGATAGTTAACTCTACTGCTCCAGGTTGTACCTGACTCCTCCTGTTTTGCCTTAGGTTAACAAGAGTCAGATTAAAACCAAACTTGGAGCATTACTACTACTATATCTGGGCTGCAGGTGCTCAATTCTTACCAGCCTTGATAAGATCTCAAAATCGTTTACGCTGCCTTGTAAGTGGGGAGACTTATTCTCCACCCTGCAGCCTCTTATTTCACAGGCGCAACGTTTCGAGCTTATTCCTGCTTCCATGACAAAATGTTTTGATGAGCTTTATCTTTAATTCCACCAGTGCAGACATTGACTGCTAGGACAAGCCATGCTACTTCCACAGAGTCGAATCACCCTCATTTCCTCTGTATTCGAAATGTAAGGAGAACGTTCTACTCAAACAGCTTTTTCCCAATAACTAATACTTTGTAGAACAGACTCATGTTTGAATATCTCCCGGAATGCTACAAGTCAAGGGTCAGTCGTTATCTATCCTACTTAGTCTTATAATCTTCAATTTCCACCGCATCCTTGAGTGGCTTTCGAGCCTTGAATTGGGTGAGTTTTATTATAAGAACGTTTCACAGACCACTTCGCTAGTATAGTCATTTTTGATCATCAATGGTTGTTTTATTGTAGTTTTGTGCCAGTTAAAGTCGTCTGTTGGAAGTCGGCTAGCAAACTTGTCCACTCGTGAGTTCAAATCTCTCTACTTTGCATAGGAGAATTGTTTTTCTCAGTCCATTGATTTTACAGCTAGTAGTTTATCGCTAATAAGGCAAAACCAACTAGAAACCTACCATTAAAAAGAGAGATGTAACAGTACAACTATCAGGGTCGGTGCGTACTAGCCCCGAACCCCCGAGGTCTTGATTGGGGGCACACGCAGTGCTTTGTTACCCTTGTTATCTTATCAATATTTTTCTACCTACATTTATATACGTTACAAATTAAACTAAGCAAAACTGATTATTAAAGAATGAAAAAACTTCGCTCATTTTGACGTCATTATGAGTTCTTCATTTATTGTCCAAATCCGGAAAATTGTTTTGCGCATGATAAGTTTCGAAAAAACACTACATAACATTCACTATTTTTTATCCATAAGGTTTAATGTGTTTTTAATGTGTATTTATTTTCAATTTTTCTAGTTGAATTTTATACCTATATTGTATACGATCCATTATTATACATAATTAGGTCATAATAAAATGTGTATCTTATATAAATACTACCTTATGAAAATTGAGTAGTAGTAAAGGGGGTTTCCTGTATCATTGATTTTGGGGACTCATATCGTTGATTTTAGGGACTTCATATCATAGATTCGTGGGGCCTCACATCATTGATTTGTAGGGTCTCATATCATTGATTCGTGGGGCCTCATATCATTGATTTTTGGGGCCTCATATTGATTCGTGGGGGCTTATATCATTGATTCGTGGGGCCTCATATTATTGATTCGTGGGGCCTCATATCATTAATTTTTGGGGCCTGATATCATAGATTCGTGGGGCCTTATATCATTGATTTGTAGGGCCTCATATCATTGATTCGTGGGGCTATATATCATAGATTCGTGGGGCCTTATACCATTGATTAGTGAGGCTTCATATCATTGATTTGTGGGGCTTCATATCATTGATTCGTGGGGCTATATATCATAGATTCGTGGGGCCTTATACCATTGATTCGTGAGGCTTCATATCATAGATTCGTGGGGCCTCATATCATTGATTCGTGAGGCCTCATACCATTGATTCGTCAGGCCTCATGTCACTGATTCTTGGGACCACATATCATTGATTCTTGGGGCCTCATATAGATTCGTGGGACCACATATCATAGATTCGTGGGGCCTCATATTGATTCGTGGGGCCTCATATCATTGATTTTTGGGACCTCATATCATAGATTCGTGGGGCCCCATATCATTGATTCTTGGGGCCTCGTATCATTGATTTTTGGGGCCTCATATCATAGATTCGAGGGGCCTCATCCTAGATTCGCCGATTGAGCGCCGGGACAACTCAGAACCGAGATAGCTCAGAACCAGAAAAACATCACTTTTTTTATAATCGAATAAAAGTAATTTATTAAGGATTAAATATTTTTTCCAATAAGGCATTTGAAAAGATATTATGTAAAATATGATCCATTTTTTTCTTTTTAATATTTTTTAATAAAGTGACAAGAATTTTTTAATAAAGTAAATTAACATATAAAAATAATTCAATAAAATACACGTATTTTTAATTATTTTTTATATGTCAATTTACCTTATTGAAAAATAAATTTCTGTTTGTCAACTGTAAAACCACATTTCTTTTTTCGGGGTCTGGAACGATACTAGTTTAAGTTTTTGAGGTATTGAAAGTTACAAGTCATTTTTTTCCCTATTGCGCTGTTAGAGCTAGATCAGAAGAGAGACCAGCTGCCAGGCTTTGATCTCTTCTTCATCTGTGAGGAAATTGTTCAACATTCACTGTCATATCGTAGGATTGGTATTAGATAGCGATTCAACACGTCTTTTTTTAGGAATGGATTAAATCCGACATATTTTTAATTCATATGTTAAAAGATTATTTTTAAAGGATACTCATATTTACACGTCAGATCTGATGTCTGTTTCTCCTATTGAACGCAGGTTCGAATCCTGCCGGGGTCGAATATTTTCTAACAAGATTTCTCAGGCTGCTAGATGGAAATAAATACTCTTTTCTTTTTTTCTAATGTAATTTTGTTGTTTGTGAATAATTTGTCCATCTTCTGAAATGTATCTTTCACTATTCCAATAGTCCTTCGTATTTTGGTGTTGTATTTTCTGTCGTCTGTTTAGCCACATCCTCTATAGTTCAATTTTAGTACTTGCCTGATCCTGACTTCTCTGATGTGTATCTTGTATCTTTTGAGGGTTGTCCCTCTCGCTGTCAAACACACTTTCTGTCTTCTTTAAATAATGGTTTTCTTTCTACAAGCTTTTCTTTACTACTTTGTCTCAGAGTTCTTACAATTTTCTGTCATCAATAATCTGTATATGATGCTGTTAAGATTGTGTCTATCAATAATAAATCCTGGTAGAACTAATTCTTTTAGGATAGATTTTTTGTATAGTTTAAATAGATCCGGTGAGACGATGCACCCTTGTCTTACGCCCCTTTCTGTTTTTGTGTACTTGCTTAATTCACTTTCTATCATTTTTTCCTAGTAAATATTCATGATTATTCTATCATTCTCAAATAAATCAAGTTTTCCTCACAGTTCAAATAGGTCTTCGTGCCGTGTCTTATCAAATGTTTTTCAGTCTAAGAAACAAAGGTTTATATATTCAAATGTCATATTTAGTGGATACTTGTATTTGAGTAGACGTTCCGTTTATGTATTAAACAGTGTATTTATTTATTTTCGTCTACCAGTCTGAGTGTTCGAGAAATCTAATTAAAGAAGAACTTACGCCCTCTGGCAAGATGCGAACCTGCGTCACTCTGAACAGAGAGCAGTCCGGCAGACGAAAATAAATAAATATATTGTTTAATACATAGACGTAACGTCTACTCAAATACGAGTATCCATTAAATATGGCGCTTGAAGATATAAAAATCTGTCGGATTGATAAAAAAAGTTCCATTACTTTGGATATTTCTATATTTATATTACTATAGACGTTATATTTAGTAGTTACACGTGTGTGAGTAAACATCCCCTGTTTGTTTATTGATTTGGGGGGGGACTTTGTTTGGGGGGTGCTTTGTTTTTTGGGGGGTGCTTTGTTTTTTTGGGGGGTGCTTTGTTTTTGGGGGTGCTTTGTTTTTCGGGGTGCTTTGTTTTGGGGGTGCTTTGTTTTTCGGGGGGGGTGCTTTGTTTTTTATACAGTGTAACTGACGTCTACCGACGTAGGCATTCAAGTGTCGTAATAAAGAAATTGTGCCTTTTGGCAAGTTGCGATCTATCGTCTCTCTTATACTGAGGAAACCCCATCTAAACTATGTGTGTCTTGGACCCTTCGGCTATGTAAAGGCTCCAACAGCTAAGCAAAGCACAGTTGCTCTTTTTATAAATTGCACATCTCTCTTGTATTACTCGCTACCGAAGTGATAGGCGAAATATATGAAAGCAGCACTTCAGTAGAATAATTCTTCATGACACTACCAAAGAAACCAGGTGTAAATGAAAGTAAATGGATTCCAGCGAACAATCAACTAAATGTATCATCAGGATTCGAATGTGTAAAGATCATAGCAGAATTAGATCGTAAATAGGTCTATGAACAATATAGCTGTTTTTTTCTCAAGATACTGGAACAAAGATGGTAATTTTCATGACCAAAATTCAACCAGAGCTAGCAACAGAAAAGGAGAAACGTCTATATCTATGCTCCATTGTTTACACTAAGGTATTTGATCAAGGTTAAAGAATTATTTAGAACAGCAAAGTGAGTTTTGGTAAGTAATGATCGATATTTAAAGAGCATGCCAGAGCAAGAGAGACAGTGAAAGAGAGAGAAAGAGAAAAAAATACTAATTCAACTGCTCTGTTCATTGTCTATCATTGTCAAACATCAGTTTTTAAAAAAACTATTGCCTAGAATCTAGACTGTAGATGACTGTTAATTTAACTGACACTAACACAAAAAGTAGTTTTGCAATATTTGAAACAACAGATTTCGTTTCGAAAGACTGTATTGCAAATGGTGGAATTCATTTTTATCGAAATCATTGATTTATATCTGTTCGAACTTTACCTTGAATTTTAAATGTCCAAAATTTTAATTTTAAAATGTAGAGATGGCACCGAGTAAGATGAATCTATATAACAATTTGAAAATTTAATTTTGTGCCAGGAATTACGTACCTTTGTTGAAACGTGACATTTCTGGCGGACTGAAGATTCTGAAAAGATAGAATAAGTAAAAAGTTACCATATTTTCAAAATCTTACATATAAATCTCAGTTCCAAGTGACTAACAGGTTCCGAAAAAAATGAAAATTTTAAAAAAGAAAAGAAAATCTCCAGCCTATGAGAATACCAGGCTATAGAAAGAATGGGGACTTTCTTTGCTGTCACTTTGCCTAGAGCATTAGAGCATTAGTATTCCGACCTCGTGGGTCGAGTTCGAATCTCACCACGGCTGAAACTGTAACTATGCTATGTTCAGTATAGTGGCATTATAAATTTTAGGTTAGGTTTATGGGTGGTGAAGAAATACAAATGGGCCTGAGCAGGAGTCTGCAACAGGGATCAGATAGTCATTCAAGCTGAGGAGTATACTCAAATAAGCAAGGTCAGCCATACTATATTTCATACTAAATTAAAATTAAAGATTCCTCGATCACGAAAGAAAGAAAAATAATAATCATAGGCAGAAATTACTCATCGTCTCATATTCTGATCCCACTTTGCAACATACATTAAATTTCCCGCCATTTACACATCAATCACATTACACATGTATATGGTTTGGTTTGGTTTCTTTTACGGTATATCAACCTCAATGGATTATTTAATGCCGACAAGATTTTTATTGCTAGTAAAAAATTTTTTTCAAAAATGTATTGCTGCTAATAATTTTTTTCAAAAAAATGTATTGCTGGTAATATTTTTTTCCTTAAAAATGTATTGCTGGTAATATTTTTTTCCTTAAAAATGTATTGCTGGTAATATTTTTTTCCTTAAAAATGTATTGCTGGTAATATTTTTTTTCCTTAAAAATGTATTGCTGGTAATATTTTTTTTCCTTAAAAATGTATTGCTGGTAATATTTTTTTCCTTAAAAATGTATTGCTGGTAATATTTTTTTCCTTAAAAATGTATTGCTGGTAATATTTTTTTCCTTAAAAATGTATTGCTGGTAATATTTTTTTCCTTAAAAATGTATTGCTGGTAATATTTTTTTCCTTAAAAATGTATTGCTGGTAATATTTTTTTCCTTAAAAATGTATTGCTGGTAATATTTTTTTTTCCTTAAAAATGTATTGCTGGTAATATTTTTTTCCTTAAAAATGTATTGCTGGTAATATTTTTTTCCTTAAAAATGTATTGCTGGTAATATTTTTTTCCTTAAAAATGTATTTCTGGTAATATTTTTTTCCTTAAAAATGTATTGCTGGTAATATTTTTTTCCTTAAAAATGTATTGCTGGTAATATTTTTTTTTCCTTAAAAATGTATTGCTGGTAATATTTTTTTCCTTAAAAATGTATTGCTGGTAATATTTTTTTCCTTAAAAATGTATTGCTGGTAATATTTTTTTTTCCTTAAAAATGTATTGCTGGTAATATTTTTTTCCTTAAAAATATATTGCTGGTAATATTTTTTTCCTTAAAAATGTATTGCTGGTAATATTTTTTTCCTTAAAAATGTATTGCTGGTAATATTTTTTTCCTTAAAAATGTATTGCTGGTAATATTTTTTTTTCCTTAAAAATGTATTGCTGGTAATATTTTTTTCCTTAAAAATGTATTGCTGGTAATATTTTTTTCCTTAAAAATGTATTGCTGGTACTATTTTTTTCCTTAAAAATGTATTGCTGGTAATATTTTTTTTTCCTTAAAAATGTATTGCTGGTAATATTTTTTTCCTTAAAAATGTATTGCTGGTAATATTTTTTTCCTTAAAAATGTATTGCTGGTAATATTTTTTTCCTTAAAAATGTATTGCTGGTAATATTTTTTTCCTTAAAAATGTATTGCTGGTAATATTTTTTTTTCCTTAAAAATGTATTGCTGGTAATATTTTTTTCCTTAAAAATGTATTGCTGGTAATATTTTTTTCCTTAAAAATGTATTGCTGGTAATATTTTTTTTTCCTTAAAAATGTATTGCTGGTAATATTTTTTTCCTTAAAAATGTATTGCTGGTAATATTTTTTTCCTTAAAAATGTATTGCTGGTAATATTTTTTTCCTTAAAAATGTATTGCTGGTAATATTTTTTTTTCCTTAAAAATGTATTGCTGGTAATATTTTTTTCCTTAAAAATGTATTGCTGGTAATATTTTTTTCCTTAAAAATGTATTGCTGGTAATATTTTTTTTTCCTTAAAAATGTATTGCTGGTAATATTTTTTTCCTTAAAAATGTATTGCTGGTAATATTTTTTTCCTTAAAAATGTATTGCTGGTAATATTTTTTTTCCTTAAAAATGTATTGCTGGTAATATTTTTTTCCTTAAAAATGTATTGCTGGTAATATTTTTTTTTCCTTAAAAATGTATTGCTGGTAATATTTTTTTCCTTAAAAATGTATTGCTGGTAATATTTTTTTCCTTAAAAATGTATTGCTGGTAATATATTTTTTTCCTTAAAAATGTATTGCTGGTAATATTTTTTTCCTTAAAAATGTATTGCTGGTAATATTTTTTTCCTTAAAAATGTATTGCTGGTAATATTTTTTTTTCCTTAAAAATGTATTGCTGGTAATATTTTTTTCCTTAAAAATGTATTGCTGGTAATATTTTTTTCCTTAAAAATGTATTGCTGGTAATATTTTTTTTTCCTTAAAAATGTATTGCTGGTAATATTTTTTTTTCCTTAAAAATGTATTGCTGGTAATATTTTTTTTTCCTTAAAAATGTATTGCTGGTAATATTTTTTTTTCCTTAAAAATGTATTGCTGGTAATATTTTTTTCCTTAAAAATGTATTGCTGGTAATATTTTTTTCCTTAAAAATGTATTGCTGGTAATATTTTTTTCCTTAAAAATGTAATGCTGGTAATATTTTTTCCTTAAAAATGTAATGCTGCTAATATTTTTTTCATTAAAAATGTATTGATTGTAATATTTCTTTTTCAAAAATGTATTGTTGCTAATATTTTTTTGCTTCAAAAATGTATTGTTGGTAATAATTTCGTCTTCAAAAATTCATTGCTTGTAAATATATTTACAAAAATGTATTGCTGCTATTAAAACCTATTTTTACAAATTCATAGTGTTTTGGCCTCAGTTTGGGGTTTAACTATATGCCCGTAGCTGGGACCCCAACCGGTTCTACCACCCTAGTGGACCCGGTAACACCAGCAATTAAGAGGTGGTTCCACGCTCGTCAAAGCCTCCTGATCAGAGGCCTTGCTGTTGGATGTAGTTTATCGCCATACTCAGGACGGACACATATATATCAACTCTTCTCTATCGCATGTTTTCCTCATCATAACGGATCATCTTATTGATATGCGACAACAAAAAAAGATACAGATTTATTTTTTAACTAAAATTTTTCCAATTATCGCCCCATTAGTTTTTTTCAACTCTTTTTGGAAAATGTACTAGAGAGGGTTTAATCAACACTGGATTGGTTAAGCATCTGACTTCACACGATTTTTTTCAGATAAGCAACATGACCTTCGCTTCTCTAGGTCAAATGCCAATATGTTAACGTTTATTACTGAATATATGACAGGCATTAGATAAGAACAGCTCAGCTTGGACTCTGACTTTAGATAACTTGAAAGCGTTTGACTAGTTTGCTGGTCTTCTCCACATACTCAAGAAGTATGGTTTCTCTGGCTGGATATTTAACTCAATCCAATCGTTCTTACGAAATCGGGTAATGAAGGTCAAGTTGAACGGCCATGCACCTAGATCATTCCACATTCACGCAGGGGTTCCTTAAGGCTGTATGCTTGGACATAAGTTGTTTCTTATCATCGTCAAAGACCTTCCCGGTGTCCCAACTACTCGTACTTATGCTGATGACACAATTCTTTACTCCTGTATTAATATTAAGTCCGAGGGAGCTAGCAGTAAAATTGGCGGCTGGACTCGAAAAGGACATCCAATCATTTGTTAACTGGGGCAAGAAACGGCCTGTAAATTTTAACAACCTCCAAAACAAAACTGCTTTCATTTAATCATCAAAGAGAACCTTTTTTCTGTCTGCCATCAGCATGGCTGATGCTAACCTGCAGGAGAGCAATTCATTGTGCCTTTTTGGTCTCCTATTTTCCACTGACATGAAGGGGAAAGATTCTATTGAATCAACTGCGAGGTCTACTGTTAAGGTTTGCTCACTGTGTCTTTCTAGACAATTTTTCTCGTCAGAATCTGTCTTGCACATTTATGAATTTACCATTCTTCCATGCATTGAATATTGCTGCCATATTTGGTCTGGTGCTCCAGCTACATACAACCCGAGATTCTCGACAGAATCCAAAGAAGGATCTGTCATGTTAACCTGGCATCTCGATTTCAGTCACTTTCACACCGCCTTGATGTGGCTTCCTTCTGTCTCCATGGCAGTTGTTGGTATCTCGACCGTTTCAATTTAAGTCCTATTGGTAGCTAGATCTCATCGTTTTACTGTTGAACGAGCTTCTACTTTGTTTGCATCATGAAAATGAAAATCCTCTTTGTAGTAAAAAAAAAACGCAATCGGTGAGAAGCCTAATAAAATTCAGGGTTGTACCCCTTCCAAAGAGTTCGATTTGGAACAATTCGATTGTTTCTGAAATTAGATGAAGCGCTCTAAGGTCAACATTTTTAATCCCATGGTGAAACGGTTGGATGCAGTTGGATCAAAACTAAACTAGAATCTTTCTTTATAAAATTCTTTTAGAGAATAGGAGACCTCGATCTCAGATAATTTTGAAGAGAAATTATATCTTATAATAATTTTGATATCCGATTCATTCTATCTGATCTAAAATTTATTTTATAGAATTGAAGACTTTACTTATCAAGCAATCTTCCTAATTTTAAAGAAAAATAAGTTGAATTCATTTTGATAACTGATGATGACTTAAGAAAGCCGAAACCTTGGACAATATTTGTATTTTTCTTCCGAAATGAACTGCGGACATTTTCTCACGGAATTTTCTGAGAAGAAGTATTCGTAATTTAAAAAAGTCTATCATTAAAATTAATCGACACAAAAGTCTTGTTTTTACTAGTATTTGCCTTAGAAAAATATCAATATACTATAATATTTAAAGAAAGTGAAAAATTAGAGAAATATCTCGAGAAAACCATTCGCCCTTGCATGGAATATTGCTGTGATATATGGTCTGGAACCCCAGCTGTTCGTATTAGGGTCCCCGACAAAA
This sequence comes from Acanthosepion esculentum, assembly GCA_964036315.1. NCBI lineage: Eukaryota > Metazoa > Mollusca > Cephalopoda > Sepiida > Sepiidae > Acanthosepion > Acanthosepion esculentum. The sequence goes on along the minus strand of OZ038490.1, from coordinate 110,240,950 downwards.
TCCAGAGACAGATATGCAGTGTGGTTGGTCCTGATCTGGCATCTCTTTTACAGTCGCTCTCTCACAGACGTGCCGTCGCCTGCCTCGGTCTTTTCTACAAATACTTTCACGATAACTGCTCCGACGAGCTATTTTCGCTAGCTCCCAAACTGCATGAATTTAAACGTGCTGCTAGGTCGGCATCTCAGTCTCACCCTTTCACTGTCGAAACGGTTAAATGTAGCCGTCTCTTCTACTCCAATAGTTTCATGTCACGCACTTCCAGTCTGTGAAACTCCCTTCCTCTTACTTGCTTCCCTGATAGCTATAATCTCCAACTATTCAAATGCAATGTCAATCGACATCAGATGCCTTGATCTATTCCCCGTCCTTCTCTTTATCCTTTCCTCTTTCACGCCTCTTTACTCTTGCTGCCACTCTTTGTAACCCCTTGCGTGCTAGTGGCACTCCTGCCTTGCTTGGGGTAAAAAGTTTTAA
>OZ038490.1:110225473-110230473 GCA_964036315.1 Acanthosepion esculentum | reverse complement strand
CATTTGTTAAGTAGCTACAAAAGTTTCCGGGTTTTAGTTACAATATTTGTGTGAATTACAAGCATTTTATTTGTTTATTGAAAATAAAACTAAACCTGTTTTTATAGGCCTTTTAAATCTTTTTTTTTTAAATTTAAGCATTTTTTATCCTACCAGAAAGAAGACAATATAGAACAAGAAATTAAGAATAAATATGTGTACAATAATTTAAATTGGGTGTTTGAAAACGCCACGGTATTAATAGTGACAGTGTATCATATTATTAACAGATGGCTAAAGAAAGATATGTTCAAAAATTTCTTGATGTCTGTTTTTCCTATTCTTCTATATGCCGTTTAAGCTCATGGCTCTCCACAATTTCTTGTTTTTTGTAGTTCTTAATAAATCTTTTTGATATCTCACCTGAACCTTTTTCTGCCATCCATTTACTCAAGATCGCTAGGTACGTTTGCGTTGTTCCTGTAGAATCAGATTCCGACATTTTTTTTTAATCTTAAATTTTGTGCAAGTTAAACACATAGAGGCTCCCAACCAAGTATAACAACTGACGCATTTTGATTGGTTGTAAAATATTAATTAGGTGTCGTCAACTACGTCCGAAGGTACCGACCCAAAATTTGACCTCTAGTTGACGCCATAAAATGTAAACATGTTCACGAGCCCTTTCCCCACCCACCACCACGTGGCCAAGAGAACTAAAAAAAACGAAACTTCAAATATTGAACCAATTCACTTGACTTCATTGGAAATCAACACAGCAAAGGAGACGAACTAAATTCTTCAGCACGACAACAAACCTTGTCAACCAATTCCAGGCTTAACACTCACTCCCACAAAATATTCTATTCCACAACAGAATCTCCGGTAAAAGAGCGATAACTCTTTTACAATCAGTGAGTCAAGAACAATACTTTTTTCTATTTAATACAAAAAAAGACAACTGTTTAATTTTCCTATAACAACAAATATAGTTAACTACACATTCTCATGTTCACACATACAGTACAGCAACTTAAATTCTTTCAGTATCACACACCAAAGAACTCTAATGTGTTTAACAACTTTTGCATTATATATTATTATGTATTTGTTGTGTTTATAAAAATATTTATTGTTGAACAAATTCACAATTTCTTCTACTTGATTATTTCTCTTGTTGTCTTTGTTACATTTGATATTGTAAAAAATAGTAGAGGGTCAGTTTTATTTGTATTTATAACCAATGCAGATTGGCTGACCCACTATATTCCCTTCTGTCCCTCTTGTGATCAATCTGTCCTGTAAGTATCACATTTTCCAAACCCTCTTTCCTCATTATGGGCCCTGTCTGGTGCTAAGTACAAGTGTTCTTTTGTTGCTATTTCTCTAGAATTTCGTCATTGCTCCCATCTTCGGTCCATGGCATTCTCAACATACTTCGGTAGAACGACATTTCTGTTGTTTTAAGTTTCTTCTTCATGTGTTAGGAGATTGTCCAGCATTCTTGGGATTATTGGGTGAACTACGATGACAAAAATCATGTGTTACCAGAAATTATGATATGAAAAATTATCTTGATTCTAACAATAATATTTTCATTTTGTTAGATTCAATCCACTATGTCTCGACCAATACGTCTTCCAGTAAAGATAGATAGATAGATAGATAGATAGGAGGAGGTGAGGATAGAAACAGTTTCAGATAGATAGATAGATAGATAGATAGATAGATAGATAGATAGATAGATAGATAGATAGATCGTCTTATACTGCATTGAATGTTTGCATTAATTATTGATCACTAACCCTTTTGTCTATATTTTCCATGCAAAACAGACTGTATGCCGAAATTTGTTTTAATAATTTTGAGATGTAACCTTTGCAGAATACAGCGTTTTATAATCAACTTTTACCTTACTACAGAGCACATTGCAGAAAATGTGAATTTAATAACACAGTAATTATGATTTCACTAAATGGGCCAGGTAGGGTAGACTTAAATTTAGTGGAAAAGGGGCGAGCAATAACTGTGAACTCCTAAATAAAAACTAGTCGCTATATCCCTAAACATGAGCAGTGGAACGAGAACCGTCTACCCCAGTAAATTAAATAAAGGGTTCCGTTCGGAATTCCCTATAGATTACCCAGATCGCAAACGCATAGACAATAGTCCGAGCTTAAATGATTCTTGAAATTCAGACGTTTTCAGTAATTTCTGCGTTGTGTCATGTAAGTATTAGAGTGAATTTTCTGGTGTGAAATTACCTGATGTATTTATATGATTACAGGTTACGTAACGATTACTATTCAAGGTCATTGATTTAAGGGAAATAGCAAATAATGGTTACTCACCTGTGCGTCCATCCCAGAAAGCTTCATTTAACGCTTAAAGCGTTTCACTTTGATTTACAAAATAAAGAGGTATCATTCTGTTCTAGCTATGGGTTTACCGGCAAATAGTTTTAATATCAATCTGCTATCATCCAAGGCCTGGAAGCCGAGACACGAGGGACTGCGAATTACCCACACGTCTGCGTATTTTTTCTGTTTAAAAAAAAAAAAAAAAAAAAACTACGATACGTTAAAAATAATGGTTCTCCAGTTACCATAATTTACTAAACATAGTTCAGCTTTGTCATAAGTTTTGGGACAACACTAAACAGTAATAATGGTCAACTAGATACGATCATTGGCCATTGTCCTAACAACTAGACACTCAATAAGCATTAGGTGAATTATGCAGTTAACCCGCCCACGATAGAACTTTTTTTTTTCCTTTTTACATCAGTGTTCTCATCCGGGTAATAAAAGAAAATACAAAGTTGGTAATCTGTCTCATTTTGAAGCTGTGACCAGTCATGGCTGCTAAATACTGCTGCACCTGTTACCACACGATAAAAGTTACAAAATCACACACTCACTTCTTTATTCTCTCTCTCTCTCTCTCTCTCTCTCTCTCTCTCTCTCTCTCTCTCTCTCTCTCTCTCTCGTTACATTGTCTTAACTTATCGACACAGATATACCCCCACATACATTTTCTTATCATCAGATATTCTTTCTTTCCATACCCACGCACATGTACACTATCCATCTCTACGTGTCACACACACACAATCTCTCTCTCTCTCTCTCTCTCTCTCTCTCTCTCTCTCTCTCTCTCTCTCTCTCTCTCTCTCTCTCTTTTTCCTCACCACCTCAGTCTGACCCATAATTATATTGTATGGGAAGTTAAAATAGATTTTCCCAAAGTCTCTGAATTTGCATACATTATACTGAGACTTATTTTTATCAAAAGAAGACTTGAAACCCTGTCTGGCCGGAATTTATGTAGCAGCAGCAGCAGCAGCAGCAGCAGCAGCAGCAGCACCATCACCATCATCATCACCACCAACAACAACAACAACAACAGAAGAAGAAGAAGAAGAAGAAGAAGAAGAAGAAGAAGAAGAAGAAGAAGATTCATCCCTTTTCTATGGCTTATCATCCTTTTGCAGATTATTTAAAGCCAGAAAATATTTTGAGATTGTAAGATTTTTTAGATAATAATGGTTTTAGTGATACGAGTTTTACTAATTAACCCATAGCTGGGGAGAGAAGAGGTGGATTCATATCTTTCCCAAGGGTATTTGCATGTAAGTAAATATACGAACACGACTGGAACTGGAACTCGGCTCTCCGATTAACAATTACGCGCCATTATCCATTACACCGCCCGCACATCGAAGTTTACTTCACCTGGTATTTCTAAGCTGGTACTGACCAGTTGATTAACTTCGGTGATCGTACGGGAACCGGTGTTTCAACATGATGTGGTCGTAATCTCAATAATAATAACAATAATAATAATCAATTACAAATTATCAACTTTAGTTTAATGCTATGTGTCAAATTATTCTCGTTATATATCCAGCTTAGTACGACAAAGAACTATAACATTCCGTGGGAAAATAGCTAAGACGATTGTGTTGCGCCATTGGAGTGGCTTTACTTACCTTAAAAACTCACTCTCAGACTCAAGTCCCATGGACTCCATTGAAGTGTATGAAGAAGTCACGGCTGTCAACATGCTTGGCCTTATCGTTGTAGTTTCCGTAAGAAGTCGTTTTTCACGGGATGTCGCTTACAAGCCTCATGCCCAACCGGTTTTAAATTATTCTTTTCGTAGACAGGTTGCCAACCAAGGCTGAAGAGCCCAGTCTGCTCAACTTTGTAACCCATAACTGGAAGAAAGGATTGATTCATACCTTTCCCAAAGGTATTTGCACAAAAAATGAATGCAACAAACTCGACTTGAATTCGAATTCTGATCGTCGACTCGTTAACCATTACACCCACCCACACGTTTCGATGACAGACACTTGTGACAAGTAAATGATAAAAACTGTAAAACCATTATTTATAAAGACACGTAGTTTTTTTTGGGGGGGGGGTCCTAAAAAAAAGAATGCATCGAAAACTAAATTAGTGAGATTCCATCAACACTGGTCGGACACTGAATTTTCAACTATCGCGATGAAAGGGTACTCTCCCGGGAAAACCACGCGCCTTGAACGCCTATTGGGACTTCAACCTAGACCTCAAGTGGAACATGAACATACGATCCATCGGTAAAGAGGATGGGGGAAAAAGTCGGTTGTGTAAAAATGTAACACTCCATAAAGTGCCTGACCCTTCCTGATATCCACTACCTTTACAAGTGCCAGATGAGGCAGAAAATGAAGTATTGCTGCCATATATGGGCAAGAGCTGCCCAATCTTCATTTTCCTGTCTCGATAGAAAGAATGGAGCTAATTTGGATCGAGAAGGGGCCTATCTTATCGGCTTTTGCAATCGGTACTTTTATGTCCAGCTTTACCACAAGTATGGCAAATAATATTTTTGCTTGGTGAAATTATATAATTTTGAATAATCTCGAATCTCGCTTCTGCAGTCAAAGCTTTTACGGTCTGGTTTACGACATGTTTAAGTTGAGACATTGAAGACTGTTTTTAATCTGGCATACATACCTGTTGTTAACTCAA
>OZ038490.1:110210473-110220473 GCA_964036315.1 Acanthosepion esculentum | reverse complement strand
CGCTTGACGATTGCGTCTAGTATGAAACAGCCTGTTGCCTCTGAATGCTGACTTCAATGTTCACTTATATATTTATATTTACATACGCTCTATCTCTGATATTGAGCACTTTATCCCATAAATATAGCACACCTTAAAACTATATATATATATATATATATATATATATATATATATATATATATATATATTATAAGGTATATATATATATATATATATATATATATATATATATATATATATATATATATATATATATATATTATAAGGTATATATATATATATATATATATATATATATATATATATATATATTATAAGGTATTACATTCGAACATATGTAAACCGCTGATGAGGGTATAGTTGTTTTTGTTATCGATGTTTTTAAACCAGTTAATAACTTCAGTGATGCCAATCCATTGAATAAGTCCAGGGTGTTTTTAAATTTGCTTATTTACTCATTCTTGGATTACTTTACTAATCCTTCCGATCTCTGATCTGATCGGATTTATAATTCTTGTAGGGAGTTTGTTCTGGAACTCCGGTTCGCGACCATTAAGTAGTACATAGGATTCCTTTACCGACCCTATTGCTGATTTTTGGTTTATCTGTAAAATATTTAGAAGAAGTGTTGATATGATCAACACAATTAGAATTTTCAATATTTATTTTTTTATAACTCTTGGTTAAACTATTAGTAATCAATGCCATATAATGCTTAGGATGAAATTTATAAAAGGTCATGGTCTTGTCAGATTTTATGAAAATTTGATCAGATTTGTTAATGTCTTTAACGAATGTATTCAAGTGGTTCTGAATTTGGTTTTTACGGTGGTGTAATGGATAGCGGCTCGGATTGAAGAATTGGAGAGCCGAGTTCGAATTCCAGTCGAATCTATTACATTCACTTACGAAAGGTATGAATCCTCTTCTTCTCCCTAAAGCTATGGGTAAATAGCAGGACAAACTGAGTTCTTTCGCCTAATCTACCGCAGAAAGAAATAGAAACCTATTGCGGGAAATATCTGCCTAGTCCGTCATGTATCCTAATCTTGAAATTTACGCAACTTTATAAGATGCTGATGTTAATAAAATAGTGCTAAATATAACAGCTTTTCAAAATTAGTTATTCCAAAAATTTCGATTGAGGATGTAACAGAGCTTGATACTTTAATTCAATTTAATTTTAATAATTATATTGAAGTTTTTGGCTCCTGTTCTTGAAACGTGAGAACTCTTATGCAGCGAAGGAATCATATTTTTAAATAAATAAATATAATTATAATTTAGGCTCTACTTTTGTACTGAGGACTGTTTTTTAAAAATAAAGACAAAAATACTAAAGAACTTCGGATTATTTACCTAACGTGTTCTTTCCTATTTTTCTATATATTTGCACACACACACATACATACATATATATATATATATATATATATATATATATATATATATATATATATTATTACATAAACGTTATTTTTAGTGGATACTCATATTTTAATAGATACTCTATTTATTAAACAGTATATTTATTTATTAACAACTACCGGCTTGAATGTTCGAGAAATCTTATTAGAAAAATTTTGGTTCTCCGGTAGGATTCGAACCTTCTATCCCGATGGAAAACCGTCATTGACCTCTTGGTTACAAAGAACCTGATGGCAAAGCAAAACTTGAATAGTGCTTTTAAACACAATTTTTTCACGATTTTCAAAATATACATCTATATTTTGGCCAAACACAACATTACTCAGGTCCATAAACAGTCATATTCCCCAAATCTCACCCTTTGCAACATTTGCGTATTCAAAAATTAAATCTTACTTGAAAGGAATAAGATTTTAAAACGTCAAGCAAATCCAAGAGAATGAGATGAGACGAGTTCCAAGAATGCTTCCATCAATGGAAACGCCCCTGGATAAAAAAGATTTAGTACTTATAATTTATATAAACGATAATTATCAACGAAAAAGAAATAATTTAAAGGCACTCTAAGGTAAATTGTTCATTTATCGAAGGGTTCTAAATATTTATAGCTTATCAGAAACTAGGTTTGACATCTCTAAACTTTAGGATTTCTGTTATTTTTATATTATCGTAATATTATTTTTGTAATCGGTATCACCCTATGCAAGACATTAAAGCCACTACGACACAAGGGGTTATAGGGTGTGGAAGAATTAGGAACAGAAACATTAATAATGAGCGAGACGAGGAAAGAGGAAGCAGAAGAACAGTGGATAGCGATTGATATTGCATTTAAATCTTTGCAGATTAAAATTGGCTGGAAAGCATGGAGCCTGAAAGTAGTTCCACAAGCGAGAAGTGTGAGAAAAGAAACTGTTAGCATAGAATTTATGGCTACATTTGGCCAGCTCAACTGTAAATTGATGAGATCTTGACGCCAGTCTAGTGTTGCGCATAAATTCAAAATGTCTAGATACCATAGCGAAGTGCTCATCCGAACAATTACCATGAAAGCACTTATAGAAAAGACACAGACAGGCAAACTTAAGGCGGTTGGAAGATGACTGAAGCTAAGCTGCCAGATCAAGACCAATAATATTGCTGATTCTCCTTTGGATTTTATCAAGGAACTCAAGATAAATAACAAGGACACCGGACCATATGTGGCAGCAATATTCTAAGCATGGACGAATGATAGATATGTAAGATAGATTCTGGAAAGAAACTCGTCTAGCATGACAAAGTGAACCAACTTTTTTCACCCATTAAAATAAATAAATAGGATTTATTTCTATTAAATGGGTTTTTTTTCTGTTTTCTATGCATATTTATTTATTATGCATCTGTGTACATACAGTTAATTATGTGGAAATTATGTTTATACGTTAGTTGTAAATGCAATAAATAAAAGATCTGTATGTGTACGAATATTTGTTTCTCCCCACTGTATATATATACTGTATATATATATATTTCAATTTGTAGGTATGATGAATTGGATCGTGATTACGATTCCAATGTAATAAATTATAACCATGGAATATTAGTGTTTGAGCCTTTTATATTATATTCTTACTCTGTCCTGGACATTGAGTTCTACCTGGATTCTATCCTCTTGGGAATTTATATATATATATATATATATATATATATATATATATATATATATATATATAGAGAGAGAGAGAGAGAGAGAGAGAGAGAGAGAGAGAGAGAGAGAGAGAGAGATGTATGTATATAATGACCATTAATATTATCTATCTATCTATATATATATATATATATATATATATATATATATAGATAGATAGATAGACTGGCTGATTCTATTCTAACCTTTTCAGTTGGGTATTTACAAGATTCAAAGTTTTATACAAAATCAATATTTTATTCTCTTTTTGCCTTTTCAGATTATTTTATTTATACGAAAGTTCGTTCGATTCAGTAAGCAAAAATAAAATATTTGATCAGAAACTTATATAAATACACACACACATACATATATATATACATATATATATATATATATATATATATATATATATATATATATATATATATATATATATATAAACTGAAAATATATTAAATAATTGTCGGACTTAATCCATTTCATTATATGTTATCATCAATCGAGAAAAATTGTCGAAGATTGTGTGTTTAAAAACTGCAATTTGGACTTTGCTAACCAGACGCTTCTCTGTAGCTAAATGGTATAGCATGTCAGATCAAATGACGATTCACGTATAGGGATACAGGTTCGATTCATGTCGGAGAATGCATATTTTCTGCGAAATTTGTCGAACATTCAAGTTCGGTAAATGTAATTAATACCTTTTAATTTAAAAAAACAGATCATTTATTAAATAAATTGTATCTACAAAAATAACGTATAAACAGAAAATCTATTAAATAATTGTCGGACTTAATCCATTTCATTACACACACACACACACACACACATATATATATATATATATATATATATATATATATATATATTCGATAATAACTTTTATTTAAAAATTTATGTCGCATTTATTAGTCTTTGTAAAAGGACAGCTGGGCGGAAATGTCCCAATGAGAAACGTAAGAAGCATTTATCAGGTATGAAGTTTGTAAATGTCCTTTGTTTTCCTTGCATGTCACAAATACCAATGAATATAAAATAAATATTGTTCAGCGTTCCTCAATATTGAAATATAAAAACTTGTATTGGAGCAATGTGCAAACGAGAATACTGTTATATCAAATTGAATTTAAACCGAATCTGGGGACACATAATGAAAGACAGCTTGGCGATTTTGATACTCACGAGACATGCTAAAGGAAAGAGAGGTTAAGGAAAATACCTAACGAGGTTTTATAGTATGGGGGAAATCTTTGCTTATGGTTACAAAGGATAGGAAGCTGTGGAGAACCATGATCACACACGACCTGAAAATAGTTTGAAATAATTAAAAAATAATGTATAAAGTTTAATTGAAACAGAATGTTGATATAATTGATCGTAAAGCATAGTCCCAAACTTAGGCAATATCTCCCCTGCCTTTTGAACAGGAGTAAAGGTTTATCCCTTGTTCTTTATTTAGGATTGGTTTCCTTTTCTTCTAAAGTATTTTCATTCTCTTTCACTCTCAGTATCCCCTTGTGTCTTAGTGGTATTATCGCCTTATTTGTGATTGATTTAAAAAAAAAATCTCCTCATCCCTTCCAAAATATATTCCTATCGGGGTATTATTTCCTCGTTAGCTGAATGAATATAAAATGAATATTGTTCCGTGATCCTCAATAAAAACTTGTATTGGAGCAATTAGGAAACAAAAATAATGCCATATCAAATTTAAGACAAATTTGGGGACACATCATGAAGAAAGACAGCTTGGAGAATTTGACGCTCACGGGACATACAGAAGGCAAGTGGACAGCGGGAAACACCCAGTAACGTTCCTAACGAGTTTTTGGGAATTAATTGCAGAACAGGAACTGGGTGAGATAATAGTGCTTTGTTTTTATGACTTATCAACCTTTTGCGGGTCATTTAAAGAATTTGGCGGGGAGGAGGAGATAATGTTTTTGTTTTTTTACTGATACAAGTTTTACTTATTAACCCATAAGTAAAGGAAGATACGGTGCATTCATAACTTACCCAATGGTATTTGCTCGTAAGGGCATATAACAAACTAAACTGAAATTGGAACTCGTCTCTCCAATTTCCAATTCAGAGTCGTTATCTATAAGCCATACACACTTAAAGCACCTGATATTCCCAAGTGGTCACCTATCTAGGTACTAACCAGACTGCGGTGATCTGATCGTACGAGAACCATTGTTTTAAGGTGATACGACCGCAAGCCCTGGGAGAGCTCATAAAGGGACAATCATTGATTAGAACTTAAAACTACAGAAAGTTTTTAAAAAGCCATGATCGCCCCTTTTCTTTAGGGACATAACACATGAAAAAAAGAAAGTGTTATATAAAATTAAATTTAAACTGAGTATTCATAAAATTGAACGTAAACAATTGTCCCTATCTTAGGTAAAAACTAACTCCACTTCGAACAATATTCCTATCGGTACATTATTTATCTCTCCCTCAGCTCCTCTCTTCTCCCCTCGGTAAATCTTTTCCGTCAGTACTTACTCTAACTGGACCCTCCCCACTTGAATCAACGGCATTTACTACTGTTACAATGGTTTTATTCCGAACTGGGTGTGGCCCATACATATATTGGAGAGGGATAATTCGATTTAAAAAAAAATAATATCAAAAAGAGAATAAAATATCTTGCTTTCATAGTTTCGCAGAAATTATTAATCAGGCAACTTAATATTTCGTAAAATTTGCTCACCTTTTGCTATCAGAAGAAAAAAAATAATCCTCACATCTGTCCGAAGATAATCTAAGAGTGGCCAACCAAATTGTTTGAAGCGAAGACGTTTGCAGCCGATCAAAGATAAGAGAAAGCAAAGGAGCCTCATTTCCCTTCATTAATACCGCACACAATATACTTCCCTTACGCCTACTTGTTTTCTTTCTCTTTATTCTTTCCTATCGCCCCACTTCCTCTTTAGTTTCTCAGTTGCCTCTTTCATAGACTACCCGTTCCTCCCACTTCCACTTATCCACATTTTCGTTTGCCTTCTTTGTTATTGTTCTTCTTCCTCTCTTTCTCCTTGAAAATTTTGTTGTCCCTTCTCCCACACCCTACTTCTTTTTTATCGTCCTCCTCCGTCTTTATCTTCTTCCCCCCTTCACTATTGTAGCTTATATCTTTTTTCTACTCCTACTTCTACTCTTTTTGTAGCCGTCCTTCTTTAGTTTTTCTTCCGCCTTCTTCACAATCTCATTGATCTTTCTAACTTTTTCTCCTCTTGATACTCATCCTTAACTTCTTTCTCTTTTGTCGTCCTCTTACCTCTTTACCTTCCCGCCTCCTTCAAAATCTTTTAGTCTCTTTTATTTTTCCGCTTATTCCTTCAAATTCTATTCTACTTTCCTTATACACTTGTTAACATGTTGATCTTTAATTACGAGCTGCATAAAAATTGGTTATCGCCATGCCGTAGATTCTTTGTGGAATACGACAAAAACATTTCAAAACATATGTTCCTCTTTTTTCTTGGGATTTTAATTGTCTTTTTTAACTTTATTAGACTCAGTATACCTAAAACAGAATCATACTGTCAGTTAAAATCACCCCGGAAAAAAAACATTTGCCAAGACCTACTGTCGTGAAATAATCAGTGTCTGGGACATTTTAGGCTAATGAAATTAAAAGACAAGCGACAGAACTAAAAACGAAGAATGTTTGTCGTTTGGCATCTCTTAAAAGACAGAAAACAGACCGTTTCTGACAATTAAATACGTACTTACATCTAACACGCATGTAAAAATATTCTTCATAAGTACAGTTTTGGTAAAGTAAAACATAAAGTTAAATCAGACACACGGTCAAGAACAAAAAAGCGCCTAAGTAAATAGAACTTGCGAAGATGACATTGTTAATAGTAACTTTTCCGAGATCGCCCGTACGGATTACAACTGCCTGAATTTACTTAATTAAGCTTGAAGGAATCTGGTAAATGGTAATGCTAATATTAGCTGTTTCCCTATAAGGAAACATTTGTCATTCACTGACCGAGCAGCCAGTGTTACTTTCGATAGAAATTTATAAAATATGTGTTAAAATAACTTTTCAGGAAAATCAGTTTCTCAAGTCCATTAACTGTTATCGCGCTTTCCAGTAATAATGGGGGAGGGTTTCTACATTTTGGTTTTTAAGTTGTGGGTAACATCATATTAACGATATTTTTTTACATTAAGGTTCACCCTATTAAAGGCTCGGGGTTCACTCGATGTAGAGTGTTACATTAAGAGTCTGTTTATGCGGATAAGAGACGAAGAAAACGGTTAACCCAAGACATGAACAGGTTAAGATTGTAGGGATCGAGGAAACAACAGTTTGGGATTTGGTTCCGCGGAGCAGTGATTGGAGAAAAGAAGCTGTTCGAGTGGAACTTATTTCTCAACAATACAACACGGGGGGAATGTGGATGGTTTGCAACAATGTAAGTGGCATGGCGTGTCCTAGCCGTGTTCTAGGTAAGAATTCTTGGGAGTCGGTTTCACAGAACAGTGGTTCGCGAGAAGAAGCTTTTCGAGTGGAATTTATTTCTCACCAATGCAACATCGGAGGGAATGTTGGTGGTTTGCAACAATCTAAGTGGCATGGCGTGTCCTAGCCCTGTTCTAGGTTACAATTCTTGGGAGTCGGTTCCACAGAGCAGTAGTTCGCTGGAAGAAGCTGTTCGAGTGGAACTTATCTATCATCAATGCAACACAGAGGGAATGTGGGTGGTTTGCACCAATCTAAGTGGCATGGCGTGTCCTAGCCGTGTTCTAGATTAGAATTACTGGGAGTCGGTTCCACAGAGCAGTAGTTCACTGAAAGAAGCTGTTCGAGTGGAACTTATTTATCATCAATGCAAAACGGAGGGAATGTTGGTGGTTTGCAACAATGTAAGCGTCATGGCGTGTCTTAAACGTGTTCTAGGTTAGAACACTTGGGAGTGGGTCCAGAGATCAGTTGTTCGCTGGAAGAAGCTGTTCGAGTGGAACATATTTCTCACCAATGCAACATCGGAGGAAATGTTGATTGTTTGCAACAATGTTAGTGGCATGGCGTGTCCTAACCGTGTTCTCGGTTAGAATTCTTGGGAGTCGGTTCCACAGAGCAGTGGTTCGCGAGAAGTAGCTTTTCCAGTGGAATTTATTTCTCACCAATGCAACATCGGAGGGAATGTTGGTGGTTTGCAACAATGTAAGCGTCATGGCGTGTCTTAAACGTGTTCTAGGTTAGAACACTTGGGAGTGGGTCCAGAGATCAGTTGTTCGCTGGAAGAAGCTGTTCGAGTGGAACATATTTCTCACCAATGCAACATCGGAGGAAATGTTGATTGTTTGCAACAATGTTAGTGGCATGGCGTGTCCTAACCGTGTTCTCGGTTAGAATTCTTGGGAGTCGGTTCCACAGAGCAGTGGTTTGCGAGAAGTAGCTTTTCCAGTGGAATTTATTTCTCACCAATGCAACATCGGAGGGAATGTTGGTGGTTTGAAACAATGTAAGCGTCATGGCGTGTCTTAAACGTGTTCTAGGTTAGAACACTTGAGAGTGGGTCCAGAGATCAGTTGTTCGCTGGAAGAAGCTGTTCGAGTGGAACATATTTCTCACCAATGCAACATCGGAGGAAATGTTGATTGTTTGCAACAATGTAAGTGGCATGGCGTGTCCTAACCGTGTTCTCGGTTAGAATTCTTGGGAGTCGGTTCCACAGAGCAGTGGTTCGCGAGAAGTAGCTTTTCCAGTGGAATTTATTTCTCACCAATGCAACATCGGAGAGAATGTTAGTGGTTTGCAACAATGTAAGCGTCATGGCGTGTCTTAAACGTGTTCTAGGTTAGAACACTTGGGAGTCGGTCCAGAGATCAGTTGTTCGCTGGAAGAAGCTGTTCGAGTGGAAAATATTTCTCACCAATGCAACATCGGAGGGAATGTTGGTGGTTTGCAACAATGTAAGCGTCATGGCGTGTCTTAAACGTGTTCTAGGTTAGAACACTTGGGAGTCGGTTCCACAGAGCAGTGGTTCGCTGGAAGAAGCTGTTCGAATGGAACTTATTTATCATCAATACAACACGGAGGGAATGTGGGTGGTTTGCAACAATGTAAGTGGCATGGAGTGTCCTAGCCGTGTCTTAAGTTACAACTGGCGGAACCCAGCTATGTATTTCGTCCGAGCACTTTCTATGGAAGTAGAGATAGAACACGGAGAGGGTTGCCAAGTCCCGCCTGTGAGAGAGAAGTGGAAAATAATTTGTCATCTACAAGAATTCGGCCACGCTTTTGGTATCTATCAAGACTGGAGCGGGGAACATGAGTAGCTCATAACAGTACTCCATTTTAGGGTTGATCTGGATCTTGTAACGGCGGAGGATAATATGCAGAGTCAGGTACATGCTGAAACTAATGCTAGACTGGATAAGATATCAACTGCTAATCTCTCGTCATCAGGTGTTTTAGAGATGCACCCGGATATTGCCGTATCTTTGACATAGATATTTACACTTGATTATGAGTACATTCTTAAGCAGATCATTTATGTAAAGCAAAAAGAGAGTTGGTCCAAAAAGTGACCCCAAGTGATGCTTACGTTTAATAACTACATTCAGGACCTACCCGTTAGGAAAAACTTTATAAATGATAAGACTCTTCCATTGAATCCATAGCTGGAGAGCTTGAGCAACAAACCTTGATGATGTCATTATTTTCTCCGCGAGTGACATGTGCTATCTATTTTCGTTGTTGCTACTGTTGAAATTCCTCGGGTGATGTGGTTATTTGGTACAGTCCATTGTTTTTGATTCTGTGTCGCCAATCTACGAGGGGATCGAAGAATGATAGTCCTCGCTCAGACCTACAGGCTTCATTCGCTCGAAGCCATTTTTAGCCATTGATCTGAGAAAGCTACA
>OZ038490.1:110130473-110207973 GCA_964036315.1 Acanthosepion esculentum | reverse complement strand
ATGGTTGTTGGGGATGAAGACAAACTCTGGTCACCTCATTTACCCCGCGAACTCTGTAAAAGAACTCTAGAAGGTAAAATGGAAACGTTTTGCTTGTTTGGAGAGTGGAATTCTTAAATCTGAAAGTTTTTGGATTTTGTTTTATTTAAATTTTTTATTTTTTTAAATCAGTGTTATTTTAAAATTTGTATTAAATATCTCTGAACAATCACGCATTAGTGTCCACATTATTAGGGATGTTTTCTATATTGGACCACTGGCAAGAGGCATAAGAATACAGAATATTACGGATGTTCAATATTCAAGATTTCGTATTTTTGTGGCATTTGCTATATTAATTGAGGTCCAAAGTCAAAATTTTACATATCCAACGAAAGATTTATTAAAATCAAAAGTTAAAAATTAGTTTAATAGATTCGTATATTTCTACCCATATTTTAATTTTTCTCTTTTGCAGGGTGGTACACAAGGTTAAATAGAGCCATGAAATTTGCAATACCACGAAATCGGAGGGAACTAACTGACCACTCAAGTAATCGCTTCTTCTTCATGGTGGACCCTTCCAAGCATCGGGTTTACAAGAATATGCCTGCTATCATATGTCCAGACCTTCTGTCATCCATTGCCCCAGTGCCCACTGCTCTAAAATACCCGTACCCACATCTCCAAAGAGAGAGCAATTGTCTTCAGAAAAGAACAGCAATTCAGAAAAGTATGAAGTCATTGATCCAGATTACAGAGGCGCAGCTGAAGAGAAAAACCCATACTACCCCGACCAGAAAAACCACAACGACATGGTCAGAAATCTTGGTCTCATAAAGTCCAATGCCGAGCTTTTGACATCAAGACTCAAGCAGTGTGATTTATTAGACGAAAGTGTGCAAGTTGCAGATCAGAGAAAGAGTAATCAGTATTTTTCAAGCTTTTTCACCCGCTAAAATGGGTTTTGCTTCTAGCAGAATGTCACCGGTTTGTTCGAGTCAACTGGAATCGCCTGTAACCCCAGCGAGTGGCGCCTCTTTATCGACAGCTCATCCAGGAGCCTCAAGCTCGTGTTATTCATAACGGGAACATGTCTCCATCTCTTCCCCTGGCTCACACGCTTCAGCTCAAAGAGGAATACAGCAATGTCGAGATCTTGCTAGATGCCTTGAAATGTGACGAATACGGTTGGGAGATTATCGGAGTTATCTTTGCCTTTGGAGGAGCGGGGATACTGCGGCACATTACGACAGGCAGAAACTAACCACAGCATATCGAGTTCAGTGTGGCGGGGAACAACATCAAATGGGAGCCTCTGTTGGACCTCCCAGAAAGTAGTGTTTCCTCCACTGCACTTAAAATTGGGACTTATGCAACAATTTGTCACAGCTCTAGATAAGGAGTCTGCAGCCTTCAAATACCTTCAAGACTCATTCCCTAATTTGTCTGTGGCAAAAGTCAAAGCCGGTCTTCGTCGGATCACAAATAAAGAATATCATAGCGTGCAAAGTATTCCTCTAGAAGCTCACTATGACTGAGAAAGCACTGTGGTACAGTGGGGAATCACAAGATCGAAAACTAAGTTGAGACCCTGTTGAAGAACTACGGAAAAATGGGCTGCAGTTTGACCCTCAAAGTCCACATCCTTGACGCTCATCTTGATGAATTTAAGGAGAATATGGAGGCGTACTCAGAGAAGCAAGGTGAGCACCCCCACCAGAATATACTTAACTTTAAACGCCGCTACCAAGGATCGTATAACGAAAACATGACGGGACATTATATTTGGAGGTTGAATCGTGAAAGTAATTTAAAGAATAAGCGGAGATCGCGAAAAACAACTCACTTCTAAATTTATTGTGGCCTTTCTAGTTATAGAAAATATAGATTATCGCCCCTTAGTGATTTGACACTGCGGCCTTTGAGGGATTCGACAGCGGCGCGCTAGGAAGATTGAGACCGGAGAGAATAGATGCTTTGGCAGAGATGAACCCGGACGAGGGGCAGTTTCGTCCGGGGAGGTAGACAGACCCTGAACCCGTTTATGCTGGTTCTAAGGAAATATTTTTGGCCGAGCCTACGGACTCGGAGAAACCCACGTTAAACTCGGCCTTGTGCTACATACATCCCGCGTGGGGGGACTGTTAAATATTGGCAGTCGGGACGCAGGGTAACCTAACAGTTCGGACGGACACTTCTATCTGCTGACTAATAACACTCATATATTGTATATATATGTTCCGTTATTTCAATACACTTGTTCAACCTACCTTTTTTCTGGACCCTAACAGGCTGCAACAGGAAGAAACCAAAATCGAAACCACTGAAAGCACCAACCAGACACAGTTACCCAAAAGATAACAACGTAACTATCCTCTGGGACATGCCAATTCAAACTGACAGGGAAATATAAGCCAACCGACCTGGTATTATCATAAAAGACAAGAAATTCAGGAAGTGTATGCTTATTGATATAGCAGTACCATCTGCGAGAAACACCTTCCGTTAAAAATATCGAAAAATTGTCCAAATACAAGGACCTGGAGATCGAGATTAACAGGATGTGGGGAATGAAGACTGAGACTGTACCAATAGTAATCGGAACCCTGGTCCTCGTGAGAAAACGATGGACAATCTTACTAACAGTGTTCCAGGTAACATCAACATAAAATTTGCCTAGAAGATCGGTCTACTAGGAACATCCCATATACTAAGAAAAGTGCTATCAATTAAATGACAATTCTCCTATAGGGCCTAACGACCATAGTTTGGACTCAGCTCTACAGGGTACAAAAGCAGGAAACATGACATACACTAATAATAATAATAATAATAATAATAATAATAATAATAATAATAATAATAATAATAATAGAGTGAACTCCTAGATGTCTTGAGATGCCTGCATGGAATAAGTTTTACGAGTTTGTTTGTTTTTTTAACTGAAATAAGCTTTACAACTAAAACTCTTGGCTATCAACGTGTAGTTTCAGATGACGGCTTATTGTGTAGACCTCTGGATTATTCTCGATATAAGTAAACGAAAGAGTGTGACTCCTAACCGTGTCCCACTGTAACTGCTGGTCGCATTCACGTGATCAATTCCTGAATCAAGAGAAACACGAGCAGCGAACGCGTACACACAATCGTGCAATGAACATGCACGCAATCCTCGCCGCGTAAACATTAATGTATGTCAGGAAGACACAATTTCTCTTGGAATACTAATTTTTTGTTTCTCCTTTATTGTATGTCACCTCATCTGTTTTCATCTTCTAATACAAACAACTATTGTCTCTTGAAGTCCCTGTTTGAGACTAGGGAGAAACTCGTGTGACACAAAGCACAGGAAAATAATAATAAGAAGAATTATAATAACACCCATACCCGGTTATGGAGATAGGACCCGTAACAACTTTATGGGACTACACAATACGCTCAGACAGAACAACAAAGCTAATCGACCAGATATCGTTATTAGAGACCGCAAACAAAGGAATTGCCTCCTTATTGACATGGCAGTCCCTGCAGACAGCAATGTATCTTTGAAGATCTTCAAAAACTTATCAAAATACAAGGACGTTGAAATCGAAATCTCAAAAATGTGGCACATGAGATCATCAACAATTCCTGTTGTAGTTGGAGCCCTCGGATTGGTTGGAAAAGATTCCAATAGACTCATTGAAGGGATTCCTGGTAGCCCATGCCTTAAAGAAATACAAAACATTGTTCTCGAAAGTACAGCTCATACCTTACGAAGGGCTTTTATCTATGGAAAATATGCATTTTTTTTAATTGCTCAGTGAAAAATGCCATGACGCCATTTCTAACCTGAGGTGTCTGGTCGGAACCCGGAAAGAAATCAAAGGAAATGAAATAATAATAATAATAATAATAATAATAATAATAATAATAATAATAATAATAATAATAATAATAATAATAAAGTCCCAGATAGTCTTTAGAGGTACACATGAATTTAGCTTTGAAGTAAAGGTCTACCAAAAATGAAAATACTATCGATACAACATTAACTTCACAGTCTGCTACAAGGAGACAATAATAGAACAACCAGTGAGAATCAAACTCACTTCACTAGCGATTTTTTTTTTTGCGAGATGACTTCACTAACCATCTTCGCTTAGTTTATCTCAAGGCCACGATATCTTTGGTGCATCCAATGAAAAACAGATAAGAGAAGGTTGATTTGAAATGCATATGAAAATAGAGAAAACGAATGGTTATATGTCAGAACTGTTTTATTATCATTAGTAATTTTCAATACAAATTTATGAAATCCTTTCCAGGATATTTCATTTAGAGAAGATATGTGATCATTGTATGCCGTGTAGACGTCTTAAAACAAGGCCCATTGTCGTAGAGTCACACAAATCCAAATATGTTTCTGACACCAAGTGTTAAAAACCCATGGCGGCCTCTAAGGCCATTTCTTGAACTTTTTCAAATGCCAAAGCTGAAAGTATTGGATTGTTTGCAAACTGGTTCATACCAAGTTGGTCATTCCTTACCTGGCCGGATAAGAATTGCGATGGCATTATTGCCTGGTTTCTAAAACGGCCGTTATTGCTGACCTGCATCTTTAGTGGATCATATTTTCTAGGTTTAAGTGTTGGCGCTGGAGCCAAATTCCTCGATTTCATTGCCTGGCCTTCTCTGGCTGCATTATATCGCTGGTAAAGGGATGATTGATCACGAGACAGTAAGACATCTGTCTGACCTGTCTGCTTGTTGATGGAGTTCTGCGTGAGTATTGGAAAGAGAGATGCGAGGTTTGGATTGTTCCCTGAGAACGACTGTTGACGATTATCAATAACCCCTGAAAAAGATAAATGCATTGCAAGTAAAATCACTACTTTAAATACAACAATTTTTCTACACACACTTTATATATACATAGTGTGCCAAAAAATTGGACATCATTTTAAAAGCAATTATCTTGAAAACTACTAAGATTAGCTCAATGAAATGGAACTGTTTAGGCGTTGAACATCATAAGTTTATTAGTGAACCGATTTCATAAGTGTTCAATATGTGCACCGCCTGTGACACGGCACACGTCAACTTGGTAGTTAAGCACTTGCCAAACACGCTGTAGCATGTCTCCGGTAACATTATCTTGTACGGAAATGATTCTCTGCTTGAGTTCATCAATGCTAGCAGGAAGAGGGGGACATCGACCAGCAGTCCTTTCGCATATCCCCATAAAAAGAAATCACACGGGGACAGGTCCAGTGACCGCGGCGGCCATTTCATCAGAAAACTGTCTTTATTTCCACCACGCCGGATTCATCTTTCTGGCAGTATTATTTTCGAATTGAGTGTATCTAAAGGAAACAAATGAATAAACAGACAAAAGGAAAAACTATTCTTAACCGATGCGTTTCATCCACTGAGAGACTTTGTCGAGGCAAATGTAGAATTTACATTGTTACACGTGTTAATTTACAAGAGCAAGGATGTCATTGGTTTATCAAGACTTTTAAAATTGAGAACGTTCATGAATATTCATCAGGTGGTTCAAAGGTCAATCAAAACATGTAAAGGATGAGTCACTTCTTTATAAAGATCATATATGTTAATCATGAAATCAATAACAAAATACAGCCATTTTTCAAATTTAATTCTTAAAACTGAGTATGTAAATTAGTTATCTCCAGAATTGCTAAGTTGGGCAAGATATAAGACCCATGCTGGTCGCTCTAACTAATAAAATGTACTTATTTGATATCGTAGTTTTTAAGCGGGCAAACAAACACATACTGTTAACGTTAAATATACTTACCCTCGTTTATGAATAAGGAACAAGAGCAAGAATCAATTGAAAAAGCCGTTCCCGGGGGACAGTTGCGAACTATTATACCAGAGCCTTGGACGTACTGCCGGTAGGCTAGGCCACCATCCGCTGGCAGCAAGGAACACCCTAAATTATACGAGAAATATAAAGATAGAGAAAAATGGATTGTCAAACAGGAAGTGTATTTTAGAACTAAGATTAAAGGGAGCGTCTTCCCTTCGTGCTAATAAAGATAATAATCATACACAGAAAAAAATGACTTCGCTAAATATTTCGTAGATATTTTTAAAATCTGTATTAACTATTATAAGTTCAAAATAAACAGATAAAAAAGTCAGACTAATATGTTCTTTGTTTTCCTGTTTGTCCCAATTTAAATTTTAGATTAAATCTCGAATCACAATTCTAAATATACTTGACTCTGTGTCGAACGCATATACACGAAATTTTCACTTTTTGAAAATAATTTTTTGCAGGTAATGAAAAATGGATTTTGCATGTCAAAAGAAATCGAAAAAGACATTGGTTATCACAGAATAAATAACTACAATGACATCACCAAAACCAAAGACTCCATCCACAGAAGTTCTGGCTTTGTTGTCGAATATGAAAGGTTATGTCGATGATGATATCATCACCGGAGAGGTTTATTGATCGAGTAAATAAAATATTACATCGAAAGTGCGCTGATTTGATAAACAGAAAAGGTGTTATTCTCCATCATGACAACACAAGGACGCGCCACGCAAAACCGATGAAAAAATAGAAAGTAGGGGATGGGTTCTTCCACAACCTCCGTACTCTCCAGATTTAGCACAGACAGATTTTCATTTGTTTAGAATACTAGAACATCTATTAAATGGCCAAAGAATTTGAAAATTCTTTCAAATACTTTTTGAGGAAAACGCTAGATTTCTTTAAACGTGGAACCAAAAATTTGGCTTTCCCGTGGGCTGCAGTCGTTGAAAATGCTCATTACATTTTTTAATAACATTTGAATAAATTGGTCTCTATGTCTGAGATGAGGTAATGTAACTATTTACATTATTTAATGTTGTCTTCATCTTTATTGTTTCGGCCGTTGTATGCTCCGGCCGTTGTATACTCCGGCTTTCTTAAGGTGATATACGTTGAAATTTCAAACCAAACCCTTTATTTCGTGCAGTGGGGTAGATTGTTCAAGTTCTACGGTCCATGCCTTTTCTGGATATATCATTTCTGTTATTTCCTCTTAGTAACTGAACTCTCCAAATTTTTGTTTACCTCTGCTGTGGCCAGGTATTGAACTCACAACGATTTAAGTCAAGTTACTGGATTACTTCAGCCAACATCCATTTTTTAATCTTGGGGAAATTCCAACGAATATAACCTGAAGAATGCCGGATCGTACAACGGCCGAAACTTAGTGAATATGACAATAAAGGTGAGGACAATAATCCGAACAATGTAAATAGTGTTAATATTGAATAAATTTAACTTACACTTGTTTTAAGGTTGGAGCTTCTTAATCCTTACTTGATAGAGTTTAAAAGTGTCTACCGGCATTGTGGGTGATGGATTATTTTCCACCTCACAACGCCTCTCCTACAGACAAAACTTCGCAAGACTCATGCTACCTTATCGCTATTTCCATCGTAAATATTTTAACAGGCTACATTCTTTAGTTCTACCAGGTCTGAAATTGACAGGTAAGACCCGTCATACCACAGACTGTGGTATGACAGGTAAGACCCGTCATACCACAGACTGTGGAACGAATCTTCCTCATTCCCTTATTCTATAAGTCAGAAAAAAAAGTCCTCATTCCCTTATTCTATAAGTAAGAAAAAAGTTTCATTCGGACAGCTTCTTTCCAAGAAATGCTACATTATTAAACATGCTCCTAAGAGGATGCTTTCCCGATTAATCCAATCTTAACGTCTTTACGTCTACAGTTAACCGTTATCTTTCCGACATAACCTCATAAACTGCATTTCTTACTTCCACCTCTTACGCTCATACAACGACCTTATTGAGTAATCCTCTCCCTTGAGTGGTTATTGAGTCTCGTATTGAGTGAACATTAACACCCTAATATTATACATTTAGAATACATCCTTAGGGAAAGAAAACTTTGATTTTAAAAATCCACTGTCTTGCAAACATATCCGATCAGGAAAAAGGCTGTGGAAGTAAATCCTGACAGAAAATCCTGAGTGAAACCTCGAAGGCAACACTGACAACCTTCAGGTAACTCCTGCATCCGAGCCGGATCTAAATGTAATGCCTTATATTCCTTTCGATTTTGTCGGTATGGCTAAGAGGTGGGAGGAGCAATGTGGTCTGCGCAGCGCACTGCCTCCTTATATTATCGCCCCTGGCTGCACCCTGACATGGTCATCCAGTCTCACAAAAGCACTGAATTTTGACCAAACTGGATGCTACTATTATTTCGAGAGAAAAGCAGAAGCTTACAAAAGAATACAATATTTGAATTCCAACGTTGTTCTTGAAAATGACCAGACAGTCTTTACTTAAATGTCACACTTGGAAATACTTGTACCATTCAGTGTCAGCTGAGGCTTTACAAATAACCCAATGTTTTCGACATATTATCTTTCGTGGACGTGGCAATATTCTGTTTACCTGAAATCATGAAGGGAAACACATTTCTTTATTCATTGTTCTACAACTCGGAAAAATCGACCAATAGTCTACCCTTCTTGACGAAGTGGGTTTAATTTAAGAATCGCTTGTGAAGCTGGGAGTACGTCCATGGGTCAGGAGAGTCAATGTTTGGGAGAGTTTAAAAGAAGGTGCTAAGGATCGGCCCAACGGGTAAACAAATCTTACCCTGGTGATAAATAGCCTAATATTTGCAGGAGTAATATATAGTAATATGCTTTGGTAGGTCTTAAAGCAAGAAATGTTTAGGCCCCGAATTTCCTTCTACGAAGACTAGGAAATATAAATGTTTTATATCACACTTTGGCAAACCCAATTTATACTCGTAAAAGAACAAGAGGAAAACTTTCGTTCTTGAGGCTTTCATAATATATATATTCGTTTTTTAATGATTCCAAATTGATTTGAATCTGGAATTAGTTGACATTTGGGATTCAAAGTTAGATTCCTATAAACTATGAGCCTAGTTTTATTCTTGAATGCAAGGAATAACTAATCACGCTTGCAGATGAATGTTAATAACTCTTGTAACAAGTAAACATTGCAATGTCTTTTCCGAAGGTTTTTATGTGAGATGAATGCAAAATCGAAACTTCCCATCAATCAACTTTTTCATTTCAAAAAGGCAAAGAAAGAGAAAAGACAAAAAAATGAAAGACAAAAATACAATAAATTGCGATTTAAAACGATTTTTTATGGAAGCAATGGGAAGAAAAATACACCTGAAGTTCAATTCTTTATTTACCTTGCGCTCTGCTGTCATCAACTAACACATGAAATAAACAGTAAGCAAAATATAATGGCCAAGGCGACATGTCCAAGGATATGATCCAAACTTTGAAAAGCGGAAGTTGTTCTGCAATGAAAATAAAACCAAAGGGTAGCAAAAAATCAACATTAAAACTATTGCATTTCGAAAGTAGGCATCATAAAAAATGTTCTCGAAAGCAAGCTTCAATGGTCACCGAGAAAACATAGTTAAGAATACCAGAGCTAAGTTCGAAAAGCCTTAATACAAGTGTTTGATGCCCAAGACTTGGTATTTGAGTTGAAATACATGCGGACCCTACAATATGCACATAACATAAATTGCTTCATATTAACCCTCTATATAATAAATACGAATGTCAGTGTGTCACTGTGTCACACTTTTTCAACTTTACTCCTAGAGGCCGTAGCCCGACATGTCATACCATTTTGGAATTAGGCAAACTCCGCGCACAATTTAAAAACATTCCGGGTCGAATCCGAACCCACAATCCTAAAATTTTGGATTCCCAAATGTCCATTAGTAAGATTGTTTTCGGATTCCGCCATCTTGGCTGATAAAAACGGTTAAAGAGACACAACTCTAATTTTCACTAGCTTATGTTCAAATGAAAAAATTACAGTGTTTCAAAATAAAATTGTTCGTGTTTTCAACTTTACTCCTAGAGACCGTAACCCAACATATCGTACCATTTTGGAATCAGGCCGACTTCGTGAGCAAATTAAAAACATTCGACAATGTTTATGGGATTTTTTTTGCGACGAATTTTTTTGTACGATAACAATTATATTAACTACTTAATAAATTTGGGGATAATTGAAATTCATTGCGAAATCCAGCGAAAATCACCCATGAAATAAAAATAATTGTTTGTACGGAAAGTAAAGACCTACGTACATCAATTTGTCTTTAAATTAAGTGGCGGCAGAAGTATCGTTGAACTTTTAAACGGTAAGCTTAATGCAATACTTAAATGCAGCTATGAATTTTGAGTTCTTCTGTAGTTTATTATTGCCTATTGCATCTAATCCTCCCTACCTATTGTGATAAAGGCTCAGTCAAGTGCCCTCTGCAGGAGCTACATTAAATACCGCTTGATAGGGCGGCTTTTAAGCTAGTATAATAATATAACTGAATTGATATAGAGACTTAAGCATTAGAACAGACCTTGAATTTTCGTCTATCGCGATGAACGGGTGTTCTCTCAGGAAAGCCCATGTTTTGGCTGCCTCTTGGGACTCAAGCTCAACTCAGACCACAAGAGGAATTCGTATATACGATCTATTGCTAAAGATGCTGGAAAAATTGTCGGTTCCCTGTGCCTCTCCAGTAGGAGCTGCCCAGTTTTCACTTTCCAGTCCCGGTAGAGTCCAAATGTGTCTACGCGGCTTTGTGGGTGATTAATCATTTTCCGCCCTACAACCCCTTTCCCACGGACGGAATATTGCAAACCTCTCACTGCTCTCTCACAGTTTCCAACGAAACTGTTCAGATGAACTACATTCTTTACTTCCACCAGTTCTAACCTTCACGACTAAGACCCGCCGCCATATCCCTATCATTCCTTTCGTGTTCCATTGGTGAGATATGTTCCACTCTAACAGCTTCTTCCCACGAAACGCTACTTTGCGTAACCGATTCTCCAGATGATGCTTCCCCAATTACTATAAACCTAACCTGTTCAAGTCTAGGGTTAATCGTTTTGCCACACATATCCTCATAAAATGTGCCACTAACTTATTACTCTGTGACCCTCTACCTAGAGTAGCGCTTGGGCCTTGTACAGAGTGAACATTATTGTGAATAAATAAATAAATAAATAAAAATAAAAACGCAACCAATTTGTGTTGGTAATAATAGTGAAGAATTGTTTTGTCTTAAAAAGATAATCAGATAAAAGTTTATTTACACTATTCATATTATTCGGACTGCTGTCCTCATTTTTCTTGCCATATTCACGACGTTTCGGTCATTGTACGCTCCGATCTTCTTCAGGTGACTGTAATTTCGAACTGAACTTTTTATTTCGCCCACTGCGGAAGATTTTTCAGGTTCCACATGCCATGCCACGCGTATAATTCTAAATTCTCCCCAGAAAACGAATTTCTTAACTGTGTCTTCATAAAGACGACATTAAGTAATTAGCTTTGAAAATGTACTCTCACGTTGGACTTTAGTAACTGATAGTGTGCGGATGACTATAAAATTCGTATTGCTTTTTATTACTAAAACAGTTGTCTGTGTTTCTTTATTGCATTTTTATTTTATATACGAGGTGTACTCCATCAGGGGCCGACTTGCCATCGGGCAAGATGACACCCTGGCCAGTCCGTCACTAATGCTGTCATTGTATCAGATTATGAATTAACAAATATAGGTCACCTCCAGAGTTAGATAGGCGAATAAGAGGCTCTATTCCCACACAGCATTTCTACTCTACACATTAAAAACCAAACTGAATGCCGCAATGTTATGGTTTTGTTCCAGACTAAAGTAAATATTTTGACAACTTTGTCACTTGGTATAAACGTGAATGCTGACCGAATGATCAGATAGTGATTTGGGTCAGAATGAAAGTCTTTATTCTGCTCAAAAAATAAAATAATTTCCACGGCTAAAATCGAAACATATTAATAAAAACATTTAGTTAAACAATGAACGAACATTTAAGCATTGCTTAACCTGTTGTTTTTTTGTTTTTTTTTGTATTTGGGGGAGGTTATGAGAACCGATATTCAGAGAACTTAAATCGATTACTTGGTTACTTATATTAGTGCATCATTTTACTTAAAATTATTACTACGTAATTCAAGCAATAGTCAGTGAATGCTTTAAACAAATTAGCCGAAAATAATCAAATAATCATTTTTTATAGCCATCTATCACTTATATTACTGCCCAAAAGACTTTACCTTTACATAAGTAACGAAGTAATCGTTCTAAGTAACGTGGTTAATCGAAATAAGTTCTCCGTAATTTATTACGTTTTTATAGTGTCGGTGAGAATGTTTCATTTTCAAGTTCCCTTTGATAGCTGAGTTGGTTATCCTATTTTATTTTAATTTGTTCTCTCCACCAAAGCTAGAGTTCAGTTTCCAAGCCAGGATAAGAGCAAAAATGCTGAATCTCAATACGTGAAAGTTCTTCACAGTTGAAGCTTGACGCAATAAAGACCGGCTATCGCCAATCTAACCATATGCGATATTTAGTACATACTATCAATTTTTTTTTTTACATTTTTTCAACTCTAAACAGATTCCTGCATATATATATATATATATATATATATATATATATATATATATATATATATATATATATACAGGGTGTCCATAAAGATCGTGTGCACTTTAAAAAATTTATAACTTTATTTGTATTTGCGATAGAAATAATCTGTAAAAGATGTTACAAAGTTTAATGTACCTAGTTTTAAGTATAGCTAAAATAACTAATGTGATTTCAGGCATTTCAGTTGGTAAATGTTTTCCGTGAACTGCAAAATCGTATTACCCTTTGTATTGCTAATGGTGGAGGACATGTGGAAACTTAAATAAAATTTCAATAGAACCTTTAAAAATATAGATTTACTTCTTTCTAATCCTTTTTACAAATTATTTCTATCGCAAATACAAATAAAGTTATAAATTTTTTAAAGTGCACACTAACTTGCATATATATATATATATATATATATATATATATATATAGTGGCGCTTAAAAACATGTCTAAGTCTTAGCAACATACTTCCTATTTGCAAACACAATTCTTGAAAATGATCAACAGATGAGCCGAAGACGCCAGGGACCTAGTCATTTGGACAATTTCTTCAAACTTTCTTTTTTATCTTTTTATGTGCTGTATCCCTTCAGGACGTAGGCGATCATGGCCCTCCACTTCCTCCTATCGCTTGTAACTCTCAATAAGTTTTGTCCACCAGGCTCTGTTCTGTCATCCACTTGCTTAAGCCCGACAGGTATGTCATGCGTTGCTTTCCCTTGTATATCTTTCCCTCTATTCGACCTGTGAGTATCAGGTTCTCCAAACCCTCCTTCCTCATTACGTGTCCTAGAAATTTCAGCTGCCGCTTCCTGATGTTAAGTATAAACTTTCTCCTTGTTTGCATCCTCTCCAAAACCTCATCGTTGCTCACACGCTCGGTCCATGATATCCTTACCATCCTTCTGTAGAACCATATCTCCGTTGATCGAGTCTCTTCTTCATCTTTGAGGAAAACGTGGCTGCCGTAAAAGAGGACAGTACTCTTTTCTTTGTTACCAACGAAATCCCCCTGTCTCGTAATGCTCTGCATAGCTTTTGGAATGTGTTTTTTGGCCATCAAAACACGTCTTCGGATCTCAGCGTCGCACTTACCGTCCTCTGTCAAAACACATTAACTCCAAAAAAATGAATTCTCTTGTACACATATAAGAAAGCTTAACAGAAGTAGTTGTTTTCAATTAAGAATGTGTGTGTGTAACATACGCATAATTTTTTATAAAATTTTAAGTCAACCTTATTTCTTCATCAGCAGCATAGAAATTATTGACATTTTTGTCAATTATTGTTTTACTCTGCTAAATTCTCTATAAAATAATGTGTTCGAAGAGAAAATCATTTTCTCATAACGTTAACCATGTTTTTTAACACCTATTTTATATTGGTGAGAACATTCGCTTTTATAAAAAAAATTAAGCAACATAACACAAATAATTTCCCAACCCCTTTTCTTGGTGAAGAAATAAGATTGGCTTTAAAAAAATAAAAAATAACCTAAGTAACCACCTCGATATAAACAAAAATAAAGACAATATTAAATTATTTCATTGTAACCAGATGCGTCTTAATTATAAACAAGACAAAAACGTAAAAGAAAATATAATTCGGTCCTTCAAAAGGTGTGGTTGGTTCTGCACAAAGCCTTCACCACTAGCATCAAATCATATGTGCTGGTGTCTGGGCTATCGGCTCCTAGGAACTGAGCTGCTTGACCTTCATACGTCGAATAAGACGGGAGAGACAAACATATATATATATATTATAGATGTAGCCTTGTGAAAAGGGAAATTGAAATAGCCAGCTTAATATATTATACTCTAATTGTCATCTTTGATAATGGCTTATGTAAGCCGAAAGCTTAGATTGGATTAAAAAATATGTATCAATATTGTGATTTTCTTTCTTCGTTTAATGATAATGTTATTAAGCTTATCAGACGATAGGAAAAGAATTTACATAAAATAAATAGACAACACTGGTCTATATTATTTAATGAAGCATATATATATATATATATATATATATAATATATATATATATATATATATATATATATATATATCAGGTCATCCCATAAGTTCTGTCTGAATTTTGAATAAAGAAAACAAGTGACCAAATGTTACATTTAATTACAGATTCAATCAACAATGTATTTTCCCTGATTATCTGTGACTTCCTTCCATCTATTAACAAGCTTACTAATTCCATTACTGTAAAATTCTTTTGGCTTTGATTCGAAGAACTCACAAATGTCAGATTTAACCTCTTCCTGTGTTACAAAAGCTGTTTCTTCCAAATGATTCTGTAAGCTACGAAACGAATGGTAGTCTGAAGGAGCAAGGTCGGGAGAATAAGGTGGATGAGGAATTTTCTCCCAAGTTCTTCGATCTTTTGTGACGTGATTCTTGCTGTGTGTGGTCGCGCATTGTCCTGATGAAACATCACCCGTTTTCGACTCACTAGAGCAGGTCTTTTTTTCCTCAAAGCTTGGTTCAAACGCTCTAATTGCTGACAGTATTTTTGAGCGTTAATTGTTGCATTAGGTGGTAAGAATTCAAAGTGGATTATTCCTTGGCAATCCCACCAGATTGAAAAAAGAACCTTTTGCCCATGAAGTTCCCTTCTCAGCTGTGGCTGGGGTCCTTCTCCTTTACCAAGTCACTGTCTACGACGCTTAACATTTTGATAAAAGATACATTTTTCGTCGCCAGTCACAAGTCTATCCAGAAAAGGTGAAACAAGTTGGCGAGAATGGAAACAAGAGCAGATGTCAACTCGGGATTTGAGGTTGTTTTCAGACAATTCATGAGGCACCCATTTTCCAAGTTTAGAAACTTTTCCAAGTTGTTGAAGATGACGATGAACTGTTGTATGGTTTGAACTGAGAACCACTACCAATTCCTCAACTGATAAAGCAGGATTTTCTTCAAGAGCTGCTTCAAGAAGCTTTTCATCAAACTCAACTGGACGATCTTCATCTTCAAGGGTGAAATCTCCACCTCTGAATTTTGCAAACCATCTTCTGCAAGTTCTTTCATTCACACATTCCTCTCCATAAACTGAGTGAATGTTTCTAGCCGCTTCGGCTGGTGAGTTTCCTTTCTTGAACT
Organism: Acanthosepion esculentum; assembly: GCA_964036315.1. Lineage (NCBI taxonomy): Eukaryota > Metazoa > Mollusca > Cephalopoda > Sepiida > Sepiidae > Acanthosepion > Acanthosepion esculentum. The sequence continues at coordinate 110,192,356 of OZ038490.1, read as the reverse complement.
CATAAAGCATTATGTGCCTCAAATGATTCTTGGGTACTTCCATGTTAGCAGGGTTTTAATCAAACAAAATATAATTTTATTGTTCTCTGAAATAAAATTTGATCAGTTTAAATGCATCTAAACATAAAAATAATATTCAGCTCCATTAGACATTATAAAATACTCTTTAAATTTCGTTCATTTTAACAAAAAGTTAAAATTCGGACAGAACTTATGGGATGACCTAATATATATATATATATATATATATGTGTGTGTGTGTGTGTGTGTGTGTGTGTGTGTGTGTGTGTGTGTGTGTGTGTGTGTGTGTATTTTCTCTGTGTGCGTGTATTTAAGCAGTTATTTATTGATGCAGGTGTGGTTAAAGACCAATGGGAGGTCTTTCTTCATTTTATTTTCTTCTAAAAATGCATCACACTCTCCCATAAGTTATGAAGCAGAATAAAAGAAACACTTATTCACACTAATTTCCGAAAACATGTTGCTGGTGAAGAAATAAATTTGGCTTTAAAAGAATTTAAAAAGTACCATAAGAAAACATCTCGCTATATATATATATATATATATATATATATATATATATATATATATATATATGTGGGGGGGTAACATGCATTCACCCCCATATTATACATCGAGCACTGTTTTATTACTATCAGCACTCAATATGCACTATTTAAATCACTTTCAAATCTAAGGTTCAAGCCACTAAGTAGTACTCTCGGTCTTTTCTCACATTCAGATGTAACACTAGAGAGACAGACAGACAGACAGACAGAGAGGTAGACAGACAGACAGAGAGGTAGACATGTCTATAGACATGATATATATATATATATATATATATATATATATATATATATATATATATATATATATATATATATATATATATATATGAATGAGATAACGATATATACATTTTTATATATCAAGAACAATTTTAGGGAAAAGATGTGTGACAAAGTGGAAAAGGTTTTCGTGTAACGCGTTTTGTCCTTTCGGCCTTCATTGGATTGAATTTATTTGGGTTGGTGCGACTACACATGAGCATGAACGAAAGATGGTAGGAATTTTAAATTCTTTTTCTTTTTCTTTTCTTTCTTTTTTATATATATTTTGGGGATATAATGTCGCCGATTTGACTTAGATTCTTTTTCTTTTTCTTTCCATCCCTTTTGTTATTAGATATCCCTTACTCTGCTAATAGAAGATCTGCCCGGAATGGTGAAATCTTGTAAGATGCGCGGCACAAATGTACTGTGGATGAACCATCTGATCAAGGCATTTTCGTCGTAGTGAATTCTTTTCTCTTTTGATTAGAGTATCATTTTTTATATCAAAATTGCACTTTGTCTCGTTACGGTGGACCACTAATGTATTTAATGTGATGTTAAAACCGAGGATGGATTTAAACTGAGGGTGGATTTATATGTCTGTAGCTTGTTGCAGTTATTAATTAAATTTTAATCTGAAATGTTCATAATATAATAATAAAAATATAATATAATAGTATAATGCTCAATCTATGTTATTAATATTCACTGCTTAATTAAGTGCATTGACAAGGAATGAGATTATGCTGAAAATATTTGTTGTTGAAAATAAAATCGTGCAGGATGATAACAATATGAAAATCTGTATCATGGAATAAATCGTACAATTGAATAAACAAAAGAAACGGACAAAATCATTTCTCACTTACTTGACTGCGCTAAAATTCTGTCTCTGTTTGATTATCCGATGAGAATGTCAGGAGGATGCGATAAAAGCGCGATCTTCTTCTTTTTTTTATGGGGGGAGGGGACGTCCTCTTTCGCCCAAAGGCTAGAAAGCAAGTTTGGAATGTTGGGTTGGTTAATCTGTCACAAGAAATAGTAGGTGATGATATCTCCGCAAGCAAAAAGCGATACCAAAGACGTGATTCGTAAAAAAAAAAAAAGTGAATGATGGTGGGTGGGAATTGTGTCAGATAGCTTCTGTGATGGTTGTGATGCCTACAGTCTCTTGACAGATACTATCAAGACTTACCATAGTCTGACTCAAGGCCATAGCAGATTAAGACCAAGTTAAACTCATGTTCAAAACACGTCAGTCAGTTATGTGCCATGCGTGATACACGCGTAGGCGATCATGTATCTTTCGATACATGACGGACAAGGCAGATTTTTTACTCGCAGTAGGTTGCCATTTCTTTCTGCGGTAGACTAGTTGCCATCCAAGAACCCGGTCTGTCCTGCTATTTACCCATGGCAGGGGGTGGGAGCAGAAAGTATTCATACCTTTCCCAAGGTTATTATCACGTAAGTGAATGTAATGGATTCGACTGAAATTCGAACTCGGCTCTCCGATTCCTCAATCCGAGCCGCTATCCATTACTCCACCGTTAGCGTATTATTCTACGATACTAGCTCCTTATCCATCACACTGCTCATGTAGATAGTAACAAACTTGAACGAAATTTGGTGCATATTATTTATGGGTAATTATCACAGACTGAATACGCCAATCTGGATGACTCCACAGATTCGCTAAAAAAGGGAATGCTAAAAAAATGCTCCAAAGTTTTATCGTCGAAAATTTGTATGTTATTATTTATATGAAGGGCCAAAGGATTTTATGAGTATTATATTATATTTTTTTATCCTTTTTAGAACCTTGGAGAATTTAAATCATCAATTGTCTTTTTAAAACAGCGCTCCCAATTACCCAAAATCTGCTCTGAATTGCAAAATAAAAACACAATAAAGCTAAGTGCAGCTAAGATATTATTTAATTAGAAAACCGTTTAATTGCTTTTATGAATAAGATACATTATGGGCACTATTCTATTGTCTTAAGAAAAAAAAATCGATAAATAACGATTTTTATAAGAATTGTTTTCATTTATTTTTATTTTAATTAGAATAATTTATAAAGTTTTAAATCTTTTAAATTTCTATATTGATTTATGCTGGTTAGATGACATTCTTATTAAGTAAAAACTATATTTAATAATCATAAATGGAAAGGCTTACTACATTTCAGCGACAACCCAATATTTTAAAAAGAATTTTGAATGTTTTTGAGTGTGTATAAATGTACCGATTGTTGTAGATACTGATGTCTATACACAACTTTATAAAAACATAAGAGCGATAACTATAGTAAATTTAAAGCCAAAGTACCTAAAATTCAATAAAACATTATGCTACAGAGAATATTTTCCTATTTTTTTAAGATTACTGTGTAGTTAAAAATTATATTAAAAAGGCCCTAACGTTATATTCCTCAAGTAATTTTTACAGTTATGTCTCCGTAGAAAAAATTAGAAAAATTTCCATCTGTCAGTCAAGCTGTCAACACCTTAAATAAACACCTACCTCCGTGTTAAAAATGCATTTCTGCGATATTTTAAACTAAAAGTAAGTAATATTTGTTTCAAATCAGATTAATGAAACTTTGCATCAGCTAATATTTCTCAAATAAAGTTTCAGAAAAGTACATTTTATTTTTGAAAGATTTTTTCATAAATAAAAGAGAATTACATTGTGCAGACAGATGGCTAAAAATGTTGCCAAAATCGGCCATTTTTAGCGATTAAAAATAATTCCTTCCAGTCAATTTAAATTACTTTTGAAATACAGCAAAGTACCTTGCTTATAGGAAATATTAAATTTAGTCTATTAGCTTGAGATTAAAAGTAAAATAAAAGACTCAAGAAAGATTTTTCATTTTTAAAAATTCATATTAACCTTATCGCGTTTCTTTGTTGGTACATAATCTAGACTTACAATAGTTTAAGAATCTTTAAGACAGACATCTTGTAGACATTTTTAGATTATTGTGGCAGAGAACAACAGTAGCTTGAACAATCAATTAAAAACATTAGACTAGTAACCGTCTTTGACATTCTTCTCCTATGTGCCGTGATCCTTCCGGACGTTGGAGATCATGACTCTCCACAATTTCATATCTTTTTGCTATCTCTCCCAAATATTGCTCCGCCATCCAATCGCTCAAGCTCGCAAAGTAGGTTGTATCTAGATTATAGATATTTATATATAAAGGCGTTCGTCAAGTAATTCCTGTCAATTCTTGTTCCCCTTATTTAAATTTCAGAAACTTCAGGCTTTCAATAAATCACTCAACACATTAGAAAAGCATCTCATCTGTGTTTAAAAAATGTTTTTCTACTATAAAAATAAGTGATATTTGTTTCAATTTAAATCAATTAAACTTGAAATCAGCTAATATTCCTCTAATAGCACTTTCAGAAAAGTATATTTTAATCAATCTAAATTAAACATTCAATTCGGTTACACCACCTTAATAGGAAGATTAACTTTCTTCTAATGTCGCAGTCGACCCGAATCCAAATGTCACAGTAGAAATTAAGCCTCATCAGACCAGGCAAATTTTTTCCTACTTTAACAAATTGTAGCCTTATTTTCTTGCTCTTATTTAACATGAATGACACTCGGTGCGGTCTTACGAAAAACAAATTTCTGTTGCCATAGCAGAACTGCTTCAAGATTTAACGTGCTGTACGTTGGTAAACGCTCTTCTGTGTCCCACCGTTGCAAAGATGGCTACTGTTGCCTTCCTGTCTGTTTGAACCAGCCTGGCCATTCGCCTCCGACCTCTTTCATCCCTAAGGGATTTCCACTCACTGATCTGACGCTCACAGGATCTTTTCGCTGGCCATTCCCTATAAACCCTAGAGATGGTTGTGCGGGAAAACCATAGTAGATCAACAATTCTTGAAATACCCAAACCAGCTCGTCTGGCATCAACGAATAGGCTGCGTTCAAAGTCACTTATATAGCTTCCTTTCCCATACTAATGCATGAAATGACATTCAATAGGTCGTCATTTCCTTGTTTAAATATCTATATCGATTAAATTGCTGCCACGTCATTGGTTGATTAAAAATTTTCATAAAAAGCATTTATTCATTTGCACTTATATATATATATAAGTAGTAATCCGTTGGTGTAAATTTTCTTTACAATTGGAATTAAGATACCATTAGTTAATCACCATTTACACCTACGAATTTACACCTACATGGTGTATCCAAATTCCCTCCAAATCTTTGAAAACACCGCCAAACCTTGAGCTCTGATATATGGACGAGTTTAATACACCAATAATTCTGAATGATCACCCTTTCATTTAACTAAAGTTACCTCTTGATTGTTTTTTTCACGTCTTCGTTAATTTCCGTAGATTCCCGTTGAATCAAAACTTTGTGAACATTAGGATGTAGGTCAGTTCATCGGTTTCCCCTTTCCTCTTTCTACCCAAGATCTCCTGCCTCCATAATATAATTCCTGTAACGGTGCCTTCTTCTGCCATATCTCCCACCATGTCCCTTTTAACACCCTCCCTCTTTTTCCCCACAACTAGCCAGTATCCCACTACAAACTGATACTGTAAACAGTTCGAAAAATCCTGCGAATTTTAAAATTAAAATTCGCAGGTGAAAACGGTTATTAACTAAAGGTATCTTAATTCCAATTGTAAAGAGAGTATACATATATATATATATATATATATATATATATATATATATATATATATATATATATTATTTTAATACCCTTACTCTGGCGATGTGAAAATACCTAAAAATATATTTGAACAAACCGATATCAGGGAAAAAAATTCAGTTCATTTCAAAGAAAAGACTAAAGACATCCGTGTTGGTATAAAATAATCAATCAACACCGCAATGCCTTGTCAAAAGAAAAAATGCCGTCCGAGTAAAAACGTTAATGTGCTCAATACACTAAGTAGAGCAAAATCTAAAAAAGAAACTAGTGAGCCAGAACCTACACACCCAGGTTTCCTCTAACGGTTCAGGGTGCTACTTGCAGTAGTACCCTGAAGATCCGTTTGGTGAAATCTTTGTAGGTAGGTTCTGGCTCACTAGCTTATATATATATATATATATATATATATATATATATATATATATATATATATATATATATATATATATATCTGTGTGTGTGTGCGTGCGTGCATGCGTGCGTGTGCGTGTGTGTGTGCTAATAAAATATAAGCTAAAAATATAGTAATATTAATACAATAATATTAAAATAATTTATCATCAAATTCTGCTACTTAAAGTTTCATGTGCTCTGCTGTAAGGCGATCTTCAAGCGGACCAAATATGAAAGCATTTGTCGCTTTAATCCTACAAATATAACCTGGGGGTTATCCGCCACCCCGGACGTATGTTTTTATTTAACTATTTATTTTTAGGATTACAAAAGGCCATTTTAATTTATTTAACAATTTTATTGACAATTTTATCAACAGCTGGCCACCCATTCGATGCCAAATTAATAATTCCTTCCTCAGGCACAAGTTGCTTTTGCCAGAATTTTCCATGTAATATTTGGTGGTTCTTTGCCACTGTCAATAACAACCCAGTTGAAGACAGAAAGAGAGAGTACTGCTTACTATTTATATTTTGTTGTTGTTCAGACCCATTCTCTGATTATAGAACTATCTTTTCCGTTCACTATGTAGTATTTCATTTTGCCGTATCTAATCACCTCAGCTTCATATACTATATTTCTTACCAATCATGCACCGTTTAAAGGGTACTCCTCTTTTGCACTGCAGTTAAATTAACACTGTTCCTTATTATCACACTTCTCCAATATTTTCTATTATGTTTTTTTTATAATTTCATTTTTTTACCAGAGCTCATATTACAAATTGTTGTTATTTTTGTTTGTCTTTAGTACTCTGTATTACTGGTTCCCGTATCGTATTCATTAAGGGATTATTTACCCTTCATAGAAAGTTTTTAAAAACGCCATCTTTGTTTACACCTCGTGTATCCTTTTTGATGTTTATGTTTGTCCGGCTCAGGAGATTTTTATGGCCTAGAATGTGCTACGATTCTTTAAGTTTTCGTATTTTCCACTGTTGTTCTCTATTATTTTAACCTCATCCCACAAAGGGCGGTGATCTCCCTTTTCCTTCCATATGTGGTCAGCTACGACTGATTTTTCTATTTCCCCTCGTGTTACGGCTTTACGGTGTTTCAGCAATCTTATCTTAAGGGAGCAGCCTGCTGTCATGTACCCAGGGTAGTTGTTACGCTGTAAGGTACTGCATATACTGACCATTTCTTATTTATATGTCTCTGAGTCGCTACATGACTTTTGCTTGATGTTGTAGGCAGCAGACGATCACTTTCTTTATGGGTGGTGGAGTTGCAGTTGAGGTATTATCCGGTGAATGTTGGCTTGCAGTATACGGATGTCTTGAATCCATGTTCTGTTCGAGATATTAGGACATCCAGGAATGCTACGTTGTTGTTGCTTTTCTCTATTGTGAATTGTATCGATGGTCTTATTGAGTTCACATAGTCCAGTAGTAGCTAGTATAGTTGTGTCGGAGTTAGCTCCTCCTCAGTTTCCTTAATCCTTCAACAGGGGTCTCTCTCCCCTGAGTATAAATACTGGCTGACCCTTCTCTCTCTCTCTCTCTTTCGACTCAGGCCTTGGGCCGCTACCTCGCGCGGAGGTGAGGTAAAATCTCTCTCTTTTTTTCGACTCAGGCCATGGGCCGCTACCTCGCGTGGAGGTGAAGTAAAATCTCTCTCTTTTTCACTTAGGCCAATATGTGACCTCTCACAGATACAGCGTTTCCCAAATTCTGAGAACGCGCTAAGAACAATACACGTACGTACGAACACTTACAACACACGCACATAATTTCTCCATACAAACACTATGTAACTTTTCATGTCTTTGTGTATTAATATATATTTGTTTACCCATGGATATCGGTCTTGTTTGTTTTCTTTGTCTTCTTTGGACTTAATTAAAGTCCGACATTCTTATGTAGCTGGACCGGCTAGCAGGAAATTTTAACCTTTTCTGATATCTCTTCACATCTTCACCCCCATGGTCCGCTACAGTTGGCTTTAGTAATGTTGATTTTAATTCTAGGCCACAAAAATCTCCTAAACATGAATACAATGTGGCGAATGACCAGACTGAAGAAAATCCCTTTAGCTGATTCAGGTTTTATTCAACTAAAAAGAATACACGAGGTATAAACAAGGATGGCTATTTTTAAAACATTTCTATGAAAGGGAAATAATTCTTTAATAAGGGTAGACAACTAGAATAATAATATTATTTTACCACGATCACCGTCGCATCAGAAAATAAAATGGATGTAATGCATTGTGATAAAAAATACAAATAAATAAAATTGTGTCTTTAAAGATCTAAGCGATTTGGAGCACTTGCAACTCGACAAGAGCGCAGAATCGTCCATAGATTATTGAAGGGACATTGCATGATCATTGCATTTAGGGAACTGATTTTCTGGCTGGGTTGATATTGGTAATTTCATGGGAATGTCAACTTGTGATAATTCAGCAAGGTTGCTGTCTCCAGTTCTTTTGGGGGCTAGATATGAGACAGTAGCCTTGCTACCATCTAATTTCCTGATGTGGGCATACTATGGGTTAGCTTCTAGGCTTGGTTTGGTTTATTTTGTTTTACGGAATATCAACCTCAATGGGTTATTTAATGCCGACAACATTTTTTAGGGTAGATTTGTATGAATAGAATATGTATTCTTTGGTTTAGATTGGTTTGGTTTATTTTGTTTTACGGCATATCAACCTCAATGGGTTATTTAATGCAGACAATTTTTTTTATTGCTGGTAATATTTTGTTTTGTCAAAAATCTGTTTCTGGTAATACTTTTTCTTCAAAATTGTTTTGCTGGTAATAATTTTTTCAAAAATTATTGCTGGTAATAGTTAACTATTTGCCCATAGCTGGGACCCCAACAGGTTCTACCACCCCGGGTCAGGGTGGACCTGGGAACACCAGCAACTAAGAGATGGTTCCACGCTCCTCAAAACCTCATAATCAGAGGCCTTGTTGCTGGATGTAGTTTATCGTCTTACCCAGGACGCGGGTGTAGTTTAACGTCTTATCAAGGACGAGGGTTAGCTTCTAGGAGTTCCAACTCATCGACCAGTGGTTCATGCTTGTTATTCCGTGGATATCGTTTCATCAATATCTTACCGGAGTGACTTAGCCATGCGGGTAAGGTGGTCCCATAAGTTGATCGTCTGTTGAATTTGAATAGTCGTTTATGTGACGTGAAGTTAGTTGCCGTGTACAACAATGGACGATTAGCATGTAAAGCTTCAGACAAGACTTCTTCCCAGTGTGCCTCTGGAAGATTCTTGGTTTTTAATGCCAGAAGGATTGGCTGCCAGATGACGCCATTGTATCTTTCTACTTGACCATTACCTCCTGGATTATAAGGAGTAGTTATAATAGTGACAACCCTGTAATTGTGTAGGAATGTTTTTGTTTCTTCTGAAAGAAATCATGAATCCCTGTCACTATGAATGTAAATAGGCATGCCAAATATGGAGAATAGATTGGACAGGCAGCCATTTACAGTTTTAGTTGCCAGGTTTGGGCATGGTTAGGCAAAAATGAACCTGGAAAATTCATCTATGATGGTTAGCGGTAGTGGTCTCTTAAAGCCGATGTTCAAACGGTCAAAAGATTGAGTGGCTTTGATTAGGTGTAGATTAGATGGTTTGAATTATGTTACATGTTTGGCAATTGGCTGTCATCGTGCAGATTTCTTCAATAGGGTATAGTAAGTTTTTACTTCGAACAAAGTGTATCATTCTGGTTACACCTGCGTGACACAGGGATACGATCTTAACAGTTTGTTATCTGAGAAGGTAGCACAACTGATTCGGGTGAGAGTGTCCGCCACCACATTCACTTTTCCTTCACGATACTGAATGTCAAAACTAAAAGAAGCAAGATTGATTCTCCAGCGCAGAATTGTTTTCATTTTTTTTATTTTCTATGATTTTGTGCATCGAACATAAATAGCACAGATTTTTTTGAGAATGAAGTGTCTACCAATTAGGAGGTGCCTCCATTTCTCGACAGCATCAACCATTGCAAGAGTCTCTTTCTCTACCGGTGCATAGTTTAACTCACTACATTGCAGCGATCTTGAACAAAAGGCAACTGGTCAATTGTCTTGAGTTTAGCATTGATGATACAGAGTTGTGTGATGCATCGTTTTCTATGACAAAAATATCAAACTGTCACTGATTGCAGCCAGGCTGGCATCTATCAGTTTAGTTTTCAGCATCTGGAAGGCTGACAAAGCCTTCCCTGGCGAAGAAATGTTTGGCTTAACTTTAACTTTTTGATTTTGTCAGAAAATCTTTTGATCCACCTTCCATAATATGCAAACATTCCAATTATTCGCTCTAAGGACTTCGCGTGTCGGGAAGGGGATTAGCGGGTAATTCGGTTAATGCCCGCAGACGTTCTGGATCAGGCTTGATAATCCTTTCGGATATGCGATATCCCAAGTGATCAATTATCTGAGCAGAGTATTTACATTTTTCTTCATTAAATGTCCAGTTGTCCAGTTTAGCAGCCTTTTGGAAATGTTGATGTTTGACATCATGTTTTTCCAAAGTGGTGCCACAGATTATCAGATTTTCAACATAGACATAAGTGTCCTCTAAATTATGTTTCCTGGTGAATGTATCCATCTTTCTTTGGAAACAAGAAGTCCCATTGGTCACACCAATCGGCATCCTAGTAAATTGGTAGAGTTGACCCCCAGATTGAAAAGCTGTATAAGGCCTGTCGTTGGGATGCAGCGAGATTTGATCAGATGCACTTTTTAAATCTACTGTGTTGAAGTATTTGTACTGGGTTTAGCTGATTGACATTGCTCTCAATGTTGGGCATTGGGTATGTATCTAGCCTATTTATATTTGCTGACTGTCTGGGAAGAGTCAATGACCATTCTCTTTCTATGGCTTCCATCCTCTTTCACGACTAATGCTTGTGCCCTCCATGGTGAGGTTTGGTTCAATGATCCCGTCTTTCAGTAAGTGTTGTATCTCCGAATCAATGAAGTTTTGGTCTGGTTTTGAAAATGTTCGCGATTTGGTTGCAATGGGTTTGCAATTTGCAGATAAATTAGCAAACAGGGTCTGAGGGTCGACATTCATAGTTGTAAGGGCGCAAAAGGTTAATGTTGGTTTGCTGCCATCATATTTGATGGCAACACTTTCGTGATGCTCTTGAAAATCGGTTTTAAGGATTATATCAGTACAAAAATCATTGATTACATTCAGATGAACATTTCTGTACTCACATCCGAGAAGGTTGAGATCCACAACACATGTCTGCGGTCTGTGGTCCTAGGGTCATGCGAATTAATCCCGAGCTCGTGTATTTTTTTTTATTTCACCCTTTTAGCAACTTCATGGCTTATAAAGCTTCTGTCAGTGGTTTCACTGTCAATTAGGGCTTTCAGATTGTGGCCCTTCATGAATAAATTAGTGGATACTTTAAATCCAGATAGAGTAGAAGCAGAATAAATATTTGAAAGTGTGGGGCTATTATTGATCGGCATTGAGTGAACTGCATCGACAATTGCAGCTGACTGAGGACTGAACTTGTTTGAATGGTACAGTTTTACAAAATGTCCGGTTTTTGAACACTTATGGCAGGTCACTTGCCTAGCAGGACATTTGCCTCGTGGATGACATAGATTTCCACAAAACCAACTGTTGTGAATATGGATTATCTCCCCTTTGATAATCCAAGCTATAAAAGCTGTACATTTCCGCTTGTCAAGTAGACGAGTAGTAAGATTCTTAATTGAATAAATTGTAATGAAAACATGACAAGAGATTCAGTCTAGTAATCTTTTATTTGAATAGGAGTTGAGTTTTATCCCTTGGTTCAAGTTTAGGACTGGATTTCTAATTTATTCTAATGTCTACTTGTTGTAACATACCTACGAAGGATAATGGGTATGTCTCCATTCACATAAATACCGTAGTAAATACTGTATGTGAGTCTGCAGTTGAAGAGTCGTCTCCAGCTGTGCTGGTCAAACTCTCTTCCTCCGGGAAAGAGAGAATCCCCAGATGAGGCAATGTAGAAGGGCAGAGTCTCGTCTCGGGAAACAGCTACCCGACCCCGTTTTATACGGTGTCTACATTTAGACTTTTTGGCCGAGCCTACGGGCTCGGATACCCCACATTAAATTCGACCTTGTGCCACATGTGACCGCGTGAGGTTGGTAGATATCCTGCAGTTGGAGATTCATTGTGGAATTCACTTGACTCACTTCTAGCAGTTGATTACTACTTCTACGCGCCGCTGGCGAATCTTATATGTGTTGTTCTTTTTCTAAGTATTATCATTTATTACCAACCTTCGTTTGATTGTTCTATTCAGTAACCTTCCCTAGGTTGCAATACTACTTCTATTTTATAATTTTAACGTCTCCGCTTAAACTTAAAATTTTATTTATTTTAATGGCAATTTATTAATTTTTCCTCAATAGGAGTAAATAGTTTCGCCTATCGTCCGGTTTACACTCCTCCCCAGCCTTTTTAACAGGAGTAGAGATTTATCCATTGTTTCCTGATTAGGATTGGGTTTCCGGTTCCTTCGGTTTAACTTTAGTTTTCTCATTCTCTTTCGCTCCCAGTTGTCCCTTGCATTATATTGTCATTATCGCTTTGCTTAGGGTGAATTGATTAAAAAAATATATCCTCTCTAAATGAATGTCCCGTGTGATTTAACAGCCTACAAGGGGATTTCCTCAAGAAATTAATTATATGGTCTTTAAACGTAATAAATACTTGCAACTTGGTCAAACAGTTTACATGGCAGTTAACTTTTAATTTAGCAAACATTTCCTTTAGTTCTTCCATTAATATTTCGTTCCGTGTAACTTTTTAGAACTTCGTTCTCCACGCGTTCAATTACTTAACATAATAACTGCGGTCATTTTTGTTCATTTTTCTTACTTTGTTGGCTGGTATATACTTTATGCTTGGAAGACAAATGTAATATTGATGCGTTCCCTAATCAGAAAGATTGGATGCGATCTCTAAATGTACGTATGAAAATTAAATTCCATTGCGCCATCGACCCTCTGATTGATGAATGCGTTTACAGATGAACATCAAAGCTGTCTTCTTAATTGTCTGGCGATTGCTTTACAGCGTGAAACTTTTAGTAGTAAGTTGTTTTTACCTAGTTTCGAACTGAATCCTTTATTTGATCTGCGTAGTTTTGTGATGTCAACGGACACTCGTTGCCACTTTTGTAATATTCGTTGTAGTAGAGAGTTTGTAATCGCAGTTACAAATATAGTAACGCCGTTGAACAATACTGGTGTCAGACGCCTTCGAATAGCACTCGCACTAATAGTACTTGCTCGATAATACTCGCTCAAAAAGTAACCACCGAATAGTTATCTGAATAGTAATCTATATAATGAGATATTCACTAACCTCCTCACGCGGTCGGATGTGGCACAAGGCTGACTTTATTATGGGGTATCCGAGCTCGTAGGCTCGGTCAAAAATACCCCGTAGACCTCGTAAAAAACGGGATCGAGCAGCTGTCTTCCGAGACGAGACTGTGCCCTTCAACATAGCCTCGTCTGGCGATCCTCTCTGCCCGGAGGCGAAGAGTTCGACCAGCACACTTCCGAAGTAATCCGAATAGTGAGATATTTACTAACCATCCCACACGGTTAGATGCGGCACAAAGCCAAGTTTATAGTGTGGTATCCGAGCCTGTAGACACGGGAAAAATTCCCCGTAGACCTCGTAAAAACAGAGTCGGGTAGCTGTTTACCACCTCAGACGAAACTCTTTCCTTTGGCATAGCCTTGTCTGGGTTCCTCTCTACCCGGAGGCAGAGAGTTTGACAAGCACACCTCCGAAGTAATTCAGAAAATGAGATATTCACCTACAACCCCACGAGGTTGGATGCGGCACAAAGCCAAGTTTATAGTGTGGTATCCGAGCCCGTAGACTTGGGAAAAATTCCCCGTAGACCCCGTAAAAACAGGGTTGGGTAGCTGTCTACCACCCCAGACGAAACTCTGCCGTTCGGCTCAGCCTCGTCTCGGCTCCTCTCTGCCAGGAGGCAGAGAGTACGACAAGGACACCTCCGAAGTAATTCGGTGGGTGAGATATTAACTAACCGACCCTAACGATCGGATGCGACACAAGGGAAAGTTTATTGTGGGATATCCGAGCCCGTAGGCCCGGTCAAAAATTCCTCGTAGACCCCGTAAAAAACGAGACGAGACTCTGCCCTTCCGCACAGCCTTGTCTTGGCCCCTCTTTGCCCGGGGGGGAGAGAGTACGATAAGCACACTTCCGAAATAATTCGGTGAGTGATTACTTAGACGCCACGCTAATTCCCATACACACATTTCCTTTACAATCACGTGATCTACTTATTCAAAATGGGATCGCCTGTGTTTGCTCTCTGGTGATCTGTGTTCAAACTCCAGTGTCGGCAAAGACACTTTATTCCTATATAACACGTAGGTAGGTAGACTACTGTGCAGATGGTGTAATGGTTAAAATCTTGGCACGAGAAATCGGCGAACCGGGTTCAAATTCTAATCAAGATCGTTATATACACTTTCGTACAATTACCCTTGAGAAAGGTAGGAATCCATCTATTCTCTCCTCATCTATGAGTTAAATAATCGTTAAGGTAATCTCGGCTCGCTGTTGACAACCAATATAAGAGAAAGACGACTCTCAATTCAACACCATATGTGTCCCAAATTTTAAAATTTTTAAGCAGCGTAGTATTTTTTATCGTTATTTACAGTTATTGCTATGTTACCAAATCACACCCGTTAAAATAGACGAAATAGAATAAATAAATAAAAAATAAAAAACAAAATCAATGAACCCAAATAAATAAAGTAGATAATAAACAAATTAGCAAACGATTATGACCAAAATATTAGTTAGACTATAAAAATCAAACCAAAAATCGGATGAAAAACATAGCTATAACTGTTATATAACGATAAAAAAATACTACGTTACTTAAAAGATCGAAAAGCGAAAAGAGTAAATAAAAATATACAGTATAATAAATAAATAAATGTAAATGAATCCATATAAATAAACTAACACAAGCGGATCCCGATAAATTAACCGTTAGAAAAAACAAGTAAAAATAAAAATGCAAATAAATAAATGAAGTAATAAACAAATTAAAAACTGCTCCCGCAAAAATAATAGTTAGAATAAACTACAACAATCATCCCCAAAATTGAATAAATTGCTTTAATTATCTTCTCAAACAAAATTATTAAATAAGCGATATAAACAAAGTTTTACTACGTTAATAACACACCGATTAAAAATAAAATAAATAAATATATATATAAGATAAGAAATAAAAAAAATAAAAATAAAAAATAAAAATAAATAAAAACAAACAAAATAATTTAACCCAAATAAATAAACAAATAAACGACTTCCAGCAAAATAACCGCCAAAATAGACTACCCACAATGCACCACTAACCCGTATATATAAATAGCCGAGAAAAAACAACACTCGTGGCCTGACGCTTTTGTCTAGCATGAAACAGCCTGTCGCTTCTAAGTGTTGACTTCAATGTTCCCTTTTATATTTACACACGCTCTCTGATATTGAGCACTTTATCCCATAAATATAACACACCTTAAGAGTATATTTCTTCATATATATATATATATATATATATATATATATATATATATATAATTCAATATCTATCTATATCTCTGAGATGAGGTATTATGATTACTTGCATTATTTACATTATTCGGACTGTTATCCTCATCTTCATTGCCATATTCACAACGTTTCGGCGTTCTTCAGGTGATTGGAATTTCGAATCGAACCCCTTTATTTCGTCCCCCGGGGTAGATTGTTCTAGTTCCACGTGCCTCTTCTAGATGTCTCAGTTATTTCCCTTTTACTCAAATCTACAAGTTTTGGTTCACCACTGCCATGGCCTGGTATTGAATTTGCAACTCTGAGTCTAGTCACTGGATTTAACCAACGTCTTTATCCACTAGGCCATGTGTCCTTGAGAACAGAATCTAGCCCGGTAGACGAAATAAAGGCTTCGGTTCAAAATTTCAATCACCTGAAAAAGGCCGAAGTGTACAACGCCCGAAACGTTTTAGGTTCACTTTCAAACAAAATGCTCTTGGGAATGGCATAAATCCATATTTTTTTAACCCTCTTTTTGACCAAAATTAAATAGCAGAGTAGAATGTATTCTCTATCTTTGGATGGCAACCAATCTAAAAGAAAGAAAACTGGATTCCAAACCGTGAATGTAGCAAAAAAACCACATTCTCAAGAATGCATGACAATTCACAAATATTAAGGAAAAAGAAACCGTAGAGAGTCATAATCGCCTATGTACTGGCTCAAAGATTGGGCTATTATTATTTAACCAAATTTTACTAAATGCAAGTTTAGAATAAGGCCATACCAATGGGGCACCCAAAGACAATAGGTTTCCCTATATCAGTGAATTAGTTTGCTAGACGACCATGATATGGTAGGCGACAGGTGACCTTTATTTAGTGGCAACATTTTTCCCGTCAGAATGGTACTCAACCCAACACCACCCATCAATTTTCGTTTACGTTTCTAGATTAAAGGGACACCGCTATGAATTAGGAGTCAAAATTGTTTCCTCGGGTTGCTGAACCGGATTGGCCTGTATTCATAAGTGTTTGTCGGGGGTTGCTCCTCAGGGTACAACCCGTGATAAACGATCTCAGTCAACACATTAGAAAGACAGGTTTGACGTCATGCCCAAAATTTTGATCCATTAGTTTGCTTTTCCTTTTAATACGTTTATCGGCCTCTTTTTATTCACATTTTTTAGCACGCACGCACGCACGTACGCACATAGAGACACATTCAGTGTGTGTGTGTGTGTGTGTGTGTGTGTGTGTGTGTGTGTGAGCGCGCGCGCGTGCCCGCTAATGAATGTTGAATTTCGGGAGTCGAAAAATAAAAGTGGCTCAGACGTAACAATCGTTAAATTTGTCATCATTTTTCTTCGTCGTGACAAATGACGAAAAATTAAATCATTTCCTCTTTGCTCACAGAAGCTTGGGTTCTGGGTGAAAAAATATTTCAACATGAAAATGAAAACTTTACCCCCGTAAAGTCATTGGAATGTGAGAGTTTTTTGTTTTGTTTTTTTTTTTTCATTTTTTTTTTAACAAGACAATCAAGACACATCTTTGTGAAGAACGTGTAAAAATTTCCGCAAAAATGTCCTGATTTTGGTCAACATGATATTTCATTCCTCAATGACAAGCCCTACAGTAAAATAAATTTAGAAGATGAAATCGTTGTGTTGGAAAGCTCTTCGCCGGCTTCCCTATTCACGGGATTTAACATCTTCCTTTGGGATGCTTTCGTAGGGGTAAAACCGTTTAAATTTAGGATAAATTAGACATCAATACAGCATTAAAAGAACTGTAATCATCCAAAATTCTAGAGTACGATAACCGAAGTTAAGCAACGTTGTGCCTGCTCAGTACTTAGATGGGTGACCGCTTGAGAATATAGGTGCTGTAAGTTTGGATGTGCGGGTGGTGTAATAGATAATGGCTTGGAATTGTTAATCGCAAAGCCGAGTTCCATTTCCCGTTGGGTTATTTATATTCACTTACGCGCGAATACACTTAGGAAAAGCATGCATTCACTTGTTCTCCTCCACAACTATGGGTTAATTAGTAATACAGGGTGTCCATAAAGTTCGTGTGCACTTTAAAAAATTTATAACTTTATTTGTATTTGCGATAGAAATAAAAAATGTAAAAATGTTATAAAGTTTAATGTACCTAGTTTTAAGTATAGCTAAAATAACTAATGTGATTTCAGGCATTACTGTAAATCAGTTGACAAATGTTTTCCGTTAACTGCAAATTCGTATTACCCTTTGTATTGCTAATGATGGAGGACATGTGGAAACTTAAATAAAATTTCAATAAAACCTTAAAAAATACAGATTTACTTCTTTCTAATCCTTTTTACAAATTATTTCTATCTGAAATACAAATAAAGTTAATATTTTTTTAAAGTGCACACGAATTTTATGGACACCCTGTACTAATAGCACTAAACCATTACCATCTAAACTGTTGGGGCGCACCCACCTTCACAACCACAATAGACTGATCCTATTATTATAAATAGAAGAGTAGTTCTAGAGACTGGGATGAGCAGTGTAGCAGTGTAGTGCAGTGCAGAGTGAGACTTCTGTAGTGATCAGTTACACTTCCGTTTCTCGACCGGAAGATACCGTTGGACTTTATTACTATTACTTATTATTATTACTAACCTACGTTCGTTCTACTACTAATCTCTCTTATGTAAATACCTCTCTGAATATACCAGTATTTTTCCCTACGACTGTGTTTGTTCGTTATTGCCATATACTCACGTGGAAACACTCAACATCTCAACAGTGGCGACGAAGGATGTTTTATTGATCTCAACATAAACAAAAAAGAATTGTTCTCTGTGTCGCACCAGAAAGTTTTTCTCGCCCGAGTCCATCCTTCAAGTTTATAAATCAACCCTTCGCGCTTGCATGGCATACTGCCGCCATATATAGTCTGGAGCCCCCGCTGTTCGTCTTAAGGTCCTCGGCAAAATCCAGAGACGGATATGCATTGTGATTGGCCCTGATCTGGCAGCTCATTTACAGTCGCTCTCTCACAGACGTGCCGTCGCTACCCTCTGTCTTCTCTACAAATACTTTCACGGTAACTGCTCCATCGAACTACTTTCGCTAGTTCCCAAACTGCATGAATTCAAGCGTGCTACTAGGTTGGCAGCTCGGTCCCACCTTTTCACTGTTGAAACGGTTAACTATACCAGTCTCTTCTACTCCAATTAATTCATGTCTCGCACTTCTCGTCAGTGAAACTCCCTTCCTCTTTCTTGCTTCCCTGATAGCTATAATCTCCAACTATTCAAATGCAATGTAAATCGACATCTCCGGGTGCCTTGATCTATTCCCCGCCCTTCTATTCATCCTTTCCTCTATCACGCCTCTTTATTCTTGCTCCCACTCTCTGTAAACCCTTGCGTGCTAGTGGCACTCCCGCCTTGCTTGGGGTGAAATGCTTAAAAAATCTAAAAATATTTTCTGGCTTTAAATTACCAGCAGATGGTTGATAATCCGTAAAAAAAAAACAATCAATCAAATACCACAGATTGATTTTTAAACGCGAGCGAACATAGCAGGTCCATCGGTCAATTTTTCCCTAACTGGTCAGCTTCTGACCGACACCGTGGTTCGATTCCCGGTTGCAAAAAGCTCGGAGTACATTGAACAAAGAAACTGAAATCGCGAGATATCACGCAGGGAGAAAAATCTCGAATACGGCCGTTTCAAGATATTGTCTTCGTGAGAAAGAAAAAAAAATCTGCTGGTTCCAATAAACAGGGTTCTTTATTCATGGACTCACCTGGTACTAACTTGAGACATGTTTGTTGCTACTTCTGTCTTCTCTCACGACAGACTAACGGACCAGATCTTCCCTTCGGTCAGCAACGTCTGACTCTACATTTCTGTTACTCTAACCGTGACACCACTTCAGAAGGCAACTGGCTGTTATCCAGAATGTGACCGGAATTGTGTGAAGGATTTCGGGAGCACATGCACAAACACTGGGGGAAAGTAATTAATTATCTTAAATAAAGAATATACTTTTAATAATTTATATAATTTTTGTTCTTTAATTAAGAATGTATTAGTTCTTCATTTTAAAAAATAATATTTTTGTATCAAAAAATCTCTCTTTTTATATCCACAACACCTAAGTCTAGATAACTCTGTAAAAAGTCAGGGATCGATTTTACAATGTATTAATATTATGAACGGGACCCAATTTCTAAAATGATAAAAAATCAATATTTATCGATTCTGATAAATGTCATGCCTTGAGGAAAGTTTAATGCATGATAATTTATAATATTTTTTTTTATTTTTTATGAGTGGGACCAGTAATTCCCCAACTTCAGAATGGAAAACATGTGCGATCTAATAGTGGACAGGTTAATCTCACAAGCCATTATTAGTGAATTCTTCTCTTGTAACTTGAACACTCCTAGTTACCTACTGAACAGACGGGCGGTTTTCAAAGTTGATAACAGTAGCAAATGCTGAACAAATGGGGAACAGTCAAACAGATTGTTCTACCGGGCTGTGACTGTTCGCAGCTGCTGTCGAACTTTGGGCAGAGAGGAACCCGGACGAGGCTCTGCCGAAGGGCAGAGTTTCGTCCGGGGAGATAGACAAACCCGAACCCACTTATGCGTGTTTTACGGGAATATTTTTGGCCGAGCCTATGGGCTCAGAGAACCCACGGTAAACTCGGCCTTGTGCCACATACATCCCTCGTTGTGGGGCAGTTAAATATTAACGGTAGCAAATGCTTCACTGAATTTAAAAAATTACATTTTTAGGGGTCTTGGGTTATTTCAACGGGAATCTCCAACTGAATCGAGATTTAATGAGATGTGGTCAATAGCAGTCTACCTGGAGATTTTCGCGAATCATTTAAATTCTGCAAAGAGAAAAGTTTCGATCAAATTTGACATTTTATGAAACTCGCTAATTGAGGACGTACAGCTAAATTCCTTAGTTCTTTACCGACTGGTCAGTATCTGGCATACACAACGGTTCGATTGCTTTTTGCGCCGGTGTGAACAAACCTGGGAGAGTTCCGGTGTACGTTCAACAAAAGGTGTTATATTTTTTGGTGTATATTCAGATGGTGGCACTTAACCGAACAATCAACCGACAAGGGGAAAAAGACAATGCTATAAAATCTAGTTACAACCAAAAATTTTCTATTAGCAAGGTGCAAAAGAAATCAATCTTTCTGCAGATATTTATTTTTTATTTTATTTTTTATGGATCAAACAAATCACAACGTGGGCAAGAATCAGGATTAAATCAGCGGGCCGGTCGAATAATCTACGGATGCTCAGGGGACCTATGGCCACTCCCTTAAGTTCGGGTAGGACCGAGTAGACACCTCGACCCAGAAAGTAAGATGCCGGAGGTTGAGGGGCTGGGGCGAAAGTGTTAGACTGGTGGCCGTGACCAGAATAGACCCGTGGGAATTGCCACGTCCGTCAGAAAGATCAGAGAACGTTGCATTTGTTTTGTTCAGTCGGGACCGAGTAAGACAAGAAAGGACTCTAGTCTTCGGACTATATTGGTCTGAAAGGGACATAAGGAGGAAAAGAGAAGGAAGCAAAAGTAGGAGGAAAAAAAAACAATACACGGAGCGGCGGACCTCAGGTAAGTCACTTTTTGGTTTCCTTTGTTCGCTCATTGCACTTAGATCTGCCAGTAATATTGTTGCTCTTGTTTTGACTTTATACACAGTTGAGTTAAGTATTTTTCTTTTCGTTCTCTCTTCTCGTGGGAAAGTGATAGTTGACAAGACGCTAGGATGAGCGTAGCAGGATCAGACGCCACAAATGACCTTGAGGACGTGGGTGTCCCCGAAATTCTGATGGGTTTCAGGAGGCTGATAGGTAGCATGAAGCTACCTACTTATAAAGGAAACCCTGCGGACCTGAACGAATGGATTCTGTCCATTCAGAAAAAGCAGAAATGGTGCTCCTAGCTTACGACGCCGCAGCGGAGCCGGTGTCCAAGTTCATAGGGGGGGGTACAAAGAAAACCCGGCCCTAACGTGGACCAAGCTTAAATCCGCTCTGGTGCGGTAATACGCAAGTGAGCGTACGGCCATTGAGGCAGTCAGGAAATTATTCCGGCTGCATCAACAAGAAGGAGAGACTAATGAGGAATTGGGAGAAAGAATCGCGGGGCTAGCGGCGTTAGCTTTTCCGGAGTTGGCGACTCAGGAAAGTGGTCCTATTCAGGCCTTGTTGGCCGATGTATATATGGACGCGCAGAGTGACAGGGTCCTGAGGGGCGATGTTCTGAAGGGTGACCGGTCAGCCTGGCCGCAGCCATAGAGGCGGCCCGGACCAGCGAACGACTCTGAGATAGAATAAGAGGGGGTGTAGGTAGAAACTCCCAGAGGGCCAAAGTAGTGATGAAAAAGAAGGACCAGGACCGGAACCGGATCCAGATACGGGACCCGGAAGAAGAGGTGGAAGAGGACTGAAAGGCTTAGGCAGTTCCCAATAGGAGAGCCTGTGATCTGCGTTATGGGTTTCACAAGTCCACACAGGGCCGATATGGCCTGGTGTGCTGGACTTGCAAGTATGGTGGGCATCGGGCCCGCGACTGTCCGACAAACTGTGGAGGCGACACAAAGTCTTTGGGGCCGGACTGCACGACTTGTGGCGAGTTCGGGCACAAGGCTCGTTGGTGTACGGCAGAGGGAGACCGTAAACTGGGGATAAAGCGAATTAATACGCTAGTGCCTCCTACCGAGAAGGAAAAGGGTCCGGGAAACGCCGATGGGTCACCCGTGAAAAAGAGGCAGGGTGGACCCAGTGCAAGTAAGACCTCTGAGATGCTGGACATGTGGTGTGGACGGGCACTTTTCGGCCAGTTGTAAGGAGCGAAGGTGTTGGCGCTGTGGAGTAGCGGGTCACCTGAGACGAACCTGTCCTCGCAGGAGAAAGAAGGACCACACCGAACGGAACAACCCTAACTCGAATAGAGGAGATAAATGGGTTGCTAGTCCGAGAAAAGGGAGTCATCCTAGTTCTACCACACCCAGGAGGGCCCCTAGACAGAAATTGGAGCCCCTAGAAAAAGGTGAACTCCTGTCACCGACTCCCACGTCTCGGTTGTCGAGAAAGCGGGAGGAAGGGAGAGAACATACGGGAAGGAGAAAGGCACAGGTATACCGTTTGCTGAAGGAAGGGCCAGACTTCACCTGTAATGTGTTTCTGGGAGACAAGAAGGTGAAGGCCCTTGTCGATACTGGATCTTCAGTGTCACTGGTTAACTCCAATGTTTTTAGGCAGTTGGGATGAAAACGAAGCTTAGTCCCGTCGATCTACTAATAAGTCAGACTGATAGTAGCAGGATGAGGATAGAGGGTATGACGTGGCTACCTTTCCAGTTGGCAAGAACCAGAGGTAAACTTAAGGTTTATGCGGCACCTGACTTGTGTGGTGAGCTAATTTTGAGGAGTGACTGGCTTAGACAGAATAAGGCACAGATCCGTTTTGACCCCGCCACCCTAACATTGGACGGAGTAGGGATACTGTTGGGAGAGGATAATTATGAACAATTGCCAGTGGTGGCCCAGGCAGATATAAAGCTTCCCCCTAGGACTACTGTATCTGGGAAGGGCAAGATTATAACAGGAGTGCTGAACAGTGACCTGTACCAAGTGGTTCCTACTGATAGGTATGATAATATTGAAGGGGAAGTAACCGTGTGCGATTCGTTGGTGAAGAGGTCGGGAACGTTTCCTTACTGTTAACCAATACTGTCAATAAAACTATTAAAATAAAACAGGGAGAGGAGCTGGCACCGGCGTGCCCAGTGAGAGAAGTCGAACAGGTGAGAGTATGGAATGAGAATAGGCCTGGGAATAAGACAGGTAGCGATGAAATAAGGGATGAAGATATAACAGATCCTGAGCGTTATAGGAGGAAATTGAAGGGGTTGCTGAACGGTAATCGGGAGGTAATAGCCATTACTGATAAGGAACTGGAACAGACGGAGACAGTTCAAATGAAGATAGACGCGGGTAATCACCCACCTATTAAGTTAAGACCGTATAGGACCCCAATCCACAAAAGAAAATTAGTAGAGGACGCAGTGAATGAAATGATGGAATCGGGGATGATCGAAAGATCCAAATCTCCCTGGAGTTTTCCAATATGTGATTGTGGAAAAGAAGGATGGAGTGCGTAGGTTTTGTGTGGATTTTAGTCAACTAAATGCCATTACGAAAACGCTGGCAGTGCCCCTCCCCTTGATTGATGATATTCTAGCTCTTTTAGGAAAGTCTAAACCTTTCACCTTGGATTTGAGGTCGGGATATTGGCAGGTAGCACTTAGCAAAAAGGATCAGGAAAAAACTGCTTTTACCTGCCACATGGGTCTCTTCAATTTTAGGGTTATGCCGTTTGGGCTGGCAAACACCTCGGGTGTATTTAGTCAGTTAATGTCCATCGTATTGAATGGTACTGAGGCATTTGCCATGGCGTATCTAGATGACATCATGTTTTCAAAATCACCGGAGGAGCATTTTGAACATCAGCAGAAGGTGTTCGATAGGTTAAGAGAATATGGATTAAAGCTAAAATTATCAAAGTGTCAGTTTATGAAAGAAGAGACAAAGTACTTAGGGTTTATCATAAACAAAGAAGGAATAAAAACGGATTTAGACAAAGTAGAGGTTATAAGAGCCATTCCCGCACGAAGACCGTAAGAGAGATTAGGGGATTTATTGGAGCCATCGGATATTATCGGAGGTTCATGCCAGCATTTAGTCGGCTACCAGGCCGTCTAATATCTTTAAGAAGCATGCTAGGTTTGAGTGAACCGAGGATTGTCAGCGTGCATTCGAGGCTCTAAAGGACCAGCTGCCAGCTGTACCTCTGTTGGCCTACCCAGACCTGATTAAGCTCATGGTGCTCTACACCGATGCTAGCGATAAGTGTATCGGAGCGGTTCTTACACAACCATGTCCCGATAAGGATGCACCAGTACCGGGTGTCCCTGAGGAAGTGCCAATCTATTTTCTGTCTCATCAGCTCTCCGAGACTCAGCAAAGGTGGCCAGTAATAGAAAAAGAGGCGTTCGCCATTCTGTATGCTGTGCAGAAATTAGATTATTATTTGAGTGGGGCTGTGTTTACCATTAAAACAGACCACAAACCCCTCAAATATTTGTTAGAAGCGGTGTGGACGAATAAGAAGATACAACAGTGGGCATTGAAGTTAAGTGGGTAGAACTGCAGAATAGAATATTTGGCAGGGAAGGATAATACCTGTGCTGACCTGTTATCGAGGATTCCGAGGCAATTAGAGACCGGATCTGTCAGGTTGGAGCCGGGTGTGGATGATAAAGCATTCCAAATTAATGTGATCAATTCACAGACGTTGAAGGAGAGATTTGGTTGGGAAGATCAGGAAACGGAGATTGTTTCCGGCCCCCACTGAAGAGATATTATTAGGCAAAACCAAGAGGATAGCGAGATAGCAACTATGAGGTCCAGGGTAGAGGCAGGGCGTACCTCCAAATATATGGTGCACAATGGAGTGTTGTATTACCTTTCAGGAAGAGATGAGGAAGTAAGTTTTAAAATGGTGATACCTGAGAAGTTGAGAGCTGAAATTCTAGACCAGTGCCATAGGAGGTTAAGACACCTGGGAATTGATAAGACGTATGGATTAATAATGAGAAATTACTACTGGCCTAAGTTGTTTAATGATGTTGTGAACCATGTAAAAAAAATGTGTAACATGCCAAGTACAGAGTCGAAGGAGTAGGGTTGCCCCAGTATTAGAAACGGATGTTCCGAATTATCCATTTCAGAAAGTAAGCATGGCTATTTCCGGGCCCTATGGAGAAACACATAGAGGTAATCTTTACATAGTGAGTTTTGTGGACTGGCTGACGAATTGGCCTGAGGTATTTGCCATACCGGATAAGAAGGCACGAACGGTGTCGGATATAATACTGAACGAAATATTCTCTAGGTATGGGGCCCCCGAACAGTTGGTTACCGATAATGGATCGGAGAATGCGAATCAGATTATGAGAGAGACGTTGGGAGAATTAAACATACAGCACATAGCCACCTCTCCATATCACCCCCAAAGTAACGCTAAGATAGAGAGATTTCATAAGACCCTCTCTGATGTGTTAGCTAAACTAACAGAGGATAATAAGGAAAATTGGGATATATTCGTAACCCAAGCGTTAGCAGCTGTGAGATTCTCGATGAACAAGACGACAAAATTTCCCCTTTATTACTTGATATATGGCAGGGGTGTAGTCTTACCTATACACAATCTTTTACGACCTAGGAGGAAGTATTTAGGAGAGGATCATCACCAAATAGTTTTAGAACAATAGCATAAAATCTTTACGCAGGTGAGGAGGAGGATTCGAAGAGCCCAGAAAAGGCGAAACGATAGGGTAAATAGAAATAGAGAAGTTTCCTTCCAGATAGGTGATCCAGTGTATTATAAAATACACCTGAGGTAAATTGGACCAGAGATGGAGTCCATACTATAGGATCGTGGAGCAGACGGGTCCACTTTCCTTTGTGATCTGGGACCAATTGACCGGACAGATAAAGAGAGTGTATGCGAATGATATAAATTTAGCTGAAATAGGAGAATGGAAAGGAACTGAAACAAAAACTCAACAGAAAAGGCTGAGGAAAACTACGTTGGTAGAACCTGAAGGGTTCGAGACTGAGAGGGAAAGTGAAGAGAGTGAGGAGATTGAAATTAGCCCAACTACCCTTCGAAGGCTGAGGGAGGTAAGTCGGACCCCAGCAGGACATTCTGAGGAAGCAGGGATTAAGCATAACCTTAGGGAAGTAGAAGAACTGAGTGAATGGGAAGAAGAGGATGAAATTCCGTTAGCTCAATTGCAGAGTAAATTGCGGGCTGAAAAAGCACCTAGTGTTAATGAGGAATTACCACTAAAACGGCGATTGAGGGGAGCGGTGCAGCCCGAGCCCAAGGATTAAGGCTGTGGTGAATGAGTGATGGTCTGGGACTAACTGTGCATTTATCTTCGTGATAATCGCGTGCGAAGTAGTAGGGCCGAGGGTCAGTTATAACCAGCCGAGTTTATCTATATAAACGCGTAGTTATGCTGAAAAAGTCAGACTGGAGAAAATTCTTGAAGAGAGAAGAGAGAATTGGCCCGGGCAAGCGTTGGGAGGAGGGACGCCACTATAACTTTAAGCCCCCGCACAGAAATCTTTATCCTTCCATCGCAAGAGTCATATATCGTTCTGAGACGATTTAACAAGTTTATCACAAACACACACACACACACTCTCTCTCTCTCTCTCTCTCATCAAATGAGTTTTTACATTAAATACTTTTCTTTTCTGTAACCCGTTTCTTTTCTATACTATTCTTTTCTGCTATATAAAAGACATTAACAATTCAACCATTGAATAGTTGTTTGTCCGGCTTTCTGCAGATATTTTTTTTAATTTTTTTTTTTACTGCATTCTAAATTTCTTAGCGCAGACTCCCCAACCGTGTCTACATCTTCAGTCGACCGTGAATGGACGGACATCACTTCTGCTTTCTGGATCAAACAAATCACAACGTGGGCCAGAAGCAGGATTAAATCAGCGGACCGGTCGAATAATCTACGGATGCTCGGGGGACCTATGGCCACTCCCTTAAGTTCGGTTAGGACCGAGTAGACACCTCAACCCAGAGAGTAAGACGTCGAAGGTTGAAGGGCTGGGGCGAAAGTGTTAGAAAATCACCACCCGGCAAAAAATGAAATGGTTTGATTTTGAAGTAAATAATAAAGGCATTTTATTCACCGGTTTTTCTTTTTATACTCAATAAATCAATTGTTAGAGTTATCGCAGTGTTATGCAATTTATCTCAGCCCCGATTCCTAACGTTGTCCTTGGACGCAGAGACAAAAGTTACCACGGCTACAGACAGGAATTACGCAACCTTATCTGTGGTATACAACATATATATTCTGTCTACAATATCGTAAGATCTTGGGAAACCCGAATCAATGCTGCCGAAACAACATACCAGCACCAACCGAGTAGGGAAAAGGAAGCAGGATGACTCGAAGGTCATCGGTATTACTCAACAAAGCTAGCGACTGAGAAAGAAGAGGGGGAGACGGGAGAGAAATGCGTGAATTTGATGTACGTTACAAATGTTTTAATGAATCAAGTGGGAACCCATTGTATCACACAGTAACAACTAAAAAGATTAAATCTTTGTCAGGAAAAAGGGATAACTGATGTGCCTCGTCACTTTGAACACACTGGGCCCTTCAAAATGGTTTGATATTTAAAAGTTCATCGCCATCACCAAAGAAAAATCGATCAAAATCTAAATTTGATCCAATTCTAAAGTTCACCACCTTTGAAATGAAATGAAAGAAAAATTTTAAAATTAAACATAAAAAAGATTGTTGCAGATATTTACGTATTTTTTGTCATGTTTGTAGCATATCAGTTTATATATAAAATATATACACACAAAATTCATCACCCTGTAGGCTTTGGTTAAGAATACACCGAATGCATACACGGGCAAAGTTGTCACCCTCACCAAAAGATACACGTGATTAAGGAATATCTGTCTGCCGTTTTCTTTCACGCTAGTTCAAAACCAGACCTATGTCTACGATATTTGACACTACTGCAAAAGTGAGCCTTTGCCTAACTAGTAAAACCCTATGTACACACCTCTTGGGATCTACTGCAAAACCGGACTTCCGTCTACCATTGTCTCAGGTGCAAAAGCGGACCTGTACCCACTCCCTGACTCTAATACAAAACCGGACCTGTCTGTATAATTGATTCAAGTACACGACCAAATCTCCATCGAACTCTCTATTTTTATCAAAACCACAGTATTCAGAATTAAATAACCCGATAAAGTAAAATGTTACTTTCTACTGCATGTTGATATCAAGCGTCATTTTCTTTTCTTGCCGTGGCAATATTTCACCTTTCCTTTCCGTTGTGAACTTACACCGGACCTTATCCCAATTCCGTCTGTACTGATGCAGAGAACCGGACCACGGCGTGGGGAAGATGACCAGTCGGTGAAAATCTGTGTGACGGACCCGGACATATATCCACACAGTGATGAGAGCACGTCTTGCCTTTGTAGTAGTGATGGTCCTTTGCGTATGTGAGGTATATTTCCAGAATATATTCACCCATGACACATTTAAAACAAAAAACAGGAATCATGTCAGGTGTCATTATATAGTAACACTATATTCTATAAGACTTGCATCATTTACTGGCCAGTGAAAACATACAGATTAAGTCGGAAAAAATTCCATAAACTGATCAAAAATCAGTAAATGTTACTGTTATATTCCGTGCTAATGGGAATATATACTTGAAAAACAAGGTGGATAAAATAAGTAAAGGTTTATTGTAAGAAACCAGTACAATAAAAATAAATGTAACAGTTATGCACAAGGTCGTCGCAAGTCAATCCAGTAGTGAGTGCTACGATTGAAAGGTCGGTAGTTCTTGGGTAAGCCTGAGTCGTACTTAACAAATTCCAGCTAGTAATATTTACCAACCTCCCCACGGGGTAGGACGTGGCACAAATTTAATGTGGGGCAAAAATTTCCCCGTAGACCCCATAAAACGGGGTCGGGTAGCTGTTTCCAGAGAGGAGACTGCCCTTCGACATAAACTCGTCTGGGGATCCTCTCTGCCTGAAGGCAGAGAGTTTGACCACCACAGCTGGAAAAAATTCCAGCTAGTGTATTTACCAGCCTTCCCTCGAGGTAGGATGTGGAATAAGGCCAAGTTTAATGTGGGGTAATCCGAGCGCGTAGGCTCGGCCAAAAATTCCCCATAAACCCCACATAAACGGGTTCGTGTCTGTCTACCTCCCCGGAGGAGATTCTGTCCTTCGGCATAGCTTCGTCCGGGTTCCTCTCTGCCAGAAGGCAGAGTGTTCGACAACAGCTAAGAGCTGAGTAACAGATCCCAGATAGTATATTTAGCTACCCCTCCGCCGACCCCACAAGGGTTGCATGTGGCACAAGGCCGGGTTTAACGTGGGATCTCCGAGCCCGTAGGCTCGGCCAAAAATATTCCCTTTATGAACTTTTTGAACTCAGAGGCAGAGAGTTCGACTGTCTAGCTGGAACAGGTCGCAGCTAGTCGTTATTTAATTTACCCCCATGAGGGAAAGATGTGACACAAGGCC
Source organism: Acanthosepion esculentum (assembly GCA_964036315.1). Taxonomy (NCBI): domain Eukaryota; kingdom Metazoa; phylum Mollusca; class Cephalopoda; order Sepiida; family Sepiidae; genus Acanthosepion; species Acanthosepion esculentum. The sequence continues at coordinate 110,162,577 of OZ038490.1, read as the reverse complement.
GAGTGTTACGTGGGTATTCCGAGCCCGTAGGCTCGGCCAAAAAATGCCCGTAGAAACTGTAGAAACAGAATCGGGTTGGCCAACCTCCCCGAACGAGACTCTGCCCTTCGGCGGAGCCTCGTCCGGGTTCCTCTCTGCCCGAAGGCAGAGATTCGACTGACTTGCTGAAACAGGTCGCAGCTAGTGATATCTAGCTAAACTACCCCCCACGAGGGTTGCATGTGGCACAAGGCCGGGTTTAACGTGGGTTTTCAGAGCCCGTAGGCTCGGCCAAAAACATTCCCGTCTTGAACCCGTATAAACGGGTTCAGGGTCAGTCTACCTCCTGAACGAGACTCTGCCTTTCGGCGGAGCCTCGTCCGTGTTCCTTTCTGCCCAAAGGCAGTGAATTCGACTGTCTAGCTGGAACAGGTCGCAGCTAGTCGTTATTTACTTGCTCGCCACGAGGGAAAGATGTGGCACAAGGCCGAGTTTTACATGGGTATTCCGAGCCCGTAGGCTCGGCCAAAAATGCCTGTAGAAACTGTAGAAACAGAATCGGGTTGGCCAACCTCCCCGAACGAGACTCTGCCCTTCGGCGGAGCCTCGTCCGGGTTCCTCTCTGCCCGAGGCCAGAGATTCGACTGTCTAGCTGGAACAGGTCGCAGCTAGTGATATCTAGCTACTCCCCCACGAGGGTTGCATGTGGCACAAGGCCGGGTTTAACGTGGGTTTTCAGAGCCCGTAGGCTCGGCCAAAATCATTCCCTTCTTGAACCCGTATAAACGGGTTCAGGGTCAGTCTACCTCCTGAACGAGACTCTGCCCTTCGGCGGAGCCTCGTCCGGATTCCTTTCTGTCCAAAGGCAGTGAGTTCGACTGTCTAGCTGGAACAGGTCGCAGCTAGTCTCCGTAGTCCGTTGACTTACAGATACTTATAGGTAGTTACTACCTATAGTGTAGTCACTCACGGGGGTGTAATTCCATTACATCAGTTACTATGGTCAGTTTCCTATTTTTGTGATGGGCTTCGCCAAGAACTGGAAATTAGAAATTCTGTCAGAATTTGAGGTGAGTGGCGTTTAATACACACCCCCACTAAATTAATAATTTGGCATGAGTTTTCTAAGACACCGTAGGTAAATATTTAATTATCAACTTTTAGAATTATTAATATATTTGCTAAATCTGTTCATACACCTGCTGTCCAATTTCATGCAGTTAATCAATTTTACGTGTTATGTCGTTACATAAATGAATTTCGCGTGCCGGGTTCAAGCCCTGCTGGAAACTGTTTCATTCACTTCGAGCTAACGCATTTGGAAAATAACAGGGCAAATTAGGCCCCCTTGCATTGACGTGGCAACCGGTTTAGAAAATTTATTTTTATTTTTTTTAATTGTTTCACCTCAAGCAAAGCGACAATGTCACTAGAACTCAGGGTGGGGGTTACAGAGAGTGAATGAGAATGAGAAGATTGAAAATGAAGAAGATTGAGGAAAGGAGAAAATAGGAACAGGGTTCAGGAAGATAAGAGATGGCGATTTACGTTGCATTTAAATTTTTGGAAGATTGTAGTTGGCAGGGAAGCAAGAAATCGGAAGGGACTTCCACAGGTGGAAAGTGCGAGAAAAAAACTGTCAGAATAGAAGTAGTGGTTGCATCAAGCTAGTTCAACAGTAAAACGGTGAGATTTAGTTGTTAATCTAGTAGCACGCTTAAAAGTATGTCGTCGGAGCACCAGGAAAAAAAGCTCACGCAAGAAGTTGCCATGAAAATATTTGTAGAAAGGAGGAAAGTCACGTTTCATCAGTGAAAAAAAGTGACGAGAGATGAGATGCCTGTTGAGGATCCATTGTATTGCAGATCCTTCTCTGGATTTTATAAAAACTCGAGATACACAGTAGGGACAGCAAACCAGATATGGCAACAATATTATATACATCAACGAATTTATAAATGTTCCAGATGGATTCTGACGAGAAAAAAAAATTGGTACGACAGTAGACCAAAATTCCTTGCAGTAAACGACTCTGCAGTGGTTCCCAACCACTGTGCCGCGGCACATTAGCGTGCCGCGGAATGATTACTGGTGTGCCGCGAAGAGATAATACCTAGAAGCCATTTAATTTCATTTTGTTTAATAAAGACATTCAATTTCTTAATCATGATGACACCGCTCAATTCAAAATCGCCGAATTTCTAGATTTATCAGTCATCTACCTTTTCAATTTTGAGTTATGTGAAGAGGAAGAATTAGCAAGCCTTTCCAGTGATCGTGGTCTCAAATTGAAGTACGCACAACTGCTATTGGACGCCTTTTGGATTTCTGTTATGGAAGAGTATCCAACTCTAAGTAAAAAAGCCATCAAAATCTTACTGCAATTCTCAACTTCGTACCTATGTGAACTGGGATTTTCTTACCTAAACAACATTAAAAATAAAAAACGTGAAAGACTTAAAAATATTGAAGAAGAGTTAAGAGTGTGTCTCTCTCACATTCGCCCAAATATTGCAGCAGTAGTCAAGAAGCACCAGGCACAACTGTCCCACTGACATTCACCATTATTATTTTATACCTGATATTGAATACAGGATATGTTGATTTATGGGAATAAAAATTCTTCTTATATAATATTCTTTGTTTTTTATTATTTTATTGCAAAAAGGCTTTATGAGTGGAAAATATTTATTTTTTGTGGTAGGTGAACCGCGAAAATTTAAAGAATTCAATAGTGTGCCGCCATGTAAAAAAGGTTGGGAACCACTGCATGGTCACTTCGCTTCATCTCCGGGGAAAACGTGAGTTCAAGAAAGCAATGAATGTTTCTCTCCTGGAATTCAGCACCAGCTATTGCAAAAGCTAAAGAGCAATGGATTCCATCAGACTATCTTACTCAAAAACACACCACTGTTGTTATGGTAGCAGACATGTGGCGCCCTTACAACTCTAATAGGTCACCAAATCTTTGACGTTTACAAAAACGAGATATTACATTTTACGGGGGGGGGGGCTGTAAAAGTAGGTATACATTATTATACTAATATCGATGTTTGTATAATCAATGCGTTTTGCTTTTCTTACTGTATTACTTTTTTCAGATTTTGTGATTAAAGTCAATTTTTTCACAAAACAAATCTTGGTAATTTTTTTCAGTATATATTTATTGTGGCAGTCGAGCTGGGTGGAGAGATCTCGGAGACTGAAAAGGAGACTTGGGTTAGAAACAGTCGGAGAGTTGAGTTGGAGACTCGAAGAAGAGAGGAAGTGACGTCAGAGATTGGAACAAGGCGACAACTAACATGTGCTGTTGATATAAGTACGAAAAAGCGAATTACTTCCCCCAACAGCTAAGACTACTACTGTTACTACTATTACTACCAGTGAGAACGGAAATGTCGAACAAGCTACAGTAATCAAAAAGGGTTAAAACGAAGCCACCTGTCTCCTTTAACGAAATTACACGAAGTATTTTTTGTTTTGTTGATCATCGTTCATATACAAGAGACATTTAGCTTTTTGCCACGAGAATTATATTATTATATGTATTGTTGATGTTATATATATATATATATATATATATATATATTTGTCAAAACCCGACTGAATTTGCGTCAGTCCGAACTTCTCCCACTAAGTCGTCAGCGTACGGTACGGGATGAGGGTGAATTTTAGCGTGTTTATTTTTAGATTCAGATAAACACACAGTGACTGAGAGTGACTCAATTCTGTCGAAAAGTCGTATATTATTATATGTATTGTTGTTTGTAATGTTTCTTGTATATGAACGATGATCAACAAAACACACACACACACACACAATATATATATATATATATATATTTTAGAGGGACAAAAGTTACACACACACACACACACTATATATATATAGAGAGAGAGAGGGACAAAGGTTACACACACACACACTATATATATATATATATATATATATATAGTGCGTGTGTGTGTGTGTGTGTGTGTGTGTGTGTGTGTGTGTGTAACTTTTGTCCCTCTAAAATCGGATCGATTTGGCCATATTTATTTGCTGTTAACCCGATTCTCACCCAACAAGCTTGCAGGCAGACCAACGGAGAGCTTTCTGAATTCTCCGACCCGATAACTACTCGCCGGGATCAAAAATCACAACGTGGCTGGTGAGTGGAATCGAATTGACATTTGAAACCGGAGACTTGGGTCTAACTTGTAATACTGGACCATACAGGACCAACGGCCGGTCTTGTGGATGACGTCATCCCAGTGGGGTTAGGATACATGGGCGCCTTGACTAGAGATCGCGTTACAATTGACACCGTGCGAAAGGATCGGCTTTACATATGAATTTCGGCTTGTATCTACCGCCGCTTATTTAGAAAAAAAAAAATTGATAACTTGTTTTTCGAATGTCAGGTTTTATAAGGCAAACAGATTTTATTAGCAAAATCCCAAAGAAATAAGTCACATAAATATATTTGAATAAATCAATATCCTCTAATGTTATTTGCATTTATTCACACACACATACGTGGTCAGGTTTTGACACAAGGTCGGTTTAATGTGGGGAGCCCGAGTGCGTACACCCAGGTTAGGAACAGAAATTGCCCGAGCCAACGCAACCGTCGGTTGCGCTGGCTTCGGTGCGAGTCTCGATCTATCTCTCTGGTGCAATGAGGGCGCGCGGCCTCGGGCAGCGGTCGCCAGGTCTGGGCACCCCTCGGTATAATTTTCCTCAGTTGCGACTCTGTCCCTTGACGGAGCTGCCCTTGAGCGCATTCTGCCCAAAGACGCAACTGGGAGATGATAAATAATGTTACAAACTACTCCTTCCATCTCGCGTGGGTGCCTCTCACCGTCACCGCGTGAAGGGTGCAGACGATCCCTCAGCCTTTCTTGAAATTCTACTTGGGCCTTTACCTCTCTCTTTGTCTCCTGATCAAACCCGTTGCCAGAGGCTAGACGAGATTAAGCCCAAATTGCTAGATTCAATTATCATCCAAAATCTCCATCAGTGGGGAATTCTTAACGCGTCCTTGTGGGTCATTGTATCTGGGATTTAACACCCGTCGCCAGATCTTTGGTTAACAAGTGAAAAAAAAAAAAAAAAAAAAAGACGACAATTCCTTTGTATTAATAAATTCTATCGGCAGACGAAAAAGAAATATAGCTACAATTCCATTCCTGTTTTCCTTTGGGAACATGTCGGTCTTAAAATCCAAGTCTTATCAGCTGACCGAATTTGGGCTAGAGACTTGATGTTAGCCTTCGTCTGTGGCCTTCGCATTACCCACTTTGTTCAACGAGTAGCCCACTGATGCTTTATATGGTTCTCTCGTCGACACTTGAGGTCGTTAAAATATTATCTATTCTTGCGCGCAAGGTCGATTGGACACTTAAGAAAATCCCATCATTTAATATTAATTTGACCAAAAACAGATGGCGTCTACGCTAGCCGTCGTCAGCATCTCAACCTCGGGCCGAGGGAGAGAAAAGATAACCTTTCATTTTGTTATCAGTATACTTTCAGTCTATTGAAAAAGCAGCGTTTCTTTTCGTTTTCCAGTTTATTTTCAAAGCCTTTTTCTCAATTTACCAGCGCCTTAATAGCGTCGCAAAAAAACTGAATTTGTAATGCTACAATATATAAAATATTGTATTCATTTTATTTTCAGTAAACAAATAAAACTTGTAAATCACAAATATTTTGACTAAAACCAGAAACACAGTTAATCGACGCAAGTATTCAGAAAACTACTTAACAATTCATGAAAATGTAACTAACCACTTTTGTAAATCTTAACGGCTGCATGCGTGTATATACACAGACCCTTCAAATTATCAATTAAAATTTACCACCTAACAAATATGTATGAGGGTTAGCTGAAAAGTTCATAAGCTGATCAAGACACTCTCATACAATGTGCCAAAACGAGGTTTATTTTTCAATAGACTACCTTGCAGTCCACATACTTCTACCAGTGGTGTTGCAATGCTTGGACCCCATTATTGAAGAATCTTTCATCCTGTTGGTAAAGAAAAATATCGGCTGCCGCTATTACATCACTACAATACTGGTTCCCAGTAGTTTTTTTCCCCCCCATGTTAGGGAACAGATGATAGATGAATCAAAATTAGAAGAGAGAGAAGTAATCAACCAGGTCAAAGCCACAATTACACACAGCAGCCATTAAAACCAAGGACTTGTGCTGGAGCATTGTTTGGTATTGATGACCTTTTATAAATACTTCCATAAGTTGACTAATACTCAATAATACTTGGTGTGGCCCTTTTGAAGATCGTCAAACCTAATGCCTTTTTTATTCAAAAGGCTGAAGCCATTACCTTCCCTACAGATGAAACAACGTTAGCCTTCATTGGAGTAGGGGAGGAGCTTCCACTGTGCAGATTGTATCTAGCGCTACCCAACACTGATCTCAAGCTAGAAAACCAGCTGGATTGGCTCTCAAAGATTTTCACATGTAATCATCCTGTTGTGCTTCTGATCAAGTCTCATAAAATATGGCACCTACTGAGCAGAAATCTCCATCATGCCAAGTTCATTGTACAGAATCTGCTCAACTTTTTCATGGGATATGCTAATAGCAATTGCCTGTTATTCATCAGGTTTTTAGTCGTGAGACGTCCAAAACTTGGTCACCTTCAAGACTCCTTTTCCTTAAATTCAGCTGCCCACTGTTGCAGAAGCTGGAGCATCATCAGCTAATGTAGCAACCATGTCAGCATAAATGTTCGGGGGGGGGGCTTTTTCTGCAGGTATTTGATAACACATAATGCCAAATTTGTCATTTCCAATAATTTTCGCTACTTTTGAAGTCTTTGAATCGTCAGGTGTTAGTTTATCTGGAAAGAATCAATGCAATTACTAAGAAGAGTTGAAAATAATGCAAGATTTCACAGCTCTTGCACCACCCCTTCATAGTCAGCCTATGAAGTTTTCAGCCCACCCACATACATACATACATACATTTTAGAAAATTTTACAATATAATTCTACCTTGGAAAACTTAAGATAAGGATTAAAATTAGTATTAATTTTGCTATTATGAAACTACTGGCTTAGATAATTTAAGAAAGCGTGTTGAAAAATTCCACCTTCAAAAATTTTATCAACCAATTTTTTTCTCTCTTCAGATTAAATGCTAACCCTTTCTCCCCACATCAACATTATTTATCAAATGTCTATTAAATTAGCTTCTTAGTGTTAGAGTCTACCCTAAAGTATCAAATACCATAGGGAGTGAGTGGGAGAGTGCATATGTTCATTTGTTTGTCTACCCCATTGTGCATTATGTTTCAAGAGCATCCTTACTGTAACCAACGGTCAGTTGGTTTTGCTACTCCATGTCCCGTACTTTAACTACCAATTTGTTAAATTGCTGTGTTTCCTTTCCAATCACATTTAAGTAACAAAAGATCAATGAAAAGTGATAAAGATAATAAAAAAAAAAAAAAAAAAACACATACAAAAGTTTTTTTTTTCAAAAAGGTTTGGTTTATTTTATTTTATTTCTTTTAACAGAGAAGCATTGGCAATTCAAGGAAATCCCTAACTAGGGAACTGCATTAAGTTAACATCAATTCTACCTGCCTTCTCTTAGGCATACTGTCACAGGTAAAAAAAGCATCCAGTCTAGTTTGTCATAGCAACTCCAAGTGGGCATGGTAATTGCTGTGACATACAAAAGGAGGCAGGCTAAACCATGATCCCTAAATGCCAATACTCTAAAAAGCCAGAATCATAACAATTCCCAATTTAAGATGCCAATACAAAAGCCCTAAGAAAACTGTTGAACCTTCTTCACTCAAATACAACAAAAGAGGTTTTCAATACCTTTTTTTTTTTTTGGAATAAAGAGGCTTTGAGAATGCTAGAAAAATAATAATTAAGGAGGGGGGATGGATAATTTTATTTTTAACAAGAGAGAGAAAAAAAGGGGGGGGGGCTGCTTTATTTATACCAATTTATTACAGCAGATTTTCCAAATAAAAGTTTCTGTTAAAAGAAGCTTGTCTCAGGTTGAGGTGGTTATTAATAAGGTTCTAAACTGAAAAGTGTGAGACTTTTATAATATATATAAAAGTGTGTGAGAGAGAGAGAAAAGAGGTCTTTAAAAATAAAATTCCACAGAATATTAAGGCAAGTCGCAAACAGAAAGAAATAAGGTCCTGTGGAATTTGTATAGAATTAATATACATCAATGCTTAAATAAAAAGTACATCCGTTGTGGCGGGGGAGGGGAGTCATGACTTTCATTCAATTTAAAAACAAAAAACTTTAACATCGCTATAAACTGCTAGTTACACCCACACAAACTTTCATCAAGAAGCCCTAGAAATTAAGGGGGAGATAGAGGCACTCAATATTAGAATAAAATGCTGAGGGATGGGGGGGGGGTATTCCCAACCTTAATGAGGGTGTATTAGACATTCAATTTTCATGAGTATGAAGATATCACAGACATTCTTAATTCATCATAAAATACCCACCAAACCAAGTGACTAGGGCAACCAAGTTAGTTTAAGGTGTAATTCAGGTCATCTTAAAACACACCTGGATATTTCAATGATGGAAGAGAGGATTTTCTGGAATATTTGAGTACAATTAAATACATTTTACTCTTACCAAACAAACACTAACATTTATATAGACATACTAAATATAGAATATTTATATTAAAAAAGAAAAAAAAAAAAATGACATTAATATTGCAATCAGTGAAGAAGGCTATTTCCAGATAAAACTCTGGGAGAAAAATTTTGACTCATTTTTTCAAAGTGCCAAAAATTGTAGGGGGTTGGGGGGAATTTTTTTTATAGGTCCCAATTTTTTTGTAATTAGTCTTTAATATTTTTCTTGGCATCATAAACAGGAACTTAGCAATTCAACAGTTTTTCCTTAGAATTTATTTTCATATTTTGGTACCAATAGGCAAGGATTTTTTTTTTTTTTGTCCATTTTTATTTTTTAGTTTGTGCCTTGGATACTTTTGTAATTATTCAGTGTCAAGGGACATTACTTTCCCATGCTAGGCTTCATAAATTAGGCCATTTAAAATCAGAAAAGAATTTCCCTCCTTTTATAGAGGGGGAAAAAAAAAGAAAAAAAAAAAAAAAGAGAAAAAAAAAGGTGAAATGTAATTATATATTTATTCGATTATTTTTTTTCCTCTAACTTCAAAACTAAGTTCAGCACCCACAATTAAAAATACAAGTAATTTAGAAAAATTACTAATTTGGATTGAGATTTTGATCTTGCCTACAGAGTTACATCACACACATTGATTGATGTAGAAATAAAGGCTAGTGAAATTTTTTTATACAAGAATCTTTATTCTTTCCCAAGCCACCAGTTAAGTGTAGGCAAGGAAATTAAAAACAGAATAAACACTGTCTTCAAAGTTTAGTACTATCTAATGTTTAACTTCTTTCTTTTGTACCTAATCCAAATTAGTAAATGTAAAAATAAGTAATTTCAATTGCGTCCAAAAACGGGGGGGGGGGCGTGTAACAAAAACAAATCAAAGATTACCAAAAAAAAAAAAAAAAAAAAAAAAAAAAAATAAATACAGGATGCCAGAAATACCTCCCACATTTTAAGTGGTCACATGTGTGGTGCAAGTGACAAAGTTGAGTTGTCTTCATCTAGGAGATGCATTAATATCCCCCCCCACCACCACCATCATGGCTTGGATGGTGTACACCATGCATTTGCTGCTGAAACATTTTAAGCCTAGGGAATCTGTAGTTGGAATGATGCTGTTCAGATAGAAGAATTGGAACCTGCTCTAGGTTGAAAATGTTCAGGGCCACAAGGTCAGGGTTTAAAAGAGCCACCTGGAAAACTAAAAACTACCAGGTGATGGAAAACTTTAAAAATCATCTACCACAGTGTATGGTGAATAGAAGCCATCAACTAGAGGATGTGATTTTTTTAAACCAAATGAAAAACTGTAGCCCTTTGTTTAAACAGTGAAATAATTTTTTTTTTTCTTTTTAATAGGAATTACCTTAGTCTTTTTGTCAACCTTTAAAATGTGAGAGGTATTTCTACCATACCGTTTTCCTATTTGGAAAGGATTTGTGCTTCTGTAAAATTCTTTCAAAATGGCAAATTATTTTCCATTACCTTCTGCTCAACAGAATTGTTTCTATTTATGTGCAACAAGAAGCCTGAACAATGAATTACAATTTCATCTAAATTGTTTGTTTCTTTGTTTGTTTTTTTTTGGTAATAGTATCGTCAAATTAAAATTCTTTCAGTAACAGGTACAGGGGATTTTGAATTTTGAAACAAAATATATGACTTTTTATGTCTATGTTCTTTTCAGAGATACAAATATTTAAGTAAATGCTCTGTTTATAATAAACAGTATTAACATTTACCGGCCTGAATAGTATAAACAGAGCATTTACTTAAATATTTGTATCTCTAAAAAGAACGTATAAATATAAAAAATGTCTTAAAAAATAATTGTCGGACTTTGTCCATTTTCATTATATATATATATATATATAATTGAATTGTGGGTGCTGAAATTTAGGGAGAAATCGGAAAGGAGTCAGCATCAAAATTTGCCAACAAATTCATCAGCTGTGGTCAGTTTGACAAAAAAAAAAAAAAAAAAAAAAAAAAAAGAAAAAAATAAGTGAAAATATTAGATTTTTTTTGCAGTTTAAGAAATAAAAAAAAACATTCCACTTGATGAAAATTTGTTTACATTAATCTGGTGCATGTTTTATTAAATTCTCTCATTTTAATATTTGGGGGTGAGGGTAATAAAAAAAAAAAAAAAAAAAAAAAAAACACTAATTGGTTATTGAGAACACTGTCTAGGAAAAATAAAAGCAAGTGATTCATATGTTAGAAATCATTTTTGCAAGTTGACTGACTAAAAAAAAAAAAAAGAAAAAAAGTCTGAATTTTGGATGCGGATTATGCCCAATTTTCCTTAATTTTTTTTTTAAATTTATTTAAACTTTTTCCTTTTAGTATAATAAAGCAGGACTAAAAAAAATATCCTGAACATCAAAAGAACACAACATTGGTTATTAATAGAAAAGAAAGTAAGGTGTTATTCTGGTACAAACAGTAGAAACAGAATACTACATCAAGGAGAAGTCAATTTTGAAGAAAGACAAGCACTGAAAGGGAGACAGTAATAACAAGACAATTTCTTGCAGAAACACAAACACAGGAGAAACAAAAGGAGCTCAATAAGAGGAGGAGAGAGAGGAAAAACAGTTGGAGTTATACAGAGAGAGAGTGAGAGAGACTGGCCAGACACAGAGAGAAAGAAATTATACAAATCTCACACACACACACACACACACAGTAAATATCTGTATTGACATCTGTAACTTGATGAAGCTTCTGTTCAGAATGCATAACTAGAACAACAATTATATTCACAAAAATGGACATTGGAGAAAAAAAAAAAAAAAAAAAAAAAAAAAAAATCTCAAAGTGCATAGAGGAGAGGCAAGAAAAGTCTAACATCTCATCATTAAATGCTAAATTTAGCATGTCTGTTCGTCCTATCAGTGGAGTTAGGGTCTAATTAAATTGCAAGGGATAGTGGCAGAAATCATGGTCAAGAAAAACTGATTACTTTTCGGCTATTCGATGAAAGGTCAGATATCAATACTTCACTGGGGAGAGAGAAACGAGTGCCTTCCATTAAAAAAATCCAATGTTAATTGGTCGGCTGTAATAAGTCCGAGTTCACTAAAACCCTCTAAAAGAATTTAATTTTCAAGTTGAAAAGGGGACTAGAACAGCCCATAAGAAGAAAATGGATTTTGCTATATGACAAATTGCCCAATAAAAACAAAACCTTCCTTCACAGTTTTATACAACTTCATAAATCAGTAATAATATATTTGGGGGGGATGGGGGGAAAGCTTAACAAATGTTTAACCACTGACTTGTGTTGGAGAGTTAAAAAAAAATACCCCCTCCCTTTATACCTTCCAATATCAAAATAAGGAAACATATATATATATATATATATATATATATATATATATATATATATATATATATATATATATACACACACACACACTTTAAAATCCTGCATAAATTTAATATTAATGTTTTATTTATATAATACAGCAATTTTTTTTTTTTTTTTTTGTAGTGGATTTTGAAATTTATTTAAAAAAAAAAAAAATGATCTTTTATTCACTCCTGTTAAGCAGCCTGCTTTCTTGTTATCAAAATAGATTTGGCCAGTTCTTCCTGAATTCAAGTCTTCATAGCACAATTGAAAATGAATATGAACTACAAATTTATCTTAGGACAGGATAAGTAGTTTTAAATGAATTAATGGCTACAAAATTTGAAGGACTGTTCTTTTATTGCCGAAATTCAAAATATTACGTATGATACTATTTAGTAATTGTATGAGTAACTTTATTCACTCATATGGAAGTTAATATTCAGCAAGGCATTAAAACAGATTCTGATGGATGAAACATTCCATTATCTATATTTATATAGACAGTTGCATTTGGGCAAAGGTAATTAAGGAAACAAGTAACAAAATACTTGTCATATTATGTAAGAAATCAAAAGAAAATTAAGTCCTTTTTAAAGAAGTGCAAATGCCTAAAATATTCAGATATTAGCTATTTACTTCTCAATCTTCATCTCCTCATTTGTATACATACTTAGAAAGAAACGGTACACTATGTATTTCAAGTCATTTTAATAAGACTTCACATTAGTAATATTATTTAGTAATACACAAACGTAATTACTTAAAAGAATTCTTCTTTCTTATATATGCAAACTGAATTTAGCATGACATTAGCAACATATCAAATTCAAAAGATAAATAGAATAAGAAATTATTGCCTTTAGTGTTATTCATACTATCCCGGGGGGGGGGGGGTCTCAAAGTAACAATGAATTTTACAACTTTGATAATAGAGAAAAGTGCTTTACTCCCCACCCCCCCAATTCTGATTCAAGGGCTTTTCCATTGTTTCATCTTTTCTCGGACTCTCCAGATGGTAATCAGTCTCCTGCCATAATCACCCACTCTACCACAAGATCTTGCTTTTAATAAGAGTTGAGGAGTCAATCAGTCAAGTCGGTTGGTCAAGTCGGTCAGTCATCTACCTAAGTTGAAAGCAGTCACATGTGGACTGATTGCAAAATGATGTTTGCCCATTAGCAGGCAAGAGAGAAGAATTAGGATAACAACAACAAGAACAGTAGCAGTAACAAAAGAAATAAAGAAGAGGAGAGAGACAGAGAGAGTAAGTACTCCCCTATCTTTTCTTTTTTTTCTTTAAATATGCAACTATTTCTGTTGCCACCTCTTTTTTCCACCTCCCCTTGAATTTTTCATTCGTTCACACACAGGCACACATGCAAAGACAACTGGTGTCAGAAAAAGCACCCAGACACAGGACATCTCTGCCAACAGAGCCACCTACCACTCCAGCTAACATTTAACAGCAAATGCTAACAGTGACAATAGTGGTAAATGGTGATCATTATGGGCTGTGGTTTCTTTAGTGTTCAAGTTTGTGTTGTTTGCTATCACTTGTGGCACACACAGCTGGTGTGTCAGTGTCAAGGTTTATGTTTTGTGCAACAGCTGGTTGGTAATGGTGGCGGCAGTTGTTGTTGTTGTTGTTGTTAACTACAGTATCAACACCATCCAGGCAGTCTAGGAATATCTTCTCATTCACTTTCATACATACATAAAAATTCTGCAAAATAAGAGAAAAGAAAATTAGTCAACCATTTAGAATAATCAAATAATTTATTCTCATTAATGATCTAATCAATTTCTATTAGAAAAATTAATTGGCAAGATGAAAGGCATTTAAATAACATTAGCAAAGTCAAAGTTAAAGTTAAACTAGCAATGCTCACTGCTTGTAAAACATCACTAAAACAGAAATTTTTTTTTGGGGGGGGGCACCAGAAAGACTCATAGAATCACTATAAACCCATAAAATCCTGTCAAACCATACATCAAACAAAAGGAAATTGATTTATCGATAAGTTTATCATTGTTGTTTATATGTGTATTGTGTTTTTATAACTTTTTATTGGCGAGATAAAAAATAAAAAATGAATAACAAAAGCATTTTTTTTTCAATTTTGGTCAAGCACAATAAAGTGTACTAGTATGCTTAGCTCAATTCCAAAGCACAGTGGTGGGAATTTGATCAAATTTGGCTTTAGAAATTGAGAAAAGAATGCTTTTTAAGGTAGTATATGTTCAGTTTGGTTGATCAAATAGTTTGGCCGTAATCGGTTATCAAAGTTCAACTGCTGTGGTTCAGTTATTTTTTTTCATGTAATTATCCTATCTGTCCAGAAAAGACTTTGGAAATAAAAAAAAAAAAACAAAACACACACACACACACACACCATTAACAAAGATTTACTGAAAAACATCCATTAATTCTCACCACTTAAAGCTGCCACATTAACGTCACATTTTTCATCGGGATAAGGGAGATGTCGTTACTAGAAATTTAAATTCAAACTTAATTTAATTAAACAAACAAATTTAATTTGAAGATGATAAGCGCTTTTATAATTGGCTGGCCTAAAAATATTAAGGGAATAACTCAAGTAAAGTATGCACTATTGCACTAGAAAAAAAAATAGACTTTCAGAGTAAACGTATGCTTTATGGACATATAGATTGTAGATTATCCCCTGTAGATGTTGTGCCTTGGTATATACCTATTTCTTTGTTTTCATTGTATCTGTTTAGCAGTAAATCAACTTGTATGGGTTATTTAATGCCGAGATCTAAATATGAAAATTCAAACTTAATTAATCCAAGAGAATGATATTTCATGATTAAATTTTAATTACTTGGCTGCAATTTTTTTTTTAAACCAAATAATCTTACAAAATCAAATGGAAGCGTAAAACTGATTTCTCTTTACAAGAAATGAGATTAATCATAGCAAAATGCCTTTCTTTTCTGACACTGGTCATTTTATTATAAATAAGTATTTTTATAGTTGCACTATAGTTTTTATATATATATATATATATATATATATATATATACACACGCACACACAACCTTTTTGATGGAAATTTTATACAAGCCAAAAAAATTATATATATATAAAATAATTGAAAAGTCCTGTGGCTATATTTCCAGTAATTTTTTTTTTTTTTTTTTTTTTAAAAAGGTGAGAAAAACACACCCACAAGCAAATAAAGAAATGTTTTGTGCAATTAACAGGCAATTAGCACACATATATATATATATTTAAAATTAAATATTTTAGCCAATATTCTTTAACAATTTGTGAATAAATAATGCTTGTCAATTTTTCAAAAATTGAAATCTTTGTCTAAATCCAATAGAGGGCAAAAAGATTGAGTTTATGGTTGTGTCTGAGAGCATGAGCTAAACACTTTAATAGGTACATTCCTATAGGAATGAATCTATAAAGTGTTTTGCACACCTCAGAATCTAAAAGGAGTCAATCTCAAATGGTAACCACCAATCTTACACTTTTTCTCCAGGTTTATTAAACTTTTGATAAGATTGTTAAGTCATTACACTTAATAGTTTTGAATATTGCCCAACTTCTTTCCTTCTATAGTTCTACAAAATCTCTGCAAAAAGCGAGATAAAGGTTTGTTAAAAAAAACAATTGTAACCTGCTAACATTTATTTAGGAATAAAAAAGAAAAAAGCTATGACTTGTCAAACTTTATGGAATTTTAAATAAACCAAAAATTTACCCAAATCATAAACAGCAGATTACTCTTACTGTTGTATACTATGTTCAGAGATCTCGTATTTTACGGCCTGGTCCATGCCCTGTTGGAGGAGAAAATAAAATTTAAAAAATGAATGCAGTTTAATTGAACAGTCCTAAATAATTTCAGTTTAGGAACTTTTTTTTTCTTTTTTTTCAAAGTATTAAAATTGGTTCCGCAAAACAAATTACTCATGACAGCCTAATAATGCTAACAGATTTAACCCACAAACACAAGCAAAAATGACTGTCTATAATCCTCAAGAAGGTTAAGAGTATAAAGGGATTTAAAATGAAATATAAAAATATAAATAAGCAATAATTCACAAGATTCGTAAGATTTATTTGGAAAATAAATTTACATTAGTGATCAAATTCTTACAAAATTAATTGTTATCTGGTAAGGTTATCAAAATAACCAGTTATTATAAAAAACTAGAAAAGCATGAAATGTATTTAGAAACTGAACAATGTGGACAACACCCCCACAAAAAATTCCCAGCTCCCTTCGTTTGTGCATGTGTTGCACCAACATAAATTTATTCCTCTAAAGTCCTAAAGACAAAACACATCACACAAAGACTTTCCACTGTCAAACGTTTTTGGTTGTAATGTGGATTTTTTTAAAAAAAATATTATGCTTTATTTTCCATAATTTTACTACAAGAGTTTCTGGTCTCGCAACTGTTGTCAGGAGATTGTGGAGATTTCCACATATTAAAAATGATTTTTTTGTCCTTTATGTTTTTCGATGTTAAATATTCTCGATATGAGACATTCTCTTTTTTGTGTTAGTAATCTGAATGTCTTTCTTGAAATGGCAGTGAAGAGTTCTGCGTGAAGGGTCATAAAACAATTAAGGTTGGTCCGAGAAATGATAAATTAGTTGTCGGTATCTTTTAATGACCCTTGTGCGTTCTTAGATCTATTTCCATTTTCGTGTGTTTGTCAACATGAGCGTATATGTGTATAGTCCCCCTCCATACATACACTGTATCACTACGAGGAATTAGTAAACACATTTGTACACACACAATATATATATATATATATATATATATATATAATTTTGGCTAGTCAGTTACAGATACTGCAGGTCTAAATAATGCCCTCAATAAACACACAGAAGTTCATTTAGTATGATTTCCATCTTTGCCATTGATGTTGCATTGCATATTTATTACTCATGGAACTCCACAATATAATTGTGTCTGATAATGCCGGCAGTTTCATGAGTGAGGAGGAAATTTCCAAATTCTGTGCCTTGAGCACCATTAAATGTGTTCAATATTTGCTGTATCATTCATCATCAAAATAAGAATGCCAACCATGTTGCTCAGACCATTAAGAAATGTTTCCGGTGATCTTGGCACTTATTAACTTCCCATTTTAGTTTCCGGTACTATCTTCCTACACAATCAACAACAGAGCAATTACCATCAACATTGTTAGTGGGTAGACAGCCTTGACCGAGTGTAATCTGTTTATCAGGTCAAGTCAACAGTAAAATGCATAATGCTAAAATGTCTGTAAATATAAGGCACTGTGGGCAGGGTGTCATGTTGAAGATGCAGTTAATATTGGACATTTCTAAGGAAAACCCAAATAAATGCCTGGGGTTCTGGAAGAATAGTTTGACCAATTGACATTTCAAGTTTGGCTAGGGCCATGTATGGAAAAGACATGTGGGTCATATTTGCATGTATATGACATCGGAACCAACTTTTAATAAAAACTAAAATGGATATCATCACTCCAGTCATATCACCAGAACCTATTGAAGAGACTGAATTTTCAAAAGAAAAAGTGGTGAGATCTGATTCACATGCACCTAGCACAAATCTAATGCCATTCAGTTAAAGAAGAATGGCCAAGTAATTAGGTAACTATGCCTAAATGTTTAAATGAAAGGGGAAAGTGTTGTATTTATAAATTGTATTTTTTTTGCGAGTAACTTATTTAAAATTGTAACAGTTCAAGAGAAAGTTACCATTTTAACAATTTTTTCAAATTGTCTGCAGGGGCCCGCAGAGGGGAATTCAACTTTGAATGTTCTTTTTACAGGTTCATCAACAGCATAATCCATGGCAACCCAAACAGCAGTGTTACTGTCACCCTGCCTAAAGTATGAAAGGAGAGAAAAAGACAAAAAAAAAAAAAAAAATAACCTTATTTAAAATATAAAATTTAATACTGCAAAATTTAACAAAAATACTAAAATTGACTTTTTTGTAGAATTCTTATATTTTCCAGTATTTTGGGGATAGCAAGAGAAAAAAAAAAAAAAAAAAAAAAAAAAAAAAAAGAATTTACAGGTAAGTTTACAGAATGTTAAAAAAAAAAATTATACTGCTTCCTAATACTCAAATTTCTAGTTTTAGATTTTATTCTTCATAATATTTTTGAAAATCAATACAGTTAAATTAGGACTATTTTTTTTTTAAATTATTACCAATTATTTTAAATTAATAATAGAGTCTAAGATCCACCATCCCTCATAAAATAGCTAACTGAATCATAATTCTACTAGCTTTGTTTGATAACCAGTTTATCAAGATGTGTATGAAAAAAAAAAAAAAAAAAAAAAAAAAAGAAGACTCGATATTTTACAAGTACCATTACTAAATTTCTATCCCTTTATCTACAAAATCTAAAATAATTTAAGACAAATTGTTATTTTATCTTTCAATTTATATTTTTAAAAATCTTATTTGTATTGCATCAGAAGAGTTAATTAAGTAGAGATGGGCAATTTTATGAAAAGGATATTTCTGGTGAAAAGTGTTAGACACATTGTATTTTATGTATCTGTATTTTTGTAGGTATCTAAAAGCAGATTCACATTACTAATATGTATACATAATGATAAATAAAATATACTAAACCAATTACAAATTATTTAAATCAGACAAATATTATAGTCTTGAGGTAATTTGAAAACCAACAGAGTAAATTTGGTTGTAGTTTATATCAAAGGATTAAAAGTTTAAACAGCCCAATTTTTTCAGGCATAGAAAGGTCAGAATAGAGTGAATAAAACCATAATGGGGGTTATGAACAAATATATAAAAGAAAATTACTGATGATGTAATGATGTTTGCAACCATAGCAAGTCACACTCCATCTGTCCAGTATACAACCCCCAAACTAGCGCAATCAAACTCACTTCAATTGTGTTTCTCTCGTAATCATGTGGTTACATATCAAGTTGCTATTGTCAGCCTTCATACGAATGCTCATCCTGCCGACATCGTCATCAGTCACAACAAGCAGATTACCCTTTCCTGCCACCTGCAACAGAAGACAAACTTTCATTTGGACTCTGAACAACCACAAGAGCGCTTCACACCACATACAAAGTGACAAAAGGAGGGTGGGTGGGTCAAATGAATTTTGGAAGAAAACTGAATTTTTTTTTTTTTATTACCATAAGAAAAGAAATCTATAAGTAGGCACACATCCACAGAAAAAGTAAAAGACTTAAAAATATGAAAATTAAGGCGCTTACAGATGAAGAGCCATAATTCAAAGACTCCAAAACAAGGCAAATATTCCCTAAATACCTTTAATTATTAGACCAGTTAAAGCCAAATGCCACATGTAAGCTTATACCCTCCAGTGCAGTAAATCTAATATTTGTTCAGGTTTCAAATATTACTTCCAACATATCTTGTATCTTTTTATAATTGCAATAGTTTCAAACATGAAGAGTTTATTAATAATGGGTTAAAAGCTTCAGAAATGGCATAATAGACAAGCTCTTCATCATGTGGAGTGATAGACTAAAATTATAGGACAAACATTTTTCTGACTCAAATTGCTTACATATCAATTAAAATTAGAAAAATCTGGGATTCTATATTAAAGTTATATATATATATATATATATATATATATATTTTAATAAAGTCGTGTTTTAATTAAGAATGTTATTTATATCTGATATCCTACTTTCAAATGTTAAATTCTTTATTTTAATTTGTCGTCCTCCACCATCTTTGGTTTCACTTGAATGAAAGGGTTTTCTTTACCATCCTTCATATATGTAAATATTTGGTTTTCAGTGTCTGCTGTTAGACTTATCTAAGCAAACTGCCACTGTATATTTTTTTGGTAAGAATCACATTTACATGTATACAATTTTTGGTTGGTTGGTTTTGTTTTACGGCATATCAACCTCAGCGGGTCATTTAATGCCAACACTGTTTTGGAATTAATTTTAGCATAGTTTGGTAGAATATATATATATATGCAGTACTATTCGGCCACTCATATTTTTGAGTATATTCCAATTGCTTTTATAAAATCTAGTATCCTAGATGGTGTTATTTCCATTAAAAAAGAAAAAAATCATTTAAGATGGCCTTTCATAAATTTCAAACACCTTGAAAGCTTGAAATTAGTGCCAGTGTCTATGTAACACTTCAATTCGATCCTGGTTCACAACAAATGGCAACAGATGTAACCTTTCGTCAACCCAGGGTGGGTCCTAGTTTGATCATTGGAGTGATCTCTTCAATCCTGACCCGCCTTACCCAACATTGTGATTGATTTGATTATAAGGAGGCCAAGATTGATTCGTCACGGGTGTCTTCGGCTGGGCTGGGCCAAGTCAAGCGAAGTTGTATGATAAAATTGGAGGAAAAAAAACAAAAAAACAAAAAAAAAAAAAACACTTGAAATATATATAAAAAAACGATTACTATTTTTATATCAATTCTGCGTCATTAGTAGTTGCATTTGCATATAGGCATTTGTTGACCCAACCAGTTCCTAAATTGGATGCAACACTTGGTTAAGCCGGTGAGTTTGGCTGAAGTCTGAGGCAAATGTTCTTATCTCATAAGTGAATTGACACCACAGTTGGCTTTCTCACTTTTGACCCAGGAAACACTTTCCCAGGAAAAGTTTCGCAACTCCCATTATGGTGACAATTGCTCAGCCGCAGGTGCTCAAATTCATTGTTTTTCATTCTGATATCCTGCAAAATGAATTAATTTAGTTTTACTTCAATTCTTTTGTCAGATCCAGGCATTGGTTGCCACAGGCTGTCAACAGCTGATTTGTTTGCACAAACTGAAAATCACTTTCAGGCGGTCATCTGGTCCATTGTACATATTTCGATTCTCTGGGAACAAGCTTAAAATCAGCCTAGACCCCACCCCCACCGATATTGGTTAACCCTTTTCATGCTAAGTTATTCATCATCATCTCATTTTCATTGATATTTTAAGTTGCCATTATGATTATTAATTAGCATCAACCCAAATAGTGTTGCATACTTTGTAAAATACTTTGTGCCAGATTCAATGGTATAATTCCTCTAGTAAGAATTTCTCATCCTTACAAGGTGAAATTAATTTTACATTGTTATTAATGGTCCCAAAATTTGAATATTAGAAACGAATCACATGTATCTTAACATATCTCCAGGATTTAAATCAGAAAAGTATTTTACAGTTGAGTGCAGCCAGATGTAAACATTTTATATACTATGTATTTCTCAATGAGAAAATTGATGTCACTAGTACAGACTGCAAGCAGGAAATCTATATTTCACAATTTAATAGAATTAAAAACAACCTTGATTGGGTTTGCCAAAGTAATAATCAATACTGGATTTGATCTCCATTGTTCCCCCGAGTCAGCCTGATCTGTTCTTTCATTTTGGCCAAGTGAAGGCTCAAGTCAGACTAGTTTATGATGGTGCAATCAAGAAAAGGAACAAGTCAAGAGTGTGTGGGAAGAAATAAATCTAGAACAAATAAAATATCTATTGGAAAAGTCTCGATTATGTTTAGAAATTCTTTAAATGTCTTAAATCAAGTTCTTGTCATTATGGTGCAAGTAAGTTCATTTATTCATTCAGTATCGAGAGAAACTTCATTTTCTACAATTGTTCCTGCCCACTGTCACAATTCAAATTATTATTTCTTATTGACAAGTAGCAAGTTGTTTTTACAGCTAAAAGAAATATTTGAATATAGTGGAGCCAGTTAGTTGCAATTGTTTTATGCAAACCTTGTCCAGACGTCAAATATTCAGTCTTGAATTGTGAAACAGCGGTGGGGGAGGGGGGTAACTTAATATTTTGAGATTAATGGCACTTCATACTGAAGACAGTTGTGCATGGAAGAAACAATGTCTTAAAGTTTCGACAACAAGCCTACAATGTTTTCAGCTAGAATCAGATTTTACTTTAGTTTCCCTACAAATAAAATATTTAACCAGAAGTGCTTAAATTATTGGAGAAAAAAATAAAAAATAAAAAAGAATAGTAAATATTAGTTTAACATGTATGCAAAAACTGTGAATGCCTGTTTGTTTGCCTGCACATGAAAACAATATTAAGCCCCACCGAACACTGACTGTATCGGTATCTGCTGTCATTTTGCTATTTCTAAAACCCAAATACAATTGGTTTGTGTAATGAACTTGCCAACTATTGTTTTTATGAGGTCCTCTCTTCAAACATTGTTTATCTTTGTGAACAATCAGTCTCACATTGAAATTATTGCACTTGCTGCCTGCCTTATGTAAATTTAAACATGAAAAATATTTCATTCATATTCATTAGCCCTAACTGACATTCATATTTTTTGATTGAAAAATCTCAATTTTAAAGTATTAAATTTTTCTATATTTTATTACAAATATTTATTACCTACAATTTTTTTTTTTTATATTTATTTTTCCTTCTTTAAATTATTTTTATCTTTTTTGTGAAATAATCCTGGCAAAAAGCAGTTTGCTTAGTTTACTCTTGTAAATTAACAACAAACAAGACTTAAAGAGACCTGGTGAAAGAAACAACCATTTCACAATTGTGCAAGATAATTTTCAAATCCATTTTATGATAAATGGATACAAAATTGTCTCAGCCAGAAAAAAAAAAGTGACAAAAAAAAAAAAAAAAAAAAAAAATATGGGGGGGGGGATATTCATCTTTTTGTTGCTTTTTATCACAAAATGTACCTTTAATGAAATGAGATTTTAAGCTGCATTCAAAGTTAATTCCTTTCTTTGTTGAAAACTCTTGCAATTTGAAAAGAAAAAATACTGCCCGAAAGATGAAATGGTTAAAATGTGTGGAATAATGAAAACTTATGTGATGTACACGCAATTTACAGCAACAGAATGCTTGAAAACCGAGATATTGTTTTGGTAAAGTGTAGATAATCTAAGAGAAATTGGTTTCCTGCTTTCTATTTAAAGTAGGGGATGCTGGGGGGTGGGGGTGATAACCACCATCAATCATATATAACGCACACAAAGGGGCACTGACAAAAATCACTCTTACAAACAAAAAACATTCATTCCATGATCTGAACAAAGATTTGATATGAAAAACCCAATCCAATGTGATTAATAAATAAAATCACACTCACTTTCCATTTGTCGTCTTCCATATATGACAAGGTGGCTTTTATGTCAAACACTGGTTCATACTCATCATCCTCATCTTCATATTCTTCATCATCCTCTTCTTCCTCTTCCTCCTCCTCCTCCTCCACTTCTTCCTCTTCATCCTCTTCATCCTCATTTTCTTCATCAACATCACCACAGTCTGCATCACTTGTGTTTTGCTCAACATTCAGTTGCTTTATACTCTTCTCCAATTCATTTATATTACTATCAGACTGAATAGTTTTGCCTGAACAAAAAAAATGACAACCATTTCTCAACTAAATTCATGTTTTTATTTTATTTTTTTTACACGAGTAGCAATAAAAAAGAAAAAAAAGTCTCACTAACTTTTAACACCTTATTTGCCTTAATTTTTTCTATTCTATAAGTGGTTGCCCACCCCACTTGTAAGAGGACACTTTTTGCTTATTAAACAAAGTAGCATCAGTGTATATATATATATATATATATATATAAAAAATGTGAAAACCAGGGAGTTATCAAACAGGTTCAAAAGACAAGACTATGACAGAATATGGCAACCACAGATAAAAATTCTAAGGAATGGTGCTTTTATCCAAAAGTGTATATTTTTATGTATATCTTTAGCAGTATCCTTCAGTAGTAAAAAAAAACTCAAGAGATACTTGGAACCTGACTGTAGTGAGAGAATACCAATTCTGACAGTGAAAAGAAGAGTCCTATATTGAAAGCACAAGTCAGGGTGATATTTTTCCATGTTTACTACTAAGAGTGGCTGTGAGTGTTTTGTCCCCACTTCTAATCTAGAGAGAAAGATTAAGTTATATCAACAGACAAGCAACTATCAGTTTCTGAAACATTTGTTGTTTAATCCAGATATGGATCAAAATACAGTAAAGATTTGATTTCTAATAAATCACTGTCATTTACATTTTCTGTCACAATACCCAATAAAGAAAATGTACAATCTTAAGTTATACAAATCCTTCCCAATCCACAAGTTTCATTCAATGTGAGAGATAGGTATACTGCTTTGATCAATGATTAAACATATCAAGAGTTAGAAGAATTTCCCTCTTTAAATCTGCTAACCACAAATAAAATTGACACAATAAAAGTTACTATTTATTCCCTCAAAAAGCTGGCAAAAGATTTTTTTTTTTTTTTTTACATTGAATGCATTATTTACTGTACACACATAATATATATATATATATATATATATATATATCAATGGTGATTCCAGGATTTAGCCTATTGAAGATCAGCCGAATTGGCGAGTTTATTTCAAACCAACAAGCAATGTCTGCAGAAGAATGTTCTTTCTTGACTCAGGTTCAATAAAAAAAAATCTTAAATGGTTTTAATTAGGTAGCGCCACTTTTTCACTAACAAAAAAAAAAAAAGTGGAAAACAGTTTTATTGCCAAAATGTTTGTTATTAAGAGAAAGACCAAAGTACTTTTTATTTTTTTTATTTTTACTTTCACATGTTCAAAATTTTGGTTAAAAATTTTTTTTCTTATGCATCAGTGCAACAGAGTTGGCTATAAAAATTTTAGCACCATTTTTGGTAAGATTAATTTGGAAATTCTTGCAAAAATCAAATAATTCAGATTTTTATTAAACTTTCAGGACGTATTCACAAATTTATTTTTTTAAATTAAAAAATCTTGGCAATTTTTATTTTTATTAAATCAGTAACCCTCTCCTCCCCACACACTTAATTTCATGAAATTTCTAGAAATTAAATTCCATACTCTAAATGTGTTTCATTAGCTAGATGCAGGACTCCTTGGAGAATGTAAATCTACATTTTTTTTTCAAACAGTTACTCAATTCCCCAAAATCTGCTCCAAATCATAAAATAAAAACTGCAATAAAACTGCCATTATTTAATTAGATAAGCTTTTAATTGCTTTTATAAATAATATATTAAAAACAGTCTTAAGAAAAATAATTTTCAATGAATAATGAATTTTTTTTTTTACAAGAATCGTTTTCATTTTTTTTTTTTTTTACTTATAATAATTTAGAAAAGTTTCAAAAATCTTTAAAAAATGTTTCGAGACAGCATCTTTGTTAGGTTATTAAGTAAAGACTATATCTATTAAGCAAAAATTGAAAAGCTTAATACATATCAGGCATCAAAATTAAAATAATTTTTAATTTCTTTTTATGTCCTATTTTGACAGTATGGGTAACTATAAACATTATCAGAAAATAAGATTAATCATGATATTAAATTTTAAAGTCAACATTTCTAAAAGACTGCAGAGAATATTTCCAACATTTTTTTTTTTTTTTTTACATTATTTGAATAGATATACTTTGTTTGAAATACACCAAATTATTTTGCTTACTGGGAATAGTATATTTAATACTTTAGCTTTCAGTTAAAGCTAAAATGAAAGCTTCAAGAAAGCTTTTTCATTTATGAAAATCCATTTTAAACTTTATGTATGCCAAAAAAGTGGAGGTACCTGGTTTTAATTGACCATTTTCCAACTCCATAACACCCAATGTTAAGTTTACTATTCATAATGTTATAGGAACAAAATTTAATACAATATGGTGAAAATAATCAACAAGCTTTCACTTATACTTCTAATGAGTTTAGTTAACATTTCTGCCCAAACTAAGAATAATTTTATGGTTTTAATCTACTATTTTTCTGTTAAAACTTCATTACACTGATGAGCTAAAAGCTGAAACCATTATACCTTAGGTAATAAAAGGGGGTACTAAAAAGTCATTTGCCTGAATAGATTAAAGAAAAGAAAAAAAATATTTGGCATTTTTTTTTTTGGAGGGGGAATGAGATAACTATTCAGCATCATTTTGTAGATAATAAATTTCTTACTTTCTGTTTCTTCTGCTTTTCTTAATATTTCCTGGCATTCAAGGAAACATTTCTGGAATCGTGAGGCAATGGCAATTGTCTGAGGGGGGAAAAAAAAAAAACAAAAAAAACAAATAAATAAAGGCAGAAATCTCAGTATTTATATACAACATAAAAATAACTAGAAACATTTTTCTTTTTGATGAATGCCGAAATGTGTCATCAAAGACAAAGTAGTAATTTTCCAATTGTCTATTCAATTCGTCTTCTCTACAGATATATTCTGAGAACTTTCATACATTCTGATGAAAGGAAAACAAACATGCACAGTCCAAAAAAAAAATAAAAAAAGTTACTAATATTCAAGAGGCTTACATAGGAGCATCTTAAAATTATTGAATTTCATGTAACTACACTACGTTTCACTTTTGTTTATCATCACTTGCTTTGATAAAATTGAATAACAAGACATGTCAGCAAGGGCTAAGTATTATAGCACTTAAACTAACAGGAGGATATGTCACTCACCTTAAATTTAACTGCAAACAATTCTACTTGACCCGTCGTTGAATCTGTATAATCATGGGCCATCCAGCACCATGACTTCTCAGATGTGTCCAGTGGCTTCAGGTTAAGAGCTGCAGTCAAAGTGTGGTTACATGCCAGTTTCAAGACCTGTTCTCTCCGCAATAATAATCGGAAGCGTACTATCAAGGAGAAAAAAAAAAGGAAAAAAAAAAAGAAGCTTAATTTAGGTATTTAATACTTTATTTCTTTTCTCACATATGGCAAATATGCCTAAAATGTTGAACTAAGTCATTTAAACTAGTTTTAAATGTATTTATCATGTTTCCAAAAGACCCCCCCCCCACTCCTTTAATGTATTGCTCTGTCCTTACTGAGTGATTAATTCACTCCCACACAAAACCACCAGGACTTTCTTTACCAACGGTGATTTTTCCACCAGAGAGGAGTGCAAGATTACAACTTCTGATTGTGGAAAGAGATGGCTTGTACATGCAGATCTGCTTCATGGATCCTTAGGATTTTATGAAGTTGCTCCACCAAAAGGTTGTTACAGTTGAAAAACTTTGAATAAAGTGCTGGTCCTCCCTATGACCAAAAAATAACTCTTAACTCATTTGGATATGGATTCTAGAGATCTGATACTAGGATTCTAATAGCAGGTCCTTTAACTGAAGTTAATTAGTAGCACTGGTAAAGTGGGGGCTACAGAGTAAATTTGTTGGTTCAACACATGATTAAAATGAAAAGAATTTGGTGGTCAATAGGGAAACAGTTAACTAATGTTCTTGAAGCTACTTGCATATTGGCAACAACAGATGTTGTATGAGAGGGTATTTTTAGCCTACAAAATTATGCAAGCGTCATCATAAAAGACTATTTTTTTCTTTTCAGATTATGATTCAAATATTTTTTTTTTTCTTTAAACCAAGTTTAGGTAGCTGAACTTTATTTTCCTTTAATTTATTTGAAAAAAAGAAGAAAAAAAGAAAAGAAAAAAAAGTGTGTCTAACCTGACAAAACCCAGAGGAAGTAGTTGGTTCATAATACTAACTGATACTTATCAGTTCATGGTTATTTCTGTGTAAGTACCAACAGTACTTTGCACAGATTATTTTAATTCCTCAAACTTCATTTTTTGCAATTTCTACTTGCTAAAGACCAAACATTGCTATAGTAAAACAAAAAAATGCATTCAACCAAAGTTTGGAAATACTGCAATGAAATCTCTACAATTGGTTAAAAACTTTCAAACTTATTAGGAGTTCTGTTATTTTATAAAATTTTCTTTTTCTGAATTCAAATGATGCTAGATAGTATAGATATATTAAGATTTGTCTTACAATCAGTATTGTGTTTCAAAATTTTCATTGACCCAATGCCTTTCTCTTTCCACTCATTTTGATCAAAACGGAACAACTTGGCTCGTTCTATAAATATTGGAGTTTCATCTTCCTCACCTGCAAGTAAAAAAAAAAAAAAAATCTCTTAAATCATACTAGCCAGTGAAAGAAAATTAAAAGAGAAAACATGAAATAAAATACAACCTCCAACAAGAAAGATATTAATACCTGTTAAAAAAACAATTTGAATGGAACACTAAATTGGATTACAACTGGCAAACAGAGAAAGAAACAAATTTTCAGTAAGACAATAAGTTTGTTCCTAACTCACCACTCTTACGCTCAATAAGTTCTGGCAATGGAATCACTGGCTCAAAATGGATATCTTGGCTTGGAATTACATCATCATCATCCTTAGTACTGTCAAGTGAAGCACCAAACAATTTCTGACCTGCACCTTGCCATGTGAAAGGCTTGCTGCTATCTGAAATAAAAGAAAAATTTAAAATTTTCTAATAAAAAAAAAAAAAAAAAAAAAAAAAAATGAAGACAATTCTTTTTAAATACATTCATATTCCAAGAAAAAGAAAATAATCTAAATAAAAGTTCATAAAAAGTTTTTCTGAATATGGTCTGCTAAAGTTAAAATACACAAGGGCTGATCATACTCAAAAGAAATGTTTCTCAAGCCCTCTATAAATATTAAATTATTAGATAACCATGAACACAATTTTCAATAATATTCAAATTCTCACATGTCAGCAGAATATAGCCAGGTTTACATTTCAGGTTTCCTTTAGATGTTTGACAACCTTTTTTATCTATTTGATAAACAACTTACTAGTTTCTTAGCAAGGGACACAAGCAAATTATGAAAACTAAATGTAAAAAATTAGATTTATGTAAATTTATCACAATTTCAAATCTGTGACAGAAGAAAAAAAAACAAAAAAAAAACATTAATTCAATGATAAAATTAAAAAAATTACCTTTTTGGAATGCTGGCTTTTCCGTACTATCTGCCTGAGCAGCCAGTGTGCTAAATAGAAGCCCAGTTGGAGACTGGTTACTAATATCTGAAATTAAACAATTTAATTTTTTATGTTAAATAAAAAAACAAAATTATTAGGAAGAATAACTCAGACATTATATATATATATATATATATATATATATATCTATCTCCCCGATGCGATGAGAACGAAACGTCAGAGAACGAAAGAGAAAACTATTATATCAACTCACCAGTGAGGAATGAGGAAAATAAATTTGAAGTTGGTGTTGACTCTCCAAAAATCTTTGGTCCAATTTCTTCAGTTGGTTTGGTTTTCTCAATTGTTTTCGAAGCTAGAAAAGGGAGGGAATTGGTAAAGATTTAATGGAATTTGTTATCTTAAAATAAGCGACATATTTTAACAATGAGAAGTTGTTTCTCAACAGCATATTTACCACATATTACTAGAAATTTCTTAAAATTTACGAATTATGCGGACAATTCTTGTCCGAAGCTTTCAGATATTGGGCATAAATTTCATCCCAACTGTTTTATTTTGAGTGAAATTAATATTTTGCCCATGTAGTGCATGGGGGGGGTCTTGATTTGTTTTTCTGCAAAACTCCATCATTTAGTGCATTTACAACAGCTTTTACAACAAAGTAATCATTTTTGTTTACTTGAAATTTCCTGAAATTACTGTAACGTGTCATTTAGCAAATCTGAAGTTTCATTTTATGATGGATAGAGCTGACACGACTTAATCATTCAACAGGTCAAACTGAGTATTCTTTTACAGAACATGAAAGCCAATCTATTCTCTAAGGTGTAAAAAGAGTTGTGGATACACTAACTGCAATTCTGATTTTCCATACTTTCCTTTTAGCAATGTTTCACATATGAAAACCCGATACAAAATGTTACTGGTGCAGACTTTACAAGCAAGCAAATCCATACTTGGTGACCAGTTAGAACAGGAATTTACTTGAGAAATTGATATGCAAAACCTAGATAGTAAAACTCAAGTTGCCTAGCTTGGCTAACATACCAAAAGTAAAAAGAGAGAAACCAGGTGGTCCATTTTAGTTAAGGTCATGGCCAAAAATAAGAGTCAAGAATTTGTGTGTGTGTGCTCATATGTGACTAATACAGCAACTTCCAACAGTCCCAAGCAGTAAAGCAATAGCAATTGGATGTCGCATTCTCTAGTTACTTAGCATTACAAGATCTGAAAAAAGTCATTCAATAAGAAAACATTGAGTTATTCAGAAAACAAAATATGAACACATTTCAAAGTGAAATAGGGAGAACCAAATTAATTTACCTGGAGGAGGACTCTTAGTTTTGGCTACATTTTTCAAATCTTCTAGCTCACAACCTCGACATCCGGAGCAAGGAGTTTTTGTTTCATACAAATAGAAATGATCGGGCAATAAGAAATCACGGGCTTTTTTTATTTGCTCAGGAGTTGCTTCTGTCTTGCTGACAAATATCACATCATCTGAGGAAAGAAAAATATTGGAGATCATATTAAAAAAGCACCCAAACTATAACGGCTGATTAGAAGTTATTCTGGCTTTACAGATTTTTCAAAATTGGAGATGTGACAATACACGTTTTATCATGGATGGATCTTTAGAAAGTTGATTTTAGAAAATAACTATTTTACAGCTGTTCACAGATATGAATGTTAAAGATTTTCTTTGCCAATCACAAGACTGAATAGTTAGGAAGTTTCATAAATGCAACCAAAGTACACTTTGCATCTAGCATGAAACAGACTGTCGCCTCTAAGTGTTGACTTATATATATATATATATATCTCTGTAGAATAGACCTAATGGATTATTTTGAATTTACACCAGGGATTAACAAAGAGAGGGAGGAACTGATAAATGTAATAGATAACAGTCTCCTTACAACTTTTTTAATCTAAGACTACAAGACCAGAAACGAATCTCTAACAAAAGAAAACTTACCCTCCTGTTCAGATGAGGTAGTAAATAATTGTCGCGACAAAGGTGATTTGACAGTCTCTTTGGGGTCATCGGGTTTGCTGACAGACATCTGAGCACCCTCATCATCCGATTTGCTTTTAGACCTTGATGCCTCGACTGCATAAGCAGCAGCTTTTTCTTTGGCATTGTCAAAGGCTTTCTTAAAATCATTTGCTATATCAGCATTTTTGAAACGAATTGATAGCTGCTGATGAGTGGGCTCACCACCATCAGAAAAGTCCATGGCATACCACACCCAAACATTACCATTACTCTTCTGCATGGGTTTCAAATCAAGGTCGACAGTGATGTAATGATTGCAACAAACCTGAAATAAATAAAGCAAATAACTAAAAAGAAATGTTGGTGGGGTCAGATGTTTTTGAACATTGAGTTATACAAGGTCAATAAGATAGAATTTGTTTATCTAAAAAATGATCTTATTAAAAGGTATAAAAAAAAAAAAAAAAAAAGGTTATTTGGCAAAGTGCTTTCACATTGAAAACTTAAAAAATCTTTCATGAATTAAATCGATCGATAGATATGAAAATTTTATTGGCAAGAAAACTTTACAATTGCCATAAACAGATGAAACTTATTTTTAATAGTACCACACATGATAACTTTTGGCATGTTTGCACCTTCTTTTTTTTTTTTTCAGCAGAGTCAGCCAGGATTGAGATCTCCTCCAGATCAACAAAGTCACAGCTCATTAGTTAGCACATGAACTAAAATTCACTAGATGACATCCTGGTGATAGAAATGACCAACGAAATTGATTGCCCCAAACACAACCCACTTTCACTGAAGCGTAAACTCATATGATATTCAAAACCAAGACAGAAGTGTTGTATATGGTGACCAGCACAAGTAAAAGTTATGCTGGGTGGTCATGGCCAGAGGTCAGGTTGTTAATAAAAGAATACATATACATGAATACTTCCACCAGTGTCTTCTAGTGTCAATTTTTAGATTTTATTTAGGGAAGATTTTGCAACTTTGACAGTAGGAAATAATACTTCATATACTTTTTGCCAAGAATATAACAAGGCTAATGACTGGATAGGTGGGGCAGGGGGCTATACAAGCAGTCATCAAATGCAAACAATTGCTTTGACCATTTCTAGGGAATTTTAAAAATGTTATAATAATTCAGAAGAACCTCCAAAGATCTTACCTTTAAGACTTGTTCTCGACGCATTACAATACGCAATTTCTTTGTCTGGATATTCTCAAGAATCTTGATGTTCCCAATACCTCGT